>JARQOC010000009.1:73657710-74257710 GCA_033576535.1 Allobates femoralis
AGCTGTTTACAAAACATGTTCAGAAATACAATTATATATATAATATGGGCTGAAAGTGCACACTCCCAGCTGCAATATGAGAGTTTCCACATCCAAATCGGAGAAATGGTTTAGGAATCATAGCTCTGTAATGCATAGCCTCCTCTTTTTCAAGGGACCAAAAGTAATTGGACAATGGACTCTAAGGGCTGCAATTAACTCTGAAGGCGTCTCCCTCGTTAACCTGTAATCAATGAAGTAGTTAAAAGGTCAGGGGTGGATTCCAGGTGTGTGGTTTTGCATTTGGAAGCTGTTGCTGTGACCAGACAACATGCGGTCAAAGGAACTCTCAATTGAGGTGAAGCAGAACATCCTGAGGCTGAAAAAAAAAAAAAATCCATCAGAGAGATAGCAGACATGCTTGGAGTAGCAAAATCAACAGTTGGGTACATTCTGAGAAAAAAGGAATTGACTGGTGAGCTTGGGAACTCTAAAAGGCCTGGGCGTCCACGGATGACAACAGTGGTGGATGATCGCCGCATACTTTATTTGGTGAAGAAGAACCCGTTCACAACATCAACTGAAGTCCAGAACACTCTCAGTGAAGTAGGTGTATCTGTCTCTAAGTCAACAGTAAAGAGAAGACTCCATGACAGTAAATACAAAGGGTTCACATCTAGATGCAAACCATTCATCAATTCCAAAAATAGACAGGCCAGAGTTAAATTTGCTGAAAAACACCTCAAGAAGCCAGCTCAGTTCTGGAAAAGTATTCTATGGACAGATGAGACAAAGATCAACCTGTACCAGAATGATGGGAAGAACAAAGTTTGGAGAAGAAAGGGAACGGCACATGATCCAAGGCACACCACAACCTCTGTAAAACATGGTGGAGGCAACGTGATGGCATGGGCATGCATGGCTTTCAATGGCACTGGGTCACTTGTGTTTATTGATGACATAACAGCAGACAAGAGTAGCCGGATGAATTCTGAAGTGTACCGGGATATACTTTCAGCCCAGATTCAGCCAAATGCTGCAAAGTTGATTGGACGGCGCTTCATAGTACAGATGGACAATGACCCCAAGCATACAGCCAAAGCTACCCAGGAGTTCATGAGTGCAAAAAAGTGGAACATTCTGCAATGGCCAAGTCAATCACCAGATCTTAACCCAATTGAGCATGCATTTCACTTGCTCAAATCCAGACTTAAGACGGAAAGACCCACAAACAAGCAAGACCTGAAGGCTGCGGCTGTAAAGGCCTGGCAAAGCATTAAGAAGGAGGAAACCCAGCGTTTGGTGATGTCCATGGGTTCCAGACTTAAGGCAGTGATTGCCTCCAAAGGATTCGCAAAAAATATTGAAAATAAAAATATTTTGTTTGGGTTATGTTTATTTGTCCAATTAGTTTTGACCTCCTAAAATGTGGAGTGTTTGTAAAGAAATGTGTACAATTCCTACATTTTCTATCAGATATTTTTGTTCAACCCTTCAAATTAAACGTTACAATCTGCACTTGAATTCTGTTGTAGAGGTTTCATTTCAAATCCAATGTGGTGGCATGCAGAGCCCAACTCGCCAAAATTGTGTCACTGTCCAAATATTTCTGGCCCTAACTGTATGTGAAAAGCCCCATAGACTATAAAATAAGTGCAAGTTCTCTGCATGATTAACACAGATGGAATGAAAAAAAACAAGTAAAACAAGATAATACTGAGCCCTGAAATGTAAAGGTACCGTTACACGGGGCAATATCGACGCCCATTTCGTTGGCAATTCCATAATTCGGCGATTGGAAACCACATCGTCTGTGCATAGTGACGTGTGACTGGGAGATTCTATGGCAATAAATCACCGGCGGAGTGTCGCCTGATCTCCCTGCACTGCAATGAAATCAGGCGATAACCACCAGGCAATTTCAGCACATGGTGGCGTGTGACAGGGCGACGTACATAGTGATCGTGAAAGAAATCAAGTAGACGTGCTTGGATGTAGTTGTTTTCGCGTCGCATCTGCGGCAATTGGTGGGTGATACTGAATTCCGATTGGCTGGCCGTGTCCGAGGCGCATTATTTGATGAGCTGTGTGTTCACGCCAGGCTGACCAATGGGAACGCAGTTACGTCCACCAACCGCAGTGATAGGGGCGCGGTGAGACACACTCTAGCACGCCCCTATCATACTAGTATGGAGACATCGCCGCTACGATGGTGGCGTGTGACGTGGCGATGTGGAAAAGGGAAATTGCTTTCGGTCTTCTGCAGGCAATTTCCGGAATGAAGGATCGCCATAGAACGCATGCGAGATCTCTATGTGTGGCAGGGCGACGGCGATGTGCAAAACAGTTCCTGAAACGTGCGCTCTCACGTCAAATTGCTGGCCATATGGAAGCCATGTTGCCACGTGTAACGGTACCTTTACCATTTGTAGTGATTGGACAGAATTAGAAGAAAATGTCAGCTTTCATTCAATAACCTCTAACCCAGGGGTCTCAAACTCGCGGCCCCCGCAAGCGGCCCGCCACGCTCCCCAGTGCGGCCCGGGGCACCATGAAAGAAAAATGCATGCCCCGGGCCATTATACATGCAGCCGCCGCGGTACCGCTTTACTGTGACTACTGTGACGGGTACCGCGCCAGCTCAGCTCACACAAGCGCCTTCGCGCCTGTACATTCATGAAAGCAGGCGGCCGGTGGACCAATCAGAAGCCGCCTGTGACGTCACAGGCGGCTTCTGATTGGTCCACCGGCCGCCTGCTTTCATGAATGTACAGGCGCGAAGGCGCTTGTGTGAGCTGAGCCGGCGCGGTACCCGTCACAATAGTCACAGTAAAGCAGTACTGCGTCGGCTGCATGTATAATGAGCCCGGGGCATCAGGTGTGTATGAGTGAGTGTTAGAGAGAGAGTGTGAGTATGTGTGAGTGTATATGTGAGTGAGTGTGTATGTGTATAATAGTGAGTGTATTTGTGTGTATATGTGAGTGAGTGTGTATGTGTATATGTGTGAGTATATGTGTGAGTATTTGTGTGTATATGTGAGTGTGTGCATGTGTATAATAGTGAGTGTATTTGTGTGTATATGTGAGTGAGTGTGTATGTGTATATGTGTGAGTATATGTGTGAGTATTTGTGTGTATATGTGAGTGTGTGCATGTGTATAATAGTGAGTGTATTTGTGTGTATTTGTGAGTGTGTATATGTGTGAGTATTTGTGTGTATATGTGAGTGTGTGCATGTGTATAATAGTGAGTGTATTTGTGTGTATATGTGAGTGAGTGTGTATGTGTATATGTGTGAGTATATGTGTGAGTATTTGTGTGTATATGTGAGTGTGTGCATGTGTATAATAGTGAGTGTATTTGTGTGTATTTGTGAGTGAGTGTGTATATGTGTGAGTGTGCATATGTGTGAGTTTTTGTGTGTATATGTGAGTGTGTGCATGTGTATAATAGTGAGTGTATTTGTGTGTATATGTGAGTGTGCATGTGTATATGTGTGAGTATTTGTGTGAGTATTTGTGTGTATATGTGAGTGTGTGCATGTGTATAATAGTGAGTGTATTTGTGTGTATTTGTGAGTGAGTGTGTATATGTGTGAGTGTGTATATGTGTGAGTATTTGTGTGTATATGTGAGTGTGTGCATGTGTATAATAGTGAGTGTATTTGTGTGTATATGTGAGTGAGTGTGTATGTGTATATGTGTGAGTATATGTGTGAGTATTTGTGTGTATATGTGAGTGTGTGCATGTGTATAATAGTGAGTGTATTTGTGTGTATTTGTGAGTGTGTATATGTGTGAGTGTGTATATGTGTGTGAGTATTTGTGTGTATATGTGAGTGTGTGCATGTGTATAATAGTGAGTGTATTTGTGTGTATATGTGAGTGAGTGTGTATGTGTATATGTGTGAGTATATGTGTGAGTATTTGTGTGTATATGTGAGTGTGTGCATGTGTATAATAGTGAGTGTATTTGTGTGTATTTGTGAGTGTGCATGTGTATATGTGTGAGTATTTGTGTGTATATGTGAGTGTGAGTGAGTTTATTTATGTGTATATGTGAGTGAGTGTGTATATGTGTGAGTGTGTATATGTGTGAGTATTTGTGTGTATATGTGAGTGTGTGCATGTGTATAATAGTGAGTGTATTTGTGTGTATATGTGAGTGAGTGTGTGTATGTGTATATGTGTGAGTATTTGTGTGTATATGTGAGTGTGAGTGAGTGTATTTGTGTGTATATGTGAGTGTGTATGTGTGAGTGTGTATATATGTGTGCGTGTATATTTGTATGTGAGTGTGTATATGTGTGTGAGTGTATGTATATGTGTGAGTGTATTCCCGCGCCGCCTGAGCGGCACATCGCCGGCGGCTGGTGCCATGTGCTGACTGGTGCCGGCTGCTGGGTGCAGGCTGGTGCCACGTGCTGGCTGGTGCCGGCTAGTGCCGGCAAGCGGAAGACTGGGAGCCACAGAGGAAGAAGCTGCCGGAATGAGAAGAGTGGAGTCAGGTAAGGCGCTGTTACAGCCGAAGATAGCAGCCTGGAGGGGGAAGGGAACGTGACCGCTGAAAGTGCCTAGGGCGGCAGGAACTCCAGATATGGCCCTATGTAAGTGTGTCAATGTGTGAGTGTGTATGTGTTTGTGTGAATATGTCTGAGGATGTATGTGTGTATGTATGCGAGTGTGTGTGAATGTGCGGGTGTGTATATATGGGCTTGTCCACACACCTGCGCTCTCAGTATTTAAACGCTTCTGCGCTAAATACTTAGATTTTGACAGAGAAGTGCAGGTGCGTGTATGCGGCCGCTTTCAGCAGACGCTGTCCCTGGTTACCCGATGTGTATCGTGGTAACCAGTTCATACAGCAGGCTGCCCACTGTCCGCTTATCCCGAGCGCACAGGGAAACGCTGCTTGCAGTGTTTCCCTGTGCGCTCTGGATAAGCGCACACTATGCAGGCTGCTGTATGAACTGGTTACCACGATACACATCGGGTATCCAGGGACAGCGTCTGCTGAAAGCGGCCGCATACACGCACCTCCACTTCTCTGTCAAAATCTAAGTAGATTGCAGAAGCGCTAAATACTGAGAGCGCAGGTGTGTGGACAAGCCCTATGTGAGTGTGTGTGTGAGCGAGAGAACAAAAAGAACAGAGACCAGGACATTACTACAAGATGACAAGGGAGGGAACATTACTAAAAGATTGGGACATTACTACAAGAGGAGGACCAGGATGGGAGACATTAATATAGGATGGGGACCAGGATGGGGACATTACTACAAGAAGAGGACCAGGATGGGGACACATACTACAAGATGGAGACCAGGATGGGGACATTACTACAAGAGGTGGACCAGGATGGGGACATTATTACATGATGAGGACCAGGATGGGGACATTACTACAAGATGGAGACCAGGGTGGGGACATTACTACAAGAAGGAGATCAGGATGGGACATTACTACAAGAAGGGGATCAGGATAGGTCCGAGGACATTACTACAAGATGGAGACCAGGGTGGGGACATTACTACAAGAAGATCATAATTTGTACTTTACTAGATTGAGCAAAAAATTCTGGTATTGCTAAAATGTCACTTAGGGTACCGTTACACATCGCAACATTGCATGCAATGTCAGTGGCAATTTGCTGGTTGGAGTGAAATCATGGACACATTGTTACATTTGTACACAGCAAGAAAATAGAACAATGTGTCCATGATTTCACTGCAACCAGCAAATTGCCTGTGAAATTGCATGCAATGTTGCGACGTGTAACGGTACCTTTAGTCCTACAAGCAATGCGGCCCCCCGATATCAATTTTTTTCTACGTGCGGCCCACCAACCCAACCGAGTTTGAGACCCCTGCTCTAACCTGTCTATGGGAAGTCTCAGTATTGTAGATGAGGAATGAAACCTCTCTGGCCAAAAATATAATTACTAATTGTTTAATATTAGGAAAGATATTACAGTTTATTTCTTCTCTGCTAATATGATGAAATCCCTCAAATATTTCCCAATGGCGGCTTGGTCTAGAAGTTATTTGACTTGTCACTTAGGGTCAAACATGGTGTCCTGGTCCTGAGACGCCATCAGTGATCTGCCATGTGACACATTAATGTATCAGGTCCTCTAGAGACAAAACCTCTTCTGTGGTTACTGGATGAGGTTTGGAGCACACTGCTCCCCTCAGCCTCAGATCGATTAAAGGGAACCTGTCACCCCCCAGGGCATTTTATACTGTGCCCAGCAGGTTACACATCATGTAAATAGGGTTCTAGTAACCCCTGCATGTGCCCAGACTGACCCCACATACCTGTGATATGAAGTTATATTCTGTGCAGAGCTGGACTCCTTTTGAGCAGCTGTAAGAATGCTGAAATGTATTTCTAATAATAAGTTTAACACTGATAATGTAAATCTTCTGTAGTAACTCAGTTCAGCCACTAGAGATCACCATTGAACATGAGTAGAAAGAACTGGAAAAAGGAAGTAATTTCAGTCAGAGTCTCCTGAGGTAAATTGAGAGAGACGGAGTTCTGAGGAGATTCCTGAAGGGTCAAGATGTGTCAATGGTTCAGAGAGGCACGTGCAGCTGGAAACGTGCTGAGTCCGAAGTGTGAGGATGTGCTGGGCCTGAGACATGTTGGAGTTCCCCAGTGAGGCTGTGGTCACAGTACCATTTTTCACATGCATTTTTGGAGACCTGCGTTTTCAAAAACGCATGTAAAAAACGCACCCATAGGCTCCCATGTTAAAAAACGCATGCCCTAATAGCCAAAAAGCATGTGTGACTGTCCCATGCATTTTTGGAGCATATCCAAAAACGCATGCGTTTTCGTAGAAAACGCATGCGTTTTTATAACATGGGTTCCTATGGAAAACGCATGCAAAAACGCATGTACAGTTAGTACCTTTTAGTGCCATTCAAAAACGCATGCGTTTCCCATAGGAGCCCATGTTAAAAAAACGCATGCGTTTTTCCGGAAACGCATGCGTTTTTTTAACATGGGCTCCTATGGGAAACGCATGCGTTTTTGAATGGCACTAAAAGGTACTAACTGTGCATGCGTTTTTGCATGCGTTTTCCATAGGAACCCATGTTATAAAAACGCATGCGTTTTCTACAAAAACGCATGCGTTTTTCAAAACGCTTAAAAAAATACTACAAGCACTATTTTGATGTGCAGATTTAAAAACGCACCCAAAAACGCAGGGAGCCATCAGAGACCTTAAAAAACTCATGCTGACATGAAAAACGCATGTAAAAAAGCATGCATTTTTAAAAGGCACTAAAAAAACTGTGACCACAGCCTGACTCAATCTGCACTGTGGGCTGCAAGATAAACCGTGCCCTGTGAGTAATACAGAAGTCTGACCAGTCATAAATTACATAGGGCAAGTTAGACAGAGATTGCAGAGAACTATTTGGTGTGTATTCCTGTGGAGAACTGACCAGGCTTGGTCTGAAGAAGATCCTGAACACTGACAGACATGAACAAGTGTGTGACACAGAGAAGCCGGTCATGGAATTACACAGGCTGAGAGAGTTACTGCCATCCCTGTTACACCGGGCTGTGCTAAAAAGCTCAGCGTAGGAAAGATCTGATATACCCAAGTGACCGGGGTCTAGGGTTAAACAAATTACACCCTGTTATCTGGTTGTGCATTATAAAAGCTGAGTAAGAATTTCACCCCTGGAGGAGGGGAAATTGCATTTGCTGTAAATACGTTGTGGGATAGTTTTATAAAGGGGAATCAGGGATCCCGAAGTATTTTTGCAAAGGGAGGTGGGTATAGGGTTATATCCCGAGGAGAACACATGTCGCGGCTGTAGTAAGAGCCTGGGTAGGACCTGTACGGAGTAAGGGTGGGGGTGGTATAGTCAGGGGTAGTTGTTCCCTCCCTGCAAAATTGGCACGTGAGTTCCCTCGGGCTGCATACACTGTGTGCAGAATTATTAGGCAAGTTGTATTGTAGAGGATTATTTTTATTATTGATTAACAACTATGTTCTCAATCAACCTAAAAGACTCATAAATATCAAAGCTTAATATTTTTGGAAGTTGGAGTGTTTTTTTTTTAGATTTGGCTCTTAGGAGGATATCTATTTGTGCAGGTAACTATTACTGTGCAGAATTATTAGGCAACTTAATAAAAAACAAATATACTCCCATCTCACTGGTTTATTTTCACCAGGTAAACTAATATAACTGCACACAATTTAGAACTAAACATTTCTGACATGCAAAAACAAAACCCAAAAAATTAGTGACCAATATAGCCCCCTTTCTTTATGATGATACTCAGCAGCCTCCATCCATAGATTCTGTCAGTTGCTTGATCTGTTTATGATCAACATTGCGTGCAGCAGCCACCACAGCCTCCCAGACACTGTTCCCAGAGGTGTACTGTTTTCCCTCCCTGTAGATCTCACATTTTAGAAGGGACCACATGTTCTCTATGGGGTTCAGATCAGGTGAACAAGGGGGCCATGTCATTATTTTTTCTTCTTTTAGACCTTTACTGGCCAGCCTCGCTGTGGAGTAGTTGGATGCATGTGATGGAGCATTGTCCTGCATGAAAATTCTGTTTTTCTTGAACGATACCGACTTCTTCCTGTACCACTGCTTGAAGAAGTTGTCTTACAGAAACTGGCAGTAGGTCTGGGAGTTGAGCTTCACTCCATCCTCAACCCGAAAAGGTCCCACAAGTTCATCTTTGATGATACCAGCCCATACCAGTACCCCACCTCCACCCTGCTGGCGTCTGAGTCGGAGTGGAGCTCTCTGCCCTTTACTGATCCAGCCTCTGGCCCATCTATCTGGCCCATCAAGAGTCACTCTCATTTCATCAGTCCAAAAAAACCTTTGAAAAATCAGTTTTAAGATATTTCTTGGCCCAGTCTTGACATTTTATCTTATGCTTCTTGTTCAAAGGTGGTGGTTTTTCAGCCTTCCTTACCTTGGCAATGTCCCTGAGTATAGCACACCTTGTGCTTTTTTATACTCCAGTAACGTTGCAGCTCTGAAATATTGCAAAACTGGTGGCAAATGGCATCTTGGCAGCTTCACACTTCATTTTCCTCAATTCACGGGCAGTTATTTTGCGCCTTTTTTGCCCAGCACGCTTCTTGCGACCCTGTTGGCTATTTGCCATGAAACGCTTGATTGTTCAGTGATCACACTTCAAATGTTTGGCAATTTCAAGACTGCTGCATCCCTCTGCAAGACAGCAGCGCGGATTATTAAAGCAAGATCTGTCTCTGGTCTTTCTCTGTTAACTGTTTGGTATTCATAAAGAAAGTTAATTTACCACAATATTGGAGTCAGAGTCATTCATAGCAGCGCCACATTCCTCACACACAAGCGACTTGCGTTCCGGTCGTTACACACGTGGCGCCCCAGGGGATAATGTGCCACAGTAACAACACCACCAAGGGTTAATTCCCCACACAGCCCACAACAATACACTAGCGCCTCCAGGCCAGAAGGGGGAGCTAAAGCTGCTTCCCTATATATTCTGGTGTGGAGAGGAAGTGGACAGTTAGTCAGTTGGAGTTCTGTTCCTGAGAGGACTGAGGGAAAGGACCTGGGTGTAAAAGGGCTGCGTTAGGCCCAACCCACGGTCTACTGTCCACTTCCAGGTCGGCCAAGGTCTGAGGAAAGGAGTAGGAGAAGCAGAGGAACAAACCCGGGACACAGAGTTACCCTAAACTCACCCCGGTGAAGCGCAAAGACCGGATACCGGATCCTCAATTGTGACTGACACAAGCAGCACAGAAAACACCGGATTTGTGAAGATTATATATCTTCACTGTACCACAGCGAAGCAAATCGGCGGGGTCAGAAACACAAAGATAAGCCTCATGTTGCCTAGCAAGTTTAATACCCGTGAGGGAAGACAGAGCCAGCAGCCTAGCTAAAGCAGCATCAGGGCCACACACACAGCGCAGGAGTGGGAAGCCAAGGACCCGGCCAGGGTGGGAGCAACCCGGTCCCGGTACAGACTCCGTGGACAGTACTCTAATGAACAACACCTACAGTAAAGACTTGGAAACCTACAAAACCATGAGTCTGTGTGACCCTTGTTCTCGAGCCCTACTTTCCCTCACAAACTGCAAACATCTCTACCACTACCTCTACTCTGCATCATCCATAGACTATTATCACCACTGCCCCGAGGAACCAGGCTCTGTCCGTGGAGAGCCGTTACATCACCGGTTGCCAAACATCATCCCCGGAGGTTCTGCAGCAGCAGCGGTCACCCTGACCACATACCACGGGTGGCATCACGACTTTCTCCCCTGTAAATACCCCCATTACTTGTGGGCTCAGGATACGGTCCGGACCAAGACTACCATGATACCCCTTGTGATACCCCAGTCCGGTACCGAGTACCCCGTCCCAGTGGGCTCCATACACAGCTTTTGGGTCTGGCAGGGGAAACGTCCCCCCTGGCTGCTACTCCCACCCTATATTGTTCAAATCTCCCACCCCTCCTCTGGTCGTCGACTGAGTGAAAGGAGCACTCGTGCCGCCGCAGTGGAGTGGCATCAGCGTGCCATAGAACAATGCTAAAGTTTTGCGAGACTTCACTAATCTCACGAGACTGCGGTACTGACAGTGGCACCCACGCATGCGCAGTGGAGGGGGTGCCCGTGCATAGTGTAGAAGTCTCATGAGATTAGTAAAGTGTTGCGATACTTCAGCATTGTTCTATGGGCCGCTGATGCTGCTCCACTGCGTCGGCGCAAATGCTCCTGTCACTCAAGGGCCATCCAGAGGAGGGGTGGCAAATTTTAACAAAGCAGGGCGGGATTAGCAGCCAGGGGGGCTGCGAGACAATTCCCCACCATGACCCAAATAGCTGCCTCTGTGACTCAATAGAAGGCCAGCTCTGCTACATGATGTGTAACCTACTGGGCACAGTATAAAATGTCCTGGGCGGGTGACAATGGGAATTTTATACCAGAAAATGTAGTTATATTTATTTGGTGTAAAGACAATATTTGTGCCTCAGATCCATTAAGAAGTTGTCTGACCTTATTTCTTCAGGAGCACATCGCTCCCCGGCCAGCCGGCTTCTGGATAGATGGGCGGTGCTCTCCTGAAGATTGATAGTTCAGACCCGCAGCAGAGTCTCATCTATGAGCTCGGATACAGCCGGCAGAGGCAGCTTTACCTCTAAAGAATTGGAGGAGCTCAGGGGTCCTGAAGATGATCAGATCCAGCAATCGGGGCAGCTTCACAGCAGTGATTGTAAGCTGTGTACTGAGAGGGAATTTAGATTGGAGCCTAAATTGGGACTGTGATGTCTACAATAACTCCAGGCGTCACTCAGGCATGGTAGGTGCTCGTGACTAGTGATGGCATCAAACAAATAAAATATGTACAATAGACCGGCCTCTAATTATGGCTTCATTTGTCTTTATTCCATGTTTTTCTCAGGTTTTCAAATGTGACAAAAGACTGTGAGAACTATATATGTAAAGTTCTGAACAATATGGCGCTATATATTAGAGTGTAATAGACACATATCAAACTACACGTGCGCTCCGTGTTGAAGAATCTGACCCCTCTCCTATTCTGCAGAGGAGGCCGGTAACCGAGGAAATGAGTAAACTACAGAATTACAAGTCCATTCTACAGAACAGAGAGGAAGTTTAATAACAGGTAAATTGCTATTTTTTTTTTATTTTTACAAACACTTTACAGCTTTTGAAGTTGATAAAAACTTGTAAATACAAAAATAACCTGGATCTTCTACAGTGATCTACTATGTAATTGTCTAAGGCGTCTGTCAGTCACAGAAATCACGCGCCAGACAGAGGCCGCTCATTGCTGCCCACCGGAGGTGGGCACCAATGAGCGCAGACTATGCATATTTGCACGTGAATTCAAAGTTCGAATTGTGCGCCAATTTGCAGCCCGGCTACAGTGGCGTGTTAGCGCCGCTGTCGCTGAAGCTCGGCGACAGGTGCTAACGCGACACTGTTGCCGGGATACACAGGAAACCCGCCGCCCTCACCTCGCCTCTCCCCCCACGCCACCACCTCGCCTCCCCCCCCGCCTCCCACTGTTCTCACCCATCTGTACACAGGGCGGGCTGTGTGATGTCACATCAGCCCGCCCTGTGTACAGACGGGTGAGAACAGTGGGAGGCGAGGGGGATACTGCCCCCCGCCTCCCACTCCACCCGCATCCATACTGCCCCCCCTCGCCTCCCGCTGTGACAGGGCGGGCTGATGTGACATCACACAGCCCGCCCTGTCACATGACATCTACAAAAGACGGGTGAGAACAGAGGAGGGCAAGGGGGATTCTGCCCCCCGCCTCCATCGTGCCCCCCCGCATCCATCCTGCCCCCCTCCGCATCCATCCTGCCCCCCCCCCCACCGGCTCCATCCTGCCCACCTCAGCTCCATCCTGCCTCACTCGCTCCATCCTACCCCCCCCAGCTTCATCCTGCCCCCCCCTGACTCCATCCTGCCTCGCTTGCTCCATCCTGCCCCCCCCCGCCTCCATCCTGCTTCCCCGACTCCATCCTACTTCGCTTGCTCCATCCTGTCCCCCCCCGGATCCATCCTGCCCCCCCGGCTCCATCCATAAAATACCACCATATACTATAGTGCACCTGTACATATACTGTAATATACTGCCATATACTATAGTGCTGCTATACATGTGCTATACTATACCACCGTATACTCTAGTGTTACTTTACATGTACTGTAATGTACCGCCATATACCATAGTGCAACTATACATGTGCTGTAATGTATCGCCATATACCATAGTGCTGCTATACATGTGCTGTAATGTACCACCATATACTATAGCGCTGCTATACATGTAATGTAATGTACCACCATATACCATAGCGCTGCTATAAATTATATATGTACTGTAATGTACCGCCATATACTATAGTGCTGCTATACATGTGCTGTAATGTACCACCATATACCATAGCGCTGCTATACATGTACTGTAATGTACCGCCATATACTATAGTGCTGCTATACATTTACTATAATGTACCGCCATATACTATAGTGCTGCTATACATGTGCTGTAATGTACCACCATATACCATAGCTCTGCTATATATATATATGTAGTTCACTCATGTTGACTGAACAAGTTCTGTCAGTCACAGCATGTCAACTACATACATATTCTAGAATACACGATGCGTCGGGCCACCATCTAGTAAATAATAAAATGTCTGTAATATCCATAAAAATATTTGCCAGGTGTCACCCAATATGCTTTAATTTTTTTTTAGGTTTCCCAGTTAATTAATTATAGGCATTGGCTTGAGAAAGCAGGCGGCAGTATGGAGCTACAATACAACCTCCAGCACTGGCGGACATAGATGGAAAAGGGCCCCTGTCCAAGAACAGTAAATGGGCCCATTTTAGTCCATTAGCTCCTTTTAATACACAATTTTAATTGCTTTGGAGGTGGAAATGGCCCCTTTACCTCTTGGGCCCCTGTGTGGCTGCACCAATGATATGTCCACCCCTGACCACAAGGATTGTGATGATTGTGGGGAATAATGTTATTCTTATTATGTAACATCCATCACATAGATCATGGGAATTATTCTCTTGACACTTGGAGATATATCTCACACTGATCACAATGGGGCACATGGCTGAGCTTACTGCAATGAAAGGGAAGACATGCTGATGGATAATCCCAGAGATGAGCAGAAACTCGATTTATGGAGAAGTTATTGTTAATTGTCCATTATTATGATCCGGGGTCATTCTGATCCCTAAAGTATAATAACAGAATAGGTAAAAAATCATTATACTCTCCGCACCACAGACCTCTCCGGTTCTTCTGCTACTCATCAGTACCCATCCGGTCCTCGCTGTGTCTTCAGATTCCGCTCAATGTGTCATCTCCAGGCTCTCACACCGTGCAGGATTTTCCATCTGTCCTGGCACAAGTATGTGGGAGATCAACAGCGTCATGACGTAAACTGTGATCTCCCGCTCACATGTACAGAATCCTATAGGGCACCAGAAGTCCCGAAGAGTCTATGGTAAGAAATGGAGAGAGGGATCTGAAGATGCTACGAGGACCAGGTGTGTTGTGGAGGAGCCGGAGAGGTCAGCGGGGAGGTGAGTATAATAATGTTTTAATTTTTTTTTACCCTTTGTGGGGCCCATTAGGGTTCAGAAAAGGGGCGACCAGTGGTTTGTCCCTCTGTACACAATACTGCTGAGATTACAGCTGTATTCTAGTACACATCACTGTCTAATAACTAATAAATGTATTAATACTTACATCATTTTATCATAAAACACAAAACAAAAAAAGTTGATATTGTACTTTTCTCATAATGGACTTAAAGTGCAGAAACTTGTATAAGAGTCAAGAAAAAGCATTAAAATAATGTGTATAAAATATTTATAACCGACACATTTGGACGTTTCATTAACAACTGAATAAATGATATAAAGAACAATTATTCTGTACTTTGATAATTGTTTGCACTTAGTGGAAGCGTCTGATGGATGGGGGGCGGAGGAGTGAATATATACAGGAGCAATACTGGTTATATACAGAGGATCCGCTGCACCCACTGACCAAAGAGAAGGGAACCTGGAGGAGAAGGAAGGTAGTCTGTCTGTCTGTCTGTCTGTCTGTCTATCTATCTATCTATCTATCTATCTATCTATCTATCTATCTATAAACCTATCTATCTATTATCTATAATCTGTCTTCATATATCAATCTTTTGATCTATCTACCTAATTTCTTATCATGTTTTTATAGAGCAGCAATATATTATACCATTACTCTTCTCCTTATGGGATTTATTTTCTTACTAATAATCTGTTACCACAATCCCCCCTCCCCCAGCCAGTATCACAATATACTATATGGAAGGCAGTGTGGAGGACATTTTAATATATGGAAGGCAATGTGAGATCTATTATACTATATGGAGGACACGCGGGGCCCATTATACTATATGGAAAGCACTGTGGGTACCAGTCGCGTAACTTCAGGCCCTGGGGCCCCGATGCAAAAGCTCCAATGGGGCCCCCATTTATTGCAAATCTTTAATAGTATAAGTCTTTTTCTATGGGCCAAAGGGAGTTTTGGGGCCCCCTAGGCTCCGGGGCCCGGGTGCGATTGCAACCCCTGCACCTATTGCAGTTACGCCCCTGGTGTGTACATAATATTGTTTTCAGGGCTATGATCGGGGCCATTGTACTGTATGGAGGGCTGTGTGGGGGTCACAGGAGAGTAAACACATCTTGTGTGTGGAGGAATTCACTGTGGGGGTATTATACTTTGTTTTTGGGGGGGCAATATTTTTGTATTATACTTCATGGGGTCAATAATAAGGGAATCTGGGGGATTTAATATGAAGAAATTACTTTGTAAGGCTGCAATGTTGTGAGATATGCTCTTCTCTCACCGAATATTATTTCTTTATAGTATTTTTGGGGGGAGATGTTCTAATTAGATCTTTTGCTATGGCGCCCCATGATTTCTATGATTTCTGTGATTTTGCTCCCCCAGACTCTGTATATATTCATGATGTGTCTTTTCATTATTTCAGAGAGGGACAAGAGCAGACAATCAGTTTGTGGAGAGGATTGTGCTGACAGATTCCCTTTCAGGCGTCTCCAGGTAGATATTGATGATTGGTTTGGGTGTTATGTCTCGTGTGATGAGTGATAATGATATAACTGTAGTAAGTCATTCCACAGCAGATAATGATGTCTTTATCAGCGGTGGGATCCAACGTTCCTTGGAGACATATTGGTGGCACATGATATAGGAAGATTTGTGGGAAACTGTCCCTACAAACCATATAAAATAACAAAAATAGTAATATTCTGTACATTTTCTAAACTTTGCCCAATGCTAATATTTTTGGATGCTGTCAGTCACCAAGAACTATCCAGCGTGCCGCTCATCTTACTCCAGACAGCTTTATATGAATATAAATTCCCCCATAATATAAGGTGGAGATAAATGTGATTACAGGACCTCTCTGATGGTTTTTATTGTCCCCTCTGTTATCAATCAGTAATGTGTGTAGAGAGTATTACAATACTCACCAGTCACCATCATCTGCCGTTTCCAGCGCTGCTCCAGTCTACTCCACCATCATCTGCCGTTTCCAGCACTGCTCCAGTCTACTCCACCATCATCTGCCGTTTCCAGCGCTGCTCCAGTCTACTCCACCATCATTTGACCGCAGTTCTGATCTGTCGGATCACTCAGTGTCTTCTGTGTGGACTGGGGGAACTTTTTTAGTGTTGGTTTATGAGACTCAGAACGAGTCAAGAAAAGCTGGAAACAGCAAAAGACGGTGACTGGTAAATATTGTAATGAATTCCCTACACATATTACTGATGGATAACAGAGGAGACAATAAAGTAAGAAAAAAATTATAATTCCTGCAGTGTCCACTATTAAAATGACACAACTTTTACTACACAGACACGATGATCACATATATGTCTGCATGTCTGTAGTAATATTATTATTATTATTATTATTATTCTTTTTCTTGTAGGTGAATCCTCAGAATGGATCCTGGTTATCATAATCTGACCACATATAATACAACCCTGGATGACAATAATCTGACCACATATGATAGAACTCTGGATGACAACTACAAAAGAACGTAAGTTTCTATTCCTAATTATTTTATTGAGATATCAGTGCAGACTTTATTCTAATTCTGACCGCACCTCAAGCTGCGACAATGTACTATTTAGGGTAAAGTCACACTGGTGTCAATCTCACGCAAGTGAAATGCAAGAAAATCTCCATTGCACTTAGACCAATGGTACTCATTCAGGTAAGTCATATCTGAGAGTTTTTCCTTACCCCTATATAGGATATAGCATATGATGATGGGGTACTCGGAACCAGGTTGTGGTGTTTCTGGTGAGTCACAGGGGTCGAGATCCAGCTCCGTGACCCTGGGTTCAGTGCAATGGGAGTTCTTAGCTAGTATAGGGTGGTTTAGAAGGGAAGTTATTTGTGACACCACCTGTGGTTTGTGGCTAGAATTGGCCACCACTGCTGCAGAACCTCTGGAGATGATGGACGGGCAGCTGGGATGTAGTGGCTCCCCACGGGTGGAGCGGATCCCCAGGGCAGTGGTTGTTGAAAGGGTGTAGGGTGCAGGATGGAGGGCGCAAAGTAACTGACAGACTCATGGTTTGTTGGTTACTCAAGTCCTTTACTGGTGATACTGGCACAAGGACAGATGATATCGATTGAATCCGGCAAACTGGGAGCAACTCGAGGTTCTCCTCACTCTGCAAGATCTGAAACCTCCCTGCTGCGCTTTCTTAGCAGGTCCCTGCGGCTGCTTAAGCTGAGCTGCGGCCCTCTTTCTCTCTCCTGCAGTGTGCTGTATGACAGGCAGCTCGAGTCCTTCCCCAGCCCCACTTCACAGGCGACAGCTCCTGGGCTCTCAATGCTGCTTTGCCTCCAGGCACTTGGAGTGGATGGGGAACTTGGAATCCCCCACCCTCCGTTACTGACTGTAGGGACGTTAGACCCTTCATAGCCTTGGACTCCCGTGCCCATTTCTTGATGCTTACTCTTCTGGGGTGAGCTTGACACCGCTTTGCTCCCCAGGCTCTCTTCCACTTCCTCAGACCCTTGCCTATTCCTATTGGTCCCTCAAGCTAAGTCTAGCTCTCCTGGGATGAGCTTAGCACTTGTCCACAGGATGTCTTCCTCAGTATTCCTAGGCACTGAACTGACTAACTTCGCCCCACAACAGATACCCTGAATCCGGGCTTAGGTCTCCCCCTTAAGGCCTGGAGGCAGAAAGGTGTTGTGTGCTTTGGTTTTTGCCTGGTGTGGAGTCCCTCTGTTTCTCTCAGGTATGACGCTACCTCCCGGGGGAGATAATGGCATTGTGTTATCCGGACTCTGGGGTGCCAGACATGCTGCAATTGTCTGCGAGTCTCACATCACTCGCACCCATACAAGTCTATGGGCGTGAGTGAAACATCACACTGCTCTTTACACACGTGAGTGCTGTGGAATATGCACTGGAAATGGTAAGATTAATCTCTCCCTCTGCTCATCAGCGGTGATTCCATCGCAGGATCACATCACAGTATGTTGGCACTCGGCTCTCGCATCGGATGCATACACTACTGTGACTTTACCATTACTTTTACCCTGGCAGGAGGAGATGTCAGAGGGGCGGTGGTGGTGAGGGACATTCAGCAGACTCCAGAGACTGTAGGGTGTAGACCTGTTTGCTGTATCCAGGATAGTTGGGTATAGAGAGGAGCAGATAGATTCACGGGACTCTGATCCAGGTCAGTGGTTGCCGGCAGGTGGATGGGAGGCTGTGAATCTCTTATCCTTTATCGTCCCCGGAGCAGCTTTTGATTATCCAGGGCTTGAGCCGCATCATCTGTGCGTCCTGCTCATCTCTAGTTGTGATTGATTTCTTGATCATAATTGTCCTTGTTAGGCCAGGGTCACATTTGCGTTATGACCCTAGCCTGCCGGATTCCGGTATTATCTTAGCAATTTTTCCATCACCGCATAGCGTTTCCGCTATGCGGTGCTGGAAACCGCAGTCCCTAGTTACCCGGTGTTTACCTGCACGACGTGTCACACAGGCTGCGGCTCGGAGGGCGTTTTACAGCGCCGCACAGGAAACCGTTGCAGACACGATTTCCTGTGCGGCGCTGTAAAACGCCCTCCGAGCCGCAGCCTGTGTGACACGTCGTGCAGGTAAACACCGGGTAACTAGGGACTGCGGTTTCCAGCACCGCATAGCGGAAACGCTATGCGGTGATGGAAAAATTGCTAAGATAATACCGGAATCCGGCAGGCTAGGGTCATAACGCAAATGTGACCCTAGCCTTAGTAACTGCTTCAGTGTGGAGACAGTAAAGCAGTCACTAACAAGGACACAGGGTGGGAGCCACATGTCAGCTGCAGCCTTGTAAATAAGGCTCATTGTGATCTAACTACCTCTTACAACCTTATGCATGTTTCATTACTTTAGAAAGTATATCTTTCCACTTTCTGGCTACAAAGGCTAAGGCTGGTGTCAGACTTGGTTAAGGACCCACATTTCCAGGCAGAGCTAATACCGGACAGTGATAACGACAAGCGCAGCCTGGAAACAAGGCCCCATAGAAACCCGTTATGTACCTTAGTTACAGCCGCACACAGAGATGCAGGACGGCGGCTTTTCAGCAGCACACAGGAAATCGCTGCAGGCAGCATTTCCTGTGCACTGAGGAAAGGCGCTCCTCCTGCATCTCTGTGTGCGGCTGTAACTAAGGAACATAACGGGTTTCAATGGGGTTTTGTTTCCAGGCTGCGCTTGCCTTTAATGATGTCCGGTATTTGCGCTGCCTGGAAACGTGGGTCCAAAACCAAGTCTGACCCCAGCCTAAGGGTACCTCAAAACAACAGTATTCCTAGCAATTGATAACAAAGGATAGTCCACTCTGGGTGTGAACAGCCTCATCTAACTCCATTCTGTTGGCCAATCAATCTCACAATATAACAGAAACTCAGTCTTCAAGTAATTTAAATATGTACAATTCTTGTGTGTCTGTACAATTGCATAAGAAAAAAACACTTTGACAGACCTCCATAGGGCAAATCTGAAAGCCCGGGACCTACACACGATATAACTGCCATAAGATTGTCTTCCTGATGAAGGCTCATGCTTGAGCTGAAACGTCATTTGGGAACCTCTCTTGTTTGCACAAGAAAAATAAGTAAACTTACAAACAACAGTTCTGCCTCCACGTTTTTGGTGTGCCAGGGTTAGATCTTTTTGTATTTTCACACGTATGTCACACGATGTGTGACGCCAGAGAAGCACCGCCCCCAAAAACGGCCTGTCTCACACGTGCTTGTTTTGTACAGATGTGTGAAACAGGCCTAACAGCCTCCACAGCAATAGTAACAGACAAGGCAGAGTGGAGATCGTGACAACACTACAGAAAAGCTTTCAATCTGCACTTAAAACAGTAAGGCTGCCTTCACATTTGCGTATGTGAACGCAGCTTATGCTGCGTTCCCATACGCATTCAAACGCATGCGCACAGCGGTCCTATGATTAACATAGGAACGCATAGTGCCTGCGTTTGGCAGCGTTTGCTGCGTTCGGGTGCGGATGCGGACCATATCTGCTCCTTCCGGTGTCCCGCGTCCGCACCCGGGACGCAGCATGTCGCGTCTCTGGTGCGGGCGAGAGTGTGTGATCTGTACGCAGGCATCCGCCTGCGCACAGATCACTAATGGCGGGCAATGAGAGCGGACGGCGATCTGCAAGCATCTGCAGACCGCCGTGCGCTCCATTATAAACATAGGGGCCGCGGTCTGCATGCAGATGCTTGCAGATGCATCTGCAAAACGCTGCAGATGCATCTGCAAGTCTGAAGGCAGCCTAACTGCAGAGTTTACAGGACTCATTTTTATTCTCCACATTGAAGCCTCCAAGAAAAAAAAAATGCACCAGATCTGCCCAGTTCAGCGGCGTCTGTATCCGCACAGTGGACGGAGATATCATGAGATCACATAAGATTTGCTTAGACGGATAAACACAGCAGAATTTATCTGCAAGAAAAGCTGTTGAAAATACCCAGCATTTATTCTACATGTGAATACGGCCTAAATATCCAAAAAAGAGGATGTGATGTGATGAGATCTCCTGTCGTCGCCCTATAGATCTCCTGCCATTGCCCTATAGATCTCCTGCCCTCGCCCTATAGATCTGCCCTCACCCTATAGATCTCCTGCCTTCGCCCTATAGATCTCCTGCCCTAAAGACGCTGCTGTACTGAGCAGTTTTGGAGCTTTTGTTCTCGATAGGATTCCAGGTGCAGATTTGAAAAACAAAACAAAACAAGGCTGGGGTCACATTTGGACAGGTAATTGCGGTTACTGCATCCAGATCCAGATGTGGTAACCGCAATTGCCTTCAGACACATTTTTTGACAAAATGTGTTCTGCACACCGGAATGCGGTAACCGGATTGCTCTGGATGTGTAATCCGGAGCAATCCAGTTATCATATGCTTTGTTCATACCTGCTGCCGCAGGGATGAACAAAGGGTTAATCTTAATAGTAGCTGTGGGCAACATGTCTCTAGGGGGTGCCCACCCTCCCTAGAGACATGCTGTCCACTCAAGTGGGCATGTGAGGGGTTAATCTTGTCATTATAGTTTTGCTGGCGATTGTCGGCTTTATCAATTTTATGAATGAATGTGGCGGCTCCGCACAGTAGTGGAGATACTGTACGTAATGTACGTAGTGTATGAGCCCCTGTCCTTGGTCCTGAAAGTTGTAACATTAGGTCTATGGCGGTGCGCTGCCCATAGAACTAATGTTAAAGCTTTCAGGAATAAGGACAGGGGCTCATACACTACGTACATTATGTTCAGTATCTCCGCTACTGTGCGGAGCCGCCGCATTCATTCATAGAATTGACAAAGCCGACAATAGCAGGCAATACTATAATGACAAGATTAACCCCTCACATGCAAACTTGAGTGGACAGCATGTCTCTAGAGAGGGTGGACACCCCCTAGAGACATGTTGCCCACAGCTATTATTAACATTTAACCCTTGGCTCATCCCTGCAGCAGCAGGGATGAACTAAGCATACGGCTGCTGCAGGCATTCACATGTGCCTTGTGGCAGCCGCATCGGCTCCCATAGGAGCCCATTATAGCAATCCGCCTGCGGTTTCCTAACTGCTGCGAAAACTGCAGCCTGCATGATTTTTACCGCAGGCTGCAGATCTGCAAGCGGTAACCGGATTGCATGTAGTGCAATCCGGTTGCTATAATGGGCTCCTATGGGGAGCAATTCCTGATCCGGTTTTGAGCTTTTTAACAGCTCAAAACCGGATCAGGATCTGAAAAGTTTAGCGCAAATGTGACCCTAGCCCAATTGTTGCCTTTTCAGGTCTGAACGCAAAGGTTTAAAAATGCTGCTTCACATCTGACCCCAAAACACAACATATAAGGATGATAATGCATAAAAGATATGCAGCGAGCACACAATAATCATAGGAGATTGGTATTTTGTTGTGCAGTTGTGCCAGCGAGATCACTGCTGCGTCTCCGGGTTATGATAAATCCATGACCCGTCTCTCAGTGCCAGGAGCGATGCCCGTGCTGCTCTGGGCAGTGTAACCTCTAAGGCGACTTTCACACCTTTTTTTTTAAATCAGGCACAGATCCAGTTTTTCTGCAAAAACCAGATACTGTAAAGAACCTGATTGTACTTATTCATTTTCAATCGATTCTGGTAGCATACGGTTACATCCAGTTGCATCAGGTTGTTACCGGATCTGGTTTGTTACGGTGTCGATAGGGTGTCCCAAAAAAATTGCATGCAACATTTTTTGGACACGGCAAAGAAACGCATCCTATTATATCTGGCATCATTATAATTGAAGTCTGTGTGTGCTGTGTCCGGTGTTACCGGGTCATGCCAGATCCTACTGAGCATGAGCGGTATCGTCGCATGTAGTGATGGGCGAAGCCAAACTGCACAGTTCAGGGACTGTACTGAATATCTACAAATGCATCTCAATGAATTAGAATATCATCAAAATTCAATGTCATATTGCCAGGTTTCAGGGCGTTTCTGGGAACCCTGAATCGCAGTGACTAATAAATCAATATTATATTCACCCTTTGATGTGTGGTGGAATACGGCAGCGCGGTTTTAAACCCTTCATCTTCCCTACTTTGATTTTCTGAGATAATGACCTTTGGGTTTTCATTGGCTGTAAGCCATAATCATCAACATTTATGAAATAAACACTTGAAATAGATCACTCTGTGTGTAATGACTATATAATATGTACCTTTCAATATTTGTATTGAATTACCGTATATACTCGTGTATAAGCCGACCCGTGTATAAGCCGACCCCCCTACTTTTGCCCCCAAAAACTGGGAAAACTTATTGACTCGCGTATAAGCCGAGGGTGGACTCCAGCACAGGTATACAACCCCCAGCAGTGAGGTATACAGCAGCCTCCCCAGTGGTAGTATACAGCAGCAGCCCCAGTGGTAGTATACAGCAGCCCCAGAGGTATATGCAGCCCCAGAGGTATATGCAGCCCCAGAGGTATATGCAGCCCCATATGCAGCCCCAGAGGTATATGCAGCCCCAGAGGTATATGCAGCCCCATATGCAGCCCCAGAGGTATATGCAGCCCCAGGGGTATATGGAGCCCCAGAGGTATATGCAGCCCCAGAGGTATATGCAGCCCCATATGCAGCCCCAGAGGTATATGCAGCCCCATATGCAGCCCCAGAGGTATATGCAGCCCCAGATGTATATGCAGCCCCAGGGGTATATGCAGCCCCATATGCAGCCCCAGGGGTATATGCAGCCCCAGAGGTATATGCAGCCCCAGAGGTATATGCAGCCCCAGAGGTATATGCAGCCCCAGAGGTATATGCAGCCCCATATGCAGCCCCAGAGGTATATGCAGCCCCAGAGGTATATGCAGCCCCAGGGGTATATGCAGCCCCATATGCAGCCCCAGAGGTATATACAGCAGCCCTAGTGCTGTATACAGCAGCCCTTAGGTAGTATACAGCAGCCCCAGGGCTGTATACAGCAGCAGCCCCAGGGCTGTATACAGCAGCAGCCCCAGGGCTGTATACAGCCGCAGCCCCAGGGCTGTATACAGCCGCAGCCCCAGGGCTGTATACAGCCGCAGCCCCAGGGCTGTATACAGCCGCAGCCCCAGGGCTGTATACAGCCGCAGCCCCGGAGGTATACAGGCCCCCCCATCAAGCTCCAGGGCCCCCCCCTTGCGCGGCAGCCTGTAAAGTAAAATCATACTTGCCAGTGTCCTGTCGCGCCGTCCGCAGCTGCCGACATGACGATCCCGGGCTTCATTCAGCGTCTTCCGGCTTCCGACTTCCTGTAGTCGCGGGCAATGACGTCATTGCCCGCGACTAAAGGAATGCGGAAGACGCGGAATGAAGCCCGGGATTGTCATGTCGGCAGCTGTGGACGGTGCGACAGGACACTGGCAAGTATGATTTTACTTTACAGGCTGCCGTGCAAGGGGGGGGCCCTGGAGCTTGATGGGGGGGGGCCTGTATACCTCCGGGGCTGCGGCTGTATATATACATATATGATGTATATATATGTATATATACTGTATGCTCACGTATAAGCCGAGGGGGGACTTTTCAGCCCAAATTTTGGGCTGAAAAACTCGGCTTATACGCGAGTATATACGGTATTGAAACAAATTACCTATTTGATGATATTCTAATTCATTGAGATGCACTACTAAATATTCAAAGTTTGAAAATCGTGACATGAAGTTACAATGTGTCATGAAAAACCAATCTCAGAATCACTGGGATCCGGTGAATCTCCAGAGTTATAACCTCATAAAGTGATCAGGTCAGAACTGGGAAAAATGGCTCTAACAGGAAGGTGAAAGCAGGCTCGGGGTGAAGGGGTTAATATGTGAGGATGCCCGGGGCGGTAGTCGTGGTTGAGAAACAGTTCTTGAATGTCCTGGAAAGCCACAGGGGGATGTTCCTTTTGCTGTTGACCTGGTTGGGTGCGTGGACTTGTATGGTGCAGGTCAGACCTCTCAGCAGGCTGCATGTTTAATTTCTGCTGCCATTGGTGACTTAAGGTACCGTTACACGTCGCAACATCGCTGCAATATCGCCTGCAACTTCACGGGAGCGCGCACGTTTTTGGCACTTTGACCACATCGCATAGGAGATGTTACACGTAGCAATCACACCGACGATCCGGCGTCACAGAAATCGCCTGACAAATTGCAGAGTCGATGTTGACGATCGTAGTTGCAGCGTCACACAGCACAACCACATCAGCAATGTGGGCATACTGTTTTACACAGCCTAGGACATAGGCCGACCTGAGTTAGCTACACCGCACCCAGACCACTCCGATTGGACGGTGAAAGTGCGTTACCATTGGTCCACTATCTCAGACAAAATGGTGCCGATATGGATGCAATTGCCCATTCTATCATCTCGCTACTTATGTCATGTGTCATGTGTTCCAGCTCCAGCAACACACCACGGCGTCGCCAAGCTGCCATACAGCAACGCTAGTGTACTGCAGTGTTTGCAGCAAATATGTATGGAGATTGTGTACGTCTTCTGTTACAGTAGGTAAGCTACACACAACAAGTATGTACATGTGTATGCACATTACGTAGCATGTATGAACTATGTGTGTGCATGTATGTATGTGTGTATAGATATGTACATATCTTAAAATCGCACACAATGCAAGTGTCCATGTTTGTGTACACATACCCATGTCTACATGCAGCTATCTGGACAGGGAAACCCACAGACAGCATACAGTGTGCGGCCAACCTCTACACCTGTGTACTGTACATGTGCACCGACCCTTAAATAACATTGTACTGTCACACCTCTGAGCACAGTCTAATGCTATGTGCTACTGTTGTCAGGTAGAAATTAAATAGTCACACACGTTTGTCTGATCAGAAATCATATATTATGACTGTGACCACATAGATAAAAATAACAACATTAAACACACAAAAAAACAAGTGTTGTCATCCCACAATTAATATGTCACAATTCACACAAAATACATCATATATGAAGCAAAAAATAAAAAATATACAAAATAACAAATACAACAAAATACTAGACTAAGGGCCCTTTCACATCAGCGTTTTTTTGAAATCGCGGCAGATGCGGTGAAAAAACCGCATCTGCCGCGATTACCGCATACCGGCTGCACTTGCGGCGCGGTTGCGGTTTTTTCCATACAAAGTATAGGCGGACTTGCGGCAGGTGCGGCAAGTGCGGTTTTGCACTTGCGGCAGGTGCGGCCGCGAAAAAAACCGCGGCTGACCGCGTTTTGTTTCGCGGCCGCACCTGCCGCAAGTGCAAAACCGCACTTGCCGCACCTGCCGCAAGTCCGCCTATACTTTGCATGGAAAAAACCGCAACCGCGCCGCAAGTGCAGCCGGTATGCGGTAATCGCGGCAGATGCGGTTTTTTCACCGCATCTGCCGCGATTTCAAAAAAACGCTGATGTGAAAGGGCCCTTAGCTAAGCATAAATCTACAGTGCAAACCCAAAACAGCACACTCTACTGTGTGGAGCCATTACCCACACCCTACATCTGGTGGTCCTGCCAGGGCACCGCCCCAGGGCCATTGAAGTAGGAGCAGTAGCTGTCTCTGCTGCTCCTGGCATCCTGCAGAAGTCGGCCCGGGCCCAACGGCTGGAGTGGCGCTAGGCCAGGGTCGTTTGGACGCCACTCACCCGGCATGAGCTCCCCAGTTGCAGGGTCCACTAAATCCATATAACTTGGTGGCGTGTATGATGGAGCATTCCTACGACGCAGAAAGTTATGTAGCACACAACACGCCATCACTACCATTTGGATAGATTCCAGTTTCATATTAACAGAAGTATGAAACACGCGGAATCTATTGGCCATGATCCCGAACGCATTTTCAACCACACGACGTGCCTGGGATAGCCAGTAATTGAAAATACATTGCTCAGGGGTGATAGTCCTCCGAGGATATGGCAGCAGTAGGTTGGCGTCAAATGCAAAGGCCTCATCCCCCACAAACGCAAAGTTAAGGTGTCCAGTGGTGCCATCATTTGGGGGTAAATTTAGGCGGCTGCTCCAAAGGTCACGACCAAAGGAGGTGTGTGTCAAAACCCCCCATCAGACACACGCCCGTTCATCCCCACATCCTCAAGGAGGAACTCATAGTTGGCATTGACGAGCCATGAGGACCATACTAAAATACCCTTTATAGTTATAATAATATGAGCCGCTGTTGGGGGTTGTGTGATCCTCATACACATGCATACACATATTTGACATGTCAGGGAGGTTTTCATGAAGTGATTACCACCAAGTCCCGGGGATAGACCTGGACTCTGAGGATTGATTTTTTCTTTTTTTACCGAACCCTCAAAGTGGCTAATTACAAACTAGGGGGTATCAAGTGATTGTGTTTGGTTGGCTCCCCTTAGACACAATACAGGATCAGTAGGGCCACCCGCCGTTGTACGGGGACACCAGGGTTTTTATGTGTAGAAAACTCATTTACCAGGCAGGGCGAGCTAGGAAAAGAACAGGGATATTGAGGTACCCCTTTCCCCCTTCATGAGTGTCAATTGTTCGACTGTGTAGTATTAGGACACATCTGTCCATTTTAAATAATTTAATAAAAGTTATATTTTATAAGTAATAGCTTTGCCTGAAACTATTTGACTATTTAGGATCACTTGCATCTTTTTTCGGTGAGCGATCCGAGATTCTACCAACTCAAAAGGAACTAATTGCCACAATTAATTCACATTATCATCATGAATGGTATCTTTCTTCTTCTCTCAAACAACGAGAGTGTATTGGCAGTTTTTGGGACTTATGGTCGTTGTCAGAATTTGCGTTACCGCTATCATAAGTTTCTGACACTGTTAGTTTGAACCGTACCTAGATTTGCTGTTACAACTTGGGCTCCTTTCCTTCCCTAGACTTATCTCTTGTGCTCGCCTCCCTTCCTTCCCCACAATTACACCTCCCTCTCGTGTACCTCTACTGTTTCATAACACCCATCACTTGATTATACTTGCATGTAGTTACTACTACCTTATTGTTATGGAAAATGATCTTTCTCTTAATAAAAGATTTATTGGTAAAAAAAGATTTTTTCTGCCCATTCATAATACATTTGGGTCTTTCCATGTTCGTATACAAGTGGCTGTGGATTCTAAAAGGGGTGGACGTTTAGTATATAGAGCTCTTTGTCGTCTTTGCTAAGGTTTATACCCAAATATCTAATATATTTGGGTGGTCAGGTGAAAGGTTATTTAGTTTTGAGTTTGGACACCTCAGTATCGCTCAGGTTCAGGCCTAGAGCTTCCGACACTAGCGTTTTTTTCCTGATTTGCAAGATTTATTATTTTGTCATTTCACATTAATGCATTTGTGTGTTTTTAATCTGTATACTTGTAAACCTTAACGGTATTCATCATCATATGTGTCTAATTCAGGGTGGGGAACATAAGGCCCCAGGGCCAAATGTGGCCCTCGATGACTTTTTTGCGGCCCCTGGGCACATTCCTGGGGACCTCAGTGCTCAGGCCGATAGACACGTTTTGCCAACTGTCTGTGTGGCACCCTGTGCCAGGTCACCACAGACTCCCTTGGGACATGGAAGGATGGTACACAGTGAGTAACCCCACTAACACACAACACCCTTTCACCCCAGGCCTGGAGGGGGAGCCCAACTGGTTGCCTTAAGCCAGTTTCCCCTATAAATTCGGGTTCTGGAGGGGAAAACACCAGAGTGTGCAGTCACTAGAGAACTGTGAACAGCTGAGTGAGCTGAGCTTGTACTGGAGCCGTGCTAGGTCCATACCGGAATCCACCTGAGACAGTGGTAGACCCACAGAGTAGGGGTCGCAGGCAAAGGAGAGGAACGTTCCATAGGAAGCGGGAAGAGGAGTCATACCGACTCACCCCAGCAGAGTTCCAGTCACTGTGTCGGAGCTACAGGGACACCGAGAGTAGGCCCTGCAGAGAGACCAGCACTACAAGGAGGTTTAGCTTCCAGGACACCCGAAGCACCACCAAATGAGAGCCCGGAGTCTAGGCCAGACAAGAAGTCCCATAGAAGTGCCCTCAGTGCAGCAAACCCGGGTGTGGATAGTCACACAGGAAGAGAAGTAACAGTCTGGTCGGGTTCCAAGCCTGCCAGACTCTGACAGAGTAACTGAAATCAGGAGGCCTACAACCCTACTCGCTGTGGAAATCCTGAAGTGTTTACCCCATCTCCGGTCGAGTGTACCCGTACAGAACATCAGTAAAGGTACCAAAAGATTTTACGTGTGCGTGTCCCTCCTTTCATCTGCACCACACTGACCGCGCTACCCTATTACCCTCACTATAACTTAAAGCCCCAGGGACCGCCGCTCATCCTGTAGGGAGTGGTCCCATCTTGCTGCCGCCCATCACCCCGGAGGCCCAAGCAGCACCAGTGCCATCACCGGACCCCTACAGGTGGCGTCACGACATACATTTTTATTATTTTCTTTCCACCCATCTTTTATCTGCATCCCCTGGGCCTCAGGCACCGCTAACTGTGACTTCCCCCAGAGACTGCGCCTGAGTGAGCCGTGTACCCCCAGGTCCTGGGCTGGACATCTGCCCTTTAAATCCAGCTGTCCAGTGATCTCTATGCCCCAGCCTCGGTCTCCCCAGTGAGGTATATGCCCCCAGACTCTACTGTCTATGCCCCAGCCTCAGCCTCCCCAGTGAAGTGTATGCCCTCAGCCTCTTCTGTGATGTCTAGAGCTCTAGAAAACCTGGAAAAGCAGTTGAGAAGCAACATGACCAATATCACCTGCGCCAAAGAGAAGCAGCTCCAGCCACCACAGTAGGGTTGAGTTGATTGTTTAACCAAATATAGCATGGTAATTTTCAAGTTGATAATTTTGTACGGCCTCCAAAGGATTGTAGAAATTCCGAATGGCCCCCGGCAGAAAAATAGTTCCCCACCCCTGGTCTAATTGTATAATTAGATCCCCTTATTGATGCTCATTTGTTTAAATATTACCACCTCTGTTACCTAACATTTCCTATGACCAAGAGCCTTTGTTACATGCCAGAAACATGTCAGGGTTAGCTCATTAATGCCTGTACTATGGAATCACTGCAGCACTCTGATCCCCGGCATAAGGTCATCACGCTGCTGACATCACTCGGCGGCCCTGTGTTGTGCAGAGGTGGCAGGATGCTGAAAAATGCTCCACAAATGAGCTGGAGAGAAGACGCTACTGAAAATGAAAGTAATTAGGGAAAGGGGAGACATGGAGCATATGGGAACTTTGTTGAGCAAATGAGGGGGAAGGGTAGTGGATGGGAGCTGTATAAGGATCAAATGATAGGATAGAGGATGGGGGCTGTATGAGGAGCAAATGAGGGAAGGTAGAGAATGGGTCAGAGTCAGAGTCTCAGAGTCAGAATCTCAGAGTCAGAATCTCAGAGTCAGAATCTCAGAGTCAGAATCTCAGAGTCAGAGTCTCAGAGTCTCAGAGTCAGGCTCAGAGTCTCAGAGTCAGACTCAGAGTGTCAGAGTCAGAGTCAGAGTCCCAGAGTCAGAGTCAGAGTCTCAGAGTCAGAGTCTTAAAGTCAGAGTCTCAGAGTCAGAGTCTCAGAGTCAGAGTCTCAGAGTCAGAGTCTCAGTCAGAGTCTCAGATTCAGTCTCACCCTCAGAGCCAGAGTCAGAGTCTCAGAGTCTCAGAGTCAGAGTCTCAGAGTCAGAGGCTCAGAGTCTCAGAGTCAGACTCAGAGTCTCAGAGTCAGACTCAGAGTCTCAGAGTCTCAGAGTCAGAGTCTCAGAGTCAGAGTCTCAGAGTCAGAGTCAGAGTCTCAGAGTCAGAGTGTCAGAGTCAGAGTCTCAGAGTCAGAGTCTCAGAGTCAGAGTCTCAGAGTCAGAGTCAGAGTCTCAGAGTCAGAGTCTCACCCTCAGAGCCAGATTCAGAGTCTCACCCTCAGAGCCAGAGTCAGGGTCTCAGAGTCAGAGTCTCAGAGTCAGAGTCTCAGAGTCAGAGTCTCAGAGTCAGAGTGTCAGAGTCAGACTCAGAGTCAGAGTCTCAGAGTCAGAGTCTCAGAGTCAGAGTCTCAGAGTCAGACTCAGAGTCAGAGTCTCAGAGTCAGAGTCTCAGAGTCAGAGTCTCAGAGTCTCAGAGTCAGACTCAGAGTCTCAGAGTCAGAGTCTCAGAGTCAGAGTCAGAGTGTCAGAGTCTCAGAGTCAGAGTCTCAGAGTCAGAGTCTCAGAGTCAGAGTCTCAGAGTCAGAGTCAGAGTGTCAGAGTCTCAGAGTCAGAGTCTCAGAGTCAGAGTCTCAGAGTCAGAGTCTCAGAGTCAGAGTCTCACCCTCAGAGCCAGATTCAGAGTCTCACCCTCAGAGCCAGAGTCAGAGTCTCAGAGTCAGAGTCTCAGAGTCAGAGTCTCAGAGTCAGAGTCAGAATCTCAGAATTTCATGAAATAATTTAAAAAAAATGCGTGGGGCTCCGTGCAATTTTTATGTCTAGCCAGGTACAGCTAAGCAGCTGGGGGCTGGAATCCGCAGCGCAGGGATGCCCAAGCTTTCTGGGCACCCCTCGCTGCAAATTGCAGCCCGCAGCCGCCCCAGAAGATGGCGCGTTCATTGAAGCGCCATCCTCTGGCGCTGAACCCCGCTCTTCCAGCGGCCCTGGTGGCGGTGGCACGCTGGGTAATAAAGAGGTTAAGGCCAGCTTTGTATTATCAGCTGGCCCTAAGCCCGAAATTTATGGCGGTCACGCCAATATTAGACATGACCGCCATGAATTTCTATTAAATTGTTTTAAAAAAAACACAACACAGAGAAAATTTTTTATTAGAAATAAAAAAAAAGCCATTAGGGACTCCATCTTTAATTAAAAAAATCCTCTTCCGTCCTCTCTGCTACATCCCCTGTGCATAGATATAGATGCCTATGCACAGGGAATGAGCAGACTGAGAACAATCTCAGCTCTGCTACATCATCTCTGTGCACAGACATTCATGTCTGTACACAGGGAATGAGCAGACTGAGAACAATCTCAGCTCTGCTACATCAGGCAGCAGGCGGGCTCTAGGACCCTGGAGCTGTGGCAGCCAGCACACAGAGCAGACAGGATCTTATCTGTGCGAGTTTCCCAGCGATTACTTACAAAGTAAACGAGTCCAATGCAAATAAATGGCAAAACTAGGATTGCTTCAGGCTGAAGCTTCCGAGACACATCTGCGATTTGTAAATCTCACACTACTCGCTATTACTCGCTTCCCCATTCATTAACATTGGACTCGCTAGACTCGCAACGAGTAGCAAGTCCTGTGCTCGGACTCGCTAGAGTCAAGCGATTCCGAGTAATTTAGGATTCGCCCATCACTAGTTGTGATTTGTGTACTGATGAGGGTTCTCTTTAAGTATTTCTGTACCTCTGGTGGGTCTGGTGATGCATTTATGTGCTTTCAGAGGCTGTAGTCACCTAGAGGGACTACAGACTCATCTCACATCTGGACAGAAATAGTGTTTCTGTACCTCTGGTGGGTCTGGTGATATATTTCTGTACTGATGAGGGTTTAGACTTTGTATTTCTGTACTAATGGTTGTTATATGGATGTATTTCCTCTGGTGGGTCTGGTGATGTATTTCTGTGCTGATGAAGGTTTTGACATAGTGTTTCTGTACTGATGGTGGTTCTGGTGATGTATTGCTGTACCTATGGTGGTTCTGGTGATGTATTTCTGTACCTCTGGTGGTTCTAGTGATGTATTTCTGTACCGATGAAGGTTTTGACAAGTGTTTCTATACTGATGGTGGTTCTGGTGATGTATTTCTGTACTTAAGGTGGTTTTGGTGATGTATTTCTGTACCTCTGTTGGGTCTCGTGATGTATTTCTGTATTGATGAAGGTTTTGACATAGTGTTTCTGTACTGATGGTGGTTCTGGTGATGCATTTCTGTATGTCTGGTGGGTCTGGTGATGTGTTTCAGTACTGATTAAGATTTTGACATAGTGTTTCTGTACCTATGGTAATTATTGTGATGTATTTCTGTACCTCTGGTAGGTCCGGTGATATATTTCTGTACTGATGAGGGTTTTGACGTTGTATTTCTGTACTGATGGGGGTTATATGGATGTGTTTCTGTACCTCTGGTGGTTCTGGTGATGTAGTTTTGTGTGTTAATTGTTCTGATCCTTTACACATGTAACAATTAATAACTTGTAAGCTTTCTTGATACTTCGGTATGTTAATAATGCGTTGTGCTGTTTGATAAGTTAAGGGTTCTATGTTTTTGTTAGAAGGAGCGTTATAGGGATTGTCCCAAGCTTGTGATGAGCCCGCAGTCACTCCATGTGTCCCTCTAAGTGAATGCAGACTTCTCGATCAATGAAAATGAATTGAGTGAGGCCAGACACGTCTGGTCATAATCTGGCCAGAAGTATATAAATCTCATACTGGTGCTCACATTACCGTCCAATCTTTCCATAGGCACGGGAGAATCCTGACAGTATGCAGTACATGCACTGTGAGAATTCAGAGGCTGCAGTCACCTAGAGGGACTACAGACTCATCTCACATCTGGACAAGCCCTTTAATTATAACATTAACCACTTTAGTCCACGCCTAACAACATGTAATATACTGATTAATAGAAACAGCTCTCACTGGTTCCAGCAGTCACTGTGACTGTAAGGCTGGAGCCACACTGTCATGCATCAAACACAGAGAGTGTTTGATGCATGACAGTGATGCGAGTGTAGTGTGTGTTTTGTGTCAGTGTGGTGAGTGTGCATGGCTGTATGCATGTGAGTGTGCTGCGAGTGTGCGTGAGTGAGTGTGTTGTGCGTATCAGTGTGATGCTGTCCACGGTCCTGAATATTGGTCGGCGGGATTTCTCATCATATAATCCCGCTGAACAAACTTCTGGACCACAGACAGCATTTACAGGCTTTTTTTTAAAATTGCCGGTTTCCCGGAACAGTAAGCAATCATCTTTCACCGCTGTGACAGCAGTAAAAGATCATTAATACAAACACAGCCGCTGTCCACATTTTGAAATTCCCGTGGTTCACCTGCATATTAACTCCATCTGCAGCCTCTGCACGGCATGTGAGCTAATAAGCCGGTTTATGCAGGGTTAACCCCATGTTTGTGTGATGCCAGCTTTTGTCCAGGTATGTCCACACTCCCTGGACCCAAGCTGATATTACACACTGGGTCAGCAGGGGTTAATACATGTTTAACTAAAAGCCGGCAATTATCGCTAAACAGTAAATTACTGTATTTGCCGGGGGGGTACTGCACTCAGGAGCTCTCAATGGTTCTGTACGCTAAGAGTAGGGATGGGCGAATCTACTCGCTAGGACTCGTTACTCGGCGAGTAGTAAGGGACTTGCAGGACTCGGTACTCTGCGAGTTTCCCAGTGATTACTCGCACGAGTCCAATGCAAATCAATATCAATCCTAGTTTTGTCAGAAACGCTGACAAAACTAGGATTGCCATTGTTTGCATTAGACTCGTGCGAGTAATCACTGGCTACTGTGCCAGTGATAGCAGGGAAACTCGCAGATAACTGCTGTTTCTTTGCGAGCCGAGTCCAGCTGTCTTCTCTGTGCAGCTCCAGGGTCCTAGAGCCCGCCTGCTCACAGACATTATGTAGCAGTGCTGAGATTGTTCTCAGTCTGCTCATTCCCTGTGTACAGACATGAATGTCTGTGCACAGAGATGATGTAGCAGTGCTGAGATTGTTCTCAGTCTGCTCATTCCCTGTGTACAGACATGAATGTCTGTGCACAGAGATGATGCAGCAGAGCTGAGATTGTTCTCAGTCTGCTCATTCCCTGTGTACAGACATGAATGTCTGTGCACAGAGATGATGTAGCAGTGCTGAGATTGTTCTCAGTCTGCTCATTCCCTGTGTACAGACATGAATGTCTGTGCACAGAGATGATGTAGCAGAGCTGAGATTGTTCTCAGTCTGCTTATTCCCTGTGCATAGACATCTATATTTATGCACAGGGGATGTAGCAGAGAGGACATCGCGTTTTGGACTGCGTCGGACGGAAGAGGATTTTTTTAATTAAAGATGGAGTCCCTAATGGCTTTTTTTTTTATTTCTAATAAAAAATTTTCCTTGTGTTGTGTTTTTTTTAAAACAATTTAATAGAAATTCATGGCGGTCATGTCTAATATTGGCGTGACCGCCATAAATTTCGGGCTTAGGGCCAGCTGATAATACAAAGCTGGCCCTAACCTCTTTATTACCCAGCGTGCCATCGCTACCAGGGCCGCTGGAAGAGCGGGGTTCAGCGCCAGAGGATGGCGCTTCAATGAACGCGCCATCTTCTGGGGCGGCTGCGGGCTGCAATTTGCAGCGGGGGGTGCCCAGAAAGCTTGGGCATCCCTGCGCTGCAGATTCCAGCCCCCAGCTGCTTAGCTGTACCTGGCTAGACTTAGAAATTGCGCGGAGCCCCACGCATTTTTTTTTTATTATTTCATGAATTCCAGAGTCAGAGTCTCAGAGTCAGAGTCTCAGAGTCAGAATCTCAGAATTTCATGAAATAATTAAAAAAAAATGCGTGGGGCTCCGCGCAATTTCTATGTCTAGCCAGGTACAGCTAAGCAGCTGTGGGCTGGAATCCGCAGCGCAGGGATGCCCAAGCTTTCTGGGCACCCCCCGCTGCAAATTGCAGCCCGCAGCCGCCCCAGAAGATGGCGCGTTCATTGAAGCGCCATCCTCTGGCGCTGAACCCCGCTCTTCCAGCGGCCCTGGTAGCGATGGCACGCTGGGTAATACAGAGGTTAGGGCCAGCTTTGTATTATCAGCTGGCCCTAAGCCCGAAATTTATGGCGGTCACGCCAATATTAGACATGACCGCCATGAATTTCTATTAAATTGTTTTAAAAAAAACACAACACAAGGAACATTTTTTATTAGAAATAAAAAAAAAAGTCATTAGGGACTCCATCTTTAATTAAAAAAATCCTCTTCCGTCCGACGCAGTCCAAAACGCGATGTCCTCTCTGCTACATCCCCTGTGCATAAATATAGATGTCTATGCACAGGGAATAAGCAGACTGAGAACAATCTCAGCTCTGCTACATCATCTCTGTGCACAGACATTCATGTCTGTACACAGGGAATGAGCAGACTGAGAACAATCTCAGCACTACTACATCAGCAGCAGGCGGGCTCTAGGACCCTGGAGCTGGCAGCCAACACACTGAGGAGACAGGACTCTTATCTGTGGGAGTTTCCCAGCAATTACTTACAAAGTAAACGAGTCCAATGCAAATAAATGACAAAACTAGGATTGCTTCAGGCTGAAGCTTCCGAGACACATCTGCGATTTGTAAATCTCACACTACTCGCTATTACTCGCTTCCCCATTCATTAACATTGGACTCGCTAGACTCGCAACGAGTAGCGAGTCCTGTGCTCGGACTCGCTAGAGTCAAGCGATTCCGAGTAATTTAGGATTCGCCCATCACTAGCTAAGAGCGTACAATGACAGCCGCTCTCCCTGGTGTGGCAAATTCATGGTGTTATTACAGTGCATAGCTGGTTAAGGCTGTGCGCCGGCAAAGGTGGTGATGTTAATACATCAGCATCATGGCCAGCGCACCAGAGTTTGAATGTACGTTGGCCATGGTGCTGATGAATTAACATCACCACCTAGGCCAGCGCACAGCTTTAACCAGCTATGCACTGTAATAACACAGTGAATTTGCCACACCAAGGACAGCGGATGTCATTGTACGCTCTTAGCGTACAGTACCATGGAGAGCTCCTAAGTGCAGGAGCCGCCAGCAAAAACAGTAATTTACTGTTTAGCGATAATTACCGGCTTTTACAAAAAAAGTTCATTAACCCCTGCTGACCCATACTGTGATAGCATCTTGTGTACTGGCAGTTCGAACATACCTGGACACAAGCTACCACTGTCGAGCCCCAGGCTTTGGGGTACTCGGGTATCAGGCTCCAAGGGGTTAACGCTCCTGTGTCACGGGGAGTGGTGGCCGCGCCTGATCCCATGCCCTGAGGGACTTATTTGAAACAGGATTATATTTACAGGAAATTTTATATACAGTTGTCGTGACGCCACCTGTAATTTCTGGTGATGGGTCACCAGCGCCGCCACAGTCCGCTGGAGGTAGATGGTAGTGCGGCTTAGTTGGTATAGTCCCCTACAGGTAGGGCTGGACCACCGGGGCAGCGAAGTGTGAAGTGGAAGCTTGTAGTGGAGCTGTGGATGGGATGGGGAGTGTTGGAGCAGTCTATGAGGGGCATCGGGAACGGAGAGGAATGACACACGCACACTGCAGAAGTCTCTTTTATCTTTTACTGGTGGTACGAAGGTAAAGATGTCCAGGGCACTGACAGGTGACCAGGTTGCACAGTGGGTCCCCACAGCAAGTGGGTATAAGGCCTCCTCTGTTCCTCTTTGGTAATTGAAGCCCAGCCTGCATGCAGCCAGACTGGCATCCTCTCTCTTCCTGTCTCTGATATCTGTCCTTTCCTCCTGTGCGGTCCACGAGTTACCCTCTCTGATCACTGCGGTGGAACACCTCTGTGTCTGGCTCCCTCTCTCTGACCCACAGGGGGACCGAGTGGCTGAAGCCTCCACTGTGTGACAGGGTTTTCTGTGTTCCTGGAGGATCCCACAGGTGTGGATCCCCGATGTCCGGTACGTCTTTGGGTGAACTTCTGCTAGTTCCTCACTCCCTTTGGGCTATCTGCTCCTTGCCTTCTGTCCCCACTCTTAGGCTTGCGGGACGTCAAAAGGGCCACTCCGGGTCACTGGCTCGGGCCTAACCACGGCACAGGCCACCAGGACATCTTCGCAGTTCTCCTAGAGTCTGCACACTCTAACTAACTCCTCCCCCAGCAGCAGTATTTATAGGGGATCTTGCCTAAGGTCAGCAAGTTGAGCTCCCCCTACTGTGAAGATGTTGCATGTAGTAGGTACCTGCTGTGGAAACCCAACTGTGCATTAGAGAAGTCTGTGGCTACCTGCGTGAGCAGAGCGCCACACCACCACACAAACATGGGGTTAACCCTGCCTAAACCGGCTTTTTAGCTGCATCTGCAGCCTCTGTGCTCACATGCAGCACAGAGGCTTTCAGATGGGGTTAATATGCACATTAACCCCGGGAAATTCAAACTCTAGACAGCGGCAGTGTTTTAATGAATGATCTTTCACTGCTGCTGTCACAGCGGGGAAAGATGATTGCTTACTGAAAATTCAAACTCCACGGCTTTGATAGCTGTGGAGTTTGACGCCATTTTTAAAGCACAAGCGTGCGACTATCGCACAGTATGCTGTATGGGTGCGAGATTTTCTTGCACTCATATACTTACATTGTCCACTCACACGGGGAAATCGGATGCTGCGATTGAACTCGCATTTCCCTCGCAATGCGAGTGTAATGCGTGGAACTCGCTGTAATGTGACCAGTAATATTTAATGATACTGGTCAGAGTGCAATGCGAGTTTCCCTTGCATTGCACTTGCGCGAGGCACATGGACAGTGTGCCTTCAGCCTAAGTGTAAAAATTGCATATGGTTGATTGGTCACTTGGTCACATGATGACTAAAGAGACCGCTGGGGGGGAATGCCAAACTGAACTCTTGCCCCAGGTGTCAGAAAACCTAGATACACCTCTGCATGGACTGATCCTGCATATAACTACGTCGTGATCTTCCTCTTGTTTTCCTTCTTTCCATGCATGTTTAGTGGTTGGAGAACAGCTGGGAAACATGCGGAGGAGGGACTCGAGATTGACACTCAAGCACCTGAGATACTCGATCAAACACCGAGTGTACCCGAGCACCATGATGCTCAATCTAGTATCGAGCTGTGTTGAACACACATGACTACTGACCTCCACAAGTCCTGGTTTCCTGGATTATTTGTGCTAATTTTGAAGTATTTGCTTCCTGGAATAGTTATGTGGATGATTTAGCAATGCCAGCATGGTTTGCCATATTTTTCTCAAAAAACTTACCGGTAAATGTATTTTATTGGGATTTTATGTGATAGACCAACACAAAGTAGTAAGTATTTGTGAACTGTAAGGTTATATTTACCGTAGATTGTGTATTTTTGATCCATTTTTCTGCTGCATATTTCTGGATCAACTTTTCAAAAAAGGATCAAAAACAGATCATCCATTTTTGATCCGTTTTTGATCCGTATTTGCTGCATTTTTTCTGGAGTGGTTTTTTAACATATCAACAATGGTTTCAATGAAAAGCAGTTCAGAAAAAGCAGCACTAATTGACAACTCATTATTTTTCTGGATCAGCTTTTTACCCAAAAAACGCAGATCAAAAAGCACAGACTGAAGAGGAAATCTTAAAAACCCATTGACTTTGCTGGAATTCAATTTGAGTGATCTGTTCACTGGATTTTCACTACAAAAAACGGATCAGAAAAAGCAGATCAAAAATGCACAGTGTGAATATAGCCTAAAAGAAATGATACATGGCTTCATAATTATTTTAAACATCTTGTGTGCAAAGGAGAATGGCCAAAAATGTCACCTCTAGATGTGCAAAGCTGGTAGAGACATCCCCCAAAAGACTTGCAGCAGTAATTGCAGCAAAAGGTGGTCCTATAATGTATTGACTCCAGGGAACAGAATACAAATGCACTTGTAACGCCGACATCTTTGCCCTGGTCTGGTCCCTCCAACCAGCAGAGAAGTCGCCACACTCACCACCGCAGTCACATACGTGTATCTTATCCTCCAGATCACCACTGCTAACTCTCTACTGCTTCAGCTCCGCTCTTCATGTCAGGACCTGTGCTCTCCTCCTAGTATGTCTTGTAGACAGCATTTGACATGCCCCTCAGGGCCATGGGGTACTCGTAACTGGGCTCCGATACTTGCTGGGGAGTCACGGGGGTCAAGACCTGGCTCCATAACGCTGGCGGTGTCAATGAAAGTTCGGGGAATAAGGGTTTGGGGATGGTTGTCATGATGCCACCCATAATGTTCAGCTATTGATGGCCAACGCTGCGATGCAGGACCTCTGGGGATGATGGAGGCGCAGCCAGGTGTTTTCACTTCCCTTGGGTGGAGCGGTTTCCCAGGGCAACCGGTATAGTCTTTGGCGGTGATAGGCCAACGGGGCTGTTCTGGCTGGATAGGGGGATTGGAGCATCTCTGAGGCATGTCTTCTGTGGCCTGCGCATCTTATCAGTCGACGGCTCTACAGGCGGGTAAATAAACAATTTTACACACAGCTTCTGAGTTCTATACCCGGTTTACTAGTGCTCACTTTAGCAATGCCGATGGGTACTGTTCCTTGCCAAGTCTCTGTCCAGATAGTCCTCAAATAACTGGGATAGCTCGTCCAAGATACCCCTTCTATGTTCCATTCTCTCTGGAGTTGTTCTCTTCCTTTTCAGCTCTAACTGTCCGCTTCTCTCCTGCTCGCGCCTCCACACTCAGAGCCCAAATCTGGCAGCCATGGGTCCTGTTGGGCAACCACTACCAAGTCCCATGACCCTAGAATGGCTACCTTCTCGGCAGATGTGTCGGGTGTTGGCCACAGCTCCTCTAGATCTCCTGGCTTCTGGGCTCCGGTTATGTGGTTGGAGCGTAGAGTCTCCTCGCCACCTTCAGGGCCGGTCCCATGGTTCCCAACCAGCCCTTCCGTCCTACTCAGATCAAACTTGGATTCAGGCGCACGGGTGGTTCTGTCTGGCTCTGGCCGTGCTCCTAGGGCTCCCTCCGTCTCACTTGCAGTTCGTTGTTTTCCTGAAACAGGATTAGCCTCCCACCGCTCAAGTCCTCCAGGTCCCCACTCCTCCTCCACTAGCTACAGCTCACTGACTCCTCTACACTACACACTAAATTCCCTCCCTACACTTTCCTTCCCCTGGCTGAGCCCACCCTCTACCAGGTCCGCCAACCGGCCCTGGGACTGGGTGTGTTTGGGTGCTTTGGTGGGTGTCTCAGACTTACCAACCCGTTTCCCTGAAAACTTAGATACCACACCCTTGGGGTGGGTGCAGTATCCCTTGTGGCGACAAGACCGCCAGGGCACCACATTGCCCCGTGGCAAAGGTCAGCACGCCCTCGTGCGACTACACGGGTTAAATGATGTTTTTACAAGAACTCACATTTTTTATGACATGTATGTACAACAACAATAAAACTTCTTCCCAGACAGGAGGTTCCTTCTTAAACGTTACATAACAAAAAATATACTATCTATATAAGTATAAAAATGAAGTAAAATGAAAAGCAAGAAAGTGCAAAAAGTCCCACAGTTCTCCAGGTCTCACGGTGTCCATTTTGGCCCTTACCGGGTAAAACAAGGTGCCGTTTCCTGGGCTAGAAAGCATCAATCAGTAATCCAACTGTCCAATAATGTCCTTCACTTTGTCTGCTGACTTAACCGTCATTTGTATACCACAAAAATAACTGTTCTTGCACACAATGGGTACCTAATCTGGCATTTATTACTAACAATCTACAAATTATACATTACAGCATTTAAATATCACTGGTCTTTGAGATGGCACCTTGTATACTCATAGGGTGTATCACCCATGGTGTCTCATGCACCTCACATAGCCGACTTTGTCCCCCCAGGTACATATTCCGGCCGGGATGCCCTTGGGGAAGATACGATTTGACGTCCCTCCTGCTGACGAAAATCTGCTGGTGCATGACTGGTTCCTGGATAAAACCTGCAAGTTGAAAGTTAAACCAGTCCCGTGCTTTTGCTGAGTCCAGTCAATCGCTGCAGTCTTTGGGCCTTGTCCTGCAGGTTAGCTTCCTCCTTGGTCTTCCATCAAGCCTACCGTTCCTGGAGCTCGGCCTCCTCGACAGCCTGTCTCTGCTGGTGACACTCTTCTTCACTTATTATTTCGGCCACACTTCCCACTCAAGCCTCTCTGGACAGGACTGCATCAGGGAACCCCATTAAGTCATCACCTCTGTGCACCCAGTGGAATCTTACTGTCCCAGCTTTCATGGGGCTCTGCATCGGCGTGGTCTCTAGCTTCAACGGGGCTGTCCAGGCAATCCTTTCCTCCACACTGGGTTCCACCCCTGGTTTCTCATTCCCCTGGCAGGTTTCGGGGACTGGGGGGCTGGAAGGGAACATAGCAGGGTGTTTCCCTCCACTGGGGCAGCAGCGCCACTTTCAATCTGCTGCGCGTCTCATTGTTTCTTTACCAGCGGAGCTGGTGGTCTTGATATGGTTGGCTTCTGTGCGACCTCCTGCAACAAGGCCTTCTTCCACTTGATAAAAGTCCACACCTGGGCCTTTGGAGCTGCTGGCTGAGGTCGGTCATCGCGGCTGCAAGGAACTCCGGTTCCAAAGACAACAACAGATCTGAGCTCTCCCTCTGGTCACCGGGAAGCCTGTCTCTCTGCTCTCGCGCACCGGAGACTCACGACCTTTGGACGTCATCCTTCTTGCTTCGTGCCATGCGCTTCCTTCGCTCGCCAAAACCTCTCTCCTCCCTCTCCCTGGGCGGGTTTCCCTCCCTGTTGTCAGCACCTCCGGGTGGCGTAGGCATAGCCTCAAGCAGGCCCCCTTGGCTTTATGTTGGTATTGGGGGCAGGCCTTCTTTCTTACACCTTGTGCAGGCCCATCCCACAACGGAAGGCTGGGGAACGCCTCCAGGCCAGCACATGGCGTCAGTTCTTTACAGTCGCCATTTTGCAAGTCCTTTTCACAGAGTTCGATTTTAACAGTTTCGTCAGACGCATGAGACCCATTGCCACTGGGCCAGTATTCCTGTTCGGGGACGCAAAGTTGACACGCCCCCTCAGGGCCATGGGGTACTCAGAACCGAACTCCGGGACTTGCTCGGGAGTTATGGGGGTAGAGACCCGGCTCCATGACCTTGGCGGTGTCAATGAAAGTTTGGGGAATAAGGGTTTGGGGATGGTTGTTGTGACTCCACCTGTGATGTTCGGCTATTGATGACGGGATCCCTGGGGATGATGGACTCGCTTCCAGGTGTTATTGCTCCCCACGGGTGGAGCAGTTCCCCTGGACAACTGGTATAGTCTTGGGTGCCACACATTCTTGCGCAACTTGGCTCTTAAAAGGCCAGTGTGTGCACACCTATAGTCTACTCCAGCCTATAGCTGGGAGCCGCGGTGTATGTAAGGCATCTTCCACTTCTGGGAGGTAATTGTTAAACGTTGGTTCTAGTCTGTCCTGTGTTTATAGAGGTACTGTCAGATCTCCCTTTCCGTGTCTCTGCACCTGAGATCCAGCCTGTACCTGCCATCCTGCATATCAGTACATGCCATCCTGTATGTCAGTACTTGCTATCCTGTGTACCAATTCCTGATGTACAGTCTGTTCCTGCCATCCTAGCTGTCTTTCCTCTAAACCAAGATGAGGGGTTAAATACCAAGATGGGAGGCTATATACCAGGATGAAAACAGATATACCATGATGGGAAGCTGTGAATATGCAAATGGAGTCCGTGGAGCCTCGTTTAAGAGTCTCAAACACGGGAGCTTTGTGATGATGGGGGGGCTGTGGCATTTCCCTCCCTAGGCTTATATTCGACTCAATACATTTTCCCAGTTTTTTAAGGTAAAACTTGGGGCCTCGGCTTATACCCAGGTCGGCTTATACTCGAGTATATACAGTACTACTTTGTGTTGGGTTATCACATAAAGTCTAAATAAAATCATTTAGGTTTGTTGGTGTCACAAGAAAACAGAAGAAAAGTTCATGGGGTGTGAATACATCTTCAAGGCTCTGTACACACACACTTTTACGACAATCAGTCGCCTTATTCCAACCATAAAAGATCCTGAGCTGCTGCTCCACTTTGCTGCATTAATACAGAAGAGGTGAGCGCTGCCGCCAGTGTGACACAACCAGATACACAAAGAAGAGGCGACTGACAGCAGCGCTGAACAGCCTGAGCTCTACTGTATGAGCGATTGACTCACCGTGGCCGGGACTCCGGTTTAGACAGGCTGTAGCTTCTTCCTCCTTGTCACGGGTGGACCGCACCTGCTAGTAGTGGGGCCCGGTTGAGTGCAGATCAAAATGATGAGACGTCTTTTGGGAACAGATTTAGGGGTTAAATTGTTTCGTGACGCCACCTATGAGAGTTTCGGTAATTGTACCGACGCTGCGGGGCCTCGGGGGATGGAATGCAGCAAGATGGAACGCTCCCCTCAGGCTGAGCGGTGATCCCCGGAGGCTGGAGCTGCTTAAGATGTTGTGCGGCAGCTGCAGTTACCTTGAAGTGCGGACAGACAGTTCATAAGAAAGCACAGACACTGTAAGTCTCTGTAACGGGTTCTTTACTGTAACCAGCAAGCAATACATGGTATACAGTTGTAGGTAGCAGACCGGGTGGACTCAGCAGTGATAGGTGTCCCTCAGAGATCCGCGGTGTTCCTCCATTCTATCTAAGTAAGTTGCCGTTACAGGGAGGCTGCTTGAATGCCCTATCCGGGGTATACATTCCGGATGCTTTGGGGAGCCTTGGGTCCCTTGGTGGGTACACCGCTGGTTAGACGACGGGATTTGGCGATGGTGGGGTGCTCCTGTAAAGCGGTCCCTCCACTCCTCTGGTTCGCATAGCAGAGCTGAACTGCTGCTAGCTTCAGTACCAGCAAACCAGCTGTAGATGGGCACGGGATGGTTTTGGTCCCGCATTTTGATGCCCGAAGATCGGTTGGTAATGCACCTGGAGTAATGGTGCTCAACCGTAATGACGGTAGGGAGATGGCTGGTAGAAGGTGGCCAGGGGGTCGCACGAGACTGTGCAACCCCCTCTCCTATGTTGCAGAGCTGGGAATCTGCAGAGGTCTTCTAGGTTGCTGTTGCTTCTCTAGACCCGAGACTAAAACTCTCTAAGCTGGACTAAACTTCCACTACACACTACACTTGCAGTCCGCCCACCAGGACCTTGATTGGCCCTCTATACTAGGTGATGCATGCAGGGTATGGATCTCTGAATTAACCATATGACTGCTGGGTCAGAGAATATTGCTGCTGCATTTATGGCTGCAATACCCTCCTGTGACGCACTCGTTGCGGGGCGCCACACGATCAACTCACCCGGTGTCACAGCCAGAGACAATGGAGTCTCTGGACTCATAAGAGGTGGAAGAATAAAGGAGCTCCTGCAGCATGGCCACATCTGAGATAGTGTAACATGACTGCAGATTTACTCCTCTCAGCCTCCTCTATATACAATCCTACCCTGCAGGACATCGCTCCGCAGCTCCTATATACACAGCATTCATGTACAGTACATACTACTCAGCCTCTGTATACAGCCTCCATATGCAGTACATGCCCCTCAGCTGCACAGCCTGTATCCTCCATCCCCCTGCACATCCTGTATCTTTCATCTCCCTGCACAGCCTGTATCCTTCATCCTCTTGCACAGCCTCCATCCTCCTGCACAGCTTGTTTCTTCCATCCTCCTGCACAACCTGCATTCTAAATCCTCCTGCACAGCCTGTATCCTCCATCCCCCTGCAAAGACTGTATCCTCCCTCCTGCTGCACAGCTGGTATTTTCCATCCTCCTGTAAAGCCTGTGTGGCGTCCCTGCGACCAGGAGGCCACATATCGTACTGCAGCCAGGCAGGAAGATAGACAGTTTGTGCACCAAAAACCCTCACAGCACACACCCATAGGAGCACAGCACCCAACCCAGAGCCTGGGACTCTAGGCGGGCAAGGGGTGGTGGGTTTAGAGAGCAAGTGGGTGGGGAATGTAGGTCAGGTGACAGATAGTTTGAATAGAGGAAAAGAGGAGGAAGGAGTTAGTAGGCCAGAGTGAGCCGAGCAGACAAGACGAGTAGGCCACAGTAGGCTGATCTGTAAAGACAATACCAGAAAGGCAGTGACACTTCCAGAGGGATTGGGCTCCCTGGAGATGCAGAATCCACAGAGTCACAGAAACCATGGAGCGAAAGCTAGTCCATTGCCGGCATCCCCAGGAAGTGTGAGGACAGACACCGGACCGGTATCACCGGGTTCGAGGAACACGGTAGCACTGACTAACTACAGGCGAAGTAGTTTCCCTGATTTATACTGGAATCACACGGGTTAGAAGGAGCCTGGTAACACCTTAGAAGATTGGTGTTTGCCTAGTCTGCAGTAACCCTGAGTGTCAGCTCTGAGGGGGACTGACGTTTCACACCGGCTTCCCAGACAAACCGATGGGGAGCTTGAATTCCAGGTTGGAGTTCCCACAACAGCGTTGGAGGCACAGCAGCGACCACGAGGACCCACAAGGGGCCAAGCTGCCGCCATGCCACCCGCGGAGAGAACAGAGAGGGAGAGAACAGCCTGAAAGGACAATAGAAGGAGTGAGGGGTCTCAGAGTGACAGCCTGGCTGCAGAGGGTTTAAGTGTCCAGAGTTAACTGAACTGTGTTGAGAACTGTACTGTGAATTGCTATGAACTGCTTGAAGAACTTGCAAGTAAACCGGCGAACCCTGCCTCAGTGTCCGTGTCTGATTCCAGGTATACAGAACTGTTACAGTACTTCTTACCCTGCCAGGAGTAGCCCGAGCCACGGCAGGCTCATCCAGCTGGCTGCAGCGGTGGTCCCATCACTGACCACAACCTGTGGGTGGCGTCATGATGAACTAATCCTTGTAAATATTCCTTTACCCTTGAGAACCCGGGACACGGTCCAGACCAGGACCTCCGTGATGTCCCTAGCAGTACCCCGGTCTGGTACCGAGTACCCCGTCCCAGTGGGCTCCACACCTGCATCCTCCTGCATAGCCTGTATCCTCCATCACACTGCACAGCCTGTATCCTCCATCTCATGCACAACCTGAATCCTTCATCCCATTGCACAGGCTGTATCCTCCATCTCCTGCACAACCTGTATCCTCTATCCTCCTGCAAAGCCTGCATCCTATATCCACAGCCTGCACAGCCTGTACAGCCTGTATTATCCACCCCCCTGCACAGCCAGTACCCTCCATCCTCCCACACAGTCTGTATTCTCTATCCCACTTCAGAGCCTGTATCCTCCATCCCCCTGCACAGTCTTTATCCTCCATCATCTTGCACAGCCTGTATCCTCCTGCACAGCCTGCATCTCCCATCTTGCTGTACAGCCTGTATCCTCCATCCCCCTGCACAGCATTTATCCACCATCTTCCTGCACGGCCTCCATCCTCCTGCACAGCCTGTACCTCCCATCTTGCTGTACAGCCGGTATCCTCCATCCCCCTGCACAGCATTTATCCGCCATCCTCCTGCACGGCCTCCATCCTCCTGCACAGCCGGTTTCTTCCATCCCTGTGCAAAGCCTGTATCCTCCCTCCTCCTGCACAGCTTGTATCCTCCATCCTCCTGTAGAGCCTGCATCCTTCATCCTCGTGGAGAGCCTATGTCTTCCATCCCCCTGCACAGCCTGTATCCTCCTTTCTCCTGCATAGCCTGCATCCTTCATCTTGCTGTACAGCCTGTATTCTCCATCCTCCTGCACATCCAGAATCTTATATCCCCCTGCACAGCCTGTATCCTTCATCCTGCTGCACAGCCTGTATCCTCCATCCTGCTGCACAGCCTGTATCCTCCATCCTCCAGCACAGCCTATATCCATCATCCTTTTGCACAGTCTGTATCCTTCATCATCCTTCACAGTCTATATTCTCCATCCTGTCGTAAAGCCTGCATCCTCCTGGAAAGCCTGCATCCTCAATCCTCTTGCACATCCTCTATTCTCCATCCTCCTACAAAGCCTGCATCCTCCATCCTCCTGCACAGCCTCTATTTTCCATCCCCTGCACAGCTTGTATTCTCCATCTCCCTACACAATCTATATCCTGCATGTACCTGCACAGCCTGTATCTGTCGCGTGCTTAGATGGCGCTGACATTGCTGGATGCTGCTGTGTATGTTTGTCTTTTAAAGCTGCATGGTTGATGGTTGTGAAGGTCCTGGCCTCCTGTGTTGTTCTCCAGAACTGCATTCACTATTAGGTTCAACTGCTGGTTGAGGGGTTAATGTGTGACTCACCTGAACTCCCCTCCCCCTAGCCTTTAAGTAGCCTCTCCTTCCACCAGGTGGTGCTGCTGGTAGAGTTTCACTCTATGCCTCGAAGCCGTGCTGCGCTGACCTGTGTGTTTGTTGCTGAAGTCCTTTCCTTTGGAGTTGCTGTATCCCATTTCTGTGGAGGGAGGTGAGGGGGGAATAGCGCAGGGCTCGTGGAGGAGGTTAGGGAGAGGCTGGAGGCCCGAACCTTCTCACCATCAGAGATACCTTTGGGATCAGGGCCATTCAGGGTTCCTAGACTAGGGTCTGACTAGTCTTCCCTGGTCGCCCTGCCCATAACTGCCATTCCCTTATCAGCATTCTCACTACACTCTGTGAGGTAGCGCCCCAGGGGAACCCGCTTGGTTCGGGGAAATGACATCCAGCGACTACATTTTAATGGATAACATAACACAAAGTAGTTTATTTAACGCCATAAACCACTGGTAACACACAACACCCTTTACATTTTCACATATAATATGCACATTAGTACATCACATTATATGACATTCCCATATGACATTATAATACAGGACATTAGACTTACGTTTTCCCCAGAACTTCAAGGCGTCACCCACCGACCCTTGCAGACCTCAGTCTGGTTCTAAAGACGGCTATCACCGTCTATCACCCTGACAGGGATCATCCTATTGCACACGAGTCATCACACATGGCACTTTTCCATAAGCCATCACATCCATCACACCTGGCATTTTTACATAAGCCATCACATAGTAACAGGAACCCTGTCACTCAGTACACACAAGACCACCACGGATCCACCGGGATCTGGGACACTAACATCTGGATCAACGGGACCATATCATGTCTCACTCAGTCAGTCCCAAAGTCGGCTGTGACCGCCTGGCTCTTGAGCCGTCTTCGGTCCTTAAATCACACATATAATCAGTCTTGTGGAACAGAAGCACTCTCAGTCAGCTGTTTTGCTAGTGAAAAATCGTGCTGTTTTTTATTGGTGCTGTACAAAATAGTTTTGCGACCTGGAGTTTTGACGTTTCGGCTATCAACCAATAGCCTTTCTCAAAAGTCGCTGTGGGTGGATACAAAGAGTGAAAGTGTAAGACATGTGGACATATATATATATACAACTATATACAGTGCTATATACATGCTGTGTTATTATGATATAGAACATGAAGCAATAACAACAATCCGTCTATGTTATGTGTATACTTTCTACTGTCCCCTTAGTAGAAGGGCAACAACACCTTGGAAAGGGAGAAGCGGTCTTTATGAATAATTATAATGTACAGCCTGAGTAAGATAAAGAGTTGTGGTACCGTTTACCTGGTGACCTGCATCCAGGGTTTTTATGGTGTTAGATCACTCTGTTATGGTGTCCATGTGCGGCTATAGTCACTCAAAATGAGCTGGTTAGCCTGTGAATATGAGGTTGCAGTTAAAATATGGACATCATAGACTGGGTGTAGTGGTGTGCTAAGGATCTCATATACCTTCTTAGATTATGTTGTATGCCCCTGTGTACTGTTTGGGGTCAAGTCCCCTAGATGAGGTATAGTGGATGGTTCTGGGGAGGAGATATATGCCAGTTAGTATATATTAGTATGGGTGGTAGCTATAACTTATCTTATAGGATCCTGTTAGATGTTCCTTGCCTCCTTTGTATGGTAAGCCAGCGCCTCCCGCGCTGTGGCTGGCGTGTGTGTCGGGGCTCGCGTTCCCCGCGTCTTTTACTCCTGTTCCGGGTCACCTGACCGGAAGTGACGCTCGTTGTGGGCGTGCGTCAGTTCACTGAGTGCATCAGTGTTTCATGTCCGTGTGCCGACGTCACCGGAAGTGACGTATTGCTATGTTGTCAGTTGCTAAGCTACGCGGTGGTTAACTATGCACAGTGTCTTAGATGGACCTGCGGGAGTCTGATCCCTCATATGCGTGTGTCAGAATATATGGAACCCGGTGTGGGGAGCCCAAAGGAGTTTATTAGATCCTATTAGGTGTTCTCCTATGTGGGTGTTGTTATATGTGTGTGTAGGAGTTATAGCCGTATAGGGGCTTGGTCACCTTGTAGGTTAGGTATATGTTAAGCGAAGGTGTAGAGTCACACATATGGATAGTAGTGGGTTCTTTAGGTGTTGTACCCCTGTGGAAATATACCGCAGAGGGGAACCTATCAGAGTAAGATGTCGTTATAGTGACCTGTTGATGAAAAATGCAACGTGACATAATGAAAATGAAAACGATCACAGTGTATACCTATAGGAGTCCATAGCCTTGTCACTCACACATTCTCAAACATATATACATGTTATGCTTACCATCCCAGAGTGGGGGTTAGGGCTTATCGATTTTTTCTCTTTTTTGGGGGGGAGGCTAGTGGGCCTGTAGGGGTAAAAGAAGGTTGACAATCGTTAGCTAGTACCAATCAATCTCCCTATTAAGTCCCTTGGGTGTCAAGGTGTCCAACGTATATATCCAGTATGTTTCCCTGTCCTTTAGTAGTTGGATATGGTTGCCCCCTCGTCTAGGTCTGTTTACTTTCTCTATAACCTGGAATCTCAGTTGCGCTACTGTGTGTCTGGCCTCCTGAAAGTGGAACGGCAGAGGAAGCCATGTTTTTTTGCAGCGTATGTCTGATTTGTGGTGTGAGATCCTATCTTTTATGGCTTGTGTGGTTTCTCCCACATAAAGGAGACCACATGGACACTTAATGACATAAACCACAAAATTGGTGTTGCATGTGTAGAACTCCCTGATGTTATAGGTTTTGCCTGTTCTAGGGTGAATGACCTTGTTCCCCTTGATTATGTTGGAACAGCAGGGGCAATTGAGGCAGGGGTATGTGCCCGTTTTCTTCGGCTGTAGATATGTTTGCATCGGTTCTTTAGAAAGACTGCCCACGTCTGCTCTAACTACATGGTCTTTGGTGTTTCTAGGTCTTTTGGTACACATGAGGGGTGGTTCCTGAAATGCCTGTATATGTGGATATGCCCTGTTCAGTATAGGCCAATGTTTTCTTACCAGGTTGTGAACCTTGTAGACTGAGGGGTGGAAGTGATGTACAAATGGGACCCCGGTCAATCTTGTTTCTTTCTAGAGGCTCCGTGGGTTCTGTACTGATACGTTCTAGTTCTTTAGCTAATAAAGGCTCAGGGTAACGTCTGTCTTTGAATTTACGGGACATCTGTTGGAGTTGTTGGGCTCTTCTTACTGGGTCTGAAACTATTCTGGATACTCTTTTAAATTGGGAACGTGGAAGGCTATCCCGGGTTGCTCTAGGATGGCAACTGTCATATCTCAATAGACCGTTGCAATCTGTTGGTTTGGAGTACAAATCTGTGGTTAGGGATCCGTCAGAATTTTTGGTGATCTTGGTATCTAAGAAAGAGACTGTTTTGTTGTCAGTAGTGATTGTGAATTTCAATTCACTTCTCACTGCGTTGATGGTCTCAAAGAAAGTTTGCAGGGTGTTTATAGGGCCTGTCCAAATACTGAATATATCATCAATGTACCTGTACCAGCATTGGGCATATTGCTGGAACAGGACATTGGGATATATGTGTGTTTCTTCGAACTCATCCATATATAGATTAGCATACGCGGGCGCAACGTTTGCGCCCATCGCTGTCCCGCAGCGCTGGATATAGAAGTCATCGCCATATAGGAAAAAATTTTCCTGTAGGACAATTGTAAGTAAGTCCAGGCATAGGTTTCGTTGTGGCACGGTAAGGTCTGATGTGTCCAGTGTTCTCCTGACTGCTCCCAAGCCTTTGTGATGTTCTATAGAGGTATAGAGGCTATTTACATCCAATGTGAGTAGGGTGCTGTGTGTCGGTATTGTGGCTATACCCTTAAGTTTTTTGAGGAAGTCGCCCGTATCCAAAATGAAGGATTTAGTCCTTCTTGTGAAGGGAGTGAGTATCTTTTCAAGATAGATAGATAAGGGGTTTAGGATCGAGTCCGTTGAAGCCACTATGGGTCTACCCGGTGGGTTTTCCAGGTTTTTATGGACCTTGGGAAGGATGTAGAAGACTGGTGTGATCGGGTGTTGATTTGTCAGGAAAGTCCGAGTCTCGCTATCTATCGTGCCATTGTCTATGTAGATCTTTAGGGTGTCAGTGATACGTCTTCTAATTCTGTAAGTCGGGTCCGTACTAATTTTTTGGTAAGTATTTGTGTCGGATAGTTGGCGTTGTATTTCTGAAAGATATTGATGCCTGTTAAGAACAACAATTGCTCCACCCTTGTCCGCTGGTTTAATTGTTATATGTGGGTTTTTCTTCAGGTTGTTCAATGCAACCTTCTCTTCTCTATTATAGTTGTTGCGGACAGGGAGTAGGCCCAACTGTTGTTCCTTGATTAAGTCTTTGATGTCCCTGTCTAAACAGTCAATGTATGTTTCCACCGGGTGGTAGGTGTGTGGAGGGTTGAATGAGCTGCGGTTGTATAGTCCTAGGTTCTTGAGGGAAACGGGTGTAGCTGGGTTCTGGGAGGGCCTAGTCACAATGGGTGAGGTAGAGTTGGATTCTCTGTTGAAATGTGTCTTAAGCCTAATTGTACGGTAGAAACGTTGTAGGTCTTTTTGTAGTTGGAATGAATTCCATTGTGGGGTTGGACAAAATGATAACCCTTTATTTAAGACTTGTAGCTCTACTGGGGAGAGAGAATAGTCTGAGATATTTAAGACAAGGTTAGGACCCCTACCTGTGATCGCAGAAGCATCCCGCTCGATCCTAGTCCGCTTTGACCTCCTCCTCGACCTCCTGGTGGGTTTGCTGCTTGGCCTAAAAAACCGACCGGTACATGTGGAGATGCTGGTGTTGAGTATCCAGAACCACCAGTGTCGCTGTCTGAGTTGGGTGTGGTGTCGTCCTGCGGTCTCCCATCTTTTGGACATGGTTTTTGTGGATATCTCGGGTATCTGGGTTTCTTAGGTTGGCGTGGTTGTGGATTTCTTGGTGTTGACTCGTTCCACCTGTAAACCCTGTTGGTTAGATAGTCCTCTGTGTCTCTTTGGAACTTCTGACGTTTCCTTTCCTGAAGTGTCTTAGTATGGTTAGATAGTACCGTAGTAACCTTGTTCTCCAGATCCTTAAGTTCCGCTTTGTTGAGTGTTGCTGCAAGTTGTGTCTCAATTGTTGCAACTTTTTTGGTAGATTCCTCTATTGCTTCCTGTAGATGTTCAATCGTCAGCAAAATCAAGTCAAAAGAGCATTTGTTTAGGATTTTCTGGAACATCTGACAGTATTTCTCCTTATCAGAGAAGATGGTGGGACGTAGGTTACTACGGAGTCCTCTCGGGATTTTTTGTTGACGATGGTACTCCCCCAATGTTGCGCAATGTAATTGAAGGGAAATCAGGCGCTTCCTTTCCTTCTCCCAGTCCCTTGTCTTGATGTCCTTTGAAGGGATGTGTAGAAAGTCATGTGGAACCTCTATCCTGGAAAGGATAGAGACTCCTGCGTCGTCATTGTAGGCAAAGGTGTTCGATGACATTAGTTGTTATTGTTGGTGCAACAGCCAAAAGTACTCAGATCAGTCATGTAATGGTTAATTGGCGTGCACTCCTCGGTGTGAGTTGGAGGTGCTATCTGTAGGGGTCATCAAAGTCCCAGAATATAATCAGTCTTGTGGAACAGAAGCACTCTCAGTCAGCTGTTTTGCTAGTGAAAAATCGTGCTGTTTTTTATTGGTGCTGTACAAAATAGTTTTGCGACCTGGAGTTTTGACGTTTCGGCTATCAACCAATAGCCTTTCTCAAAAGTCGCTGTGGGTGGATACAAAGAGTGAAAGTGTAAGACATGTGGACATATATATATATACAACTATATACAGTGCTATATACATGCTGTGTTATTATGATATAGAACATGAAGCAATAACAACAATCCGTCTATGTTATGTGTATACTTTCTACTGTCCCCTTAGTAGAAGGGCAACAACACCTTGGAAAGGGAGAAGCGGTCTTTATGAATAATTATAGTGTACAGCCTGAGTAAGATAAAGAGTTGTGGTACCGTTTACCTGGTGACCTGCATCCAGGGTTTTTATGGTGTTAGATCACTCTGTTATGGTGTCCATGTGCGGCTATAGTCACTCAAAATGAGCTGGTTAGCCTGTGAATATGAGGTTGCAGTTAAAATATGGACATCATAGACTGGGTGTAGTGGTGTGCTAAGGATCTCATATACCTTCTTAGGTTATGTTGTATGCCCCTGTGTACTGTTTGGGGTCAAGTCCCCTAGATGAGGTATAGTGGATGGTTCTGGGGAGGAGATATATGCCAGTTAGTATATATTAGTATGGGTGGTAGCTATAACTTATCTTATAGGATCCTGTTAGATGTTCCTTGCCTCCTTTGTATGGTAAGCCAGCGCCTCCCGCGCTGTGGCTGGCGTGTGTGTCGGGGCTCGCGTTCCCCGCGTCTTTTACTCCTGTTCCGGGTCACCTGACCGGAAGTGACGCTCGTTGTGGGCGTGCGTCAGTTCACTGAGTGCATCAGTGTTTCATGTCCGTGTGCCGACGTCACCGGAAGTGACGTATTGCTATGTTGTCAGTTGCTAAGCTACGCGGTGGTTAACTATGCACAGTGTCTTAGATGGACCTGCGGGAGTCTGATCCCTCATATGCGTGTGTCAGAATATATGGAACCCGGTGTGGGGAGCCCAAAGGAGTTTATTAGATCCTATTAGGTGTTCTCCTATGTGGGTGTTGTTATATGTGTGTGTAGGAGTTATAGCCGTATAGGGGCTTGGTCACCTTGTAGGTTAGGTATATGTTAAGCGAAGGTGTAGAGTCACACATATGGATAGTAGTGGGTTCTTTAGGTGTTGTACCCCTGTGGAAATATACCGCAGAGGGGAACCTATCAGAGTAAGATGTCGTTATAGTGACCTGTTGATGAAAAATGCAACGTGGCATAATGAAAATGAAAACGATCACAGTGTATACCTATAGGAGTCCATAGCCTTGTCACTCACACATTCTCAAACATATATACATGTTATGCTTACCATCCCAGAGTGGGGGTTAGGGCTTATCGATTTTTTCTCTTTTTTGGGGGGGAGGCTAGTGGGCCTGTAGGGGTAAAAGAAGGTTGACAATCGTTAGCTAGTACCAATCAATCTCCCTATTAAGTCCCTTGGGTGTCAAGGTGTCCAACGTATATATCCAGTATGTTTCCCTGTCCTTTAGTAGTTGGATATGGTTGCCCCCTCGTCTAGGTCTGTTTACTTTCTCTATAACCTGGAATCTCAGTTGCGCTACTGTGTGTCTGGCCTCCTGAAAGTGGAACGGCAGAGGAAGCCATGTTTTTTTGCAGCGTATGTCTGATTTGTGGTGTGAGATCCTATCTTTTATGGCTTGTGTGGTTTCTCCCACATAAAGGAGACCACATGGACACTTAATGACATAAACCACAAAATTGGTGTTGCATGTGTAGAACTCCCTGATGTTATAGGTTTTGCCTGTTCTAGGGTGAATGACCTTGTTCCCCTTGATTATGTTGGAACAGCAGGGGCAATTGAGGCAGGGGTATGTGCCCGTTTTCTTCGGCTGTAGATATGTTTGCATCGGTTCTTTAGAAAGACTGCCCACGTCTGCTCTAACTACATGGTCTTTGGTGTTTCTAGGTCTTTTGGTACACATGAGGGGTGGTTCCTGAAATGCCTGTATATGTGGGTATGCCCTGTTCAGTATAGGCCAATGTTTTCTTACCAGGTTGTGAACCTTGTAGACTGAGGGGTGGAAGTGATGTACAAATGGGACCCGGTCAATCTTGTTTCTTTCTAGAGGCTCCGTGGGTTCTGTACTGATACGTTCTAGTTCTTTAGCTAATAAAGGCTCAGGGTAACGTCTGTCTTTGAATTTACGGGACATCTGTTGGAGTTGTTGGGCTCTTCTTACTGGGTCTGAAACTATTCTGGATACTCTTTTAAATTGGGATCGTGGAAGGCTATCCCGGGTTGCTCTAGGATGGCAACTGTCATATCTCAATAGACCGTTGCAATCTGTTGGTTTGGAGTACAAAGACAGACGTTACCCTGAGCCTTTATTAGCTAAAGAACTAGAACGTATCAGTACAGAACCCACGGAGCCTCTAGATAGAAACAAGATTGACCGGGTCCCATTTGTACATCACTTCCACCCCTCAGTCTACAAGGTTCACAACCTGGTAAGAAAACATTGGCCTATACTGAACAGGGCATACCCACATATACAGGCATTTCAGGAACCACCCCTCATGTGTACCAAAAGACCTAGAAACACCAAAGACCATGTAGTTAGAGCAGACGTGGGCAGTCTTTCTAAAGAACCGATGCAAACATATCTACAGCCGAAGAAAACGGGCACATACCCCTGCCTCAATTGCCCCTGCTGTTCCAACATAATCAAGGGGAACAAGGTCATTCACCCTAGAACAGGCAAAACCTATAACATCAGGGAGTTCTACACATGCAACACCAATTTTGTGGTTTATGTCATTAAGTGTCCATGTGGTCTCCTTTATGTGGGAGAAACCACACAAGCCATAAAAGATAGGATCTCACACCACAAATCAGACATACGCTGCAAAAAAACATGGCTTCCTCTGCCGTTCCACTTTCAGGAGGCCAGACACACAGTAGCGCAACTGAGATTCCAGGTTATAGAGAAAGTAAACAGACCTAGACGAGGGGGCAACCATATCCAACTACTAAAGGACAGGGAAACATACTGGATATATACGTTGGACACCTTGACACCCAAGGGACTTAATAGGGAGATTGATTGGTACTAGCTAACGATTGTCAACCTTCTTTTACCCCTACAGGCCCACTAGCCTCCCCCCCAAAAAAGAGAAAAAATCGATAAGCCCTAACCCCCACTCTGGGATGGTAAGCATAACATGTATATATGTTTGAGAATGTGTGAGTGACAAGGCTATGGACTCCTATAGGTATACACTGTGATCGTTTTCATTTTCATTATGTCACGTTGCATTTTTCATCAACAGGTCACTATAACGACATCTTACTCTGATAGGTTCCCCTCTGCGTATATTTCCACAGGGGTACAACACCTAAAGAACCCACTACTATCCATATGTGTGACTCTACACCTTCGCTTAACATATACCTAACCTACAAGGTGACCAAGCCCCTATACGGCTATAACTCCTACACACACATATAACAACACCCACATAGGAGAACACCTAATAGGATCTAATAAACTCCTTTGGGCTCCCCACACCGGGTTCCATATATTCTGACACACGCATATGAGGGATCAGACTCCCGCAGGTCCATCTAAGACACTGTGCATACTTAACCACCGCGTAGCTTAGCAACTGACAACATAGCAATACGTCACTTCCGGTGACGTCGGCACACGGACATGAAACACTGATGCACTCAGTGAACTGACGCACGCCCACAACGAGCGTCACTTCCGGTCAGGTGACCCGGAACAGGAGTAAAAGACGCGGGGAACGCGAGCCCCGACACACACGCCAGCCACAGCGCGGGAGGCGCTGGCTTACCATACAAAGGAGGCAAGGAACATCTAACAGGATCCTATAAGATAAGTTATAGCTACCACCCATACTAATATATACTAACTGGCATATATCTCCTCCCCAGAACCATCCACTATACCTCATCTAGGGGACTTGACCCCAAACAGTACACAGGGGCATACAACATAACCTAAGAAGGTATATGAGATCCTTAGCACACCACTACACCCAGTCTATGATGTCCATATTTTAACTGCAACCTCATATTCACAGGCTAACCAGCTCATTTTGAGTGACTATAGCCGCACATGGACACCATAACAGAGTGATCTAACACCATAAAAACCCTGGATGCAGGTCACCAGGTAAACGGTACCACAACTCTTTATCTTACTCAGGCTGTACACTATAATTATTCATAAAGACCGCTTCTCCCTTTCCAAGGTGTTGTTGCCCTTCTACTAAGGGGACAGTAGAAAGTATACACATAACATAGACGGATTGTTGTTATTGCTTCATGTTCTATATCATAATAACACAGCATGTATATAGCACTGTATATAGTTGTATATATATATATGTCCACATGTCTTACACTTTCACTCTTTGTATCCACCCACAGCGACTTTTGAGAAAGGCTATTGGTTGATAGCCGAAACGTCAAAACTCCAGGTCGCAAAACTATTTTGTACAGCACCAATAAAAAACAGCACGATTTTTCACTAGCAAAACAGCTGACTGAGAGTGCTTCTGTTCCACAAGACTGATTATATTCTGGGACTTTGATGACCCCTACAGATAGCACCTCCAACTCACACCGAGGAGTGCACGCCAATTAACCATTACATGACTGATCTGAGTACTTTTGGCTGTTGCACCAACAATAACAACTAATGTCATCGAACACCTTTGCCTACAATGACGACGCAGGAGTCTCTATCCTTTCCAGGATAGAGGTTCCACATGACTTTCTACACATCCCTTCAAAGGACATCAAGACAAGGGACTGGGAGAAGGAAAGGAAGCGCCTGATTTCCCTTCAATTACATTGCGCAACATTGGGGGAGTACCATCGTCAACAAAAAATCCCGAGAGGACTCCGTAGTAACCTACGTCCCACCATCTTCTCTGATAAGGAGAAATACTGTCAGATGTTCCAGAAAATCCTAAACAAATGCTCTTTTGACTTGATTTTGCTGACGATTGAACATCTACAGGAAGCAATAGAGGAATCTACCAAAAAAGTTGCAACAATTGAGACACAACTTGCAGCAACACTCAACAAAGCGGAACTTAAGGATCTGGAGAACAAGGTTACTACGGTACTATCTAACCATACTAAGACACTTCAGGAAAGGAAACGTCAGAAGTTCCAAAGAGACACAGAGGACTATCTAACCAACAGGGTTTACAGGTGGAACGAGTCAACACCAAGAAATCCACAACCACGCCAACCTAAGAAACCCAGATACCCGAGATATCCACAAAAACCATGTCCAAAAGATGGGAGACCGCAGGACGACACCACACCCAACTCAGACAGCGACACTGGTGGTTCTGGATACTCAACACCAGCATCTCCACATGTACCGGTCGGTTTTTTAGGCCAAGCAGCAAACCCACCAGGAGGTCGAGGAGGAGGTCAAAGCGGACTAGGATCGAGCGGGATGCTTCTGCGATCACAGGTAGGGGTCCTAACCTTGTCTTAAATATCTCAGACTATTCTCTCTCCCCAGTAGAGCTACAAGTCTTAAATAAAGGGTTATCATTTTGTCCAACCCCACAATGGAATTCATTCCAACTACAAAAAGACCTACAACGTTTCTACCGTACAATTAGGCTTAAGACACATTTCAACAGAGAATCCAACTCTACCTCACCCATTGTGACTAGGCCCTCCCAGAACCCAGCTACACCCGTTTCCCTCAAGAACCTAGGACTATACAACCGCAGCTCATTCAACCCTCCACACACCTACCACCCGGTGGAAACATACATTGACTGTTTAGACAGGGACATCAAAGACTTAATCAAGGAACAACAGTTGGGCCTACTCCCTGTCCGCAACAACTATAATAGAGAAGAGAAGGTTGCATTGAACAACCTGAAGAAAAACCCACATATAACAATTAAACCAGCGGACAAGGGTGGAGCAATTGTTGTTCTTAACAGGCATCAATATCTTTCAGAAATACAATGCCAACTATCCGACACAAATACTTACCAAAAAATTAGTACGGACCCGACTTACAGAATTAGAAGACGTATCACTGACACCCTAAAGATCTACATAGACAATGGCACGATAGATAGCGAGACTCGGACTTTCCTGACAAATCAACACCCGATCACACCAGTCTTCTACATCCTTCCCAAGGTCCATAAAAACCTGGAAAACCCACCGGGTAGACCCATAGTGGCTTCAACGGACTCGATCCTAAACCCCTTATCTATCTATCTTGAAAAGATACTCACTCCCTTCACAAGAAGGACTAAATCCTTCATTTTGGATACGGTCGACTTCCTCAAAAAACTTAAGGGTATAGCCACAATACCGACACACAGCACCCTACTCACATTGGATGTAAATAGCCTCTATACCTCTATAGAACATCACAAAGGCTTGGGAGCAGTCAGGAGAACACTGGACACATCAGACCTTACCGTGCCACAACGAAACCTATGCCTGGACTTACTTACAATTGTCCTACAGGAAAATTTTTTCCTATATGGCGATGACTTCTATATCCAGCGCTGCGGGACAGCGATGGGCGCAAACGTTGCGCCCGCGTATGCTAATCTATATATGGATGAGTTCGAAGAAACACACATATATCCCAATGTCCTGTTCCAGCAATATGCCCAATGCTGGTACAGGTACATTGATGATATATTCAGTATTTGGACAGGCCCTATAAACACCCTGCAAACTTTCTTTGAGACCATCAACGCAGTGAGAAGTGAATTGAAATTCACAATCACTACTGACAACAAAACAGTCTCTTTCTTAGATACCAAGATCACCAAAAATTCTGACGGATCCCTAACCACAGATTTGTACTCCAAACCAACAGATTGCAACGGTCTATTGAGATATGACAGTTGCCATCCTAGAGCAACCCGGGATAGCCTTCCACGTTCCCAATTTAAAAGAGTATCCAGAATAGTTTCAGACCCAGTAAGAAGAGCCCAACAACTCCAACAGATGTCCCGTAAATTCAAAGACAGACGTTACCCTGAGCCTTTATTAGCTAAAGAACTAGAACGTATCAGTACAGAACCCACGGAGCCTCTAGAAAGAAACAAGATTGACCGGGTCCCATTTGTACATCACTTCCACCCCTCAGTCTACAAGGTTCACAACCTGGTAAGAAAACATTGGCCTATACTGAACAGGGCATACCCACATATACAGGCATTTCAGGAACCACCCCTCATGTGTACCAAAAGACCTAGAAACACCAAAGACCATGTAGTTAGAGCAGACGTGGGCAGTCTTTCTAAAGAACCGATGCAAACATATCTACAGCCGAAGAAAACGGGCACATACCCCTGCCTCAATTGCCCCTGCTGTTCCAACATAATCAAGGGGAACAAGGTCATTCACCCTAGAACAGGCAAAACCTATAACATCAGGGAGTTCTACACATGCAACACCAATTTTGTGGTTTATGTCATTAAGTGTCCATGTGGTCTCCTTTATGTGGGAGAAACCACACAAGCCATAAAAGATAGGATCTCACACCACAAATCAGACATACGCTGCAAAAAAACATGGCTTCCTCTGCCGTTCCACTTTCAGGAGGCCAGACACACAGTAGCGCAACTGAGATTCCAGGTTATAGAGAAAGTAAACAGACCTAGACGAGGGGCAACCATATCCAACTACTAAAGGACAGGGAAACATACTGGATATATACGTTGGACACCTTGACACCCAAGGGACTTAATAGGGAGATTGATTGGTACTAGCTAACGATTGTCAACCTTCTTTTACCCCTACAGGCCCACTAGCCTCCCCCCCAAAAAAGAGAAAAAATCGATAAGCCCTAACCCCCACTCTGGGATGGTAAGCATAACATGTATATATGTTTGAGAATGTGTGAGTGACAAGGCTATGGACTCCTATAGGTATACACTGTGATCGTTTTCATTTTCATTATGCCACGTTGCATTTTTCATCAACAGGTCACTATAACGACATCTTACTCTGATAGGTTCCCCTCTGCGGTATATTTCCACAGGGGTACAACACCTAAAGAACCCACTACTATCCATATGTGTGACTCTACACCTTCGCTTAACATATACCTAACCTACAAGGTGACCAAGCCCCTATACGGCTATAACTCCTACACACACATATAACAACACCCACATAGGAGAACACCTAATAGGATCTAATAAACTCCTTTGGGCTCCCCACACCGGGTTCCATATATTCTGACACACGCATATGAGGATCAGACTCCCGCAGGTCCATCTAAGACACTATGCATAGTTAACCACCGCGTAGCTTAGCAACTGACAACATAGCAATACGTCACTTCCGGTGACGTCGGCACACGGACATGAAACACTGATGCACTCAGTGAACTGACGCACGCCCACAACGAGCGTCACTTCCGGTCAGGTGACCCGGAACAGGAGTAAAAGACGCGGGGAACGCGAGCCCCGACACACACGCCAGCCACAGCGCGGGAGGCGCTGGCTTACCATACAAAGGAGGCAAGGAACATCTAACAGGATCCTATAAGATAAGTTATAGCTACCACCCATACTAATATATACTAACTGGCATATATCTCCTCCCCAGAACCATCCACTATACCTCATCTAGGGGACTTGACCCCAAACAGTACACAGGGGCATACAACATAACCTAAGAAGGTATATGAGATCCTTAGCACACCACTACACCCAGTCTATGATGTCCATATTTTAACTGCAACCTCATATTCACAGGCTAACCAGCTCATTTTGAGTGACTATAGCCGCACATGGACACCATAACAGAGTGATCTAACACCATAAAAACCCTGGATGCAGGTCACCAGGTAAACGGTACCACAACTCTTTATCTTACTCAGGCTGTACACTATAATTATTCATAAAGACCGCTTCTCCCTTTCCAAGGTGTTGTTGCCCTTCTACTAAGGGGACAGTAGAAAGTATACACATAACATAGACGGATTGTTGTTATTGCTTCATGTTCTATATCATAATAACACAGCATGTATATAGCACTGTATATAGTTGTATATATATATATGTCCACATGTCTTACACTTTCACTCTTTGTATCCACCCACAGCGACTTTTGAGAAAGGCTATTGGTTGATAGCCGAAACGTCAAAACTCCAGGTCGCAAAACTATTTTGTACAGCACCAATAAAAAACAGCACGATTTTTCACTAGCAAAACAGCTGACTGAGAGTGCTTCTGTTCCACAAGACTGATTATATTCTGGGACTTTGATGACCCCTACAGATAGCACCTCCAACTCACACCGAGGAGTGCACGCCAATTAACCATTACATGACTAAATCACACATATGACCGCCTAGACCTTGAGCCGTCTTCGGTCCTCATCACTGGCTGGCATGCACACATCAGGTGCACCGGCATGGAGCTGACAGGCTCCCTTCACTTCCAGCACGTCTTCACATGGCAGTGGTCTGGACTGCTCTGATTCCCATCATCCTCTTCTCACTCAGACACCTGGCAGGTTCTTTATCCAGGCTGCCTCTCACACAGCTGCAACACAGTGAGTCAATCAGCACATCTCACACACAGACCTCAGATGTGATTAACCCTCTGTGCACCATTCAGGTTTAACCCAGCAAAGCACTCATACACACAGGTTCAGACACAGCCGCTCATTAGGCTCATGAAATAACCCAGATCTTCAGCACTCACACTCAGCTGTTCACTCAGCGCATGAAAACCCTTTAGCTGTTAACCCCCTGTACACCGGACAGGTTTCACACAGCACACACAATCAGAAAAACCGCCCATGTGAACAAGAGACCTGCATCGATAACCCGTGTGATGCACCCGGCCAGGGGCCACATCACCACAACTGTGACAATATCCTCCATCCTCCTGCACAGCATGTATCCTTCATCTACACAACCTGCACAAACTGTATCCTTCAATCCAACTGCATAGCCATAGCCTGTATCATTCATCTGACTGCACAGTCTTTATCCTCCATCCACAGCCTGTATCCTCTATACTCATGCACAGCCTGTATCCTCCATTATCCTGCACATACAGTATCCATCATCCTTCTGCACATACAGTATCGTCCATCCTCCGGCACAGCCTGTATCATCATCCTTTTGCACAGCCTGTATCCTTCATCATCCTTCACAGCTTATATTCTCCATGCTCTGGTAAAGCCTGCATCCTCCATCCCCCTGGAAAGCCTGCATCCTCAATCCTCTAGCACAGCCTCTATCCTCCATCCCCTGCACAGCTTGTATTCTCCATCCCCCTACACAATCTGTATCCTGCATGTACCTGCACAGCCCGTATACTCCTGCACAGCATGTATCCTTAACCGTCGTGCACAGCCTGTATCCTCCATCCCACTGCATACCTTGTATCATCCATCTCCCTGCACAGCCTGTATCCTTCATCCTCCATGCACATCCTGCATCCTTGTGCACAGCCTGTATCCTCCATCCTCCTCTACAGCCTGTATCCTCCATCCTCCTGCACAGCCTGTATCCATCATCCTTCTGCACATCCAGTATCCTTAATCCTCCTGCACATCCTGCATCCTCAACCCTCCTGCACAACCTGCATCCTCAACCGTCATGCACAGACTATATCCTCCATCTCCCTGTACAGCCTGCATCCTCCCTTTTCCTGCACAACCTGTATCCTTCATCATCCTGCACAGCATGTATCCATCCTACTTCTTGCACAGCCTGAAACCTTCTGCACAGCCTGTGTCCTCAATCCTCCTGCACAGCCTGTATCCTCCATCTTCCTTCACAGCCTACATCCTCCATCCTTCTGCACAGCATGTATCCATCCTACTTCTGCAAAGCCTGTATCCTCCATCCCCCTGTACAGCCTGTATCCTCTATCCCCCTGTACAGCCTGTATCCTCTATCCTCCTGTACAGCCTGTATCCTACATCCACAGCCCGCACAGCCTGTATCCTCCATCCCCCTGAACAGCCTACATCCTCAATCCTCCTGCACAGCCTGTATCCATCATCCTTCTGCACATCCAGTATCCTTAATCCTCCTGCACATCCTGCATCCTCAACCCTCCTGCACAACCTGCATCCTCAACCGTCATGCACAGACTATATCCTCCATCTCCCTGTACAGCCTGCATCCTCCCTTTTCCTGCACAACCTGTATCCTTCATCATCCTGCACAGCATGTATCCATCCTACTTCTTGCACAGCCTGAAACCTTCTGCACAGCCTGTGTCCTCAATCCTCCTGCACAGCCTGTATCCTCCATCTTCCTTCACAGCCTACATCCTCCATCCTTCTGCACAGCATGTATCCATCCTACTTCTGCAAAGCCTGTATCCTCCATCCCCCTGTACAGCCTGTATCCTCTATCCCCCTGTACAGCCTGTATCCTCTATCCTCCTGTACAGCCTGTATCCTACATCCACAGCCCGCACAGCCTGTATCCTCCATCCCCCTGAACAGCCTACATCCTCAATCCTCCTGCACAGCATGTATCCTCCATCTCCCTGCACAGCCTGTATCCCCATCCTCCTGCACAGTCTGTATCCTCCATCCTTCTGCACAGCCTGTATCCTCCATCCCCCTGTACAGCCTGTATCATCCATCCTTCTGCACAGCCTGTATCCTCCATCCACCTGTACAGCCTGTATCCTCCTTCCATCTGCACAGTCTGTATACACAATCCTCCTGCACAACCTGTATCCTCCATCTTCCTTCACATCCTGTATCCTTCATCTCCCTGCACAGCCTTTATCCTCCATCCCCCTGTACAGTCTGTATCCTCCATCCTTCTGCACAGTCTGTATCCTCAATCCTCCTGCACAGTCTGTATCCTCCATCCTTCTGCACAGCCTGTAACCTCCATCCTCCTGCACAGTCTGTATCCTCCATCCTTCTGCACAGCCTGTATCCTCTATCCCCCTGTACAGCCTGCATCCTCTATCCTCCATCCACAGCCTGTATCCTCCATCCACAGCCTGCACAGCTTGTATCCTCCATCCCCCTGCACAGCCTGTATCCTCCATCCCCCTGCACAGCCTACATTCTCAATCCTCCTGCACAGCATGTATCCTCCATCTCCGTGCACAGCCTGTATCGTCCATGCTCCTGTACAGCCTGTATCATCCATCCGTCTGCACAGCCTGTATCCTCCATCCACCTGTACAGCCTGTATCATCCATCCGTCTGCACAGCCTGTATCCTCCATCCACCTGTACAGCCTGTATCCTCCTTCCTTCTGCACAGTCTGTATCCTCCATCCTTCTGTACAGTCTGTATCTTCCATCCTCCTGTACAGCCTGTATCCTCCATCTCCCCATCTCCCTGCACAGCCTGTATCGTCCGTGCTCCTGCACAGTCTGTATCCTCCATCCTTCTGCACAGCCTGTATCCTCCATCCCCCTGTACAGCCTGTATCATCCATCCTTCTGCACACCCTGTATCCTCCATCCACCTGTACAGCCTGTATCCTCCTTCCTTCTGCACAGTCTGTATCCTCCATCCTTCTGCACAGTCTGTATCCTCCATCCTCCTGTACAGCCTGTATCCTCCATCTCCCTGCACAGCCTATATATTCCATCCCCCTGTACAACCTGTATCCTCCATCCCCTGTACAGCCTATATCCACAATCCTGCTGCACAGCCTGTATCCTCCATCTTCCTTCACATTCTGTATCCTTCATCTCCCTGCACAGACTATATCCTCCATCCCCCTATACAGCCTGTATCCTCCATCCCCTGTACAGCCTATATCCACAATCCTGCTGCACAGTCTGTATCCTCCATCATCCTGCACAGTCTGTATCCTTCATCCTTCTGCACAGCCTGTAACCTCCATCCCCTGTACAGCCTGTATCGTCCATCCTTCTGCACAGCCTGTGTCCTCCATCCTCCTGCACAGCCTGTATTCTCCATCCTCCTGCACATTCTGTATCCTCCATTCTTCTGCACAGCCTGTATCCTCCATCCCCCTGTACAGCCTGTATCCTCTATCCCCCTGTACAGCCTGTATCCTCCATCCACAGCTTGCACAACCTGTATCCTCCATCCCCCTGCACAGCCTGTTTCCCCATCCTCTTGCACAGTCTGTATCCTCCATCCTTCTGCACAGCCTGTATCCTCCATCCACCTGTACAGCCTGTATCCTCCATCCTTCTGCACAGTTTGTATCCTCCATCCTCCTGTACATCCTGTATCCTCCATCTCCCTGCACAGCCTGTATACTTCATCCCCCTGTACAGCCTGTATCCTCCATCCCCCTGTACAGCCTATATCTACAATCCTCCAGCACGGCCTGTATCCTCCATCTTCCTTCACATCCTGTATCCTTCATCTCCCTGCACAGCCTATATCCTCCATCCCCCTATACAGCCTGTATCTTCCATCCCCCTGCACAGCCTGGATACTCCATCCCCCTGCACAGCCTACATCCTCCATTATTCTGCACAGCCTCTATCCTCCATCTCCATGCACAGCCTGTATCCTCCATTCCCCTGCACAGCCTGTATCCTCCATCCTCCTGCACAGTCTATATTCTCCATCCTTTTGCACAGCCTGTATCGTCCATGCCCCTGCACAGTCTGTATCCTCCATCCCCCTGTACAACCTGTATCCTCTATCCTCCGGCACAGCCTGTATCCTCCATCCCCCTGTACAGCCTGTATCCTTCATCTCCCTGAACAGTCTGTATTCTCCATCCTTCTGCACAGTCTGTATCCTCCATCCTCCTGTACAGCCTGTATCCTCCATCTCCCTGTACAGCCTATATGCTCCATCTCCCTGTACAGCCTGTATCCTCCATCCCCCTGTACAGCCTATATCCTCTATCCTCCTGCACAGCCTGTATCCTCCATCCCCCTGACAGCCTATATCCTTAATCCTCCTGCACAGCCTGTATCCTCCATCTTCCTTCACAGCCTGTATCCTCCATCTTCCTTCACAGCCTGTATCCTTCATCTCCCTGCACAGCCTATATCCTCCATCCTTCTGCACAGCCTGTATCCTCCATCTCCCTGCACAGCCTGTATCCTCCATCCCCCTGCGCAGCCTGTTTCCTCCATCCTCCTGCACAGTCTGTATCCTCCATCCTGAAAGGAGATCTGCTGCACACCAGCACTTCATGCCTTTAAAGGAAAAACCAAAATGGCTGACATGTACTATTTCACTATGTGAACAGGGACCAAGATCATATTGGAAAGCTACTGAAAGCTATCTAGGGTAAATGTGAAAAATTGATTGTTGTGATGGCCATGACATCGTAAGCCCAGTAACCGCCGACAAGGTTTTTTCAAACTACTGGGTCCTATCTAAAACCTCATGTCTGCAGTCTGGATATGTGTATGGGATAATGCCCTGTGTGCAATTAAAATCCTGCTTATAAAGGAAATGTCCAGGACTATGTGTAGGTTCTCACAGCAGCTACTGGGTGGGGGAGGGTGCTGCATCCAAAAAAACTATATATACTAACATTATGGGCGCACACCTCTAGTGTTGGGTGCTAGCATGAAAATATATAAGAATTCTTACTGAAAGGAGATCTGCTGCACAGTCTGTATCCTCCATCCTTCTGCACAGTCTGTATCCTCCATCCTTCTGCACAGTCTGTATCCTCCATCCTCCTGTACAGCCTGTATCCTCCATCTCCCTGTACAGCTTATATCCTCCATCCCACTGTACAGCCTATATCCTCTATCCTCCTGCACAGCCTGTATCCTCCATCCACCTGCACAGCCTACATCCTCAATCCTCTTGCACATCCTGTATCCTCCCTCTTCCTTCACAGCCTGTATCCTTCATCTCCCTGCACAGCCTATATCCTCCATTATTCTGTACAGCCTATATCCTCCATTATTCTGCACAGCCTGTATCCTCCATCCCCTTGCACAGCCTGTATCCTCCATCCTCCTGCACAGTCTATATCCTCCATTCTTTTGCACAGCCTGTATCGTCCATGCCCCTGCACAGTCTGTATCCTCCATCCCCCTGTACAAGCTGTATCCTCTATCCTCCGGCATAGCCTGTATCTTCCATCCCCCTGCACAGCCTACATCCTTAATCCTCCTGCACAGCCTGAATCCTCAGTCTTCCTTCACAACCTATATCCTTCATCTCCCTGCACAGCCTGTATCCTCCATCCTCCTGCACAGTCTGTATCCTTCATCCTTCTGCACATTCTGTATCCTCCCATCCTCCTGTACAGCCTGTATCCTCCATCTCCCTTCACAGCCTATATCCTCCATCCCCTTGCACAGCCTGTATCCTCCATCCCCTGCACAGCCTACATCCTTAATCCTCCTGCACAGCCTGAATCCTCCATCTTCCTCCACAGCCTGTATCCTTCATCTCCCTGCACAGTGTATATCCTCCATCCTTCTGCACAGCTTGTATCCACCCTACTTCTGCACAGTCTGTATCCTCCATCCCCCTGTTCAGCCTATATCCTCTATTCTCCTGCAAAGCCTGTATCCTCCATTGCCCTGCGCAGCCTACATCCACAATCTTCCTTCACAGCCTGTGTCCTTCATCTCCCTGCACAGCCTATATCCTCCATTATTCTGCACAGCCTCTATCCTCCTTCTCCCTGCACAGCCTGTATCCTCCATCCCCCTGCACAGCCTGTATCCTCCATCCCCCTGCACAGCCTGTATCTTCTATCCTCCGGCACAGCCTGTATCCTCCATCTTCCTTCACAGTCTGTATCCTTCATCTTCCAGCACAGTCTATATCATCCATCCTTTTGCACAGCCTGTATCTTCCATGCCCCTGCACAGTCTGTATCCTCCATCCCCCTGTACAACCTGTATCTTCTATCCTCCGGCACAGCCTGTATCCTCCAACCCCCTGCACAGCCTACATACTTAATCCTCCTGCACAGCCTGAATCCTCCATCTTCCTTCACAGTCTGTATCCTTCATCTCCCTGCACAGCCTGTATCCTCCATCCTTCTGCACAGTCTGTATCCTCCATCCTTCTGCAGTCTGTATCCTCCATCCTCCTGTTCAGCCTGTATCCTCCATCTCCCTGCACAGCCTATATCCTCCATCCCCCTGTACAGCCTGTATCCTCCATCCCCCTGTACAACCTATATCCTCTATCCTCCTGCACAGCTTGTATCTATCCCCCTGCACAGCCTACATCCTCAATCCTCCTGCACAGCCTGTATCCTCCATCTTTCTTCACAGCCTGTATCCTTCATCTCCCTGCATAGCCTATATCCTCCATCCCCCTGCACAGCCTGTATCCTCCATCCCCCTGCATAGCCTGTATCCTCCATCCCCCTGCATAGCCTGTATCCGCCATCCTCCTGCACAGCCTGTATCCTTCATCCTCTTGCACAGTCTATATCATCCATCATTTTGCACAGCCTGTATCGTCCATGCCCCTGCACAGTCTGTATCCTCCATCCCCCTGTACAACCTGTATCCTCTGGCACAGCCTGCATCCTCTATCCCCATGCACAGCCTACATCCTTAATCCTCCTGCACAGCCTGAATCCGCCATCTTCCTTCACAGCCTGTATCCTTCTTCTTCCTGCACAGTGTATATCCTGCATCCTTCTGCACAGCCTGTATCCATCCTACCTCTGCACAGCCTGTATCCTCCATCCCCCTGTATAGCCTGTATCCTCTATCCTCCTGTACAGTCTGTATCCTCCATCCACAGCCTGTATCCTCCATCCTCTTGTATAGCCTGTATCCTCTATCCTCTTGTACAGCTTAACAGCCTGTATCTTTCATCCCCCTGCACAGCCTGTATATTCTAACTGTGTGTGTGTGTGTGTGGGGGGGGGGGGGTGCAGACAGCACTGAGGATCCCTAATGGGGGGAGGGTCACACAGCGCACAGGGCTGAACACTATTAAAATAATAAGAAATTCAATATTATATTGTGCCAAAGGTAAAAATACAAGAAGTGCAGGAATGGTGGAAAGGAGGAGAGGTGATATATATAGGGGATGAGGACACCGAGGAGTTAATAAAATATAAAGTGTTAACTTTTTTACTATTCTATCCTGTCTCCTCAGGTTATCTGAAATTGTGAAAGAATGGAATTATTATAACAACATTATACAGAAGACGTCAATTACATTATTCAGCATTGTTCTTGCTCTCGGGATTATCGGTAATGGATTAGTCATCTGGATTGCCGGATTCAGGATGAAGAAGACAATCAGTGGCTTGTGGTTCCTCCACCTGGCCATCGCCGACTTCCTGTGCTGTGCTTCTCTCCCGCTGAGGATTACTGACTGGACTGAAGGTTCCACATACTCCTCACATCCTGCACTTTGCCCAGTGAACATGTTCCTGTTTAATCTAAACATCAGCGCCAGTGTTCTCCTCCTGACGGCCATGAGTATTGACCGCTGGGTCTCCGTCATGTGGCCATTTTGGGCCAAAGTCCATAGAACCTGTAATGTGGTGAGAATCACTGCAGCGATTATCTGGGGGCTGAGCCTCATTGGAGCCGGGTTATTCTATTATGTATATAGATACTGGGTAGGTGTTCTAGGTGAATGGTGTCTATATTATTATTACAAAGCTCCTTATAACCCAGAGTTACATCACACCATGAAGGTGATCAGATTAGTTATGATGTTTGTGATCCCTTTTCTCATCATCTTCATCACTTATGTCACCATTTTCTTTAAACTCAGAAAAAGTAAGAGATCCCAGAGATCTCAGAGATCCTCCAGGATCATCACCGCTGTTATATTGTGTTTCTTCCTCTGCTGGGCGCCTTATTATATCTATCCATTGATACCCTGGTATTATTATTATTATTCTTCTTATATAGATTACGTTATAGCCCGTATATTACGCAATACATTCACCGCCCTGGCTTGTCTTAACAGCTGCCTGAATCCGATCATTTATGTATTTATGACTCAGGATTTCCAACAAGGTTTCCTCAGATCCATCCCCTCCAGACTAGAGAGAGCCTTAGGTGATCATCCTAATGACCTGTGCAGAGATCCCGGAGATACAGGGAATACTCGCTCTACTGATGTGTAATATACCGTATATACTCGCGTATAAGCCGAGTTTTTCAGCCCAAAAATTGGGCTGAAAAGTACCCCCTCGGCTTATACGCGAGTCAATACAGCATACAGCAGCCCCAGCAGCCTCAGTAATTCAGGCCCCCCCCCTTGCTCCGGAAACATGTAAAGTAAAATATACTTATCACTGTGCCGCTGCCGACAGCGCGATCCTCCATCTTCATCCGTCTTCTTCCGGTTTCCTCTGTTCGGCGCAGGCAATGACGTCATTGCCTGCGCCGAACACAGGAAGCCAGAAGAAGACGGATGAAGCCGGGTGAGCGCGATGTCGGCAGCGGCACAGTGATAAGTATATTTTACTTTACAGGTTTCCGGAGCAAGGGGGGAGGGGTGGGGGCTGGATTACTGAGGCTGCTGGGGCTGCTGTATACTACCGCTGGGGCTGCTATATACTACCACTGGGGCTGCTATATACTACCACTGGGGCTGCTATATACTACCACTGGGGCTGCTATATACTACCACTGGGGCTGCTGGGGCTGCTATATACTACCACTGGGGCTGCTGGGGATGCTATATACTACCACTGGGGCTGCTGGGGATGCTATATACTACCTCTGGGGCTGCTATATACTACCACTGGGGCTGCTGGGGCTGCTATATACTACCACTGGGGCTGCTATATACTACCACTGGGGCTGCTGGGGATGCTATATACTACCACTGGGGCTGCTGGGGATGCTATATACTACTACTGGGGCTGCTATATACTACCACTGGGGCTGCTGGGATGCTATATACTACCACTGGGGCTGCTATATACTACCACTGGGGCTGCTGTATATTACTGCTGGGGATGCTATATACTACCACTGGGGCAAAATTGTTTGGTGAACTGGAACACACAGGATTAAAATTTCACCTCACAACATAGCCTATGACGCTCTCGGGGTCCAGACGTGTGACTGTGCAAAATTTTGTGGCTGTAGTTGTGACGGTGTAGATGCCAATCCCGGATATACATACACACTGTGAGGTAGCGCCCTAGGGGAACCCGCTTGGCACGGGGAAAATGACAGCAGAGACTACATTTCAACGTAACATAACCAGCGGATTTATTAATTTCTGTCATAAACCGCTTTCAACACATAAACCATAACACTGTATTTCCATTTTCACATATAATATGCATATCCTTACATTGCATTATATGACATTCCCATATGACATTACATTACAGGACATTCACATACGTTTTCCCCAGAACTTCAAGGCGTCACCCACCGACCCTTGCAGACCTCAGTCTGGTTCTAAAGACGGCTATCACCGTCTATCACCCTGACAGGGATCATTCCCCGTCCTATTGCACACGGGTCATCACACATGGCACTTTTTCATGAACCATTATGACTCACGCATGACACAGCATTCATGGCATTTTTACATAAACCCATATGCTACATACTCAGGGCCCACAATAGTACCAGGAACCCTGTCACTCAGTACACACAAGACCTCCACGGATCCACCGGGATACTTACATCTGGATCAACGGGACCATATCATGACTCAGTCAGTCCCAAAGTCGGCTGTGACCGCCTGGCTCTTGAGCCATCCTCAGTCCTCATCACACATATGACCGCCTGGCCCTTGAGCCGTCCTCGGTCCTGGACACTTGCTGGCATGCACACATCTTTGTGCCACCGGCATGGAGCTGGCAGGCTCCCATCACTTCCTCCACCGAGGACGGATCACTTCCAGCACCTCCTCACATGGCAGTGGTCTGGACTTCTGACTCCCATCGTCCTCTCCTCACTCAGACACCTGGCAGGTTCTTATCCAGGCTGCTCACAGCTGCAACACAGTGAGTCAATCAGCACATCTTCACTCACACACAGACCTGAGATGTGATTAATCCCCTGTGCACCATTCAGGTTTAGCCCAGCAAAGCACTCATCCCCACAGGTTCAGCCGCTCATTAGGCTCATGAATGTATCGGATCTTCAGCACTCACACTCAGCTGTTTTACTCAGCTCATGAAAACCCTTCAGCTGTTAACCCCCTATACATCGGACAGGTTTCACACAGCACACACAATCAGGAAAACCAGCCCATATGAACAGAGACCTGCATTGATAACCCGTGTGATGCACCCGGCCAGGGGCCACATCACCACAACACATACACACATTCAGCTTTATATATTAGATATCCATTGTACATTATGTTAGCGAGTGGTGTGATAATTAATAGACACGAGCGGATCAGGAAAAAGTCACCAAACAATATTTGATTCACAGAGAATTTATTCTATATAAATGTAATGTCCTTATTATTCTCTGCTCTATTTATACACAAGTATAGTAGAAAGAGGATCCGGATCCCAATAACATTGAAAGACTTTAATGTGCAAAAAAGCAGAAAAACCCAAAGTGCCCAGAGATAATGTGCGGTAGAGAAATCCTGCTGATCCCATGGCGGTAATAAGATCACCGATGACCAACGGTACAAACAGCTTCACGGTTCAGACTCCTCCACGGCCTTTGTCAGAGGATTTTACTGCTTTTTCTTCCAATGTTCTTGGATCTGGATCCTCTTTCTACTATCCTTGTCCTCACACTGAGACAAGGCGCTTTCTTCAAGGCTCCACGTGTATACACACCAACCGAGATGAGCGGACTATACTTATCTTATACAAATATAGAAATGATTTCAGCCTACTGTATAAAGCCTTTTATGGGTCCACACGGTGCCCGAATAATCCTCGATAGCAAACCTTGGATAAGAAACACTGGGAAATTGGGAAAAATACCAGCAACATCTTCAAATGGAAATTAAGGTAAAACATCCATTATATTAAGATCCTTAAAGCCACATAAGAATCATATGTGAGGTAAAGGCCACAAACGCTTCAGACCCGCAAGGGGTTCTTAATCATAGGTAACACCACATCATACATGACACATTTATTACATATGGAACGATCGGGAGGAGAAGGGGTGGAGATCTGGCAGATCACAGGACACCGGACACCAGAGAGGACACCGCCTAGAATTGATTAATGGTATGCAGATATTACTATTGTAATTATTAGTGTGGGAAAAGCAAATTAATAAACTCCCTGAGTAAATATATCAAAGGAGAATAGAAACAATATAATCAAAAGCAATAACATTCCATTAATATTCAAAGATAACATTGACATTCAATTAAATTTCTTACATATACAGTATATATCTGATACAAACAGTGGAATCAGAAGATGTGAACAAATCCCAAATGGTTCTTTGTGGTTCAGAAATCTACAGTAGTGACCAGTATTGTAATACAGCAGGGGTCGGCCAATATACTGTGGTCCATGAAAAAGCTATTGGAAACACCAAGACGTCAATAGACCAACGACATCAGGATAAGTTGGGACATTTACCAAACCAGCGATAAAGGATAGAGCGGGGGCATTCCTTGTTCTTCCTTGTTCTTGTTTCTCTTTGTCTCATTCCCTTTAAATCTTGCAGTTATTTCATCACATTAAAAGCTTAAACCGATTTAGTATCTGATTATCTAATTACACAATAAGTCACGAGAACTCAGATAAGGATGTATCGCCATATGATATACTCCCATCACACACTGATAACCCAACAAACAATATTATACTGCCAGTATTCTCAGTAACTCTGTGACAGCTTCAGCCATGGAGGAGACGGAGAACATTCAAAACCATCTCTGCAAAAGTAGCAGGTAACAGATCACTGCTCTTCTACTAATGTGGACAATTAAAGGGGTTGTCTACAAACATGGCTGATTCCTTCCAGATACAGCTCATCTGTCTATGCATTGTGCCTTGTAGAGCAACACAGTGATATCAATGGTAACAGTGCAGAGGTACAATACCACAAACAACCTGCGGACAGATGGGGCGCTGTTCTGAGAAGTGAGCAGGTTATTTTTTGTAACCGTGAACAACCCCTTTAAATATTATCATTTTAACTAATTGATTTTGTCACAAAATTCACCCGAAAGTAAGATTCTACTAAAGAGCTGTATTGCCAAGTGTCTTGTTTTTACAAGCCTTTTGCAATTTAACTATTAAGTATAATTAGTGATGAGCGAGTACTAAAATTCTCGGGTGCTCGAAGCTCGGGCCGACCATCCCAAGGTACTCGTGTACTCGGCCCGAGCACCGAGCCCAATGTTATCCTATGGGAGACCCGAGTATTTTTCTGACATGACCCCCGGCAGCATGGAAAAACCCTAAAAATGTCACAAAAGTATCAGAACAGTGCTGAAATGACATGGGAACAGCATGGAGAAGACCCCTGTAAGCATTTCAGACCCCAAGGTCACTGCTGTGAACAATGTTGTCAGACTATTCCGCCACTTTTACGGACTGTCAAGAAAACGTTACAAAATGAAACCAAAATGGATTTCCTGGAGAAAATATTAAGGGCTCATACCCACTTGTGAGACAGAGTTGGTGTATGTTAGTTTTTTGGATAATATGAAAGATTTAAAAAAAAAAAAAAATAGTGTGGCACTTTCATGCCCCTGGGAAGAGACGTACATGAGGGCCTCTTTAAATAATGTGCCCATTATAAGCAAGTGGGTCTTTTGTAGTATTGCCCTATGCAGGGCAGCCAAAAATTGGGAGGCACTGTGATGCCCCTGGATAGAGACGTGCATGAGGGCCTCTTTAAATATTGTGCCCATTATAAGGAAGTGGGTCTTTTGTAGTATTGCCCTAGGCAGGGAAGCCAAAAATTGGGAGGCACTCTGATGCCCCTGGATAGAGACGTGCATGAGGGCCTCTTTAAATATTGTGCCCATTTTAAAGTGCTTTTAGTGTGGATCTCTTTATTTTTGACTAATAAGTGGATGTAATATAGCTATAGTAGGAATTTTAACTATTTCTCACTTTACATTAACCCTTTCATAGTATCCAATGTACTCCATTACTATGTTATAGGTGGCTTCATTGTTTCCTATAGGGAATTCTCATATACTTAAATTACCCTTCACCTAGGGTTCACTGACTATGATGCCAATATCTAACACCTCTAATCAGGTCACCTATCAGCTATATATGTTAATTGATAAATGATGATAAATGATAAATGATAATTGAGAAATGATAAATAATGATTGATAAACGATAATTGATAAATAATAATTGTTAATAATTTATTGATATATGATAATTGATAATCGATACATGATAATTGACAAATAATATTGATAAATGATAATTTATAATTGATACATTTTCATTGATAATATCTGATAAATGATAATTGATAAATGATAATTGATAAATATGAATCCATAAATAATAATCAATAATTATTAATTGATAAATGATAATTGATAAGTGATCAATTATAGTTGATCAATGATAAATAATAATTGATCATTGATAATTTATAAATGATAATTGATAATCTATCATTGAAAATAATTGATCATTGATAAATGTATATTGATAAATGATCATCAATAATTGATAAATGATAATTCAAAAATTATAATAAATATTTGATAATTGATAAATGATAATTGGTAACTGAAATGATAATTGAAAAACAATAAATGATAATTGATAAATAATAATTGATAATAGATCCTTGTTAATTGGCAATCAATAAATAATTGATAATTGAGAAATGATCATTGAGAATTGAGAAATAATAATCCATAATTAATAATTGATAATTCATACATGATTATTGATCATTTATAAATGATGAATGATCATTTGTAATCAATAAATCATAATTGAGAGTTGATAATCAATAATTGATAATTTATAAATTATAATTGATAAATGATAAATAATTGACAGTTGATAAATCATCATCGATAAATGATAATTGCTCATTGATAATCAATAATTGATTATTGATCATTGATAATTGATCATTGATAAATGATAATTATCATTTATCAATTGTCATTTATAAATTGATAAATGATAATTGAGAATTGAGACATGATAAATAATTGATAAAAGTTCATTAATAATTGATAAATTATAATTGATAAATGATAATTAATAAATGATCATTGATAAATGATACATGATAATTGATCATTGATAATGAATACATAATAATTGATCATTGCTAAATGATAATTGATAAATAATGAATTAATTGATAAATGATAATTGATCAATGTCAATCCATAAATTATAATTAATAATTGATACTTGATCAACAATAATTGATAAATGATAATTGGTAACTGATAAATGATAATTGATAATTAATAATCGATAAATGTTAATTGAGAGTTGATTTATAATTGATAATCAATAATTGATAATTTATAAATGATAATTGATAAATAATTGACAGTTGATAAATGATCATCAATAAATGTTAATTGCTCATTGATAATCAATAATTGATAAATGATAATTGATAAATAATAATTGATAAATGATAATTGATAATTCATAAATGACAAATGCTAATTAATAAATGATAAATGATAATTGATTATCAATAAATGATAATTAAAAAATGATAATTGATCATTGATAAGGCCGGCTTCACACCACGATTTTAGAGTTTCCGAGTGTATCCGTGTCAATTAAGATACACTCAGATATTCACAGATGCCAGAATACGGATGGCAATGGATGTCCACGGATGTGATTTTTTTAACAGATCTGAGTTACATAGACTCCCCTGTTATTTGAGACGGAACGGTATGGATCCGATACGGATCAGTGCCGTCCGATTTTTGTCATGGACACCAAAATCGCAACAGGCTGCGATTTTGTCTCCGTGATTAAATCAGACAACTACGGTCGTAGCGCAACTCGGATGCCAATAGGGATACATCTGAGCCGATCCGTGCTCCATAGCAATACATGGGAGGCAAAATCGGAAACTCCTAAATCGTGGTGTGAAGCCGACCTAAATGATAATTGATAAATGATTATTGATAATCAATAAGGCTGGGGGCACACTTGCATTTTTTCCATGCTTTTTTTGAGACCTGCGTTTTTAAAAAAACATGTAAAAACGCACACATAGGCCCCCATGTTAAAAAACGCATGTCCTAATAGCAAAAACGCATGTGTTAATAGTAGAAACGCATGTGTGACAGTACCATGTGTTTTTGTGTGCATTTTTGCAATTATGTGATTAGCTGACATCAAAAACGCATGCATGGTACATTAGTAACATTTAGTACCATCCAAAAACGCATGTGTTTTCCATAGGGGCCCATGTTAAAAAAACGCATGCGTTTTTAAAACAGCACCAAAAAATAGTGCATGCACTATTTTTGGGTGCTGATTCAAAAATGCATGCAAAAACGCAGGGTGCCATCAGACACCTTAAAAAACGCATGCAGAAATGAAAAAACGCATGCAGAAACGCATGCTTTTTTTAAAGGCACTAAAAAAACTCATGCCAAGTGTGACCCCAGCCTAAATGATAATTGATAAATGATAATTAATAAATGATATATAATAATTGATATTGATAAATAATTGATAAATAATAAATGATAATTGTTAATTGATAATGGGTAAATGATATTTGATCATTGATAATCGATAATCAATAAATGATAATCAATACTCTTTAATCGATAAATGATGATTGATAATTTATATTTGATATCTGATAAATGATAATTGAAAAATGATAATTGATAAATGATATTTGAGAATTGATAAATGATAATTGATAATTGATAATGGATAATTGATAAATGATATTTGATCATTGATAAATTATTAATGATAATTGATCATTGATCATTGATATCGATAACTGGAAAATGATCATTGATAAATGATAATTAATATATGATAAATGATAATCCTAAAACGATCATTAATAATTGATACATTATTATTGATCAATCATAATTGATAAACAATATAACACTGGTCAACGCAATTTTTCTGGCAAAAGGTTTTAAAACATATTTTAAGTCAATTTTGGCTGCTGATTACGAATATGAACTCTGTTTTAGGCTATTACAACAGGATTTCGAGATATTTTCAATTTTTGATGAAAATTACTCCTATCGAATGTTTTTTTGCTAAAAACACATGATTTTTGGGACTACATTTTGTATACTTTTAATCAAGGAATAACAAAGATTACAAAGTCTATGTATGGCAAATTAAATATACTTACAGAATTAAACTACAAATTATAAAAACACATATATATAGCACACAGATGAATGGCAAATGGCAGTTATGTGAACTTTCTTTTCTTGGCTGATCTGTAATGTACAGCTTCTGGGTTGTTTCTCATCAAGCTCCAACAATAGTCAGCCATCATATGTGAGTCCCACCGGCCTTGATACCGTTCTTCCATTTTTTTAAAGTCCTGATGAAAACGCTCCCTTGTTCCTCACTCACATCCCCAAGGTTCTCTGGAAAAAAGTCCAAATGGCTGTGTAAATATTGAATCTCGATACTCATTCTACATCCAAGATTTCACAGACTCATTAGTAGCTCTTCCAAAATCTCTTCATAGTTGTCCGCTTTCTTATTCCCTAGAAAATTCTGCACCACATTACAAAATGCATTTCAAGCTTTTTCTTCTGTCTCATTCATTGATGTGATAAAATTTGGGTCTCTCATAAGTTTTGTTATTTGAGGTCCACCAAATATACCAGCCTTTTTCTTCTCTTCACTAAAACCATGTATTTCAAAAGAGTAATAGGTATTTGTGTGAGGGCTGGGGAATCACCCGGCACCAAGGCTATATGAATAGTTACCTCTCGGCTTTATTTGTACAATAAAAAGGCAGGGTCCTTTAGGCCTTTGTGGCCTAAAGGACCCTGCCTTTTTATTGTACAAATAAAGCCGAGAGGTAACTATTCATATAGCCTTGGTGCCGGTTGATTCCCCAGCGCTCACACAAATACCTATTACTCTTTTGAAATACATTCGTTCCTCCGCCATGCGGAGTGAGGTATAGAGCAGCTCCAGGCAATAGGACCTTGGGAGACGTCCTGAACACGCCCACAGACCCACCACGTGACGACTCACATGTGAGGTGCTGGGATTAAGGACGCAGCAAAATCTTCATCATCCACAGCCGCTCATTAGCCGAGGACACAGGGAGATAAACATCAATGCACTAATTCTTGTTGTGCAGACAGCACAACAAGCACAGGTGAGGTTCCCATTCATATAACCTGCTTCCGATGACAATTACAGAGTGGCGCAACAATATTACCTTCTTTGTCACTTCACTAAAACCAGGAAAAGTTGAGCATATATAGTTAAAGCATTCTCCACTGTGAGCTTTGACGAACTACTTAATCAATCCAAGTTTTATGTGCAAGGGAGGAAAGACAATGTTCTTTCTATAGTGCATGCTGGGATACTCACGCAAAATGTCATCGAGGAGGGGGAGAGGCTGTAGTCACTTCCTTAGCCTCTGCCCCTCCCTCAAACAAAGCGTCATTGTGATGCCGGTTTCAGAGGTAAGGCTGTGAATGTTGTGTCCCCTAGTGTCTCCAGCCCCTCACTTCCCCCCTCTCCACAGTGCACTGTCTTAGTTCCCCCATTTCCTCCATCCCCAGAGTGCACTGTTTCATCCCCTCTTCCAACAGTGCACTGCCTCAGCTCTCCTTCCCTCCTCCCTGCAGTGTGTTGTCTCAGCCCCCCTTCCCTCTCCCTACAGTATTCTGTCTCAGCCCCCCTTCCCTCTTCCCTTCAGTGCATTGCCTCAGCCCCCTTACCTCCTCCCTTCAATGCACTGCCTGAACCCCCTTCACTTCTCCCTGCATTGCGCTGTCTCTACCCCTCTTCTGTCTCCCCACAGTGCGCTATCTCACCCCCACCCCCCATGCAGTGACTCACACCTGACTTATTTCAGCTTATCCATAGTTAGGGAAACCAGAAGGCAGAGATTGACCCAGCGATGGGGAAAAACGGCAGCACGTAGAGGAAAATTATATAAAACTTCACTTTATTGCAAACCCATAAAAAGTATAAAAATAATGCACAGTGTGCGGCAGTCAGATCAGTCCATAGGTCGGTTAAGCTCTTAATCAGTCCTATGGACTGATCTGACTGCCGCACACTGTGCATTATTTTTATACATTTTATGGATTTGCAATAAAGTAAAGTTTTATATTTTTTCCTCTACGTGCTGCCGTTTTTCCCCATCGCTGGGTCAATCTCTGCCTTCTGGTTTCCATAATCGGCGGTTGCCAAGCCACGACTCATGCTATGAAGGGGATTCTCAGAGAAGGACATCAATGGTGAGCTGACATTTCTTCTATCCATAGTTAGAAGCTGATATCAGTGAAGTGTGAGTATAACTGAGTGCAGGAGATCAGCAGTGCAGGGCATCAGCGCCGCCCCGTAGGTGACATCAGTGAAAGCTCCCGGCTTATGACTATGCATAAGCCCCCCTGGCAGAGACCAGTGATGTGGGGCAAAGGCTGTGGACATGACTGCAGCCTCTCTCCCTGCTGCTGTGTGAGTGAGTATCTCAGCATGCACTGGGGCACTCACATGAAATGTCATCAACAGACCAGGAAATAGAGAAAAAACCTCATTACCTGTTAGATAATGTAAGGCCTTGTGCCCACGCTGACACATTTGCTGTGCATATTTACAGTGTATTTGTAAAATGTGCAGCAAATGTACATGTTATATTGGCCAGCCAGCAATGTCAACGTGACTTTGGATGTGCCAACGTCAGTGCATTTTTGTGCAGCATATTAAGTGCAGATTTTTACGGATATTTGATCCATAAAAATCTGCCGCATGTCAATTATGTACAGCATTTTTTTGCCATACTTCATGCATATCCAAGTTTTGGATGAGGGGGAGTGGCTGCAGCCACATGTCATATGATCATGACGTTATCACAGGTCCTTTAGCTTGCAGTCTTTGGCCGGTATAGGAAGGTAACTGGTCTCCGCATCATAGTGGGCATGATCATTCAGAAAGTGATGCAGAACTTTCTGCACTTAAAAAGCAGCAATTATGCAGCAGACAAACATGTTTTTGCTGCATATTTTTGCCAGAAACAGATGCATATTTGGCACAAAACATTCTGTGCCACATTTTGAGTGTTAAAACAGGACAAAGAGCTGATGATCAGTGCTGCTGAAATGATGTCTGGTGCAATGGTGCTCTTTATTCTGACGTGTTTTGGAGCAGCCTCTGCTCCTTCCTTAGGGATTATCCTGAGGCTGCTCCGAAACGCGTTGGAATAAAGAACACCATTGCACCAGACTTCTTGGGTCCTGGTTCATCATTTCAGCAGTGCGGATCACCAGCTCTTTGTCCTGTTTTTTCCAGTCGTTTGCCACGTTGCATGTGGGAGTGTGGATCCAGCGGCAGCTGTATGAGCATTTATACTGGTTGTGGGTTCACACAACCTGACCAGGTGAGCACATTTCATTGGGCATTTGCCCCTCTCTGCCACGAGATAAGACCCTATGTGCTATTTTGTCTCTCATATTTCTATATTTTGAGTGTTGGCACAAAGCCTACATAGGGAATACTAGAGAATTTTTAAAGCAAGTACATTAAAAAATAATTTAGATTATGAGAATAAATTAAATAGTAAGTTAAGAGAAAAATGCTTGACCACGGGCCAACGCTTAAAAGGGGAAGAGAAAACTTTTTAGTACAGTTCTTGCCCTCCTCCATGATGAAGCAGAGCTGTACACTGCAGTTCTAGGATCTATAGATCTCTTCTAAATCGATAAAATCATACCTGCTCCTCTGCTCTGGCCCCCACCTCAGGGAACCAAGAATCTTCAGCCTGAGAGCTTTATGAAGCAGCAGAGAGCAGGAGTTGTCGGGGGCGTGGATGCTGGCAGCTGCAGGATCAGCCTACATTTCAGTGAGAAGTGATGATGATGATCCATTGAAAGTTAGAGAGATAAGAAGATACCATGTTCTTATAGGGAAGGGGAGACCATGCAGAGCTCAATCGATCATTGTAATGATTTGCCTCTGCTTGTATCCTCACAATAACAGTACACATTATGCATCATCATACAGCAGAAGATCAAAGCGTGTATTTGTATCTGCTTCGTGACATGATTGCTAATTGAAGCCTGGCCCCCCCTGTCACATAGGATGGTATATCAGGGGCTGGATTGTATGCGTGAGCATGGGGCTGGCGGCCACGCCCCTTCCCTATACAGAAGTGTTAGGGGACTTGAATGTAGGATGATCCTGCAGCTCCCTGCATCCACACAGCTGACACATCTCCTGCTTTTTGCTCTTACATTAAGCTCCCAGGCTGTAGATTCTGGGTTCCTTGAGGTAAGGGCCAGAGCAGAGGAGCAGGTATGATTTTATTGAATTATAAGAGATCTATAGATCCTAGAACTGCAGTGTACAGCTCAGCTTCATCATGTAGCAGGGCCGGAACTGTACTAAAAAGTTTTCCCTCACTCTAGTTCCCCTTTAAGGCTGTAAGAACACATCTTTTTCAATGTATCATTTTAAAAAACAAGAAGAAAATCACATGCCCTCACACACCGCCTCGGAAATCGCTGACTCTTCCTGTTCATTTGTAAAGTAAAACTACTTTGCTATTAATAAGTTCAATGTTCTTCAGGCTGCTACGTATCACTATTAAAGTGAATGGGTAATTTTGTGCGAGCGTCTTCAGTAAAAGTCCCTAAAGAGTGACCTGTACTCCACAAATGATACAATAATTTTTTTTTTGTCCTCCATATAGGCAAATGAATTCAAATCTCAGCCGATTTACTCAAACTCAATCTGGACATCTATGGAGCGATGACAAAGAAAATACAGAGTCCCTGGGTCTAATACATGTTCGGGACAGACATGAGCAACTGACTGATACAACTGCGAAACTTCAGCAATTATCACTTATTTTGTATTTCCTATACCCAATGCTTAAAGGGAACCTGTCACCTCCTAAAACCCACCTAACCTATCAATACATGTCCTTGCACCTTCCTATTACCATTATATCCATCCCTCTCTGTACTAAATGCTTCCTTTCAAAGTTGAAATAAACACTTTGATACTTACTCATTAGGATGATAATGAAGTAGGGGCTATATGCAATAGCCCTCTGGGCGTGTTGTTTTGCAGCCTGCAGGATCCAGCTTCTCTGTGCAGGTTCTGCTGTGATGTGGAGCTGAAGGCAGGACAAATGATTTGCATTCTGTGAGTGACAGAGAGGGGAGGGCAAAGCCTGCACAAGCAAAGCACACAGACAGAGAGAGGGTGGATCCTGCAGGCTGCAAAACAACACGCCCAGAGGGCAATTGCATATAGCCCCTACTTCATTATCATCCTAATGAGTAAGTATCAAAGTGTTTATTTCAACTTTGAAAGGAAACATTTAGCACCGAGAGGGATGGTTATAATGGTAATAGGAAGGTGCAGGGACACGTATTGATAGGTTAGATAGGTTTTAGGAGGTGACAGGTTCCCTTTAAACTTTCATGAAAGGTGGTGAAACTTCTATTTTTATAAAATTGTTTTGTTATTTTTTACCCGTTTCAATAGTTTCGGTGTAAAGTTTACTATTAGATTTACAAACTGGAGTAATGTACAACAGATTAGTAGTAAAATGTTAAGACTTTTCTTGAGTCTGTTTTTTGGAGTATGATTTGCCAAAATTACGTTTTCTGTATCCCGAATATTGCCCAAGAAAATGGAGTGACAGAAACCCCGTCTGATGACCTGCAGGTCTTCAGACAGGTGGGAAGAAAGATACCCAAAGTCAAGAAATATATTTCCACATTCCTAATATTATTGGACACATTAAAGCAAAAACCTAAATTTCTGTTTGCAGGTCACATTGTGAAAATCTATCTATCCATAGTATGATGGGTCCAGGTACAAAGTGTACAGTATATCAAATAAAGAAACAATTGATTTCTGAAATGCTAAGGAAGCAAACAATCAATATAAGAATATAGAGATGCATTACTGGTAAGGAAATACATAAAAAAGGCCAGTTTTATGTGAAAACCAGTAGCCAAAGTCAAGGCGGATCTCTTTACTGGGTCCCTACCTAAGTTAGTGACTCTGTGGGTTAAAAAGCTTCCAATTTATGGGCGAATAAGAACCTGATAATAGTGAATTAAAATCACTTAAGGCTAATGGAGAGCAGTTCACAGTTAGAAGACAAGACCCCATAATCTAAATATGAAAATTGATGGCCCTTCCTAACACGCAAGTGTGAACAGGTTCCTACTAAACATTACATATAAAATATCAAATAAAGATACAATTGCACTCTGCAATGCTAATATATGCAAATAATTAATATTGGAATATGAAGATGCATTACTGCTAAGGAAATATATGGAAAATTGAGTTACTTAGCATATAAAATTGGCCAGTTTTATGTGATCCCAAGATCAAGGCGTATCTCTTTACTGGTCTGTACCAAGCTAAAGTGCAAAATTAAGACCATGACCCCCCTCCCCCCATGTTACATGTATGTGCCCTTGTGGTATTCTAAATCCTTTAAAGACAAATGTGCTGCCAAAACCACCCCACATTTTACAGTGAATGCAGATGATGCATTCCTATCAGAATTGTGGACTGTAGACTTGTATTTACTATTATCAGAATGATCTATTATGGTTTTACAATGTGTCCGTACAGAGTATTGTCTATCCATGAATTTTTGATAACCTGTCCAGAAAAAAAAAAATTCAAAGTTGGCCTCCTTGATAGTAATGTCGCCAATCTTGGCCCATCCTGGGATTCTTCTTTTGTTCCTGAACATCATCTATTTTATGGAACATTCCTGGTTTTGTCGAGGTTTTTGGAATCTTCATCGTGTCCCAAGGAGTCTGGTGTCCCTGACTTTAGATGGTTGGCTCGTTGTGCATTTAACCAAAAAAATACCCTCATGAGAAGATGCGACCTGATGTTGTACCTACAGTATTCACCAATCCAAACTTTTGGCAAATTAGTGCAGGACTCCAAGCAACAATATGATCAGTAGAATGTGAACGGCCTTACTGTTGTGGCTGTACAGGTGCTGTGAAGATGGTGGCCTTGTTGGTGGGGCCATGTTCATACTAAGTAAAAATGTTTAATCCAAGAACCTCATGATGAGTCAACCTACTTCCGAGCTACAGCCTACAAAATAAAAAGACCTTTATATGGAGAGAATTTTCTGTACAACCCATCTCTGACCAAAACATTTCTTACTTTTGTGCTTTTGTTTTATTTCGGCCCTTCTTCGAAGAGCCTTAACTATTCTTCGTTCTATTGTCAGGACCGAAGGGTCCAATGAGGAGTCAATTGGTCACAAACCAACGCAGAGATATCGAATAATTCAACAAGTTCTTTACTTAAGGGATCGGGATGGGGGAAAAATAGGATATTCTTAAGTATATAAACTCTCCGATTCTACAACAAGAAATGTTCACACACCCAGCCAAGAGGAGCGGGATCACATTACTGACTCCAATGACTCTCTCGTGTCCCAGAAACTCACAGTACAATTTACCTAGCGAAAGACGAAAACTTGAAAAACAAAGACGTCGCACTACTACTAGACCAATGTAAATCCTATGGGTGCACAGCAGAGCGAGTCTCTGGAGTAGCATTATGATTCACTACCTTATAATAAACCTATTCACATTTACATATATATGTACACCCTAGGAGGAGAGAAACCAGGTATCTAGCTCTTGGTATCATAAGAGTCTCTTTTAGACTGACTGAGGTCTGTAAAAAAATGGCTGCAGCCCAACTCTGTGCCTTTGGCGCGAAAACAACATGTCTGTTCTTTTACACTCCAAAAAGTGTGTATGCGGGGCTCGAGCTTGGGGACTTACTATTTGTTGTAATCCATGGGGAAATGGGCTCATTTGAAGTCTTGTCTCACACACACATTAGAGATCAACCAGCAGTTTCCTCCAATAGTCAGTATACTCCAAGCTCTTCACAGGGTACAATCCACGGGCGTAACTACAATAGGTGCAGGGGTTGCGAATGCACCTGGGCCCTGCAGCCTAGAGGGGCCCCAGATGTCCCTTTGGCCTATAGAAAAAGACTAATACTATTTAAGATTTCCAATAATTAGGGGCCCCATTAGAGCGTCCGCATCGGGGCCCCTGGGCCTGAAGTTACGCCACAGGTACAATCATCTGGTCGATCACAAACAACACCCAGGGTATTCTCTAAGATGCAACCCTCCCTCTGGTAGCACATCAACTGCTTCTACTCGAGAGATGCTCCTTTCCGAACCAAAGAATCAACACACAGTCTCTATTAAGCCCTCCAGAGATGACCAGTGGAACAAAAGTCTCTCATCACAAGTCAACATGCAACTCTAATGTCCCTCCTCTCCTGACACACCCTGGCCAGGTCTTTTAAGCCTGCTGTGCAGGAGTGCCCCTGGTGACTACGAGGAGTCACTGCAGACTGTATCCTCTGTACACTATCATGCCAAATGAGGGTTTTTCTATGAGTTCTAGTTTTGAACTACACAATCCGCTACTCAAAACAATGTACTGAAAAGAGAAAAACTTAGAAGTCGAGTTAAGAGTTGGAGAAAAAAACTTTGGCAATTCTGCCATCATGGGGATTTACTGCATTTATTGTGCAGTAAAAATGATCATTACAGTTACAATGAAGACAAACTTGTTTAGTTTGTTTTATATTTTGAAAAATGACTAAAGAATGCATAACTTATAAAACAATAAAATTGGTTTGTGTTACTATTTTTAACTTTTTTTTTATTTCAGTTGATGGACCTGTATAATGACTAGATATTTTGAGGTAGAAACACATTTTTATTGCTTTTTATGGTATTTTTTATGTGAGGTGTATGAAAGTTGAATAAAGAAGTTTTTACCTCCATGTGCCTCTGAAGCCTATCTGTTTTCTGATGCCTGTACCGTCCGCCTCTGGGATTATTTGATGAGCACCACACCGGTTCTTCAGTGCATGGCACAGCCAAGGATCCAACCTGACTGTATGTCCCTCTGAGCGTGTGCTGTCTTTGGTAGTGCCTATTTCATGCCTATACTCTAGTATTTTCATAAAAATTGGAAAGCGATTGGGTCTGGTACCATTCTAATGAACAGCACTAAGTTGTAGTACCCGGCACTGCCACACTGAAAATTGTGTTGCCCAATATTACAGTAAAAAAGGGTCATGGTGCAATATTGAGTGCAACAGCCTGATTTATGGATCCTCCATTGATAGAATCTTAGAATCATAGAATGGTAGAGGTGGAAGGGACCTCCTGGATCATCTGGTCCAACCCCCTGCTCAAAGCAGGATTCACTAAATCATCCCAGACAGATGTCTGTCCAGCCTCTGTGTGAAGACTTACATTGAAGGAGAACTCACAACCTCCCGTGGCCGCCGATTCCACTCATTGATCATCATCACTGTCAAAATGTTTTCTCCAGTGTCTAATCTGTTGCTCCTCCCATTCAGTTTCATCCCATTGCTTCTAGTCTTGCAATTAGTCTGCATCTAGTCTAGTGTGCAATTAATCAATTAATCTTACATTGAAGATTGTCCATCAGTACAACTTCTCAGTAAGTCCCTTTATGTTGACAACATTCAGTACTCAACCACATCACTTTAAGAAGCAGACCATTTGAAGGGTTAACAAAGTGGGATATTTCTTCACTGGATTTGCACAATAGTCTGGAGTATTTTTGCAACACCCAAGTTCCTTATTCTTCGTTAGATCTACAGGACAGTCGACCAACATTAGAGTACATGTTCTGCAATGAGGGGATTACTATTGACAGGTAAGATTCATATAAACATAATGCAACATTTATAAGGAAGTGATAATAAGCAAATGACTGTTCTGCCACTAGCTCACTATCCTTACAAAAAATTGGCGTCCTATCTACATAACTGCATTTGCTGATACTGGTAGTGATGGTGCAGCGGGTGAAGGTCTTGGTGACTGTGACCAGAAAAATGTCCAAAATAAAAATGCCCACATGGTTGAGGTTAGGATTAGGTTTAGTAGATAGGGTTGGGGCTAGGTATTAAGATTGGGATTAGGTGTTCGGCTTAGGTTTAGGGGTTAGGGTTGACGTTAGGTGTTAGGGTTAGGTTTAGGGGTTAGAGTTGGGTTAGGTGTTGGGTTAGGGGTTAGGGTTGGGTTTAAGGTTGGGGTTAGGTGTTAGGGATTAGGTGTAAGGGTTAGGTTTACAGGTTAAGGTTGGGGTTAGGTGTTAGGTTAGGGTTAGGAGTTAAGGTTGGGGTTAAGGTTGGGGTTAGGTGTTAGGGTTAGGGTTGGGATTAGGTGTGAAAATTAGGTTTAGGGGTTAGGGTTGGGGATTGGTTCAGGGCTTAGAGTTGCCTGTTGGCATTTTTCCTTGTCGGCATTTTTCAGGAAACCCTTGGTGACAACACCTACATGTAAAAAGTCTCAAATTTGTCTCAACAATTTATATATATAATTTCAGATTAAAGATCAGGAATTACTACTCCAGGGCTTTTCTGTGTTGGAACCACACAGTAGTGTCAATCCCATTAGGAATTTTAAGAGATTTTTCCATTTCTACAGAACTACAGCTTTCCAATATAACAAATTTATAATACAATTTTCAGATCATTTTCTTACCATTTCTATGTTCTCAATTAATAAAAAAGTTCACTATTTACATGTGGATAATAAAAAATTTAATTACAATGTTCAACATTGAAATCGCAAAACCATGATGGAAAATTAGTGGAGTGACGGAAATTACAAGATGGATAGATATGTGAGTGATCTGCAAATGGTATAAAAAAATGTAATGAAAATGTTCAAAAAAATCTAAATTTATTCAGCCTTGAGTGTGAGCAGAAATCCCCGCACTTACAGCTTTGGCCGCTATCAATGATGTTCATAATGGTCATATAATTCATTTACGTAAACTCTGAACACTGGGTAATGGTTAAAACTCATAGCAATAAATCAGAAATTTCAATATTTAAACTAATAGAAATATTTTAACCTTTCATCCCACAGCGATTTTCTGTTTTCCATTTTTTGTTTTTCCCTCCCCTTCTTTTAAGGGTCATAACTTTTTTATTTTTCCATCAATATAGGCATATGGGGCTTGTTTTTTGCTAGATGACTTGTACTGTCAGATGAAATAATTTATTTTATCATTAAATGTACATGAAAATGGGAAAATAAATTCCAAGTGCGGTGAAATTGCAAAAAATATTCAATTACATGATTGTTTTTTGTTTTTTTCATTCATCATGTCCACTAAATGGTAAAATTAACATGATGCTATGATGCCTCAGGTCGGCACGAGTTCGTAGATGCCAAATTTGTATACTTTTATTGTTCTCTAAGTGGTGAAAATAAATTCTGAAGTTTTTAAACAAACATAATTGCACTTTTGGCGCTATATTCCGCGCCCCGTAGTGCTCTCACTTTTCGGGGTTTGGGGCAGTTTGATGGTTTATATTTTGTGGCTTGAGCTGATATTTCTAATAATACCATTGTTGGGTAGATGTGATGAGATGTGAAAAGCTGGACAGCAGACAGGGAGCCTGAAGCATCGGACCTGAGATGTGGCCAGACAGAATCGAGAGGAACCGGGTAAGGAATAGCAGGAGTGGCCGGAAAAATTAGGTGAGTATATTTTGTTCTTTTTTCCTTTTGCTGTCATCTACTATTCAGAAAAATGGCAGGTGGGCATACAAGAGGGAATGGAGTATATCCATCAGTTTGCTGCAGTACTATGGACAGGGGATGGTCATATGTAAAATACAGTATATAGCTAAAATCACAAAGCAAGTGTCCACATCAGAAATAAATTGGATTCTGGACATCAGCACCCCTGCGGTCTGGCTGTCACAATGGTATTTAAGGTAATTGGTAATAATGCCATGTCTGCAGGGAATTGAGGTGTCATATGCTCGAGTCCCAAATCATTCCCACACTACCTGAACTCTAGAGGGCTGGGCACAAGAGGCCTGTTTTGAGCTGTGACCAGCTCTGGTTGGAGGGAGAGGCTAGCTGTAGTGGGTAGTAGGGAGGGGTAGGCACAAGCAGAGTCAGTCTGTGTTGTATTGGGAGGCTGGCAGGAGAACAAACTGTAGACAGGACACCAGGTCACAGGTGGTCAGGTTTCCACAACCTGGCCACAGAATCTAGAGGCTGCTGAGTTTTACGCTACGTGGGCCTATCCGACGCACAGCAGTAAAGAACGCCTGAGGCTGTAATGGAGAATAGTCCCTTGCAGGGTTGCACAGGGGCACAAAAGAAAAAGAAAAGCTTCAGGCACCTAAACTGTTATGATCTGGTGACTAAGGAGTAAAATTCAGATTCCACAGAAGTCGTTGGCGACTATACATACCGCAATTCCTGACTACATACTGCAACTAGAAGTAGCCGTGGGATGTAACTAACCAGACCAAGACACCTCTGCACATCCGGAGAACTAACTGCTCCTAAAGATGGATGTAGGAAAAGCTATCTTGCCTCAGAGCAGAACCCCAAAAGAATAGCAAGTCCCCACAGATGTTAACTGGGAAACAAGAGGAAGAAAAACAAACACAGGCAGAGTAAAAGGTTTAGCAAAAGAGGCCAAACTAGCTATATAGGAGAGACAGGATAGAATACTATTGCGGTCAGTATAAAATACTATAAAAAAAAACACCAATAGCAGATAGTACAAAGATTACCCTGAGTCACTAAGACTCAGCGCCCTCTATATCTGCAGACTTCTATAAATCAAATGCCAGCAAAACTGGAAATAACAGATCATAGTGAATGGTAAAATTCCTAGGAAGAAAACTTCCTATCTGAGAGCAGATAAACAAATATACAGACTAGATTGCAAACCTACAACTCAGAATAAGACAAAAGATAAGCAGAACCTTAAGCACACAAAAGGGCCAGCCCTGTGTTGAAGGTGGATTATACCATCTCATTGTCACAACATCTATTCCTTGAGAACTCTACCTTCAGCTGACATCACAAAAACTTTTATTTTTCTACTTTTATTTTTCTTTTTCCCCATTTTTACTTTTTCCTCTTTTTCAGTGTCCGCTAGGGCTACATCACTGGGTTCAGCTACCGTGATCTAGACTGACTAGCCCCGTTGCTGAGTACCCCAGCCCTTATCGCACCTCACCACCGTGGGAATTAAATTATTATTCTAAGAGGGACTCTTGCTGTACACCTATTGGCATCCTTGCAATATTAGCAATACAGGTCATTAAGTCCAGAAATAATTTAATAATAAATCAGTCAACTCTGTGATGGATTAGGATCAATATCCTTGGGAGTGATCTACTTAAAGCCAATAATCATGGTTTATGTTGTATTGAAAGGTTTTAAATTCCTATAAAAATATATTTAAAAAGCAACAACTGATGAGCTTTTCTCTTTTAGTTCTCCTCGTTCTCACGTTGGATGTGACCCGTGGACAGATCAGGATCCAGCCGATCCCTCAGTATGCGGTTATTAATGGATCTGTCACTCTGAGCCTTACTGGGATTACCGAGAAAATTGAGATTTTCATTTGGTATAAAGGAACCAATAAAACGTCTTCAAATCAGATCCTATCATATGTATCCTATCCTGGTATTAAGTCCTTAATAATTCCTGGACATCTGCGCAATAATCGGATCTCAGCTTCTGATAACGGATCATTACACATCAAAGATCTTCATGTCACGGATGGAGGGATGTATACGGCACAGATACAGATGGAGACATTCGCACAGGACGTAGATGTGACCCTGACTGTTTATGGTGAGTATCACTTTTTTTTTTCCACCTCTCCGTATGTTTTAAACTGTATATGCACAATTTAGGGAAGTGTCCAAATGACACATCACAGCCAATGAGACTTCAGCTTCTATCTTTTAATCTGCAATAAAAGCACAGTAAAGAACGACATATGTCCATGGACTCCAGTGGACTTGTAAGGGGGTGTTAGGATCTACCGCCCCCTGCCCTGAAAGACACTGCTGTGTTATGGTGTAAGAAGAAGTATTAGAAAGTGAATTAATCTTTGTATGGTAATGTGATGTATCCCATGTTTCAGTGTAAAATGTGTATTGTGGGTATTTGATTAAAGGGAACCTGTCACCCCAAATCACCTTTCTAACCTATTAATACCTGTCCCTGCAGCCTTACAATACATTCTAACACATCCCTGTCTCACCTTTTTACTAATCTACGAGTACAATAATGTAGTTAGCAAACTTACGAAATTCTTGTCACAGGGGCGTTCCTCCAAGCCATTTTGACCGGTAGGCAGGTCCCCTGTGCTGCACTACCCCTACTTCGTTGCTCTAATACGCCCTAATGGACGTCATTATACAAACGCAGAACTCGGGCACGATTTCAATATCGCGCCCGCAACGTCACCGCTGCGACGCGGACATGAGACGCCGGGACGAGTCACTTCTGGTCACAGATCTCACAGGCAGACTTCGCGCATGCGCAGATTGCATGCTGAAGTCTGCCTGTGTGCGACCGGAAGTGACGCGGCGATCCCGGCGTCACATGACCGCGTCGCAGCGGTGACGTTCCGGGCGCGATATTGAAATCATGCCCGAGCTCTGCTTTGTATAATGACGCCCATTAGGGCGTATTAGAGCAACGAGGTAGGGGTAGCGCGGCACAGGGGACCCGCCTACTGGTCAAAATGGCTTGGAGGAACGCCACTCTGACAATAATTTCGTAAGTTTGCTAACTACATTATTGTACTCATAGATTAGTAAAAAAGGTCAGACAGGGATGTGTTAGAATGTATTGTAAGGCTGCAGGGACAGGTATTAATAGGTTAGAAAGGTTATTTGGGGTGACAGGTTCCCTTTAATATCTGTGTATTGTGGCCATCTAGTGGCCAGTCAGGAGACTGCTTCCCTGGTTTCCTCAGGAAGGGAAAGTGTTAAAGAGTAGTTAGTCCACCCCTTGGGAAGATAAAAGAATCCCTGAGTTTAGGGAACTGGATTTCCCTAACCAAACCTTCTGCTGGCCTCTGGCTCCCCTGACCACCTTATATATGTTCTGCCTCTATTAAAGACAAGAAGTGCCGAACTGATAGTGGTGTCTACTCACAACTCATTGTCCTACTTTATGAATAACAAATTATATTTGCTTCAGCATCAAATGTCACTGAAACGTTTCCCAAATTCAAATGGATTGAGGTTGGATGGGGAAAAAAATCCTTCCATTGATTCCAGACTCTGACACAAGGTCCAACAAAGATCAACACTTTTTATAGACATTCTCTGCCGTAGCTATTAGATGACAGTGCTGACTAACACAATATATAAATTAGAATTTTTGAATATGTAAAAAAGTTATTCAAGCTTTAAAGACAACCAGCCAGCAGGATTTAGGGTTATAAAGTGAAGCCAGTGATTACAGGCTCTGGGATTCTAAATGCAATCATACCTTAAAGGTACCATCACACGCTAGGATATAGGTGAACGAGATCGTTCCCTATGTCACGTGACTGGGATCCTTCCGACATCGTTGGTGCGTTGTCACATGCAAGGATATCGTTAACGATGTTACATTTGGCAACGCGCCAGCGACTCGGAGAAGAATGTTTGAACGATGTTAAATAGCGGCAGGAATAGGAGAATTATGAACAACATCGTTCAAAAAGGTGTCACACTGAATGATGTTGCTGCTTCACAGATCCTTAATTGGACAATGAACGATAGATTTGAGGTCTGGATCTCATTTTTTGGATGAACGATACAACGATTTTTCCTTCCAATATCGTTCATTTACACGGAATGACGCACTAACGATATCGTTTGAATGATCACAAATCCGGGACGTTTCAACTATATAGTTAACGAGATCCTAGCTTATGACGGTACCATTACTTCAATGATTCAAGCTTTGATTGGAGAGAAAACTGTTATAAAAGATATGGCAAAGAGGGGATGAGATGAACAAAGTGTGCAGCAAAGCGTCACTGTGTGGGGTTGGGTTTATTTGTATTACTCCCCCATGGGTTCTAAGCCAAGCCCTCCCTCTTCCTCCCTCCCATCTCCCTCCCTATCACTCTTTACCTGGCACAGGATATATAGCGCAATACTATCTGTCCTGTGTGTTCGAAATTATCACTCCTTCCATTGCCTCCTGCTCGTCACTGCTTGCTCTGTGATCTTGCAATATCAAGAGTGCAGGAGAAGACCCCAACCCCTCCAGTCTGGGCATCCCCGGTCTCCTCTCTATACAGTGACAGATCCAGGAGAGGAGAGACCAGGACAGATCGATACTATTGTCATCTGTGATCTGTGCTGGTCTCTACTCTCCGGGTACCTTTACACGCGGCTACATTTCTAGGGTGGCTATAGGTAACTTACTGGTTGCAGTGAAATCATGGAGAGATTATTCCATTTGTACACAGCAACAAGATAGAACCTTGTATCCATGATTTCACTGCAACCAGTAAGTTACCTGTAGCCACCCTAGAAATGTAGCCGCGTGTAAAGGTACCCTCCTGGATATGTCACTAGTGAGAGCTGAGCATGGGTCGCGCAGAATGCTGGAGGAGGTGGGGTCTTCTCCTGCACTCCTGTGATCGCGGGATCACAGGAGAAGCAGTGACGAGTAGGAGGCGATGGAGGGAGGCACAAACGGAATGATAACTTTGGGCACACAGGACAAATGGCATTGCACTATGGCACTATGAATGTCAGATATCATGTGCCTGGCAGGGAGGGTGGAGAGGGAGTGAGGGAGGAGAGTAAGGATTGGCTTAGAGCCCACAGGGGAGTAATACAAATAAACCCAACCAGTGTGCAGCACAGAGCCACATAGTGACGCTGTGCTGCACAATTCCTTCATCTACTCCCCTCTTTGCCATAACATTTATAACAATTCCCTCTGCAATCAAATTTGAATCATTGAAGTAAAGGTATGATTGCACTCAGCATCCCAGAGCCTGTAAGGCACTGTGTTCACTTTATAGCCCTAAAACCTGCTGGTTGGTTTCCTTTAACAAAGTTTATTCATTAAATAATTATTCCTTGAAACTGAAGAATCATGTTCCACCTTGCTTCAGCCAAGATAGGGCTGTAGAACCCTGTTTTCAGAATTCCAGAGCCCCGAAATATAAGGGTTATGTTCTAATTGCTAATTGCTGTGAGTCTGACCTCTGGGAACGCTCGTTTTCTAAGTCAAGGGTCTGGAACTCTAAACAGAGTTCAGCAAACTAGTCTGGAATGGAGTAGAGATGTGCGTCCTCAGCCTCCATTAATGAGGCTGTGAAAGAAAGTCAAATCTCATGCTTTGCTTTCCTATACAGTCCCATAGACTAAAAGGGCATATCCAGGACTTTTAATAAAAAAAAGAAAAATACCTAAGCACTAACAGGCAGGTAGTTTAGGTAGTTGCTACATACTTGACTTTTGGGCTCACACACCATTCCTGATGGCAATTCTGTAGCCTCCCCTTACATCACAACAACAGAGCGGTGGCTTAGCATCTGCTCTTCTTTGTTGATGGACACCAGTACCAACATCATGCTTATTGACAGCCAGAATCCCCAATTAGGCATCGAAGAGCCAGCTCTCATGACGTAGGCCATGACCCATCTACAGAGCTGAGCTTCTCCTCTGTTGACAAAGCCATTGTATCCCAGGCAGGAGACGTCTGTAACTGATCTGTGATGGTGGTAAACGGAGTCAGGCACAGCAGGCAGGTTGGAAGCAACTACCTGCCTGTTAGTGCTTTGGCACATTTTTTTTAAAAGTCCAGAATATATCCTTTAAGGATGGAGTGGAAATTGAGCATGCTACAGAGTCCTGTTTCAGGGTCTAGATCTTGGGATTGCTGGGGGTCTTGGTGGTCAGTCCACCAACAATCAGAAAGGTGCCCCCAGTCTATGGATAAAAGATAACTTGTTATTTGAAAATAACCTTTTAAGTCCTACTATTACCGTAATCTGGACAGAAATTTCAAATTGAGATAATTGTGTTACTATGTTACTTCATTGACAGAGCCGGTCACTAAACCTGAAATAAAATCGACCTCCAGCCAACCCTTGGAAAACCATACCTTTGACCTCATCTGTAACACTTCTCATACTATAATGGTAACATGGACCAGAAATGGTGGCGGGATTTCTTCTGGAGTCATACTTTCAAGAGATAACAAGACTCTCATCTTCTCCGGTGTTAGAGAAGAATCTGGAGAATACCGATGCGAAGCTAGTAATGTTATTAGTAAGGATTTCAGTGACCCATACACAGTTACTGTGGCCTGTAAGTAATCATCGTTGTTGTTTTTGTTGAGATCATTACAGTCTGCGCTTCCATTTTGGATTATTCGTGATAGTCTAACATGACATACTGAATTGATTCAATTCAAACTAAGTTGGAGTTGAAGTGCTGAAATTTGCCGATTTTGCCAAATTTAAATAACTGGCAATTCGATTTATGCGGATCGTTAAAAAAAGTTTTAAAAAAAATGCATTTTTTTGCCAACCAAGGTAAAGCTAGGCTGCGGAGAGTGGCAGCCTGCAGCTGTCCACTTTATCTGTGCTGAGACTGAAAAATACAGAGAAGCCCTTCACATTTATTTTGTTCATTATTTATTTGATTAATATATACACATACTATTATTTATGGCAACCAAGCACAGGCATCGTACAGATTGTAGGAGCATAGTCTGATTGCAACAGCCAATCGCAGACGCTCACACAGAGAGTGAGCATCTGTGATTGGCTGTTTCTGGTCAGTGCAGTGAATACGCATGAATTTTAATGAGCAGTCCCGGGAACGAGTAGCGGAAGCCTGGTAAGCTCGATCTATCCTATCTGACTGACTGTCTGTCGATCTTTTCTTTACTTTTTACAGCATTATATGACATCACATTACTATATTTCACATTGTTACAGTACAAATTAAATATTATTTACAGACATGACACAATTCATATGAAAGAAATATGAAATAGGGAAGCATCCTATGAGAACACCTGATGGTCTAGTGGGGATATTTATCCGGTTAAAGAGAGAGGACTCTCACCTTTCTGGGTTGTGCAGCCTGCACAACCTGGGTAGAAAGCACTGCTGCATGGGGTCCCTGTGTTCCGGACGGCGTCTCTCCTCAGCCACACTTCCTGGTGTTGGTCACGTGGGCCGCCTTCCAGTCACATGGTCCCTTTTCATCGGCTACATCACAGCAGGTCCTGCAATTACGAGCGCTGTCTGCGGCCACCGGCAGCTCTAACCATACAACCCGCAGGGTTGTTAAGCAAATTTAAAGGATAGAGACTTGTGGTCAGTGACGGGGCGCTGGGGCACACAGAAGCAGGAGCACAGGGTAAGGGTTAACAAATCTTTTTATTGTTAAAACACCACAATGCTTTCAACAGCGGGATTTACCTAAATCCACCTGATGAAGACAGCAGTTGAAGCGCGTTGTGGTGTTTTAACAATAAAAAGGTTTGTTAACCATTACACTGTGCCCCTGCTTCTGTATGCCCCAGCGCTCTGTCCCGTACCACAAGTCTCTATCCCTACTATTCATATGAAGGCACAACAGTGAGATTGGGGTCTCCAGGGAGGAACACAACTGCCAGTCCACCTCCTTCCCATATACATAGTATATAGTTGTGATGCGGGTCACTACAGTAATATCTAGTCCCAGAAGTGAAGAGAAAGACTATAATTACAGATAGTAATAATATTGTAATACTACTTACTGAATAAGTAAAGGGAATTCAAACGATCCAAGGTCAGGTCCATGAAATTGTACAGTAAAACAAGGGGAAGTCAGAGACAAAATGCAATTCACAAGCCGGGGTCAGGAAAATCTGAAAGACAAGACAGTTTACAGGGAGCAAGCAAAAGAGTAGTCAGGTCACCGGTAAAAGGTCAAAGTCCAGGTAAGGGAATGAAGTCAGACAGAGGATCAGTCTTACACAGGCAGCAGCAAGTGTATGACTAACACTGGATGGAGGAGCTAGCATGCTTAAGTAGAGGACTAATCAAGGGAAGTGAACACAGATGATTGCAGCACAGAACCAGCACAACAAAAACAGACTGACAACCTCCATACAATAGTAACATAGCAGAGAAGGACAATGTGGAGATTGTGACAATAGTAATATGAAATAAAAAATCTTGATACTACTGCAAACAATGTGGGAACTTCTAGTAGCAGCACCATTGCCGCTACCGGCACCACCATCCTGGCAGTAACAGAATGGAAGGCAGGTCACAATTGCATACTATTACTACAACTAATTGTTCAGTAAACTTTAGATTAGAACCTAACAATGATTGAAAACAAAACAATAAGCAGATTAAATTTTCAGTACACTGCATCAGATTGTTCAGCATCTAGTGGAACACAGTCCTGGAATCATCACTTTTGGCCACGTACTTCTCTGGACAGCTTTACTTGTTTAACCTGCATCTTTTATGTTTTGCAGATGGCCCGGATGACGCATATATAGAAGGTTCATTAAATGTGACCCTTGGTTCTCAAATCACATTAACATGTTCTGCTGATTCTTTCCACCTCAATCAATGGAAAGTCAATCGACAAGACAGGAAAAGGGAAAACAAAATAGTAGTAGGACGCTAAAACAAACCAGGATAAGGGAAAAGTCACGGGTGTCTTGAGGAATCCGGTGATCTCGATCTACTCTGCTGGTAGTGAGTAATGTGAAATCAGGTGGGGATACAACAATTTTATTATCAGTTGTTTCATTTGATTCGTTTCATTTTCAAACAACCTAAATAGGTCACATTTAGGGTAAGTATTCACACGCATGATGTGATCTTGTTTTTAGACCAAGTTTAGATACATAAAAGAAATGTTTCATGCAGCAAAGTCCAGTGAGCTTGTGAAAGCGAGACCAACCGGCTGAATTTCTGAAGTCACATTTGTGCATTGTCCGATACTCAATTCGGTTTTGTAGCAAAACCTCCAATATCATCGTGACGAACACCATGTACGGTAATTTCTTTCTTCTGGGACAGCAAGCCAGTGAAAAGTGACTTGAACGGACCTTTGCTCCATGTGACCATGGGTGCAGTTTCCTGAAGTACCTTGATATAGCGGTGTAGGAGAACCCAAGAGGACAACGAGGGAGAAAACGTGGTCCTGACTAGGTAAAGTGATGATGATGACCCCCTAAAACTAACGCTGACCCCATGGCTCCCCTAAAAACCCAATAAAGTCTCCACTAACTGTCGCGATCAGAACTTGGCCAGTCCTGTGCCATCAAACAATACTTAGGGACCAGACACGGGTGACACTGGACAACCAGTTACTCCTGGGTATGATTATTCAGGAATTTTTCTAAACGGTTTCATTTATTTTGTGTAAAAAATTTTTATGGACAGAAATTTTATCTTTTTTATTGGCGAAAGTTTTACTCTGTTTATTTTCCGCCCTAGTTTGTGCCGCTCAAGACCTACGTGCCCGTTATGGGGCCCTCAAGATCAGTAGGGGAAATCCTGAGACCGCATGTTATAGTGGAGACGAGGTAATGGTGAGCATTTGCATCCCTTTGGTGTCCCAAACCCTCCTCGTCTCGGGCAAGCCATGTAACCTAATCCTACCCTAACCCTTACCCAAACCATAAACCCTACCCCTAACCTAGCCTACCTTACTCTAACCGCCGAACCTGAAACTGGCTGGAATGAACAACCCACAGCCCGGTCCGCAAAGGCACATGGCCGGACATGCCCCCCCTGTCCCTACAAGATAGGCGGAACTGCCCCGAAAGCCTAAGTACAAAAACTGGGTAACAGCAAAATCGTCGTGTGTGGAAACACTTAGCTGAAGGGATGCTGGAAGCATACAGACACGAGGAATCTCCGATGCTGCGGTAGCCGCAAGCACCATCAACTCCAACACACGTCACTACCCAGCATTTACATAGGAGCCAAAGCCTAACAAGCACAGCGAAGTTAGGTAGGAGATCACTGGCCAAAATGCAACCAAACGGATCAAAAAAAACGAGCACAAAGGCTCTGTCTGAATTGTTTGGCATTCCTTTCCTCCTTTTATGAATCTGCTAATCCTGAATGTAATAACCTTAAAACCTGACACTTTTCAACCATAACCATTCTGAAGTTTAATGATCATTGTATTTTTATTTTTAATGAATGTAAGTCTTATAGAAATGAGCGAACCTTTTGAAATCAAGTTCATCAGCTTGTCAACCTTGATTCTCCTGGAACCCAAAATACTCAAAAGCCTCGTGTTGTCCATTATAACATGTTGTTACACTATTTCACACACTAATCGTCCTCATTGCTGTACTGTCGTTCACTCTCTGAACATTGATGGCTTTTCATCTCTATGGCTAAACTGTGAACTGTAACATTTTCCTCACTATCCAGATTCACTACAAAAAGCTGCTGCATTCCCTGCCTAGGCTTTATACAGCCTATGATAGTGTCTGCTGATTGACTGTGTAATTACCATATGATATGATATATATTGCAGTATTCTGTGTAATTGTAAATCTAAATAATTATTTGTATTATTCAGGGGGGTTTCTTTAGCCCTAATAAATGTATTTATACTTGGATTTGGCATAACCTCAGGAGTTGTCATTGCCATTGGAAGTGTCTGTTTATACAGGAAATATGTGAAGAAGAGGCTGAAAGGTGAGAAAAAGAACACTAACCTGTACTAATAGAAATCGCTTTGATAAGAAATGTTGGATGCTGATTTTCCATCCAGATTTTCCATACTGAATATACCGTATTACTGTACCAGATTGTGATGACTCTGCAAACGTGAATACAGCAATAGTGAGTAACTAGTTCTATGGGGCCCGGTGCAGAATTATGATCTAGGCCCCACCAGCACGTTGGTCAAATGGACAATTATACTGCAATAATGGCCTTCATCTTAACCCTAATATTTAATATGTCCCCCTTGTCCTTGACCCTTTCTTTTAGAATGCCCCCCTTTCTAGAACCCCATACTGTAATAATGTCCTCCATCCTTGCTCTTATCAAATAATACTGTAATATCCTCCATCCTGGCACCTACGTACTTTAATAATTTTCTCCATCCTTACTAGTATTAAATAATTATATCTCCATCCTGGCACATATACTGTAGTAATGTCCTCATTCCAGCCCTATACTGTAATAATGTCCTCCATCTCAGCCCTATTTGTAATAATGGCTTCCATCCTTTAATAATGGCCCCAATATTTTAATTATGTCCCTTGTCCAGAGCCCATATTGTGTAATGATATCTCCTGCACTGTGCCTCCATTCTGTAAAATTGTCCCCATCCTGTAATAATGCCCCCCATTATGACCCCTTTCTTTTATAATTTCCGAACCCCATACTATAATGTTCTTTATTTTGGCTAGTATCAAACAATAATATCCTCCACCCTGGCACCTATACTGTAATAATTTTCTCCATTCTGTCCCTATACTTTAATAATGTCCTCCTTCTTGGAACCATTTTGAAATAATGGATTCTGTCTTCTAATAATCTGTTACTTATGTCCCCTGTCCTGGGCTCACATTGTGTGATATTGTTTCCTGTATTGGGTCCCTATCCTTTAATCTTGTCCCCTGCCCTATAAGAATGTCCCCCATTGTGGCCCTATCCTATAATAATGTCTTGGGTCCCCATTCTGTAATATTATCCCCTGGCCTGGACCCCCATTCTAAAGTAATAATGTAATAGTGTCCCCCTTCCTGGTATAATGTCCCCCATCCTGACCCCTTTCTTTTATAATATCCCCCTTCTGAACCCTGTAATAATGTTCTCCATACTGGCTAGTATGAAATAATAGTATCCTTCATTTTGACACCTATAGCTTAATAATGTCCCCCATTCTGTAATAATGGCTTCCATCCACTAATAAAGGCCCCAATCTTGTAACAATATCCCCTACCTTAGGACCACCATTCTGTAATAATGTTCCCCATTCTGGCCCCACCCTGTAATAATACCCCCTGACCTGGGCCCCCATTTTGTAATAATGTTGCAAGTAATGTAGTAATAGTTTTGTAGTGCTTATAGTTATTAAGGTTCAAGGTAGACTTTAAGGCTGATTTCACACTGCCATTCTTTGGCATCCATGAGACTCCAGCATAACACACGCATCCATTTATGGCCCATTGACTTTCTATGTGGCTGCAGGCACTTGCGGGTGCATCCAGTTCTCTACTTTTCCCCCTGATCCGGGTGTGCACGGGTTCTGCACTGAAAGCAAAATTGCAAAATGTTGTAATTTTGGTGTCCGTGTCAAAAACCGTGCACACCCCGATCAGGGTTACAACTGGTTAAATTAAAATGTGCCCAATGAAACCCGGACCTGGGAGAATCCAGATCCCGCTGGATCCGGGTTCCGGATTCAGACTTTTGGTCTGAGCATGCCCAGAACCAAGTCTGAAATGACGTGTCCCACACGTCGTGTGAGCTCGCATCAAATGGAGGGAGGCGGCCAATGACAAACATTAACACCCTTCATCGTCAAGTGGTTAAATCACTCGATTTTTTCTGACTTTCTGAACAAACAAATACTTCATTATGATCCAGACACAAAAATAGGAGACGGGTAGACAATTAAAATCCATTACAAAATAAGGCATACATACATCTGATGATAAAGTGCCTTGAGAAAGTATTCATACTTGAACTTTTCTACCAGTCAGACACAATCAGGGTGCAGCAATACGCCCCAACGCACGTTCCAGATTGTTTCTTCAGAGATAAAGTTAAATTGTAGTTGCTTTAAAGAAACTCAGTCAGGTTAAAAATCCATATGTACCTGATATCATTTTCTAAATCCTCTGATGAAGGTCTTTTTATTCATGTAATTCTTTTCTTTATACCCCCTAGAACTGCAAATAAAGAGATTCATACCATCTGTCAATCACAGTGACTGATCACTTACTGTATTTTTCGCTTTATAAAATGCATCAGATTATAAAACGTTCCCCTCTCAAATTTGGTGAAGGAAAAGAGAAAAAAGTTATTTGTAGTGTTAGATGGGGTGTGTCTAATAATGCCAGTGTCCATCTTACAAATCATATATATGTGCCTCATAGCCCCCTCATCCTGGTACATGATTCCTCATCCTGGGATATATCCCCCCATCCTCGATATGGCACCCCTAATCTGGAAATGGCCCCTTTTATTGGATATTGCTCCCTTGTGCTGGCACACGTCCCCCAATGCTGGCTCACGTCCACCAGTGATGGCACACGTCCACTAGTGATGGATCATGGCCCCCTGTGCTGGATCATGGCCCCCTGTGATGGCACACATCCCCCTCTGATGGCACACATCCCCGAGTGATGGCACACGTCCCCTAGTGATGGCATATGGCCCCACATGCTGGATCATGGCCCCACTGTGCTGGATCATGGCCCCGCTGTGCTGGATCATGGCCCCGCTGTGCTGGATCATTGCCCCCTGTGCTGACACACATGCCCCTTTGCTGGATCCATGGTCCCCTGTGTTGGATCCATGACCCCCTGTACTGGATCCAAAGCCTCCCTGTGCTGAATCCATGACCCCCTGTACTGGATCCATAGCCCCCTGTGCTGAATTCATGGCCCCCCTTGTGCTGGATCCATGGCCCCCTGTGATGGCACATGGCTCCCCTGTGCTGGATATGGTCCCCCCATGATGCTGCCCATACTAAAATAACAAACACTTAACTTACCTCTCCAGCGCTGTGCTCCATGTCTTCCTGCTTGCTGCACTTCCAGAGTCTTGGGGAAGCCGGTCATGTGATCGACACAGCAGAGTGACATCATCCCTGCATACCCATTCACATGACCAGCTTCCCCGAGAATCAGGAAGTGCAGCAAGCAGGAAGATATGGAGCACAGCACTGGAGAGGTAAGTAAAGTGTTTATTTTACTATGAGTAGCAGCATGGAAGGGCCATATCCAGTACAGGGGGCCATGTGCCTTCGCGGGGGGGGGGTGCTTGTACATATAATACGCGCCACTCCCCCGTCTATACGCCAGTGCAGATTCAGCACCGAGGTGATGGACGGTGGTAGGTGCAGTGCATATTATATGAGGCTAATGAGCGGGAGCACGTGACCTTCCGTTGCCTCCTGCAGCCTGCAGCCAGCCTCCTCCAGCCCCCACACACACTCCAGAGCTGCCCCCACCCTCTCTTGCAGTATCTACCATAGATTTGAATTATAACACGCACCTCCCACTTTCCCCCAAAATTTGGAGGAAAAAAAGTGCATCTTATAATCCATAAAATACGGTAGTTCTCTGCTGCACACTCCCCAAGGAATGAATATTCATGTAGTGACATCACTGCACTGTCCTCCTCTGCAGACATACAACCAAAGTGAAAATAAAAGCATCTGTGAGACATGGTGCAGGGGGAGGGAGGGAGTTAATAGCTGCCTGGGAAGGAGTGAATAATAAATGAGCATTTACATACAGTGGACTATTCAGCAGTTAAAGTAATGAACCAGACTAGAGAAGCAGCTGCCTGCAGGGTGTGAAAGTGCTTATAGCTGGAGAACTACAAAGGGTACAGTAACTATTTTTACATATTCTGAAAGGGCTGCCCGAGCACTATTCAAGGGTTCTATTACTGTCAAACTGAAAAATGACCTGACAGAGTCCCTTTAATAATAGTTTCTTAATGCATCTCGTGATCCATCTCTAGGATCATCGGAAAGCAGAGAAGAAAGTATCATTATTTACGAAAATTTGAAGGTAAGTGGCAATGTGCAAGAGCACACCGTGATGGCTTCACATATTCAATAAAGACCTGTAATGTTTTAGAACCTGATACCCCAATCTCTGTCGAGCAATTAAACAGTAAAAGCTGTCAGCTCACCTGGCCCAAGTGCACGGTCCAGACTCCACAGAGTGCATGGAAACGTAGAAAGACCTGCACCAGTAATCCGGATGTCCAAACAAAATCCATATTTGTTCAAAAAATTGTTATATAAAATACTATAATTTTTTTTTTTATTTAAACCTGCTGGTACAGTACTATTTAAAGGGAACCTGTCAGCTCATTTTCCCCCATATGGCACTACTACCTGTCCCTGCACCTTGCTAGCTGATCCCTAATGATCCCTCTACGTCATATCCGGTCCAGTGCATTGTGGGGGCTGATCAGGTGTTCGGCTCAGTTCTGGTACATGCGCAGTGCACATACTGAAGCCAAAACTCCACACGTCATAAGATGTGGTTCGGCAGTATACGTTGCTCTTGCTGTGTGTATCAGGTGATGTCCCCTCCCCCGCCAAGTAGTCCCATGACCCATCAACTGATATGGCTGATAGAGTTCTTTCTCTGCATGAGTGATGAGAGTGGTATCATGTGTGGTAGTTGCTGTCCTTTTCCCACTCTCTGGGTGCAGGTGAAGGGGGTGTTTAGCCTAAGGTAGTTAGGAGCAGAGCAAGGATGGCAACCCATACATCCCCACCTTTAAAGGTACTTATGGGAAAAGGGTCAGCTATGGAATCTCTGTCCAGGGGTCAGACTAGTTTCCCTGATTGCCTTTGCCTGTCACTACCATTCTGCTACCTTACCCCTTTGTCTGGTATAACCACCCTTTGACACAATGTGCTTGTTTTTCGGGGCTCTACCCCTTAGCTCCACTGAAGCAAAATTTAATATTTCAGCACAAGACATTTTTAATAATTGTATATTCCAACTATGTTAACAGTTTGGGAAGGCATTTTTCTGTTCCCATTATTGCGGACAGTGCATAAGCTCCATAAAGATGTGCGGGTGGCGTAGGGCAGTAGGGCGAGAGTGAGAGCGATCCAGCTTCCATGCAGCCCTCCATCAGTGGTCACTGCCCCAGTTACCTCCATAGTGCAAGGGGAAAGATCTTTATTATGGTTTCTCATGGGAGAAGACTTATACACAGACCCCGGTTTCTTTCAAAAGCTTTTTACTATGATCACATACAGCGTTCCTGGTATATCTTCACTGCAGGCACAATGCTTAAATGTTTTTGGTCTGGTACATTAACTTCAATATGTAGTTTTGTACAGGCTGCACCCCAGTTCCCGATGTCACCAATGTAATTTGTAAGTTCTCTTCCTCACTGCTTGACACCATGGTTTCACATGATAAATTCATAGAGTCCCACATGGCACTGGTCTTGTTCCACTCATTGGGACCTGTTCAGGCAAACAGTTTTGACCGCCGTTGGACAAGGTTCATTCACGATTGAATCCTGTGCTGACCTGTTCACCTGAGTCTAAATCTATCCCCACTTGGGACTGGTTCTGTAGAAGTCAGTCTCAACCTGGGAATCTTCAACAGAGTTCGGACTTCACACTCATGACTGTGGAATGGAGTGACACACTAGCCGTCCATGACTTGGGTCCTTCCCGCATGCTCTATTCCTGGGTTGACCCTGAGGGTCCAGCCAAATTGGGACTGCTGGTCCACATCTCACAATACCTCCCACAGGTACAGCTTTCTTCACTTTCATTTCTCACTCTCTTTGAAAAAACCAAGAAGGAGTCAGTCTATATAAGCTGCTGGCTCCTCCTCATATGGAAGACCCACAGGGAATTTAATGTTCCCTGTCTACTAGGGACACCAGGGAGCAACACCTGAAACCAGCCACTAGGTGTCCACATTTACTCAGTTTATATTGTTCAAGTTTAACAGCAATCAGTGTCTTTAGTGCGAGGGGGCACATGGGCCTAGCACCCTCTTACAAAGACTTGTCTTGGGGGAAGTTTGGATGTGGAAGAACATGACCGGCCACACTGCGCCTAGACTTCAGCCCCATCAAACACCTTTGGGATGAACTAGACTGCAGATTATGAGCCCAGTCTCTCCCCAACATCAAAGTCTGACCTCAAATATATTTTTCTGAAAAAAGTGGCAAAAATAACCACAGAAGCTTTCAAAATCTTGTATAAATCCTTCCCAAAAAAGCAGAAGCCATTGTATCTGCAGAGTCTTGTCATTATGTATGAAAGTAAGACCTACTCACCTTTGATGCTTTTTAGCCCATTTTTTTTCTAGGATTTCGAATTTATTTGCTCAGACATTCCTGGGATTGTCCACTACCTGAACAACCACTTCTTAGTCTGAGTGTTTGCCGACATTAACATAAAAACACTTATACTCACCTCCACTGACAATACAGTTCCAGCATTGTTGGTAGACACATTCCCTTGATCATGTGAGGTTGTAACATCATGCGAACCCCGCACTTAGTTACCACTGGATTCTCTGTCCCCGTCTTCAGACACATGAGTAAATAACTGGAATTGAGAGCTGTGACTTCCTGTTCATGACTTATACATCCAAAGATGAGGAGAGAGAAGTCGGCGTAGAATTCATGAGGGGTTCACATAATGTTACAACCTAATGTGAGCTTGGTACAGAGCAGGAGCAGAGGTGAGTATATCTGATTTTAATTCAATAGGGAGCTGTATCTATCTGTACTGTAGTAAAACCAGTCTGGTGATGCTTTAGTGCAATATGCTGAATACTCATTTTATATTACTCTGGCACTTGTGCTCTTTTTAATGTAGTTGCCTTTTTATTTGTATTAGGTCTTTACCATGTCTCCAAGTGTCTCAAAGAGTCCAGAAATATACCAGAAATGTCCCAAAAGTGACCAGAAGGTAGGACTTACTGATCTATATATGCTATATATGTTGAGTCTGAATATCCCTCCCCTGGGAATTATGAATATGCAAATAGTCTGTGGAGCCTCGGTTAGGAGTCTCTAACATAGGACTAGCCAGATATCCCTCCAGGAGTGTTTGAGACTCATAACCGAGGCTCCACAGACTCTATTTGCATATTCACTAATTAAACATGGCACGGAGACAGGTAACCTATGCCAGATAGTCACACAAACATTCTTCTGGTCCACCTATATAGATAGATATAGATATTTATTCTTCATATCACTCTATTTCATATATGTTTTAGCTTATGCTTGCTTTCGTCTCTAACACCCTTTTACTCATCCAGTGCACTCTCTCTTCATCAGCCATCCCTTTCTTTCATCATCCATGTATAAGTCCACTACCACCACACAGCACACAAAACACTCACACAAATAACTGAACTACCTGCTCTTTCTCTTTTTTCTTCTTCTCCTAGTAGCTAGTGATATTGCTCCTAAACCCAGCCCTTACATTACTTAATTTAACTCTCATCCTGCAGCACATATAAACCCATCCAAACTTTCTACCATCTTTTTTAATTGTGCCCTATTGAACTCTTTTTCAGCAAGTAACAGATTCACCTGCATTTAATATTTCTTCCTTTCCAACTCCCTTAACTTCTGGCTCTTCACGAACCTGGATCCAGCAGTATGACACCATCATTGCTGCTGCTCTCTCATATGGTGGGTTACAATTTTCACATACCCCCAGACCTGAGAAAAAACAAGGTGGAGGTGCTAATGTGCTGCTTTTATTACAATGTTCGTTCCAGGTTATCACCCCCTTCCTTTAAAGGCTTTTCACACCCTTTTCCTTATGAGTCACAGTTGTGTATTGCCCTCTGGGCTTTTCCCATCAGTTCCTTGATCACTTTGCCACCTGGCTTCCACACTTTCCATCCTGTGACATTCCCACTCATCATGGCGGTCTTTAATATTCCCATTGATGATGCGCTCTCCCCATCAACCATTCATCTTCCTTTCTCTAACCTCATTCAGCCTCTGACAGTTTACTAACTCTCCTGCACATGAAGATAGGAATATGCTAGACCAGGTCTTTTATTGGCTCTGCTCAGTGCATGAAGTCATTAATTCCTCTTTCCCACTCTCTGACCACAACCTTCTCTGCATCTCTCTCAAGACCTGCCTCCACACTCAGAATACCCTCGCTTATCACACATACAGACATCTTTGGGCAATCAATAGCCAGCAACTTATTTACTACCTACAATCATCATTAGCTCCCATCTCCTGCCTTTCCTACCAAGGCTCAGCATAGTCACATTATAATAATATGCATAATATAGTCATTTTCTACCAGAATTTGAAAAATATTTCTTTCCAGATCAGACAATGTGATTTTCAGGAATAGTTTTCTCATTTCGTCTCTCGTAGTTGAGGTCCCCTATGATGTCAATTACAGATTGACCTAATCTTTTTAAGTGGGAGAACTTGCACAATTGGTGGCTGTCTAAATACTTTTTTTCCCACTGTATCTCACTCCTCATCTCTGTCCATCACCTTACCCATGCCCTCCGTACTGCAACTGATCTCAGACTAATACCACTCATAATTTAAACCTCAAACCTCCATCTCCAAGATCTCTCTTGCCCTGCACCAGTGTTCTGGAATCCATTACCCCAAATGTTGCGACTAACATCTAGCGTCCATGCTTGTAAGCGTGCCTTAAAAACTCATGTCTCTAGACAGGCTGATCCTCTCAACTAACTCACCTAACTTTCCCTTCTCCTCTCATCCATCCTACTAAATGTTAATTACAATTTGTTCTTTCCATTTGTCTGCATATCCTCAATACAACTAGTAGCACATAAGTGCATATACTGTAGCTTGTATTGGTTGATGACTGGCGCATGTGGCTTAATGAAAACCCTCATCATAATGATGGCCAGACCAGACATTACAAGCATGTTCTACCTACTGTCTCCCCTATTTCCTTATAGATTGTAAGCACCCTTCCTGTAACTGTTGAACTATGCGTTACTTTGTCTTATTACTTATTATCTGTGCATTGCCCTCTGCCTAATTGCTGCAGAATCCATCGGCGCTGTATAAATAAACTGTATTATTATAATTATACATATACTAGACGGTGGTCGGATTCTATCACAACGGGCAATTCTATTTGTGCAATTATATATCAGTCCTACTTGTGCTACTAATCGCAGCACAACCGAGGAGCCCACTGCTGCATGGGGTGACCAAGGCTTGAAAGGCACTGCTGCTGCTTGCCATCCCCCAGTGCACTCTCTCTCCCCTTGTGTTGTCTCTCCCTCCTGTGTGATCTGTCTCCTTATGCTGTCTCTCCCCTGTGCGCTTTCTCTCCCTTTGTGCTGTTCCTCCCCCTTGAACTGTCTCTCCCCCCCTTGTGCTGTCTCTCCATCTGTGCGCTCTCCCTCCCATTGTGACGTCCCTCACCCCTTGAGCTGGCACTCCCCCTGTGCGTGCTCTCTCTTCTCTATAAGCTCTCTCCCCCTGTGCACTCTCAGTTCCCCCGTTGTGTGCTGTCTCACTCACCCCTATGCGACATCTCTTTCCCCCTGTGCGTTGAGGTCTTCCCCAAGCATATGATGGAGCAGACCCAGGCGCAAGCGATAATGAATGCCTACACAGCAGCAAGTGTTTCGATGGTGTGTGCCTCCCCTCCCTGTCAACCAAACTTAGGAGCTTCTTCACATTCCAGTTTAACTGCAATTTACACAATGTCCTATAGGTGGCTCTGTTTTCTTGAATTACTTATAAGATAGATGTAAAACACATCCTATGTTTTTACAAATACTAAAAACTTATTTTTAAAAAAAGTATATGTTTGACCCACAGTTCAATATTTCTCTATAATTTTAATTCTTTAGGAAGTACAACCACATCAAGAATCCTCATATCAGGTGAGTAGAGAAACTTGAACAATCAATATATTTAGATTTATTTGTCCGGAAATGTTTAAAAAAAAGTGCAGAACAAAAACTATTATGTTTAATTACTTTTGAAACGTAAAAAAAGTTACAATTTGCTTAAAACTTTGGGCTCCCGTACTTTTTTAACATTGAAAATCTACTAATTACTACATGTAAAAGTCACAATTTGTGCTAAATTCAGCATTCCCGCACCACATGGGCGTCCTGCTCTTATTAAACATTTCGGCTATTATCATGTACGGCATAAGAAGTTACATAGGGAACATTTTCTCCAAGTTTCTTATCAATTGGTGACATTTGATTGGTGGCGTTGACGTAAGAACACTAAATTTTGGTGCCAAGGATGCTATATTATATATACGGTATGTATCCCAAAATTCCATGTAATGATTACTAATGTGTCTACGAAAAATAAGGAATTAGTCAATAGCCTTGAAAAACATTTATTTATTACTAAAAAATGATCAATTGGGGGAGGTTTAAAAATCAAAAAATGACATGACGGGCTGCCTTTAAACTCTTCTCTAGTTATTACTAACGAAATATTAATTGCTCAGCTTATAAATAGAAGGGCAAATGAGTTAGAATGACAAAATTCTCCAAAATTATTAGAATTATAGAATGGTCTGTCTTCTTTGTGATTTTTTACTTTGTTAGTGGTAATTTATTAATCATTTGTACCGCTTTTATCTTGCAGAGTTTGCAGCACAAAACTAAGGACATCTACACCAAGCAGGGGCGTCAATAGGCAGTTAGATTCAGGGCCTGGGCCCAGATCAAAGCCAGTATGCCCTGAGCCTCCTAAGCACTTGTAGAACTGTGTGACACAGCATTACTGGGCATGGGAGTAGACGGATGTGACAACTGCTGCATGTGTTCTGTCCTCACAAGAGAGGAGACCGCACTGCTGCACTCACTGCTCCGCTGCACTCACTGCTCCGCTGCACCCAGTACTCTGCTGCACTCATTGCTCCTCTGCACTCACTGCTTCACTGCACTCACTGCTCCGCTGCACCCAGTACTCTGCTGCACTCACTGCTCCTCTGCACTCACTGCTTCACTGCACTCACTGCTCCGCTGCACTCACTGCTCCGCTGCACTCACTGCTTCGCTGCACCCAGTACTCTGCTGCACTCACTGCTCTGCTGCTCCCACTGTTTCGCTGCACTCACTGCTTCACTGCACTCACTGCTCCGCTGCTCCCACTGCTTTGCTACACTTTCACTGCTTTGCTGCACTTTCACTGCTTCACTGCACTCACTGCTCCTCTGCTCTCACTGCTCTTCTGCACTCACTCCTTCACTGCACCCAGTACTCTGCTGCACTCACTGCTCCCACTGCTTCGCTGCACTCACTGCTTCACTGCACTCACTGCTGCACTTTGGCTGGTGCCAGCTTCAGACTACTTATGTGTCAGTTGCAACTGACCAACACAAAGAGCTGGCTCCTTGGTGGGAATGACAGGAGTCAGCACAAAAGTGAAGAGCCATGACATTTTCTTAATGGCTCTCACTTTGCATACATTTACAGTGTTGGTAAGACATAACCCCGCCCTTCTGAACAAAACCCAACCCACTCAGAAATTTAATTGGCCTTTAGCAAGTGGGCAGGGTTTCATCAATTTATCAACGTCATCTTAAATATGTTTTCACCTGGGGTGAACAAATATTTAATGGGGAGCCATTTAGGATCTAAAAAGATCCAGCTCTTTTTGGTAAGCAAAGCCATGGGAGCCGGATCACCAAAAAGACCCAGAATGCCTATCATCACTCCAGACAGTATAGACTCCGCCTTTAAGGATGAAGCCTCCTCTCTGCTGGGCCACCACCAGTTTGGTCTTACTACTCCGCTGCCAACCCCTTAGTTGCCGCTATTGCTTCTCACCAGCCATACAGGAAAAGTTATACTTTCCCTCCTGCTGTTCCAGCACATCTAGTAGTCGGCAAACAGGAAGAGGAGGGGAAGCAGTATGCTGTGTATAGCTGCACATGGAGCATTTAGTGAGGGTGCTGTGCTCCTATGGCTTTACTGGTTTGATGACATGAGACTGCAGACGCATGATGCCTAGTCCTCTGCACATACTATACATGTGTACAATGTATGCACAGCGTATGTCTAATAAATGTACCATTTAAATCTATGTTTGTGTCTTTACTTATGCACTGTAATTTGTTTATGCATGCATTTGTGCATATATAAGACATATTTATTAATTGTTGTGTGTGTGGGTATGTGCACATAATAAAGGGAACCTGTTAAGTTAGTCTACATGGTTAATAGTGTTCTTAACCTGCCTGGTGTCCACACTGAGAGCCCCGCTGCCGGGAGGAAAAGAACGTTAATCCTCCCAGCAGAATTCTGCTTTCACTCACGGGGTGGAAGCCGAACGCTGCCGCTAGGATTAAAGTTCATTTCCTCCCAGCAGCGGGGCTCTCAGTGCAGACGCTGGGCAGGTTCAGAACGCTAGCAGCAACACTGCCCCTATGCTGTAACACTGTGAAAATGGCGGCTACGGAAAATGGTCACTTCTTACATACCGAGGACATGTGACTTAGGAAGCCACTCACACAAGCCCTGTGGCTGCAAGTTCTGTTTCCTTTATGTGAGCTGATTGGTTGCCGACCCAGAACATCCACATAGAAAGTGCGGGAAAGAAGAAAAAATGGAGGCCTACGCTTCTCTGACCTGAGAATCCTCCCCATCCCCTCCCCTTATCAAAAACTCCCGGTCGCTATCCTAGACACTGACAGTCATCATAACATAGAACAGAAAAATAAGTGCAATGCACTAATGCTTTTTGTCATCCAAACAGTTGCCAAACAAAACCCAAACTTGCCGACTTTTTTAGTAAACTGCACATTTAACGAACAATGCTAAATTTGGCCCAGATTTGAAATTGGCAAATGTCTCGCCCATTCCGAGGACGTATGGCACTCGGAACCGGGCTCCGGTACTGCAGGGGGAGTCATGGGGGTCGAGACCCGGCTTCCGTGACCCTGGGGGAGTCAATTCTGGGGGAGATAGGGGTTGTTGAATGGGGATAAAATTTGTAAAAGTAAAAGTTTGTGACACCACCTATGGTTCCCGGTCAAGGGGGACCCCGGGTCCCACCTCTGGGGTTGTTGGTATTGCAGCCTGATGTCGTCACTCCCCGTAGGTGGATCAGTACCCCGGGGCAGATGTGTTCAATTACGATGGATGTGCAAGGTCGTGTTCAAGCTGGGCCTCTGTATCTCGCCTGCTTTGGCAGTTGTGGCGCGCCCTGCTTACACAGGTAACCACAGACTCGCCTACAACATGGATTGGTTTCCACAGTGGGTACACGGAAGCAAACAACACTTTCCACCCCAGCACAGTAGGGGGAGCTCCACTTGCTGCCCCTAGGCAAGATTCCCTATAAATATTGGTGCTGAGGGCAGAGTTAGTTGGAGTGTGCAGGTGCTACAAGAGCTGTGAAGATGTTCTGGTGGTCGGTGCTGCAATAGGCCCGAGCCAGTGACCCTGAAAAGCCTTTCGAAGTAGTCCTGCAGGGCCCAAGAGTGGGGTCGGAAGGCGAGGAGAAAGGAGAGAACAGATTGGGAACCGAGGAGCCAGCGTTAGGTTCACCCAAACAGCACACCAGACACCGGACTCTGAATCTACTGGAGAGCACCTAGTCCAGTAGAGAACACCAGTCTACCATGGAGACTTCAGTCTCCCAGCATCTGCGCAGTCACTAACCAGGGAGACAGGTACCGCGGAGAGAGGTATAGCGGTAGTCCATCGAGGGTTTCCTGATGACACCACAGGTGGTGAGAGAGCAGAGGAGGCCAGCCAAGTTTCACATGGGTCAGGGACTTAATACACACGGGAAAGTAAACAATGAGGCCTTATACCCACTCACTGTGGAGACCCAGAAGTGCATCCTGAACACCCGGCAGTGCCCTGGAAGTTTACCTGCAATTCCACCAGTAAAAGGTAAAGAAACAACCAGTGGTGTGTGCGTCGATTCCTTACCTGCGCCCATGTCATCCACAGAAACTGTCCCAATATCCAACAGCCCGGCCAAATCCCTGCTCCATCCCTCATCTTCATCACCACCTGTGGGGAACTTCAACACCTAGCTGCTCATCCATCATCCCTGGAGGCCCCATGCATGGCGGGTGCAGTCACCAGATACCACAGGTGGCGTCATGATAAACTTACAATCTTTTATTCCCATTTCAACCACCCCCTTTTTAGTTGACCACCAGGGCCATGGGTCTGGGCAGGCCACCAGTAACATCCCAACCACAGCGGAGGGCCCAGACACCCAAGTCCCCATATAGCCCTGGGCTAGTCACAGTCGGCGGCTTCGCAGGTGGGCAAATAAACAGTCTCACACAGTGTTGCAATTCTGTACCTGGTTTACTCACTGAAGCTGCAACTGGTCACTGGGTGTTTCTCTCTGTCAAGTTCCAGTCCAGTCACTCCCCAAGGAACCGGGATAATTTGTACAAGAACACTTCATGTGCCTTTCCTTTCTCTGGTGTCACTCACCCAGCGCTACTTATTCGCCTCTCCTGTCTGCGCCTCCGCATGCAGAGCCCTGATCCAACAGCAACAGGTCCTGTCGGGCTACTGGTACCTGTTCCCTGACCCTAATCTGGCTGCCTTCTTAGCGGGTGCGTTGGGTTGTGGTCACAGCTCCTCTAGACCTCGTGGCCTCCGGTTCAGTGGTTCGGGTGTACAGCTTCCGCGCCACATTCAGGGATAGTCCCTGGTTCTCAATCAACCCCTCCGTCTGACTATGGTCAGTCCCAGATTCAGGCACACAAGTCATTTTCACTCCACCTGTGCCCCTGGGGCTTTTTCTGTCCTCCGCACAACACCATCCTTCTCTCTCACTCTTTCTCCTCTTACTCTTGTTCTCTTACTCACTGCCACTTTCCACCATTCTTTCCCCTCCCCCCGGGTCCGCCCATGGTCACCTGTGTCCTAGACTGTGTTGGGTGTTTTTGGTGGGAGTCTGGATTCACCTTCCCGTTTCCTCAAGGACTGAGATACCACATCCGTGGAGTGGGTGCAGTACCCCTTGTGGCAACTGGACTGGTGGGGCGCCACACAAACATGTTCAAGCAAAGTTTGCTCATATCTACCTGCGGAATGTTCTACAGTATCAGTAGGGGGTATCAAAACACTTCTTACTTTGCACAAACAGTCTAGCACACAAGGAGTTAAGTTAAAAAGCTTTTCTGTTGCAGAGTTTAAAAAAATCACATGATGGTACATGATGTAATTTTTCCGATTTCACTTTCATAAACACTGATAATTTTCACAAAGGCAATTAGAATAGACTATTCATTAGACATCAAAAAGACACATGTATGTAAATAATCACAGTAACAGTGATTACTTCAGGGGAGCAAAGACTTCATGGGGCACTAGGCCCCCCATATACAGTTGTGGCCAAAAGTATTGACACCCCTGCAATTGTGTCAGATAATACTCAGTTTCTTCCTGAAAATGATTGCAATCACAAATTTTTTTGGTATTATTATCTTCATTTAATTTGTCTTCAATGAAAAAACACAAAAATAATTGTCCTATAGCCAAATTGGATCTAATTCCACACCAAACATAAAAAGGGGGTGGACAAAAGTATTGGCACTGTTAGAAAAATCATGTGATGCTTCTCTAATTTGTGTAATTAACAGCACCGGTAACTTACCTGTGGCACCTAACAGGTGTTGGCAATAATTAAATCACACTTGCAGCCAGTTGACATGGATTAAAGTTGACTCAACCTCTGTCCTGTGTCCTTGTGTGTACCACATTGAGCATGGAGAAAAGAAAGAAGACCAAAGAACTGTCTGAGGACTTGAGAAACCAAATTGTGAGGAAGCATGAGCAATCTCAAGGCTACAAGTCCATCTCCAAAGACCTGAATGTTCCTGTGTCTACCGTACGCAGTGTCATCAAGAAGTTTAAAGCCCATGGCACTGTGGCTAACCTCCCTAGATGTGGACGGAAAAGAAAAATTGACCAGAGATTTCAACGCAAGATTGTGCGGATGGTGGATAAAGAACCTCGACTAACATCCAAACAAGTTCAAGCTGCCCTGCAGTCCGAGGGTACAACAGTGTCAACCCGTACTATCCATCGGCGTCTGAATGAAAAGGGACTGTATGGTAGGAGACCCAGGAAGACCCCACTTCTTACCCCGAGACATAAAAAAGCCAGGCTGGAGTTTGCCAAAACTTACCTGAGAAAGCCTAAAATGCTTTGGAAGAATGTTCTCTGGTCAGATCAGACAAAAGTAGAGCTTTTTGGGCAAAGGCATCAACATAGAGTTTACAGGAGAAAAAAGGAGGCATTCAAAGAAAAGAACACGGTCCCTACAGTCAAACATGGCGGAGGTACCTGATGTTTTGGGGTTGCTTTCCTGCCTCTGGCACTGGACTGCTTGACCGTGTGCATGGCATTATGAAGTCTGAAGACTACCAACAAATTTTGCAGCATAATGTAGGGCCCAGTGTGAGAAAGCTGGGTCTCCCTCAGAGGTCATGGGTCTTCCAGCAGGACAATGACCCAAAACACACTTCAAAAAGCACTAGAAAATGGTTTGAGAGAAAGCACTGGAGACTCCTAAGATGGTCAGCAATGAATCCTGATCTGAATCCCATAGAACACATGTGGAGAGATCTAAAAATGGCAGTTTGGAGAAGGCACCCTTCAAATATCAGGGACCTGGAGCAGTTTGACAAAGAAGAATGGTCTAAAATTCCAGCAGAGCATTGTAAGAAACTCATTTATAGTTACCGGAAGCGGTTGATCGCAGTTATTTTGGCTAAAGGTTGTGCAACCAAGTATTAGGCTGAGGGTGCCAATACTTTTGTCTGGCCCATTTTTGGAGTTTTGTGTGAAATGATCAATGTTTTGCTTTTTGCTTCATTCTCTTTTGTGTTTTTTTATTGAAGACAAATTAAATGAAGATAATAATACCAAAGAGTTTGTGATTGCAATCATTTTCAGGAAGACACTGAGTATTATCTGACAGAATTGCGGGGGTGTCAATACTTTTGGCCACAACTGTATGTCCAAATTGCAGAACTATACTTAATAATTACACACAATTAAAAAACAAGGCTTTATGTTTCGGGGACATCCCCTTCTTCTTCTTCATACCCTTCAGAATGAGGCTACATAGGTTTACACTGTACTCACATGAGCCCTAGTGCAAGATGGCAAGTTGAAATAGTCATTATGTGACTCGGAAGAGGAATGGAGCACTGCTAGAAACTGGAGAAAATGGCAATCAGTAAGTCTATTAATACACCTACACTACATGTACAGTCACACAGGTGGGGTACTTCTTTAACCTTTTACATTATTACTGTAGGAACTGCTGACTATAGCAATAATATTCCATGTTGTATAGTTAGAGGTGGCTGTCATACCGAAGACTGAGGAATGGAGCACCGCTAGAAACTGGAGAAAATGGCAATCAGTAAGTCTATTAATACACCCACACTACATGTACAGTCACACAGGTGTGGTACTTCTTTAACCTTTTACATTATTACTGTAGGAACTGCTGACTATAGCAATAATATTCTATGTTCTATAGTTAGAGGTGGCTGTCATACCGAAGACTGAGAGGAAGTGGAAAGGAAATTCTCTATCTAAGGAAACATCCTTTAACTTCTGATAGCACGACAGTACAATATGTCTTACCGGATAACACAGTATTCCCAGATATTCCCATCAGCATGTCTTATAGAAAGCGGAACATAATATCTAGCAGAGTCTCAGTGTTCTACAGGGAAACCTACAGCCGAGGAGTCCGCCATGAGAGCCGGCATGATAGCAGGTAATGTTTTATGTGCATTATGTAGATGGAAGTCTTAGATTTGTGTAGACAATACAAGTCTTGGGCTCTTGAGCTTAATCCTAAGGATGTTTCGTTATGTTTCATCTCAGTTGTTGCCTTGAATCTCAATGTGTGGAACAAAAAGAGTTTATAGGTAGAACTTATCAACTCTTAGTGAGCACGTCCCAGCGTCATAGGAGACATTTGCGAGACTATTGTTGATCATGGCTTATTTGTGCAGTAGAACAGTTAATACATTTTTATTTTCTGTGTTTTTCCTTTTTAGTTTTAATTCTCAACATCGACCTGATCAACGGAAAAATAATTATTGAGCCAGATCCAATGTATCCGATAGCCAAGGAGTCAGTCACTTTGAGCGTTACTGGAGTTAAAGGAGACATTGCATTTTTCAATTGGTTTAAAGGACCAAAAGCAACTTCTGAGTATCAAATGTTCACATATATGGCCGGTTCACTAATTCCAGGGAACCAGAGATTCCCTCGGGTCAGCGCTTTCGCTAACGGATCATTACAGATCACAGATCTTCAAGTTCTGGATGGAGGGAATTACATAGTGAAGGTGCAGACGGAGAAGCAAGAAGATGCAGAGATTTTCCTACGAGTTCATGGTGGGTACCTACGGTGTAATGTTGAGGCTGTGTTTGCAATGCTATATGACATCTTTGAAAAGTTATATGCCAAAGGTCAAAAATCTGCATCTGTTTATGCAGAATTACGCAGCAAAAATGTATTGCATTTTTGCTGCATAATTGTTGCATGCGTAAAGTTACTTTTTGGTTTCAGTTCTGAGAAGTATGCAAACAGAGTATCCGGCTGTCAAAACCAGCATAACTAGCGTACTTTTTGGCCAGTGCCTGGAAGTTGAAATGTAACACTATTTTTGAGCCATACTTGCTGGGCGCGCAACAAGTTGCGTTCCTTACGCAAGATTTGACTGCCTTCTACGTTGTCTGCGAAGGGGAAGTGTGGCTGGCATATGGATTCCGACAGTACTCTTTAGCTCTACCATCTAAAGGGAGTTGGGCGTGATCTAAAGGGAGTTGGGCGTGATCTAAAGGGAGTTGGGCGTGCCTCAAGTTTTATTCCTTATGCAAGATTTGACAGCCTTCTACACTCTCTGTGTTAGGCAATGACATGCGTGCTCTGCTCCCTTCAGATGGCAGGGTAAAAAGCATTGTCGGATATCAGGTGCCAGCCATGGTTAACCTACGCAGACAGCATAGAAGGCTGTCAAATCTTTTGTAAGCAACGAAACTTACGGCTGTGGCTGACAACTGAAATCTGACAGTATCCTACCGTCTAAAGGGACCTGTGCACACATATTGCACCCCTACGCACAACGTAGAAGGCTGTCATAGCCAACTTAAGTAGTGTATTTTGTGGCCAGCGCCTGGAACCTGAAACCAACACTATTTTGAGCCCTGCCATCTAAAAGAATCTGGGCATGCCACAAGTTTTGTTCTTTAAGCTAGATTTGACCGCCTTCTACGCTGTCTGCGTTGGGGGACGCTATGCACACTTGAGATGGCAGGGCTGAAAAGTACTGTTAGATTTCAGGTGCCAGACATGGTTCCCCTACACAGACAGCGTAGAAGGCTGACAAATCTTGTGTAAAGAATGATACTTGCGGTCATGGCCGGCACCTGAAACCTGAGAGTACTATTTAGCCCTACCTTCTAATGGGAGGTGAGCACACTTATCGTTCCCCTACGCACAGTGTAGAAGGCTGTCAAATCTTGCATAAGGAATAAAACTTGCGGCACACCCAGGTCCTTTACATGGTAGGGCTCAAAAATAGTGTCAGGTTTCAGGTTCCAGGCACTGGCCGCAAAGTATGCTACTTACACTGGTGTTGACAGCCGGATACTCTGTTTGCGTTCTCTTCGAGCCAAAACCATGAAGTAGTGACTCTTATGGCTGAATAACACCATTCAATAATTGACATTCAAAGATCAAAGATCCATAAAAATCTGACACTGTGCTAAAATTAAAATTCATTAAAAGGAGACATTAAGCCTGTTATTAGGGAATTCAACATTAATACTTTAGGTCCCTAATTTGTAGCCTAAGTCATTAGAGGGGTGGATTTTATTTTAACTAAGTGCCAAAAACTAACAAGTAGGTAGTTGCTAATAGAGGCTACTACCTGCCTGTTGTACCAGAGCCGACACAGAGTAATCAATGACCGCATCCGCGTTTCATCTGCTCCACATCAACAGGGCAGCTCTTCTTCTTTCGGGCTGCCTTCTCGACAGCGAGTTTCTGCCAGTAATGGGGAGACCGTTGTCAATCAGCATGACGTTGCCAATCCATGTCAACAGGGCAGAATGAAAAAGAAGTCGCCACTCCATCGATGGGACTTCATTGGAAGCCATTAAAGAGACGGCAGGAGTGATCTTTGAGCGCTGTGTACCGGCGGAGAATGGGACCCAGCACAACAGGCAGACAGCTGCTAGAGAGTAGGAAATATATCAGCTCCACAGCACAGGAGTCAGCAGGTTATGTATGCAGACCACGAAGAGTCCAGTCCAGCCTTAGGGCTCAGTAACAATTAACGAAAAGCAAAGAAGGTCCAACAACCATAGAATGATATTCAATCCAAATTAAAACATCACATTTATTGGAAAAAAGTTAAACAGAAGGGGTTAATGAAAATATGACATGATACTATCCAGGTCTGCACATTTCAAGTACAACAAGTCTAAGTAAAAAGCCAGGACTTAAGGCACTGTTACACGTTTCAATGTCCCAGCGATCCCACCAACGATCGCACCTTGCTGGGATCGCTGGGACATTGTGAACTGATCGCTGGTGAGCTGTCACACAGGCAGACTCACCAGCGATCATGACCAGCGAGAATGCTGGTAACCATGGTAAACAGCGGGTAACTAAGCAGAGAACAGCGCTTAGTTACCCGCTGTTTACCCTGGTTACCAGCTCCCAGTGCTTGCTGTGCAGCGCTGGGAGCTCGTTCATCATTTTTTGCTCGTTATTTGATCGTTGAACGTAGATTTATGGCAAGGACCATAAATCTGTCGTTGGTCTCCCACTGGACAGCCAGCATCGGTGCGTGTGACAGCAGGAGACCAATGACAGATTTATGGTCCTGGCCATAAATCTACGATCAACGATCAAATAATTATCGTTAATACGTGTCACACACAACGATGTTGTTTTGATATCGCTGCAATGTCATCAAACCTGTGACGTTGCAATGATATCGTTCACGATATCGTAGTGTGTAACGGGGCCTTCAGAGTGTTTTTATCTTACAATGTATAGACCTGGATTGCATTAGGATGTATTTTAAATAATCCTTTTTTAGCTTTAGTTTTTTAGTTTTAATATTGAATGATTATCCTTCTGTGGTTGCTGGATCTTCTTTGCTTTTGTTTCCAGGTACAATAGTTAGCAACTACCTGTCTGATAGCCTGGCTTCACACCACGGTTTTCAGCATCAGGTTGTGTCCGGTTAGAACCGGACAGAACAGGATCCGGTTTTGCCTCCCATGTATTCCCATTGTGCCGGATTGGTCCTATTTGGCCATCCGGTTTTGTGTAGTTTGTGCCTGATTCGATTTTGTCTAGTTTTTCCCCGTCCCCAAAACTGAAGCCTGCATCACTTATTGTCTCCGGTGCAAAAATCGGACAAAACCGGACAGAAACGGATCCTGCACCCATAACATGGGAGTCTATGGGCCCCGGATCTGGGAAAAAATTGGATCGTTTCCTGGATGCGATTGTTTGTACAGCTCATGCTCCGAAATGCTGCCGTGCTCATTCAGCACCATGGACAGCAGCATTTCAAAGACACAGCTCAACTTACAGGACTGTGGAGAGCAGCACTGCACACACAGGCGGACAGATCAGCACCGTGGACAGCAGCAGAAAACAAATCCTGCCAAAAACAGGATCAGAGGGCATATTTGGCCACACTTTCTGCTCATCCTGTGCTGTCAGGTTCTGTCCGGCGGATCGTAGAAAAAACAGGGTCCAACCTGACAGCACAAAACCATGGTGTGAGGCCGGCTTTAGCTCTTAGGACCATAGTGAAAAAAAACCTACAAATAACCCTTTAAGCTAGAACTTGATGCCTTATCTTCAAATATAGACTGAGAGGAGACTTAATAGCTGTCTACAAATATCTCAAGGGCTGTCACACTATAGAGGAATCAACTTTATTCTAGGACTGTCACACTGTAGAGGAAACAGCTTTATTCTATGGTTATCACACTGTAGAGGGATCAACTTTATTCTAGGGTTGTCACACTGTAGAGGGATCAGCTTTATTCTAGGGCTGTCACACTGTAGAGGGACCAGATTTATTCAAGGGCTGTCACTCTGTAGAGGGACCAGATTTATTCTAGGGCTCTCCCAATATAGAGGGCTGTCACACTATAGAGGAATCAACTTTATTCTAGGACTGTCACACTGTAGAGGAAACAGATTTATTCTATGGTTATCACACTGTAGAGGGATCACCTTTATTCTAAGGCTGTCACACTGAGGAGGGATCAGCTTTATTCTAGGGCTATCACACTGTAGAGGGATCAGCTCAATAAAAAGTCTATGGATCTGTACACTGCTCTGTGCAAGGAGTCATGGTGGAACTGAGCACTGCTACTTAAACAAGCGAGCTCTTGTGTTTTAGGGGGTCTCGGAATTCCGGTATATAGGTGATAATGTGCTAAAGTATGGAATACATTTTTATTGGCTTTATTATGTAAGTTTATATTTTATTTTGTCCACAGAGATCGTCAGTAAACCGGTGATCACAGCGTCTCACTCCGAAATCAAAGAAAATGACTTTGTCTCCCTAACCTGTGCCGCAGCCAACGCCGACAGGATCATATGGACCAAATCGAGCTCCAAAACCATAACAGTAGAAAATGGAAACATTGTAACTCATGAGAATGGACAATCAAATTCTCTAACATCAAAAGTAGCGACGAAGGAAGATATAAGTGCCGAGCGGAGAATCTGGTTAGCACAAGCTCCAGTGAAGTCTATACTCTGTCCATATCCCGTAAGTAATGGCAGACACAAGAAGTATTAAAGAATTGCATTATATAAGGGCTTGGGCAGACACTGCACAAATACTGAACTGGAGCTGTCCCCATTGGGGCTCACAATCTAGATTCCCTATCTCTGTCTTTGGAGTGTGGGAGGAAATTGGAGAACAAAGAGGAAAGGCACACAAACACAGGGAGAGGATAGCAGAGAGCCCAGAAGAAACCCATGCAAACACATGGAGAACATACAAACTCCTTGCAGAGGGGGCGTTGGAACCCAGGACCCCAGCGCTGCAACGTGAAAGTGCTAACCACTGAGCCCTGTGGTGTGTGCTCCCCGGCTCTCCCAGTGCAGTGGTGCAATAGGTTTCAACATTTTTTTCAATCCAGCTCACCTGTTCCTTGTGTGCTCCAGACCAATCCCCGAGACATTCATAGAGCAATAAAATCCAGAACCAAAAGCTCTTTGTTCCAATAAAACCTTCCTTTATTATTTTAGACCATGAAAAAACATAGAAAACCAAGGCTAAAATAAGCCCGATTAAATGCAGAAACCCCCCAGTACTGGTTTACGTGTTTTGAGGTTGAAATGCCCCTTAGGTCTGCTTCACACCATGGTTTTGTGCTGTCAGGTTGGACACTGTTTTTTACACGATCCGCCGGACAGAATCTGACAGCACAGGATGAGCAGAAAGTGTGGCCTAATATGCCCTCTGACCCTGTTTTTGCAGGATTCGAATTCTGCTGCTGTCCATGGTGCTGATCTGTCAGCCTGTGTGTGCAGTGCTGCTCTCCATGGTGCTGATCTGTCAGCCTGTGTGTGCAGTGCTGCTCTCCAGGGTGCTGATCTGCCAGCCTGTGTGTGCAGTGCTGCTCTCCATGGTGCTGATCTGTCAGCCTGTGTGTGCAGTGCTGCTGTCCATGGTGCTGATCTGTCAGCCTGTGTGTGCAGTGCTGCTCTCCATGGTGCTGATCAGTCAGCCTGTGTGTGCAGTGCTGCTCTCCATGGTGCTGATCTGTCAGCCTGTGTGTGCAGTGCTGCTCTCCAGGGTGCTGATCTGCCAGCCTGTGTGTGCAGTGCTGCTCTCCATGGTGCTGATCTGTCAGCCTGTGTGTGCAGTGCTGCTGTCCATGGTGCTGATCTGTCAGCCTGTGTGTGCAGTGCTGCTCTCCATGGTGCTGATCTGTCAGCCTGTGTGTGCAGTGCTGCTGTCCATGGTGCTGATCTGTCAGCCTGTGTGTGCAGTGCTACTCTCCATGGAGCTGATCTGTCAGCCTGTGTGTGCAGTGCTGCTGTCCATGGTGCTGATCTGTCAGCCTGTGTGTGCAGTGCTGCTGTCCATGGTGCTGATCTGTCAGCCTGTGTGTGCAGTGCTGCTCTCCATGGTGCTGATCTGTCAGCCTGTGTGTGCAGTGCTGCTGTCCATGGTGCTGATCTGTCAGCCTGTGTGTGCAGTGCTGCTCTCCATGGTGCTGATCTGTCAGCCTGTGTGTGCAGTGCTGCTATCCATGGTGCTGATCTGTCAGCCTGTGTGTGCAGTGCTGCTCTCCATGGTGCTGGTCTGTCAGCCTGTGTGTGCAGTGCTGCTCTCCATGGTGCTGATCTGTCAGCCTGTGTGTGCAGTGCTGCTGTCCATGGTGCTGATCTGTCAGTCTGTGTGTGCAGTGCTGCTCTCCATGGTGCTGATCTGCCAGCCTGTGTGTGCAGTACTGATCTCCATGGTGCTGATCTGCCAGCCTGTGTGTGCAGTACTGATCTCCATGGTGCTGATCTGTCAGCCCGTGTGTGCAGTGCTGCTCTCCATGGTGCTGATCTGTTAGCCTGTGTGTGCAGTGCTGCTGTCCATGGTGCTGATCTGTCAGCCTGTGTGTGCAGTGCTGCTATCCATGGTGCTGATCTGTTAGCCTGTGTGTGCAGTGCTGCTCTCCATAGTGCTGATCTGTCAGCCTGTGTGTGCAGTGCTGCTGTCCATGGTGCTGATCTGTCAGCTTGTGTGTGCAGTGCTGCTCTCCATGGTGCTGAACTGTCAGTCTGTGTGTGCAGTGCTGCTCTCCATAGTGCTGATCTGTCAGCCCGTGTGTGCAGTGCTGCTGTCCATGGTGCTGATCTGTCAGCCTGTGTGTGCAGTGCTGCTGTCCATGGTGCTGATCTGTCAGCCTGTGTGTGCAGTGCTGCTCTCCATAGTGCTGATCTGTCAGCCTGTGTGTGCAGTGCTGCTGTCCATGGTGCTGATCTGTCAGCTTGTGTGTGCAGTGCTGCTCTCCATGGTGCTGAACTGTCAGTCTGTGTGTGCAGTGCTGCTATCCATGGTGCTGATCTGTCAGCCTGTGTGTGCAGTGCTGCTCTCCAGGGTGCTGATCTGTCAGCCTGTATGTGCAGTGCTGCTCTCCATGGTGCTGATCTGTCAGCCTGTATGTGCAGTGCTGCTGTCCATGGTGCTGATCTGTCAGCCTGTGTGTGCAGTGCTGCTATCCATGGTGCTGATCTGTCAGCCTGTGTGTGTAGTGCTGCTCTCCATGGTGCTGATCTGTCAGCCTGTGTGTGCAGTGCTGCTCTCCATGGTGCTGAACTCTCAGCATGTCTCTGAAATGCTGCTGACCATGGTGCTGAATGAGCATGGCAGCATCTCAGAGCGCGGCTGTGGTATACATCGGATCCGGGAAACGATCCAATTTCTTCATGGATCTGGCGCCCATAGACTCCCATGTTATGGGCACTGGATCGCCCCGGATTCGGGACTGTTCAATTTTGTCCGATCTTTGCACCAGAGCCAAAAAATGATGCAGGCTCCGATTTTCTGCACAGTGAAAAACCAGATAAAATCAGACCAGGGACAGAAAACACAAAACCGGATGGCCAAATAGGAGCAATCCGGTACCATAGGAGTACATGGAAGGCAAAACCTGATTAGGTTGTGTCCGGTTCAAACCGGACACAACCTGATGCAGAAAAACGTGGTGTAAAGCCGGCCTTAGTCATCAGGTTAGGACTAAGAGGCATTTCAGCCTCGAAACATGTAAACCAGTGCCCGGGTTTTTCTGCATTTAATCAGGCTTATTTTAGCCTTGGTTTTCAATGTTTTTTATGGTGTAAAATAATAAAGGAACTTTTTTGAAACGAAGAGCTCTTATAAGTTTATGCAATCATATTTCAGCATCGAAGTATGAAGATAAAACAAGGGTTTCTTAAGTTATTGGACACTAAGGCGGCTTAATTCTGCTGCAATGTCTCATTCAAGATACTGTAGTGATGTGCTCACTGAGTGTAATAGGGGACACTTGCTTGCTGCAGGATTGAGGCACACAGGCACAATCTTTCAGTCCATCTGGTTTATTAAACCCCATATGCCACAATACATGTTCAGTCCATTAATTTCAGTTGATAAATCCACACAGTCCATAATAACATTATGTGACATACCGTCTGTTCCAAGCCCACCTGGCTTTATATACCTTGTCCGTTACCGTGTCCAGGTGCAGACATCACAACCTTCACTCACTGACCGAGGTTACCTCCCAGCTCCCATGATCTCCCCACCGTGTGCCTTCCAAGACGCCACATGTTTCCAAGCATTCCATCCCAGGTGACTTCCAGGACAATGGCCACCCAAGCACTGAGAGTGAGACCCAGTCTGTGCCTTTCAAGACTAGGTCCAAGCACAGCCAGAAAGGGCCTTCACAGGTCCTGTCAAGGTCCCTAGACCTCATGGCTTCCAAATAGCCACCTGCTCCTAAGCAGTACTCCCAGAGAGAGCCTTCACAGGTCCTGCCATGCCTCCTAGCCTCCTAGACCTCCTGCTTTCCAAGAAGCTGCTTGCTCCTAAGCAATACTGCCAAAGAGAGCCTTCACAGGGCCTGTCTTGGTCCTTAGACCTCATGCCTTGCAAATAGCTACCTGCTTCTAAGCATTACAGAGCCATATCAGAATCTACGCACATGGTTTTCCTCACATGTGCTTCTGGCAACATGACTGCTGCCCGCCTGGAGGAACATGTGACCAAACAGGAAGTCAAACTATAGCCTATTTGTTCCACATGAGAAACACCTATGGGAGGTTTCAGATTAGCCAAATACACCCATATATTTGTGCTAAGTTGCAAACCCAGCACTTGCAATGCATTAACCCTTACGGTACTAGAAGTCCCATAGTGAACTTTCTGAGCATACATCACAGAGCACAACCTGCCTCTGCGATATATACCAGGTATTTGCAATGCAACATGCCGCTGCATCACAATATCTAAGCACATGTTCCTTTCAAAAAGTTATTTTTGCAGTTAGACTAGTTATTAGCATGACATTTCGGGCAGTTATCTCCTTTGACTCTCCCGTATACATGAGCTTTTAGCTCCTCAGAGCATTCATGTGTTATCAATGGAAAGAGAAGCGAATGTTACTACTTATCTCCCCTAAAAACAAAGTTATAGGTTGATGAAACCTTGCTAGTCCAATCCTTCTCACCTTTAAGGCCGGCTTCACACCACGTTTTTTGTGATCCGGGTCGATCCGATGAGAACCGGATAGGCCCGGATCACATTTCAGCCCCATAGTTTGCCTATGGGGCCGGATGAAGCCGGATGGAAGCTCTCTGCCATCCGGTTTCCATGTGTCTGGCTGAATCCGGGAGGACTCGGATTTTTCACCCGGACACAATAATGCTGCATGCACGATTTTTGTGTCCGGGAAGAAAAATCTCCCCAAACCGGATCCTCCCGGATTCTCCCGGACCTGCCTGGATCTGGGGTAATCCGGCGCTCCCTAACATGGGAGTCTATGGGGCTGGATTGCCCCATTCCGGGAGGATCCGGGAACCGGACACCTGCGGGTGCACGCTGCTGTTGTTTCAAGACTGCGGGTAGCTCCCTGCGAGCCTCGGACCTGATTCATCAGCAGTTGCGTCCGGCTGCACACCGGACCGGAGGGCATATTAGCCCTCTGGTTCTGTGTGCCGATCCAATCCGAGGCTGTCCGGTCCACAACGGACAGCCCTGGACCGGATCAAAACGTGAAGTGAAAGCAGCCTAATGCATCACTTGTTGGAAGAAACGCTTGCAGACCCCTATACAAATCACATCGTCGGTCAGACCAGTCTAAATTGTCTGGTATAAATACAAAATGATTTAGGACAATAGACGAAACCATACAAAGAAAAAGTATTTGTAGAACCATTACTAAAATCAAATAGGGAGGAAATGAGTACCAAACAGAGTGTTATATATGCCCCATGTAGAGTAAATCAGGTAAAAGGTCCTATGTGCAAAATAAGTCATCTTTGTTCAAATAGTTAATAAAGCATATATGATAAAATTCATACAAAGTTTTTCAAAATTATGATATATATGTTACACCAAAGAAGAAGCTACGAGGACAAAGAGAAAAGAAAAGCGGAAAAGACAAAGTGTCTACAAATATCACACAGAAAGCACAAAAGAATGTTAGAGGAAATATAAGTGTAGATATGTCAAGAGCCTCAAGAAAAATAACTCCCCTTATGTCATCTATTCTAACGCAACATCTAGAAGTAGTGATGGCTATTAGGTGGTGCTAAAGGGCCATAAAGAAGTTTTCTGATAACCATATTGTCAAACAATTATATAACACTTGTAGCCAAATGTAAGTTAAAGGATGTGCCACAATTAATTGAGAGAGCTACTATGTATATATAGACATTATACAGAATCTGTCAGGTTAAATATCCATATACAACTGATAGAATTTTCTAATTACTCTGGTGAAGCTCTTTCTATTAATGTATTTCTTTTATTTATGCTCCCCCCCCCCATCCTGTGTAAACTGCAAAATAAAACATTCATTCCATCTGTCAATCACAGTGAGTGATCACTTAATTCTCTGCTGCCCACTCCCCAGGGAATGAATATTCATGTAGTGACCTCACTGCCCTCCTCTGTAAACTGCAAATAAAGAGATTCATTTCATCTGTCAATCACAGTGAGTGATCACTTAGTTCTCTGCTGCACACTCCCCAGGGAATGAATATTCATGTAGTCACATTACTGCCTTTCTCTGTAAACTGCAAATAAAGAGATTAATTTCATCTGTCAATCACAGTGAGTGATCACTTAGTTCTCTGCTGCCCACTCCCCAGGGAATAAATATTCATGTAGTGACATCACTGCCCTCCTGTGTAAGCACACAACAAAAGCAGTGGAAATCACTCACGTGGGGGGGCTGTGTCCCTCTGTCTCTGCTTTTCTTGTATGCAGCAAAACAAATGTTCAAATAAACACACAGACAGAACAGCTTTTGCTCAGAGCAACAAATGGAGGACATTGCCTTACCTAGATGAGCTATCTGATAAATGCCTGCCATATCTCCCTCCCCCTTCCTATCAGAAGCACCGTGCAGGACAGCAAAATGAAAATGAAACTAGCAGTGAGACACAGCACAGGGAGGAGGGAATAGCTGCCTGGAAGTTGTGAATAATAAATGAACATTTACAAACTGCAGACTATTCAGCAGTGAAAGCAATGAGCTGGACTAATGAAGCAGCTGCCTGCTGGGTGTGAAGGTGCTTATAGCAAGACAACTGCAAAGAGTACTGTATTGATTTTTACATATTTTGAATGGGCTGCCCAGACACTATTCAAAGATAATATTAGTACCATAGTGAAAAATGACCTGACGGAGTCCCTTTAATTGAGTAATTAACTTACTCATCATAAATTGCAGAATGCATGTTTGCAAAAAACACACCCCAATGCATGTTTCGTGGAGACTATGGCCAGGGTCACACATACCATCCATTTTTGGCTTAAATCCGTTTTTGGGAACATTTTGGCCTTTTTTTTTTTCAAAATCCAAAAATACATATGTGTTAACACATGCGTCTGTGCGTTTTTCAAAAAACGCATGCGTTTTTATGCAGCAACGTTTTTGGGGTGCAGTAAAAAAACGCATGCGTTTTTTTAACATGGGGCCCTATGGGAGATGCATGGGTTAACGCATATGCATTTTTGGTGAAAAATTTACTAAGTCCAATATTTTCCCAAAAACGTCCAGGACCTCAGAGGACACTATTGGTACCCTTAGAAAACCGGAACAACTCTAAGTTGATCACATATATTAGCTAACAAATAATTTAAACTTAAGGGGGCTAATGTTTCCTTATAGTTGACCAATTAATTACATAATGGCTGAGAATCACGGTGGCCAATGGTCAAGTGATTTTGAAGGTATCAGATGTGGTTTTGGACACATGAGATTGCTGCATTGGTGAATGCTCGATCTTTACTTCTTTTCATCGGATTTCAGGTGGAGAGAATGAGCCAATTATCACCGGACCATACGGATCCACCACTACAACACAATACATGAATGCGACATCAAACGCTAAACATGCAAGTACGGTACATTTTATTTCAGTTTTCTCACAATATTTGCTTTTTTTTTTACTATCGACAAATTTACTTTTAAGTTATTAGGTTCATGACTAATTATTTTTATTATTATCATTATTATTTATTTATAAAGTACCATTGATTCCATGGTGCTGTACACGAGAAAAGGGTACATACAAACAAGTGAAAAATCCAATGAATAAACTACCGTATATACTCGTGTATAAGCCGAGTTTTTCAGCCCAAAAATTGGGCTGAAAAGTCACCCCCTCGGCTTATACACGGGTCAATACGGTAATATATGTGGTGGGGGCTGTGTCCGGGTGCTGGGGAGGCTGGAGGAGGCGGGGGGAGGCTGATGACTGAGCGGCCCATCACGTGGGGCCGCTCATTAGATATGCATGGCTCCCCCCGCCCATCACAGCGGCAGGGGGAGCCGTGCATACAGCCCCCCCAGTGTATACAGGCAGCCCCCCAGTGGCACTAGCCCCCCCCATCATGGAAAGAGCCCCCACACTTGGCAGAGCCCCCCCCCCGATGCTTTACCATCCAGTGTGTTCGCCGCGGGTCCTGCGCGCTGTCATCCCGGTCTCACGTGACCCGGCTCGATGACGTCATTCCACAGCGACCGCCGGGTCACATGAGACCGGGAAGACAGCGCGGGAGGAAGGACGCGACAGCCCGCGGTGATGAAGACGCTGGATGGTAAGTTAATGCAGCGGGGGGGGGCTCTGCACAGTGTGGGGGGCTCTTTCCATGATGGGGGGGCTAGTGCCACTGGGTGGCTGCCTGTATACACCTTGGGGCCAGCTGTATACCCCTGGGGCCAGCTGTATACCCCTGGGGCCAGCTGTATACCCCTGGGGCCAGCTGTATACCCCTGGGGCCAGCTGTATATACCCTGGGGCCAGCTGTATACCCCTGGGGCCAGCTGTATATACCCTGGGGCCTGCTGTATATACCCTGGGGCCTGCTGTATACCTCTGGGGCCTGCTGTATACCTCTGGGGCCTGCTGTATACCTCTGGGGCCTGCTGTATACCTCTGGGGCCTGCTGTATACCTCTGGGGCCTGCTGTATATACCCTGGGGCCTGCTGTATAACTCTGGGGCCTGCTGTATACCTCTGGGGCCTGCTGTATACCTCTGGGGCCTGCTGTATATACCCTGGGGCCTGCTGTATACCTCTGGGGCCTGCTGTATACCTCTGGGGCCTGCTGTATACCTCTGGGGCCTGCTGTATATACCCTGGGGCCTGCTGTATACCTCTGGGGCCTGCTGTATACCTCTGGGGCCTGCTGTATATACTCTGGGGCCTGCTGTATATACTCTGTGGCCTGCTGTATACCTCTGGGGCCTGCTGTATATACTCTGGGGCCTGCTGTATACCTCTGGGGCCTGCTGTATACCTCTGGGGCCTGCTGTATATACCCTGGGGCCTGCTGTATATGCCTCTGGGGCCTGCTGTATATGCCTCTGGGGCCTGCTGTATATGCCTCTGGGGCCTGCTGTATATGCCTCTGGGGCCTGCTGTTTATACCTTTTAGGGATGCTGTATATACCACTGGGGGGGATGCTGTATACTACCACTGGGGAGGCTGCTGTATACTACCACTGGGGGGGATGCTGTATACTACCACTGGGGAGGCTGCTGTATACTACCACTGGGGAGGCTGCTGTATACTACCACTGGGGAGGCCTGTATACCACACTGCTGGGGGCTGTATACCTGTGCTGGGGTCAACCCTCGGCTTATACACGAGTCAATAGGTTTTCCCAGGTTTTGGGGTCAAAAGTAGGGGGGTCGGCTTATACACGGGTCGGCTTATACACGAGTACATACGGTAATAGTGAAAGACCGGTACAGAGGGGAGAGAGGACCCTCCTCTTGAGGGCTTACATTCTACAGGGCAATGGGGAGGGAGACAGTAGGTTGGGTCTGCTCTGGTGGTGGTGGAGCACTGGCTACGAAGGTAGTGGAGCACAAGCCCCGGTAATGGTGGAGTGCCAGCTCTGGTGGCAGTACGGTCATTGCAGGCTCTAAGCTGTTCTGAAGAGATGGGTTTTCAGGTTCCGCTTGAAGGTTCTGAGTGTAGGGGACAGTCAGACATTTTGGGGTGCAGAATTACAGAGGATGGGGGATGCTCGAGCGAAGTCTTGCAGGCGGTTGGATGAGGAACGTACAAGTGTGAAGGAAAGTAGGAGGTCTTGGGAGGATCGAAGATTACGAGTTGGATGATATTGGGAGATTAGTTCAGAGAATATAGGGGGGGACAGATTGTGGACGGCTTTCTAAGTCAATGTTAGTGGTTTGAAATGAATACGCTGGGGAATTGGGAGCCAGTGGAGGGATTTGCAGAGGGGAGAAGTGGAGAAATAGTGAGAAGAGAGCTGGATTAGTTGGGAAGCAGAGTTAAGGACGGATTGGAGAGATGTGAGGGTGTTAGCAGGAAGGCGACAGAGGAAGAGGTTGCAGTAGTCAAGGTGAGAGATGATGAGGGCATGCACTAGTAGTTTAGTAGATTGAGGGATGAGGAAGGGACGGATTGTGGAAATATTTTTGAGTGGGTGGCGGCAGGAGGTGGCAAGGGCTTGGATGTGTGGTTTAAAATATAAGGCAGAATCAAGAGTTACTCCGAGGCAGCGGACATCTGGTACAGGGCAAAGCATTTTACATGTTTAATTACAGCTTGTCCGCTGGAATATTTTTAGAACTGTCTTATGTTTTTGAGAGAACGTTTGTTTTTATCCAGGAAATATGGAACTTTTTAAGCCTATTGAAGGAGCCTAAACTAGATTCCTGAAATAACCATAATCTATAGTCCTCAGTATAATTCATGAAATAGATCAAAGATTATGCCACATTAGCGCCCAGATGTTGTGCTCTGCTTTTGTTAAACATTTCTCCGTTAGCAATGAACTTGACAAATGTTTAAAGAACTTGTCTCCTGTTAGATAATCCTCTAGTTTGCTTAATAAATGAGTAAATGCTTAATTGCTTTATTTATGTTATTACAGATGTATCTTAGTATGTAATGCATCATTTTTTGAGCTCTCTCATGCACCAATTAACAAATAAACCAAAAATTGTTCAAAACGTTAGTGTCCTGTGTCCACTGTTCTGCAGTCCATATGAAATTCTCTGCTGTACAGTAGTTAAATGATAGTTCATTTCTTTGGCACATTCAGAGTTAATGTCAGAATCTGCTTTGGTGGTGCTGTATTTGTCTGAGGTGGTTCTGCAGGTGGGATTTTGTGGGTGTGTTAGGGAACCCCATCCCTGACCTTTAAATCAGATGTCGCTGATAGAGTTTTAGTCTCTGTCAAGACCGTGTGCGGTAAGAACGTAGTGCAGCATGTGCTGATGCCTTCCTGCTGTTCCTGCCTGGAGTTTTCCTTATTTTGTGGGAGTTGCTGTGCGTCTGGTCCATGGGTGGAGGTGAGGGCAACTTGGCCTAGGGCTGATCAGGAGCAAAGGGAAATAATGATGGGAATTATGGGAACAGGGAGAGTCAGGGAACCTCAGTCTAAGGGTCAAACTAGTTTCCCTGTTTGCCTTTTGCCCAACTTACTTGCCTGCTACCTGACCCCTTTTACCACCTTGCGACAGTTAGACATCAAAGAATCAAAGGGGTTACATCTCTTTGTGCAGAGTAACCTGCCTGATATGTCAGTGTAAGGAGACGTATAGACCATGCAATGCTTCTCTGGGACATTAAATTTGCCAACTGCCTACTCTGAGAAGAAGAGGACTTGAACTCTACTGCCACCTACTGGAAGTAGCAATTCTAAAAGTTAACCCTTAAATATGACAGCCTTGTAAAATGAGCATTGTCATATGACTAAGGATAAAAGCCAAACCAGATACTCTTTTTGCAGACACATGATTCGGGGTGTTTGCTCCTCTTCAGTACAAAGCAAGAGGTCTTATTTGGCTGTATGTTTGTCCGGCGCTAAATTTCCCTCATTGCTTCCGGTATCTGGCAGCCAATTATTGAGCTCCGTGGCTCTCTTATCCTGACCTCCCTGATTGTCTGATGCGTGGCCAACGTGATGGCAGTGCTGCAGTCAGTAACAAACAATGGGAGCGACAAGTTTTTAAGAGTTTATTCATTCATTCATTCATTTATTCATTCATTCATTGATAGTGATACGTTTTCTTTATTCTTTCTTCAACATAAAAAACTATTATTTATTATTAGATTTTTTTTGTTTCTTCACTTCTTTTTCAGATTTACATGATACTTATAAAAGTGCCGGAGTTACAGCAGGCATTGCATCTGGGACGGTCCTGGGAGTCCTACTTGTCATTATTGGAAGCTTTCTTATATATAAGCGATGTGGCCGTCGTGAAGAAAGGAAAAGGGCAGGTAAGGAACAAAGGGCTGTAAATAGTGATGAGCGAGCGCTATCATGCTCGGGTAATCGGTACTCAGAACAAGCAGTTGGATGCTCAGATGGGGCGACTCCAGTATCCAAGTATAATGGAAGTCAAAGGAAAACTGTCACAATGGTCTTTGGGACCTGTGCCTCATTCCTGTATTGAGACTTCATATTAAACGTGTTTTCTTAGGCAATTTAGGAGTTAATATCAGTTTCTGTTGCTAGGAAGTTAACTAGTCCTTTGTCCAGGTGTGGCTACTAAGGGATCACTCCCATTCCCTTCACATGATTACTTGGTTCTAGCATCCTTTGCTGGTGATTGAACTCCATTCCTGGCCTGGGTACCTTTGATGAAGGAGCTACTCTGGAGAGCTGACCACTGCCAAGTCCTGTGCTGCAAAGGAGCATGGCAGCAGGTGTGAAGTTGTTTGTTGTTCCTCTGTCTGTCTTTCCTTCCCCCCTTGCTGATTTTAGTGCAGCGGTTAGGACTAGTGCTCCTGCTGGCCATCTCCCTATTATGGGATAATATTAGGGCCAGCAAGGAACTAAGTATCCTGCTCGGCAATGGGGTGAAATAACCCGTATAGGGACAGTAGGGAGATCAGGGCACAGACGCAGGTGAGTGCAGGACGTCACTTCTTCCCCATTCCCTATGAGCAGAACCCTCCTTTGTATTTATCCCCATGGTTTCGCCCTGTCTGTTGATTGGTCTAGCACGCCGGACACCAATAGTCCGTGCGTCCCTATCACGCACTGTTTCCGAACGCTCCCTCTGCCCAGCATGACTGGAACTCTTCCAGAAAAATGTTTGAGTTCCCCTTGATTTCCATTATACTTGTTTATCGAGTTGCGTCTATCCGAGCATCCGGCTGCTCGTTACGAGTACCGATCGCCTGAGCATGGTAGTGCTCACTCATGACTAGCAGTGAAATAAGTATTTTAACGAGATATTGTAGTTTATGACTCAATAGAGTTGCGAGCTTCCACTGACAAATCTGCAACTTTTTGACTTTTTTAATCAATGGAGGAAAGTCAGTAGTTAAAAATCACCTTGGTAAAGTGGCTCTTGGCCAAATTGTCAACCAAACAGAGTTTGGATGTGTATGGGAAGAGTTAAATGAACATTCTGCCTAAAGCCGCCTTTCCTAAAACTCCTCATATATATGTTCTGAATATGAGGAGAAGTCACTCAGGTTCCATCAAAATCATCATATTTGGACAACTTTACTCCATGTGTATTGGGGGTTTCCAAGGGAATCTGTCAGCTGGTTTTTGCTATGGCGTCTGAGAGAAGCATGATATAAGGGCAGAGAACCTGATTCCAGTTACTGGTCTGCTTGGCATGGTTTTAATAAAATCCTTCTAAATGTAACAGTGGTGAGAATGCTCCCTTGGATAACTCCACCCATGTCTCTGATTGGTAGCTTCCAGTGCACATTGCTACTGCCAATCAGTGGGGGGATCGGGGTTACACAGATTAGCTGGACTGACTGGCGTGTAACACCTAGCCCAGCAGTGATAATCTCCTGCTAATAAAATACTCATTCTATTAAAACTGCAGTAAACTGCTGAGCGAGTGTCACATCCTTGGAGTAACGCTGTCTGCCTCTACTTTATGCTACTCTCAGATAAACTAACAAAAACCTACTGATAGATTTAGGGATCAACTTTCCATGGGAGCCTCTTTTTATTTTATCTATATAATTTTGGGCTCATAAATTGCCATGATAATCTCATTGCGCTATGATGATGACAATGTAATAGCTATGTGTCACGCTGGGTGTAGGGAGACACCCAGCGCTGGATGACGACGGGGGGCGAAGGGGACTGAGTCCCTGATGCTAAGGGCAAAAAGGGGAGATAGTGACCCCTAGATTAACTAGCGCTGACACCTAGCTCCCCTAACGTCCCTACACAGTTTTTGCAACTGTCACTGCCTGGATACGTATTCCCTGACTGTCCCTGGACTACCACTACACAGGGATCAGAGCGGGTGATCACTCGTCAGCCCAGCTAGTAACTAAAGAAACACACAAGGGAAACAAACAAAGAGGGAAGAGATACACTTAGCTTGAGCAGATCCAAGCAGCAAACCAACAGACTCCAGGAAACACTGCTTTGAGCTAAGATGAAATCAGGAACATCTAAACAGCTATCACCAGCAGTGCATCCTGGGAGTCAAGGGAAATATATAGGCAGCTCAAGGTAAGGAATAAGCTGGGTCCTAGTGACCTCCAGCATTCATTAAAAGGGAAATGCCTTTTAAAGTGACAGAGACATTTTATTAGGATTTTGACTGTTTGGCCAAACGCTGGGACCTTGTGCGAGTGGCCTCTACAGTCTCATCCGTGCCTCCTTACACACCTGTGACACAATGACTGTCTATAGGAAATATAAGTTATTTTCACAGACATTACTCTTGACCCTCAAAATGCCTTTCTCATTTTTCAGGTTACTATTAACAGGGTCATAATTGGTAACTTTACAAAACTACTTTACAAGTTTATAATTATCACTTATTTCTTTTATAATTAATTAGGACCACCAGCAGATGGACCGGCCCAATATGCCATATACAACAACATTCTGGACTCCGCAACAGTGAGTGATACATAAGGAGCTGTGTTGTGTGACTTGATTGTTGGATCAATATCAACAAATGCAGACTAGTGATGAGTGAGCACAACCGTACTCGGGTGCTCGATACTTGAAACGAGTAGTTGATGCTCAGATAGGCATAACTAGTTTACCGAGTACAATAGAAGTCAATGGGGAACTCAAGAATTCTTCTGGAAGTGCTCCCGGAGAAATGCTTGTGTTCCCTATTGACTCCCATTATACTTGGTACAAAAGTCGTGCCCATCCGAGCATCAACTACTCGTTACGAGTACCCGAGTATGGTAGTGTTCGCTCATCACTATTGCCAACTTATACTAGAGGCACCTACATATGTTGCTGTATAAGTTTGATTAGTCTGCATTGTATGACCTCTCAGTATCTTGTTTGTGTCTATTCCTTTCCTATATCTCTCATGTTGCAATGAAAATAAGGGTGGCTGTATATCCTTAGTGAAACAATTCTTTAATCCACAATGACTACAGAATGTTTCTGCTGAAAGCTTAAATCTATACAGAATTTTGGGACCCGATGGTGTGTAATTTTTAGTTAAAGGGCATTTCCATAAATAATAATATACACATGAGAAGTACAAAGTGGGGAACTTTGAGCACATTGAATATGTGAACTGATCTTTCAACATCCTTGTGTACAGTAGGAGGAACTGGGTAGATTGATATATAGATTAGTTAAAAAAGATTAAGCATAACTAGTCATTTTGTCAATTAAATATCTGTTCAGATCCAGTGGGCGGTCCCAATCAGTGACTGACAGCTATCATCGAATGCTTGCTCATACAGGGAAAGGTGGGCAGTCACTGATCAAACCACCCACTGGAGCACTGCAATGTTTCAGAATAAGTTGTTGTCTGAACATGAGGAAAAACACTACACCTGGCCATAATATGACTTGCATCTTGTATTTTTCACCAGTTTTCTGCATTGTAGGCACTGACTCTATTTGTCAGTTGTCTATGAGCTAGTGGGTTAAAACTAGCTACTATGCTTTCTCTGACACACATGACACAATAGACTCTTGCTTCTCATTCCTTAGTTAACAGACTGACTGAAGCAGCAGCAATAGCATAGAGATCATTGTACAGAAGTATTGAGATTTGTAGATGTTGGAAAGCTCATAACAATCTATATTTGTCTCTCTGTTGCCTTAATCTGTTTTCTCCTCCCCTCTCTCTGTGGGGGAGGTGTATCCTGACTATTCAATGTGTTGGCAAACCTCTTGTCTAAAGCAAGACTGAGTTGAGGTGTTTTTTTGTTGAATGGATTGTGAGTTTAAGAAGTGGGGAACGGGAAAATATCTCATAAGTGGAGAAAGAAGCAACATTTTCTAATAACACATATTACAAAGCTTCTTTTCTAATCCTAGACAGCATGTTATATTACAAAAAAAAAAAACTACTGCAAGTAATATTCTATACAAAACTCTAATGAACCTTTTAAACTCTTATTTTTCAGGAACTGGAGCCAAAAGATGAACCTTTGTATATGGTAAGCTCTTAAAACTAATGACTTGCCTTAATGGGAAACCCCTTTTTGACATTGAATTAGTAAATTTTTGGACATTTTAATTTTAAGAACATTGATAATTCAAAAATAATACTCTTTTTTTAAATCTCTTACAGTGTCTGGAGTTTGCTTCAGAAGGGGCATACATTGAACTCCAGAAGTGAGCCTTCGGCACCAATGAAATGAAGTCTTTTGTTTAGTAACCTTCAGGTCTCATGGAATGTTCATAGGAAACGTCATCTTGACAATTCCCTGCAAACACGTTGACAAAACACAACATACTATGTTCGCAAGACTAGAGATGAACCTTATAAAGTTCAACTCCCTTCGCCGAACTTTCAGATGTTCGACGAATAGTTCGGCGAACAGTTCCCCAAACCTCCTGAGCCCCACTAAATTTATTGGAAGCTAAAACCAAAGGCAGAGAAAACTCCTTCTTGAAGACCCAAAAGCTACAAAAACAGCTCAAATTTAGGGGCATCTACTCCACAAAGTTCAAATATTTATCATGACACACTATGGATGCCTGGCCCATCATTTCAAGCTGTAATATTTGATAAGGAACGGGGGAATGAGGTGTAAGCATCGTGCTCAGAGAGCCTTGCTAAATTTAGGAAGCACACAACAAAGAGACCCCAAAAATAGTCTCCATATTTAAAAAAACTAGGGCCAGACACATAAAAGTGTCATCAATTGACTCAGAATAAAAATTCTATAATGGCCAGATTAATGCAGCATACTGAAAAGTATATGGCCTAGTCTTCCCAGTGGTGGAAAAGTCCTTGGAGCAGGGGCGGACCTACCATGGTGCAGCTGGTTCAGCTGCACCAGGGCCCCGACCGGCTAGGGGCCCCCCAAGCCTGCAGGGGGTCCCCAGCCGACCCCCATGACCCTGTGTCAGAGGAGAGGGGGTTAACAGGGGAAGCTTCCTGCTTCCCTTGGCTGATCCTGCCCCTCTTCTCCTCTGCCGCCCCGGCTCCCAGAACGTCCGCCAGCACCCCACGCCGCTCCTTGCCGACATCCGCTAGCACCCCCAACAACCCCCCCCCCCCGCGCCTCACCGACCGATATCCGCTAGCACTATCCCCCCATCCCCCGCTCCTCAACATCAGCTGCTGCACCAGGGCCCTCTTGACACAAGGTCCGCCACTGCCTTGGAGGTCCATGACTTGTTCATCTTGATGAAAGTTAGGTGGTCTACACTTTCAGGGGAGAACCAGATGTGTTCATCCATTTGGACACAACCTGCAGCACTGAAGACATGTTCTGTGAGAACACTAGCTGCCATGACAAAACCTCCAAGGCCTACCATGCCTCTATTTTTAAAGCCCACAATGCAAAGGATCCACCCCCTCACTCGTTGCTAGCATGGATATTGAGCTGTAGATATCGGTGCACCATCCTCTCTGGTAGTTCACTATGTGTTAGACTTCTACTCAGTTGTACTGGTGGATTAGTTGGTTTAAAAAATTGTTCAAAGGACAACTAGAAAATTCCTCTGACAGTTAAACTACTGCTGTTAACGTTTCTGCACTGACGAGTTGATGTTCCCCGGATTGAACGTGTAGATCTGCGATGTGCACCGTGTCCTCACTGATGTGTTGGGGAAAGCCTGTCCTAAGATTGTCTACAAGTGTTTTTTAATACTCCAGCATGCACATGTCCATGTGCAAAGCAGGAAGCATCTGGCCAATGCCGGATGCAACAGTGTGGCAACCCTGTAGTCATCACTAATTTGAATCCTAACAATATGGGCATCATGTTGCAGATACTGCAGCAAGAAGGTGCTCATGTGTCTGATGTATCCATGAGGCCCAAGTCCTTGTTGTGTTGGTGGTGGGAAAACAATCGAGCTTCCTTCCTCCGTATTCTCCCACCAATCTCTGTGCGCAGAAAAGGGATTAATTTCTTCCTCATCTCCTGACTGTTCTGTGCCCATAACCATTTTATCCTCGTCCTCCTCCATTATGTCCTCAGCTCCTGCACCTGCACAAATTAAAAACATCAACAACAAAATTGCAATTTATTTTTGGCAAACCATGTTTAAATAATAAAGTAATTTTATTTTTCATTGTGTCTGGGATATATTCTTTCAATATCTTATACTAGGATCTTCTGAATTCAGTTCAAAATGGCTTCCTTGAGTGATCTTTCACTATCTTTGGCTTATAATAGGGGTACAATGTGATAAGCCTGGCTCTATATGAGGGTACACTGTGATAAGCCTAGCTCTATATGGGCGTACTCTGTGATAAGCCTAGCTCTATAGGAGGGGTACACTGTAATAAATCTGGCTCCATAGGAGGGTACACTGTGATAAGCCTGGCTCTATAGGAGAGTACACTGTGATAAGACTGGCTCTATATAAGGGTACACTGTGATAAGCCTGGCTCTATATGAGGGTACACTGTGATAAGCCTGGCTCTATAGGAGGGGTACACTGTTATAAGCCTAGCTCTATATAAGGGTACACTGTGATAAGCCTGGCTCTATATGAGGGTACACTGTGATAAGCCTGGCTCTATAGGAGGGGTACACTGTGATAAACGTGGCTCTATAGGAGGGTACATTGTTATAAGCCTGGCTCTATATAAGGGAGCACTGTGATAAGCCTGGCTCTATAGGAGGGGTACTGTGATAAGCATGGCTCTTTATGAGTGTACACTGTGATAAGTCTGGTTCTATAGGAGGAGTACTGTGATAAGCATGGCTCCATAGGACAGTACACAGTGATAAACCTGGCTATATAGGAGGGGTACTGTGATAAGGATGGCTCTATATGAGGTTACACTGTGATAAGCCTGGCTCTGTATGAGAGAACACTGTGATAAGCTTGGCTTTAGAGGAGGGTACACTGTGATAAGCCTGGCTCTATAGGAGGGTACACTGTGATAAGTCTGGCTGTATAGAAGGGTACATTTTGGTAAACCTGGCTCTATAGGAGGGTACATTGTGATAAACCTGGCTCTATAGGAAGGAAAACTTTGATAAGCCTGGCTCTATATGAGGATACACTGTGATAAGCTTGGCTTTAGAGGAGGGTACACTGTGATAAGCTTGGCTCTATAGGAGGGTAAACTGTGATAAGCCTGGCTCTATAGGAGGGGTGTATTGTGATAAGCCTGGCTCTATAGGAGGGTACACTGTTATAAGCTTGGCTCTAGAGGAGGGTACACTGTGATAAGCTTGGCTCTAGACTAGGGTACACTGTTGTAAGCTTGGCTTTATAGGAGGGTACACTGTGATAAGCCTGGTTCTATAGGAGGGTACACTGTGATAAGCCTGGTTCTATAGGAGGGTACACTGTGATAAGTTTGGTTCTATAGGAGGGGTGCATTGTGATAAGTCTGGCTCTATAGGAGGGTACACTGTGATAAGCTTGGCTTTAGACTAGGGTACACTGTTGTAAGCCTGGCTCTATAAGAGGGTACACTGTGATAAGCCTGGTTCTATAGGAAGGTACACTGTGATAATGTTACGCTTGAGCAAGGGAACAACCAACTACCGTGTGTGAGCGTGGCGCAAAGACGACCAATGTCTGGCACCCAACAGAACCAGTTTTTCCCAGCCGGTCACAGACACCGACACGAGCCCAGCTGCCACCTGCGTAGCTGTCAACAGAACCGGTGTCACAGCCAGTGTGAGTTCATCACCAACAGCAGCCGGTCTTCCATACTGGTACTAGCTCAGAAACTCCCTGCTTAGCTAACACCAGCACCGGGTTCCCAGCCAACAGATAACTCTATCAGCAACATCTGACAGAGGAGAGAGAAGGCTATTTAAAGCCAGGGGGAGGGGATTCCAAGTGAGTCATACATCAACCCCTCAACCAGCAGCTGAACATAATAGTGAATGCAGCTCTGGAGCACAACACAGGAGGCAAAGACCTTCACAACTACACCTCATGCAGCTCTTAAAGACAAACAACATACACAGCAGTATCCAACAATGTCAGTGACATCTAAGCGCGTAACAGATAAGCCTGACTTTATAGTAGGCGTACACTGTGGTAGCCAGCTACGTCCTGCTGATGCAGCCATTATGTAGACTCTAGATTGTCTAGAAATGAGTTATATAGTAGATTAATTTAGTGGACAGACAGTTTCCAAAATAAAACTCTCCTCAATCTTGAAATCATTGAAGATTTCCAACTAACTGCCAAGGACCTTGTTACTATAATTCAGAAGATGTTTATATGTCGTCCCCCGGTATCACCAGTCTCCCGACACATCAGCTGTGATTCCTTAGCGTAATGGATGTATATGACGGCTCTGCACTGTAATCTTATGATAATGAGGAGGATCCTGACTCTACATTGGGCAATGTCAAGCAGCAGTTATGATGTCGTAACTTTTTGTAAGTCTAGTGAAGAGATGCCAAACCATTGCATGGGGAAGTTGGCTGTGAAATAATGTTTACCACACACAACATTATCCCAGACGAGATGCTAAACTGTTTAAAGGACATTTCACCATGTTTCCCCATCTGCAATAGAACAAGGTGTGCAAATTCTTTACATTGGGGATCGCCAAGCTGGGGCTCATGGAATTTCTTCTCATGTGGTGGTGGGGCAGAGGACTATAGGCTTCCTGCTCCATCTTGTATGCCAGAGTTTTCTTTATGCTTTGGCTGAATGAACAGTGGGGGCCTTCAAAGGACATCAGCTTTCCAGCATCACTGCATTCCTCCACCTGAACGTGGAAGCGATAGGAAGACAACTCCCGTAGTGGGCTCTTTGAAGACCCTTGGGTGAGGTGAGTATCTTTTTTTTTTTTTCTGGGGCATTGTTGCTTTTAGATAACCACTATGAGATTTTTGCTCTGCTACAGTAATGTGCCTGTTTGCCTTATCGCCTCTGCTGTTCCAAGTTGCTACCTGCACAATGACCGCTGCTACATTAAGGAACGTCTTTGTCTACTCAACAAAGTACTGTCCAACCATTCTGATTTTCTGTGCCAAGGTTCTTGACTACATGCATTGCATTGCCATTCAGGTGCCACCTTCAAACTCAGATCTGCTATTCCAATGTGCTTGTCCACATCTCAAGCTCTGCTAATATAGATGCCACCCAGTATATTTTGCTTTACTGATCCACACGCCTTTCAGCATATCGTGCTGTGCTTATCCTAGCTGTTCTTTATGCTACCTTGCCTATCCAACTTTGCGGCATCAAAGGTCCATGCTACTCATCCTGACATATGTCACAAGTCCACCTTACTAGGTGAGACAATACACATGGTTAACTATTCATTATAATGAACATAATAGCATATACCACCTCCCTCAACAACTAAGTTCATGATTGCCCCATAGCTGATAGTCTCACCATGTTTTAACCCCCTTAAAATGAGTGCCCATTGTTTGCACAGCTCTTCTTAATGGATATCATTGATCGAAAGCTAAATGTCTTGCAGCTTTAATAGAGTAAGGTTTCAAATCCTGAGGCTGCCTTCACATTTGCGTATGGGAACGCAGCGTATGCTGCGTTCCCATAAGCATTCAAACGCATGCGCACTGCGTTCCTATGTTTAACATAGGAACGCATAGTGCCTGCGTTTGCTGCGTTCGGGTGAGGATGCGGACGATATCTGCTCCTTCCGGTGTCCAGCGTCCGCACCCGGGACGCAGCTTGCAGCATTTTTTTGTGCGTTTGGGGATCTTGGAAGATCAGCAAGCGTCCCCAAGCGTACAAAAAATGCATTGCCGTCAATGGGTCCGCAGTGTTCAGCGCTTGACAGCGCGGGAGAACGCTGCGGACCCATTGAAAAATCTCCCGGTGGCCGCCGGTGATGTCACAGGAGCTCACCGACGGCCACCGGGAGATCAGCTGACCCTCTGCTGTCCTCCTTCTCCCCGCCGCCTGTAATCTCCTAGCGATGTCGGCGGGGAAACAGCTGATCTGAAAGCTGTTTGAATCTTCCCCGCGCCGACATCTCCTCACAGTGTCGGCGCGGGAAGATTCAAACAGCTCTCAGATCAGCTCTTCTCCCCGCCGACAGTCCCGGAGCTTACCGGCGGCCGGGGGCGGAGATCTCCGGCGCTGATCCCCCGCGTCCGGCCCGCCCCCAGACAGCGCCGATTGGCTGCCGGGCTCCATAGTGATGTGTCCGCAGGCGGACATTATCCGCTGCGGACACATCATTTGGACCCTGCTTCTGACAGCGTTTGTGTCTATATGCCATCAGCATGCAGACACAAACGCTAATGTGAAGCCAGCCTTAGATCTGGGCTGGGGATCTTGAGTCCTCAAGAGTCGCCAACAGTGCATGTTGTCAGGATTTCCTTAGTATTGCACAGGTGATAATGGAATCACCTACACTGGTGACGATTACAACCCCTGTGCAATGCTAAGGAAATCCTGAAAACATGATCTTTTTGGTGGCCATTGAGGCCTGAAGTTCCCCACCCCTCCCTGCCTTAGAGACTCGATAAAAATATGTGGCCATAATACCCCAGAGCCTGTTTATAGGAAGAGAAGGGTCACATCCAGCCCTGAACATATGACCTAACTTCATACTTATTACACATTCCTACGTGAAACTGACAGAAGCGATCTTGTGGTTGGACTAACACTTCCCTATTCAGCAGAGACGGCAAGGTACGACTGACGGGACACCAGTGGGTGCGTATTATATACCGTATGTGTTACATTGTATTGACTTTATACAGAGGAATGTAAGTCTAATAGGAGACACAAGTTCCTAAAGGAGAATTCCAACCCTGCCACCTTTTCGGAGGAGTACCAATGTCTAATCAGTTTAGGGGGAATGAGAATCCGCATGGGCGGTCCAATGAGTGCCGTAAGTGAACAATGTGTGGCAGTTCCAGTAATCCAGCTGGCAGATATGGAGCCCGAGAATGACAATCATATGGAAATTCAGTTGAGATCCTTAGCGAGGCATGGACATATGCCAACCAGACTGCAGAAGGAATAGGGCAAAGCTACAGGACCAGCAACGTCCGATGCAGCGCAGATCCTTACTGGTGACCTGATATAAGAATAATGTGCAGTCCCTATAATAAAACCTATAGTGACCCTTTGTAACTTTATTTTAAACCATTCTCAGAAATAGATGAATCTCCACTTTAAAATCTTTACCACTACAGGGTCACTTTTTTATATCATACCATAATTTACTAATCATCAGACCATCCTGCAGTCATACATAACCTGGGACAATAAGGGATGCACAATGGAATCAAACTGGACCATGAACAATGACACAGGTACCAATAAATGACATTATACTTTGTATATATTTTAAATTACTTGTTTTATGCAAAGAATAATGCAATATGTTATAACTGATCAGTGTTTGCAAAGTTATTGGCATTGAATTAGTCCCCACTACCTTATCTTCCATCCTTTTCTTTCAAACTCCATGTTGAAAGAGCTGATTGAACTGCCTGTTTCCTGGACTTGCAGTAGCTGTTTTGAACTACAGTTCTATTAAATATCTGTACCCCTGTGTGAGCTTGTCTCCACCCCTCCCTGATGCTCAGATAGGGGTGGGATGAGCCGGGTGGCAGAGATGCATTTGCCCCCCGGGCTCAGATACTACTGACAAACACTCTTCCTGGCTAAGCATGTTGTCAGATAAGTTCACACTGGAGTATGGATATTTTGGTAAACCTGCAATTCAAAACAGTTACTGTAAGTGCACAAGCAAAGCAGATAAAACAGGACCATCACAATGGAGGAAAAAAAGAAAGATCAGATCATGGAGAATATTACAAAGAGTTACTTAACTTTGCAAAAACTGATCAATAAAAACAAATAAAGTTTACAAATTTTTTAATGTTATGTAATCAGAGGCTGCATATTGCGGCATATTGGAGGGCTCCTAGTCTACGACCATAGGGACTTCAAGTGCCACCAAATGTCTTTAAGGCACCACTAAGCAGGAAGGGACCAGTATTGGTGCTTTAAAGAGGACCTGTCACCCCCCCCCCCTGCTGCATGGCAATCTAAGTGCAGCACTGAATGCAGCATGTCTGCTGCATTCAGGAAAGAGGGTCCCCCATGTGTCTGTGTGTCTGTGTGCTGTGTACCTCGAGATATAGCCTTTGTAAAACTTACAGTTAGAAGCCATGGAGGTAGTCACTGTGGCTGGAGAAAGCTTGATGGACTGTGGCCATTCCATCCCCCACTGCCTCTGTTTGCCGCCTCCTACTGTGCTGTTTATGCTTTGTCAGGGCAGGAATCTGGAGCTGATGTCAGGACAAATGATTTGCATGCTGTGAGTGATAGAGGAGGAGAGGAGGAAAGCATAAACATTACAGCAGGAGGCGGCACACAGACGCAGTAGGGATGGAATGGCCACAGTCAATCGAGCTCCCTCCAGCCACAGTGACTGCCTCCATGGCTTCTAACTGTAAGTTTTACAAAGGCTATATCTCAGGGTACACAGCACACAGACACATGGGAGACCCATTCCCTGAATGCAGCAGACATGCTGCATTCAGTGCTGAATTTAGATTGCCATGCAGCAGGGGGGTGACAGGTCCTCTTTAAATGTAATCCCCTGCTTCCAGTCTTATACTCACGCATTTTAATACTTTACTGATGCAGCTCCGGTCTCGCGGCATCATCTTGTGCCTGTAGCTTCTGACTGGCTGGATATCAGAACTTATGTCAAAGGTGCTCAATGCAACTCTATGAGAGCCAGAATGAGGCTGTCATAGAGATATATTGAAATGTGACCTCCGGTGCACTCCCTGAAATACTGGTCACTTTTCATCGCAGACCAACAAGGGCATAGCTGGAAAAGGATGAAGGCGGCAAAAGGTGAGAATAAGGCGGGGCAGGAGCTTTAGAGTTAAAGCACCACTAGGCTCCAAAAAATATATGAAATACAGTTGTTTTTAGCCTATTCAGGTTAATCAGGGTTTATGTTGAGGTTTTTCTGGTGCATATGACAAATAAGCATTGCAAAATGTCTTATGGTGTAACCTTTCTTACTGCAATGTTATCTTCCCTTAAAGGGAACCTGTCAACTTGGAAATGCAGTATAATCTGTCAGCAGTATGTAATAAAGCTGGGGGAGGTATATACATTAATATACAAGTTTTTTGGGGAAAAGTCTAAGTGTAATTTTTATTTTATGCAATAAAATCCCTACTCTTCTGGATCTCTCAGATCCAGTGGGTGGTTTTAACCAGTGATTGACAGCTCTCTCTACATGCACACTTACAAAGGGAAACGTCCAAGCTCAAGCTGACAGATTGCCTTTAAATTCTGCTTTGCCTTGTGACCATGTTCCTCTTTATCTGTTTTCAGACACAGAAACCATGTCGTGTTCCCACGATCCCTACGGTGCGATTATAGTGGGAATCTTTTTTGGGTCGGTCGTGGTGATTGTCCTGATACTTGGAGTCATCTTCTTGCTGCACCAACAATATATCCTACCGAGAGAGAGAGGAAAGGGATGGAAGGTAAAAAAAACTAAGCAAGGTTCTTAGAATAAGTTTAGTGCATCATCTCTCTTCCTGTCTGTGAGTGTTAAGGTTCTAGGTTTGTATGCTGTTAATAAAGTTAGAACAAAAAAAACAGGTCACACAGGAAGAGCATGTGACTGTATTCAGATTCCTGTGTCTATGAGAAAGGAACTGCCTGCAGGTGTTGCACAGAGAGAGACACACAGAAATGATTTATTGCTGATCTAAAAAGATTATTATTCTGTTCCTGATTGTTGCTGAATAAACCAACTGTTGTTGTTAGACGCTCAAGTATATTGTGAATAATCGCTGCCAACAAAGGTTCACTCCAACTTCAGCCTGTAGTAGTCAATTCGACTTTTGCTTTACTGATAGGCTGAAATTGTATCCATATCCTTAACCCCTTTAACCCTGACCATTTTCAGTTTTGCTTTTTTTTTTCATTTTTGGTTTTTCTGTCCCCTTCTTCCAATAGCCATAAATGGGGCAAAAGGGGGGTGATTTGAACTTTTATGAGTCTTTTGATAATTTTTGTATATTAAATATTTTACTTTTTTAAAAAAAAAATGTTTTTACTGTATCTACTAATTCCCTTAGGGGACCTTGCAGCTGTTATTGTCCGATTGCTTGCGCTGTACAGAGTTGTGCATCATCATCAGTATCACTCCTGCTCTATACAGGAGAAATCACCATGTCCTATGAATATCAGTCACAGTGTTCACAGGATCATAATGACAGACGGAGTGGTGATCAGCTGATCTCCAGCTTTCATGACAATCTATAGGCACACTGACGTGTTCCCCATCTCCACATGTTAAATCACACTGTCAGAGTTTGACAGCAGGATTTAACAGATTAACATCAGAGATCCACCCGTGGCTGTTAGAGCCGCACGATGGCTAATTAAATCAGGGTCATATGAACCCACATCAAAGGTAAAGACGCTATATATGTTGTAAATATGCCATATGTCGTGAAAGTGTTAATTTTGAAATATCTAGCGGATAAAATACATAAATGGTCAATACAATTAAAAGCAAACATCCTTAATGTAAAATATGTACCACAGAAAAGAAAAAAAAAATACAGCTTCAGATAATACTTGTTAACACGACCATAGAACTACTATACTAGAATGAGAGAGTTCCCATTCATCCGTGATGTAAGGGCAAAGAAAGTGAAAAAATAATGCAATTTTGCACAGTTCACAGAATATGAAAGAATAAGTCTAATTTGTGCAAAGACTAACCTGTGACATGCGATTATATCTTAAAGGGAATCTGTCAGCAGTTTTTGCCATGTAAGCTGAGGACAGCATGCTGCAGGGGTTGAAAAACAAAAAGTAACTGTTCCTCTCTTATCAGGCTGTGTGCTATTATTTACATAAAATAAAGGCTTTATCACCTGGTGATTATTATTACAGGACTAATTTGTCACATGCACGGCAGTCCGACTCACCCCCTGCAGTGATTGGCATCTCACTGTCCATGCACAATCTTTATAGAGAATCTAGTGCAGGCGAGGGCAGCTCTCCCAGCTCTGCTGTGATTGGACAATCACTATTGAGAGCCTGGTGTGGGTGGGTGGGGGCAGCTCTCCCAGCTCTGCTGTGATTGGACAATCACTATAGAGAGCCTGGTGTGGGTGGGGGCAGCTCTGCCAGCTCTGCTGTGATTGGACAATCTATATAGAGAGCCTGGTGTGTGTGGGGCAGCTCTCCCAGCTCTGCTGTGATTGGACAAACTCTATAGTGAGCCTGGTGTGGACAGGGGCTGCTCTCCCAGCTCTGCTGTGATTGGACAATCTATATAGAGAGCCTGGTGTGAGCGGGAGCAGCTCTCCCAGCTCTGCTGTGATTGGACAATCTCTATAGAGAGAGCCTGTTGTGGGTGGGGGCAGCTCTCCCAGCTCTGCTGTGATTGGACAATCTCTATAGAGAGCCTGGTGTGGGGGATCAGCTCTCCCAGCTCTGCTGTGATTCTAAAACTAAATTATTTGATTGTGTAAGAAGGGCTGCAACCAGTAATCTATGTGATACATCGCTGGATTCCGGTTTTCTTTCACTACATTATGCTGCTTACAGATGAGGTTGCAAAAATCTGCTGACAGATTCCCTTTAAAGCATATCAGTGGTCAAAAATAAGAATTGATAGTCTCTGAAACTGCTGTATGAAAGGCCCTTGGAGGGTTGTAGTGAAGCTCCTCTTATTACATTGCTGCTAATGGGTTATAGGTTATTGATTTGTTTAATAGTTTGGGATACAGAGTAACACACATTAAGTATTGGATGATTTGGATTGTTTTCTGCTCTGTTTAGGATCATTGTATAAGAGACAAGGCTTTGCTGTAAATCACGAGCACGGATACTCTACTGTGGTGAGTAGGATATGAGGAAAAAATATTATTATGCTAAAAACAATGCAAACATCAATCAACCATAAAGAGAGCAGTAAACTGAAACTGCGGGACATTCAAAGAACAGGAGGGACTGATGTATAGATGTATGTTTGCTTTCTTTTAGATTAGTGTTGAAAACGTGGACATTCAGAGATGGTGAGTTCCTTTTCAATATTAAAAAATCACTTCCGCATTATTAAAATATTAAAATTTGAGAGCCCTCAGTGGTGTATACTTTTTAATTTTTATTTAAAAAGGTGGTAATAAATAGTAAGCTTTCAAGACTACTCAGGTCTTCATCAGGCATGGTAATAAATGGCAAACTATGAAACTCTCAGGTCTTCATCAGCATGGTAATAAATGGCTTTCAAATACTCAGGTCTTCATCAGGCATGGTAATAAAAGCAGCTTTCAAGACTACTCAGGTCTCATCAGGCATGGTAATAAATAGCAGCTTTCAAGACTACTCAGGTCTATCAGGCATGGTAATAAATAGCAAGCTTTCAAGACTACTCAGGTCTTCATCAGCATGGTAATAAATAGCAGCTTTCAAGACTACTCAGGTCTTCATCAGACATGGTAATAAATAGCAGCTTTCAAGACTACTCAGGTCTTCATAAAGCATGGTAATAAATAGCAAGCTTTCAAGACTACTCAGGTCTTCATCAGAATGGTACGTTTACAATGGCTAATGAAGACCTGAGTATTTTTAAAGCTTGCTATTTATTACCATCTGAGGAAGCCCTGAGTAGTCTTGAAAGCTTGATATTTATTACATGCCTGATGAAGACCTGATTAGTCTTGAAAGCTTACTATTTATTACCTTGCTAGATAAGACCTAAGTAGTTTTGAAAGCTGCTACTTATTACCATGCTTAATGAAGACCAGAGTAGTCTCTAAAGCTTGCAATTTCTTACCATGACTGAGTAGTCCTGAAAGCTTGCTATTTATTACCATGCTTATGAAGAACCTGAGTAGTCAAAAGCCCTTTTAGCTTAAAGCCTTAGTCTGAAGTTTATTATTCTTGCCTGAGGAAGAGGCTGAGCAGCCTTGAAAGCTTGATATTTATTACTATGCTAGTGAAGACCTGAGTAGCCTTGAAAGCTTATTATTTATTACTTGCCTAGGAAGAGACCTGAGTAGCCTTGAAAGCTTGATATTTATTACTATGCCTAGTGAAGAGACCTGAGTAGCTTGAAAGTTTCCTATGTATTATTATTTCTGATGAAGACTTGAATAATCTTGAATGCTTGCTATTTTTTACAATATTTGATGAAGACCTGAGTACTATTAAAAGCTTGATATTTATAACTATGCCTGATGAAGACCTGAGTAATCTCAAAAGCTTGCTATTTATTATTATGCCTGATGAAGACCTGAGTAGTCTTGAAAGCTTGCTATTTATTGCTAACCCTGATGAAGATCCCAGTAGTCTTGAAAGTTTTCTATTCAGTACCATGCCTAATGAAGACCTCAGTAGTCTTAAAAGTTTGCTATTCAGTACTATGTCAGATGAAGACCTGAGTAGTCTCTAAAGCTGCTATTTATTACAATGCCTAATGAAGACCTAGTAGTCTTAAAGCTATTTATTACAATGCCTAATGAAGACCTAAGTAGTCTCTAAAGATGCTATTTATTACCATGCCTAATGAAGAGACCTGAGTAGTCTTGAAAGCTGCTATTTATTACAATGCTTGATGAAGACATGAGTAGCCTTGAAAGCTTACTATTTATTACATGCCTAGTGAAGAGACTTGAGCAGACTTGAAAGTTTCCTATTTATTATTATTTCTGATGAATACCTTTAATAATCTTGAATGCTTGCTATTTTTTACAATACTTGCTGAAGACCTGAGTAAGTGTTGAAATCTTGCTATTTATATCTATGCCTGATGAAGACCTGAGTAATCTCAAAAGCTTGCTATTTATTACTATGCCTGATAAAGAACCGAGTAGTTTCAAAAGCTTGATGTTTATTACCATGCCTGATGAAGACCTCAGTAGTCTTGAAAGTTTGCTATTCAGTACCATGCCTGATGAAGACCTCAGTAGTCTTGAAAGTTTGCTATTCAGTACCATGCCTGATGAAGACCTCAGTAGTCTTGAAAGTTTGCTATTCATACCATGCCTGATGAAGACCTTCAGTAGTCTTGAAAGTTTGCTATTCAGTACCATGCCTGATGAAATGAGGTCCAGCTGTATGTATCCTCAAGAAGACCATGTCTATTTATTATTACCAGCCAGATGAAGACCTCAGTAGTCTTGAAGGTTTGCTATTCAATACCATGCCTGATGAAGACCTCAGTAGTCTTGAAGGTTTGCTATTCAATAACCATGACCTGATTGCAATACCTCATGAGTTCAGTTCTTGAAGGTTTGCTATTCAATACAATGCCTGATAAAGACCTAAATAGTCTTGAAAACTTGCTATTTATTACATGCCTGATGAAGACCTGAGAATGTCTTGAAAGCTTGCTTTGCTTACCATCTTTTCAGTTAGCCATTAAAAGGTATGAACCACTGAGAAGTCTCAGATTCTAATATATTTCTATCTACTGGCTAACACGGTATAGATACATTTCCTGCAACTCATTATTAGCCATTCGTCTGTCATAGATTTCCCAACTTTATTACATAAAGGATATGTCCACATTTAAAATGTATCAATTGACAAACATAAATTAACAAACATTTAAAAATAAGTAAATGTGTCAAATTCATTTAATAAGCTATATTTTATCAATACTGAGATACAATCTGTATTGTACTCCAGTGCTAAAATCACAATTCAGCAGGCTTAATCAATCAAAGTGCTTAAATTCTGGGACATTTAATCTTTAAGCTTCTCCCACTCCATTAATTGACTGTTCCCAGAGATAGCCAGCACTATTGTTAATGCAGTTCTAACACAGCAGAATAGTGAGTGCAGCTCTGGAGAATAATACATGAAGTAACTCAGGTTCAGTACAGGATAAGTAATGTAATGTATGTACACAGTGACTCCACCAGCAGAATAGTGAGTGCAGCTCTGGAGTATAATACAGGAGGTAACTCAGGATCAGTAATGTAATGTATGTACACAGTGACTGCACCAGCAGAATAGTGAGTGCAGCTCTGGAGTATAATACAGGAGGTAACTCAGGATCAGTAATGTAATGTACACAGTGACTGCACCAGCAGAATAGTGAGTGCAGCTCTGGAGTATAATACAGGAGGTAACTCAGGATCAGTAATGTAATGTATGTACACAGTGACTGCACCAGCAGAATAGTGAGTGCAGCTCTGGGGGATAATACAGGAGGTAACTCAGGATCAGTAATGTAATGTTTGTACACAGTGACTGCACCAGCAGAATAGTGAGTGCAGCTCTGGAGTATAATACAGGAGGTAACTCAGGATCAGTAATGTAATGTATGTACACAGTGACTGCACCAGCAGAATAGTGAGTGCAGCTCTGGAGTATAATACAGGATATAACTCGGGATCAGTAATGTAATGTATGTACACAGTGACTCCACCAGCAGAATAGTGAGTGCAGCTCTGGAGTATAATACAGGAGGTAACTCAGGATCAGTAATGTAATGTATGTACACAGTGACTCCACCAGCAGAATAGTGAGTGCAGCTCTGGAGTATAATACAGGAGTTAACTCAGGATCAGTAATGTAATGTATGGACATAGTGACTGCACCGGCAGAATAGTGAGTGAAGCTCTGGAGTATGATACAGGAGGTAACTCACGATCAGTAATGTAATGTATGTACACAGCGACTGCACCAGCAGAATAGTGAGGGCAGCTATGGAGTATAATACAGGAGGTAACTCAGGATCAGTAATGTAATGTATGTACACAGTGACTGCACCAGCAGAATAGTGAGTGCAGCTCTGAAGTTTAATACAGGAGGTAACTCAGGATCAGTAATGTAATGTATGTACACAGTGACTGCACCAGCAGAATAGTGAGTGCAGCTCTGGAGTATAATACAGGAGGTAACTCAGGATCAGTAATGTAATGTATGTACACAGTGACTGCACCGGCAGAATAGTGAGTGCAGCTCTGGAGTATAATACAGGAGGTAACTCAGGATCAGTAATGTAATGTATGTACACAGTGACTGCACCAGCAGAATAGTGAGTGCAGCTCTGGAGTACAATACAGGAGGTAACTCAGGATCAGTAATGTAATGTATGTACACAGTGACTGCACCAGCAGAATAGTGAGTGCAGCTCTGGAGTACAATACAGGAGGTAACTCAGGATCAGTAATGTAATGTATGTACACAGTGACTGCACCAGCAGAATAGTGAGTGCAGCTCTGGAGTATAATACAGGAGGTAACTCAGGATCAGTAATGTAATGTATGTACACAGTGACTGCACCAGGAGAATAGTGAGTGCAGCTCTGGAGTATAATACAGGAGGTAACTCAGGATCAGTAATGTAATGTATGTACACAGTGACTGCACCAGCAGAATAGTGAGTGCAGCTCTGGAGTATAATACAGGAGGTAACTCAGGATCAGTAATGTAATGTATGTACACAGTGACTGCACTGGCAGAATAGTGAGTGCAGCTCTGGAGTATAATACAGGAGGTAACTCAGGATCAGTAATGTAATGTATGTACACAGTGACTGCACCGGCAGAATAGTGAGTGCAGCTCTGGAGTATAATACAGGAGGTAACTCAGGATCAGTAATGTAATGTATGTACACAGTGACTGCACCAGCAGAATAGTGAGTGCAGCTCTGGAGTATAATACAGGATATAACTCGGGATCAGTAATGTAATGTATGTACACAGTGACTCCACCAGCAGAATAGTGAGTGCAGCTCTGGAGTATAATACAGGAGGTAACTCAGGATCAGTAATGTAATGTATGTACACAGTGACTCCACCAGCAGAATAGTGAGTGCAGCTCTGGAGTATAATACAGGAGGTAACTCAGGATCAGTAATGTAATGTATGGACATAGTGACTGCACCAGCAGAATAGTGAGTGCAGCTCTGAAGTTTAATACAGGAGGTAACTCAGGATCAGTAATGTAATGTATGTACACAGCGACTGCACCAGCAGAATAGTGAGGGCAGCTATGGAGTATAATACAGGAGGTAACTCAGGATCAGTAATGTAATGTATGTACACAGTGACTGCACCAGCAGAATAGTGAGTGCAGCTCTGAAGTTTAATACAGGAGGTAACTCAGGATCAGTAATGTAATGTATGTACACAGTGACTCCACCAGCAGAATAGTGAGTGCAGCTCTGGAGTATAATACAGGAGGTAACTCAGGATCAGTAATGTAATGTATGGACATAGTGACTGCACCGGCAGAATAGTGAGTGAAGCTCTGGAGTATAATACAGGAGGTAACTCAGGATCAGTAATGTAATGTATGTACACAGTGATTGCACCAGCAGAATAGTGAGTGCAGCTCTGGAGTATAATACAGGAGGTAACTCACGATCATTAATGTAATGTATGTACACAGCGACTGCACCAGCAGAATAGTGAGTGCAGCTATGGAGTATAATACAGGAGGTAACTCAGGATCAGTAATGTAATGTATGTACACAGCGACTGCACCAGCAGAATAGTGAGGGCAGCTATGGAGTATAATACAGGAGGTAACTCAGGATCAGTAATGTAATGTATGTACACAGTGACTGCACCAGCAGAATAGTGAGTGCAGCTCTGAAGTTTAATACAGGAGGTAACTCAGGATCAGTAATGTAATATATGTGCACAGTGACTGTGACATGCCCACTCCAGGGCCAGGGGTACTCAGGAACTGGGTAGCAGTTGTTTTTCACTCTCGGTTCTTTTCACGAGGTCAGACAGGGGCCAAACCCAGTCCCGTGACCCTGCCGGTGTCATTTAATAAAGGGGGATTGACAGGGTTGACTGGGAAATGGGTCAGTTTGTACCTTGGCAGATGGTCATTAGGTCATCAGCACCCCAATGCCTCATGCGGCCTCTGCGGCCGGTGGTCGCCGCTAAGAAAAGTCTCACACACCACAGCTGGAGTTCTTTTACTTTTACTCAGTTGTTTTAGCATGGCCGCCGGGTACGTCCCTTGTCAACCTCCGATCCAGCGGTGTCTCCAGAACCGGGACTGTGCAGTCGAGCCTTTGTTGGTGTTCCTTTCTATCTTAGTAGGTGTTTCTGTCTCTGGTGGTCCCTCAGTGATATTAGCTTGTCTCGCCACTCCTCTCAGCACCTCCACACACAGAGCTCAGGTACTGACAGCCACAGGTGCTCTGTTATACCCCTTCTGGATACTGCTCCCTAGTCAGTCCGCCTTCTTCAAGTTGTGTCGGGTGTTTGGTTGCAGCTCCCATTAGGAACTCGGGGCCTCCGGTTCAATGGTTCGGGTATACAGCATCTACGCTGTGTTCAGGGTCGGTTCCCTTTGTCGTCCACCATCCCCTCTGTCTCGCCAGATATGGGCATACGGGGATCTACGTCTCATTGCGTAACCCAAGGGCTCCGTTCTTCCTCCACACCTGTTGCTCTTTCCCTCCCAGGGCGAGTGTGGTCGTGCTCCAGCCCACGGGAGTCGACACCACCCCGCTCCTTTACTCCCAAATTTACTCCCAAATTCCACTCCACTCCTTTCTCTCTCTGTTCTCTTTCCTCTACTACTTTTTTAAGTCTACACTTTCCCTCCCGGCTACACTTGGGTCCTCCCTCTGGGTCCACCCACCATCCCGGGGTCCTAAGTGTTGTGTGTGTTTGAAGCTCAACTGCGCCATCTCAGTACCTGGAGACCAGAGGCACAACTCTCCCTATAATGGAGGAGTGTAGTACCTCTGGTGGTGGCCTACCGGTGGGGCGCCACAACAGCGCAAGCAGAATAGTGAGTGCAGCTCTGGGAGTATGACTCACCGTAAGCCAGGTTCTCACGTCTCAGGCGCTGGCTGTGATCACGGTTCGGTGCCTGAGGCTGTGGAGGCCCGGTGGTCAATGAAGGGTAAAGAAAAGTTAATATCTGAATGAAGTTACTGTTTCGTGACGCCACCTGTAGGTGTCCGGTGATGGCACCAGTGCTGCTTGGACCTCCGGGGGATGGGCTGCAGCAAGATGGATCCACTCCCTACAGAATGAGCGGGAGTCCCCGGGGTCAGGAGCTGTAGTGACGGAATGCGGCAGCTCAGTCGATTCTGCAGACGAATTGGTTAATAACAGTTCTGAAAGAAGGCTCAGACACGATGCTCCTCTGCACGGGTCTTTACTTAAGTTACACACGGTACATGGGATAACGGTTTCACTCTCAGGTAACGGACCGGATGGTCCCTGTGATGAACAGTGTCCCTCCAAGGCTCCACAGTGTCTTTCTTTAACTGACTGTCCCTTGTTACTCTTTGCTGCCTTCGTGCACCGGGTCAGGATACTGAGGAACCTCTATTGGGAACCCGAGACGTGGCCTATCGATTCCCGATGGGTCCCCTGAACCGTAATGGTGGGTACCCCTCCTGGCACAGCTGCGGTGATGGTGGTTGTTGTGATGCGCTCCTAAGAAGCCCTCTATCACTCCGGTCTTGTAGTGCAGCGATGGACGTCTGCACTGCCTCGGAGCCGGTACTCCAGGTGGACTGGGCTCGGGTCGGCTTTTCACCTGTTACTTGTTACTTGGTTACTGGTTACTTGGCCCCCTTCGCTTCTGGGTCACCGCTTCCCGGTGCCCTCTCTATTAGCTGTCTTGTCACGACATCTACTCTCTCCCACTTTCTAACTCTCTCTACTCCTTCCCCACTGCTACACATCTCAATCTCATCCCACCAGGACCTGATTGGTCCTCTGCCTCTAGATGTTGCATGTGGTGCATGGAGCCTTGGGATTAACTTGTTCATCACTGAGATGGAGGATACCGCACCTTCAGTCAGGGGTGCAGTACCCTCCTGTGACGCACTCGTTGCGGGGCGCCACACTCCCCCTTGGGAAGCCACATTTGTCCTCAAGTGTCACAAAACCCAACCAGTACAGAGAAAACATTTTTATATTTGCAAATACCGAAAATAAACACTTTTATTAATAACATTTACGCTTTACTTTTTCTTCCCGTCTGGGAGGCACATTATCTTTAAACGTTACGTTGACTACTTTACGGAACCGGTTTAACTTGTGCGGACCTGGCTAAGGCTAGGGTCACAGTTGCATTTTTCACAAGCGTTTTAGGAGACCTGCGTTTTCAAAAACGCATGTAAAAACGTACCCATAGGCCCCCATGTTAAAAAACGCATGCCCTAATAGCAAAAAAGCATGTGTGACAGTCCCATGTGTTTTTGGTGCATTTCCCAAAAACGCATGCAATATGGGGCCCTATGGGAAACGCATGCAAAAACGCATGTACAATTAGTACCATTCCAAAACGCATGCGTTTTCCATAGGAGCCCATGTTAAAAAAACGCAAGTGTTTTAGAAAACGCATGCGTTTTTTTAACATGGGCTCCTATGGAAAACGCATGCGTTTTTGAATGGCACTAAATGGTACTAATTGTACATGCGTTTTTGCATGTGTTTTCCATAGGGGCCCATGTTATAAAAACTGCACCAAAAAATAGTACATGCACTATTTTTTGGTGCGGATTTAAAAACGCAGCCAAAAACGCAGGGAGCCATCACACACCTTTAAACACTCATGGTGACTTGAAAAACGCATGTAAAAACGCAAGCGTTTTTAAAAGGCACTACAAAAACGCATGCCAACTGTGACCCCAGCCTTACAGCCAAAAGACAAGCTTGTAGGGGAGGAATAAAGAAAAACCCTGAATCAAATAGTGACACAATGCTGCACATGGCAATCATCTGCTGCCTTGATTTCTGGGAGTTTTTTGACACTTTTCTCTGCAATCAAACATGGAATTATTCAAGTGAAGGTCTGATTGCACTCAGTATCCCAGAGCCTGTAAGACACCGGCTTCACTTTATAGCCCTAAATCCTGCTGGTTGGTTTCTTTTAAAGGGATTATTTGGTCTTAAATGACTAGTATGCACTCACTGTGTTGTCACTCTATGTGACTGCAGACTAGTGAGTCCTCACATCACATACACTGCGCTCTGTGAACATTGAGATATAGCACAAAGCTGCTTACATTTATATGTACTATTGATTTTTGAGATAAAAAGTAAAACTCTTTAGCTTATTATGCATATTTATATAGGAGTCAAAGGATGTATAATCTTTGTAAAATGTATATTTTCATTAGTGCATCTGAAAAAAAGTTATGGGGGTTCCCTAAAAATGTCATATTTGCAACAAACATGATATATTATATCTCTGATGCCTGTGGCAGGCAGGGTCCACTATCGACTATTGTGTGTTACCTAAACTTGATTTTAAAATGTTAACAAAAATAAAGAAAGAAAATCTGATTTTTAAGCAGAAATTAAAATAGAATAATGACTTGTTTCCCCTCTTTCACAGATTCTGCATTATAGTCAAGGAGTTATTTGAAGTCTTGCCATCTGTGATGCAGCCAGCAGGTGGCAGTGCCGTCCTGTCTCTTACAGTTATTATTACTTGAGATCTTGTATTTTCTGTCTCTTCTTTTTATTACTATTTTGGCACAGACATTCTTTGTACTTTCCTTTATGATGACCCTGAGAAAGTTTCACTGTTTGGTTATTATCCTCCTTATCTTCTCATTTAAATGTGTGGTAGTTTTGGGCCATGCTCCCTTCTGTAGGCACACGTATGTCTGCTCCTGTTCATGTTACGTGGAGGTCATACATTACAGGGGGATTCAAGCTACAACCATTATAAACATGATAAATGCTAGATTCAATGTCAGCAAGGGGCCCTTGTGCAGGATGTGTCTGGGGACCCAGCTACATACACACAAATATATGTAATGAGAACATACACACATGTAATGAGCACATACACATACATACATGTAATGAGCCATATACACATACACACATGTAATGAGCCATATACACATACACACATGTAATGAACCATATACACATACACTCATGTAATGAGCACATACACATACATACATGTAATGAGCCTTATACACATACACACATGTAATGAGCATATACACATACACACATGTAATGAACCATATACACATACACACATGTAATGAGCATATACACATACACACATGTAATGAGCCATATACACATACACATGTAATTAGCATATACACATACACACATGTAATGAGCCATATACACATACACACATGTAATGAGCATATACACATACACACATGTAATGAACCATATACACATACACACATGTAATGAGCCATATACACATACACATGTAATGAGCATATACACATACACACATGTAATGAGCCATATACACATACACACATGTAATGAGCATATACACATACACTCATGTAATAAGCATATACATACACACATGTAATGAGTCATATACACATACACACATGTAATGAGCCATATACACATACACACATGTAATGAGCATATACACATACACACATGTAATGAGCCATATACACATACACACATGTAATGAGCACATACACATGTAATGAACACATACACATTCACACATGTAATGAACACATACACACATGTAATGAGCACATACAGATACACACATACAATGAGCCATATACACATACACACATGTAATGAGCCATATACAAATACACACATGTAATGAGCATATACACATACACACATGTAATGAGCCATATACACATACACACATGTAATGAGCACATACACATACACACATGTAATGAGCCATATACACATACACACATGTAATGAGCATATACACATACACACATGTAATAAGCCATATACACATACACTCATGTAATGAGCATATACACATACACACATGTAATGAGCACATACACACATGTAATGAGCACATACACATACACTCATGTAATGAGCATATACACATACACACATGTAATGAGCACATATACATGAATAAATGTATTGAATATATACACATGTACATACATATAAACACATGTACTGAGCATATACACATACACACAAATACATGTAATGACTATGTTCACATATACATACACAAACACATGTAATAAGCATATACATATGCACATATACACAAACACATGTAATGAACATATGTACATGTACATACAAATAAACACATGTAATAAGCACATACACAGAAACATATGTAATGAGCACATACATATACACATACATATTAACACAAGTAATGAGCACATACACATGTACATACACATAAACACATATAATGAACACATACATATACACATACATAAACATAACACATGTAATGAGCAGATACAGCTGCACATTCACATTAGGCACATATCGCACAGGCATATACACATACACTAATATCAATAAAATACCCACATGAATATACAAATTATGCACCCATGTATGTTACACGTGTATGTACATTTGACACACATATACACACTTACAGCAAATGTACATGAACACAGTGCACATGCACATATATATGTAAAATTACATTTATTTTCCAGTAATTTTTAGCAGATACACAAAGAAAAAAAATCTACTATTAATGATGAGCGATGATATTAATGCGATCTCTGATGGGGGGTGAGGTGGAGAGATCCATTAACAGGTGCACCTCTCCTAATATATGGGGTGAGGTGGAGAGATCCATTGACAGGTGCACCTCTCCTAATATATGGGGTGAGGTGGAGAGATCCATTGACAGGTGCACCTCTCCTAATATATGGGGTGAGGTGGAGGGATCCATTGGCAGGTGCACCCCTCCTAATATATGGGGTGAGGTGGAGAGATCCATTGACAGGTGCACCCCTCCTAATATATGGGGTGAGGTGGAGAGATCCATTGACAGGTGCACCCCTCCTAATATATGGGGTGAGGTGGAGAGATCCATTGACAGGTGCACCCCTCCTAATATATGGGGTGAGGTGGAGAGATCCATTGACAGGTGCACCTCTCCTAATATATGGGGTGAGGTGGAGGGATCCATTGGCAGGTGCACCCCTCCTAATATATGGGGTGAGGTGGAGAGATCCATTGACAGGTGCACCCCTCCTAATATATGGGGTGAGGTGGAGAGATCCATTGTCAGGTGCACCCCTCCTATATATATGGGGTGAGGTGGAGAGATCTATTGACAGGTGCACCCCTCCTAATATATGGGGTGAGGTGGAGAGATCCATTGACAGGTGCACCCCTCCTAATATATGGGGTGAGGTGGAGAGATCCATTGACAGGTGCACCCCTCCTAATATATGAGGTGAAGTGGAGAGACCCATTGACAGGTGCACCCCTCCTAATATATGGGGTGAGGTGGAGAGATCTATGGACAGGTGCACCCTCCTAATATATGGGGTGAGGTGGAGAGATCTATTGACAGGTGCATCCCTCCTAATATATGGGGTGAGGTGGAGAGATCCATTGTCAGGTGCACCCCTCCTAATATATGGGGTGAGGTAGAGAGATCCATTGACAGGTGCACCCCTCCTAATATATGGGGTGAGGTGGAGAGATCCATTGACAGGTGCACCCCTCCTAATATATGAGGTGAAGTGGAGAGACCCATTGACAGGTGCACCCCTCCTAATATATGGGGTGAGGTGGAGAGATCTATTGACAGGTGCACCCCTCCTAATATATGGGGTGAGGTGGAGAGATCTATTGACAGGTGCACCCCTCCTAATATATGGGGTGAGGTGGAGAGATCTATTGACAGGTGCACCCCTCCTAATATATGGGGTGAGGTGGAGAGATCTATTGACAGGTGCACCCCTCCTAATATATGGGGTGAGGTGGAGGGATCCATTGGCAGGTGCACACCTCCTAATATATGGGGTGAGGTGGAGAGATCCATTGTCAGGTGCACCCCTCCTAATATATGGGGTGAGGTGGAGAGATCCATTGACAGGTGCACCCCTCCTAATATATGAGGTGAAGTGGAGAGACCCATTGACAGGTGCACCCCTCCTAATATATGGGGTGAGGTGGAGAGATCCATTGACAGGTGCACCCCTCCTAATATATGGGGTGAGGTGGAGAGATCCATTGACAGGTGCACCCCTCCTAATATATGAGGTGAAGTGGAGAGACCCATTGACAGGTGCACCCCTCCTAATATATGGGGTGAGGTGGAGAGATCCATTGTCAGGTGCACCCCTCCTAATATATGGGGTGAGGTGGAGAGATCCATTGTCAGGTGCACCCCTCCTAATATATGGGGTGAGGTGGAGAGATCCATTGGCAGGTGCACACCTCCTAATATATGGGGTGAGGTGGAGAGATCCATTGTCAGGTGCACCCCTCCTAATATATGGGGTGAGGTGGAGAGATCCATTGACAGGTGCACCCCTCCTAATATATGAGGTGAAGTGGAGAGACCCATTGACAGGTGCACCCCTCCTAATATATGGGGTGAGGTGGAGAGATCCATTGACAGGTGCACCCCTCCTAATATATGGGGTGAGGTGGAGAGATCCATTGACAGGTGCACCCCTCCTAATATATGGGGTGAGGTGGAGAGATCCATTGACAGGTGCACCCCTCCTAATATATGGGGTGAGGTGGAGAGATCCATTGACAGGTGCACCTCTCCAAATATATACAGTCCAGCAGCAGCCTCTGTATAATATATACAGTCTAGCAGTCTCCATATTATACACACAACCCAGCAGCCTGTATATTATATATGCAGCCCTGCACAGCCTAAATATTATATGTACAGCCCACCCAGGAGCCTCTGTATAATATATACACAGTCTGCAGCCTATATATTATATTCATGAATTGAGGTATGTGTTAAAGGGGCCCAATGAGACTGTTTTGCTCGGGGCCCACAAAAAACAGGAGCTGCCACTGCCTGGTCGTCCAGTGGGAGCCAGTAGGGGTCGATGGGTCACTCACTTGTATAGGTTGTGCACCCCTGCACAACCTCGGGCAGAGTGTATGGAGGCGAGGACACAGCCACTGCAACTCTGTGTGGCTCTTGCGGGCTGACACCATGACACCATGGGACCGGAAGTGGCATTCACAGGAAACACATCACTTCCTGTCCTATATTCAGCGTCAGTGGAGATCCGGATGGCCAGAGCAGCTCCTGCCGATAACTCACGCAGGGGACATGAAAGCATCAAAAAGGAATATGCAGTCTACGGAGCACTAGGGCAAAGGATAAGCAGGGGGAGAGTGGAGGGGTGACAAACCTTGATAAAATTATTCAATCCACCAGAAAATTAAAGTAGGGAGGATGAAGGGTTAAAAACCGCGTTGCCGTATTCCACGAGACATCAAAGGGTGAATACAATATTGATTTATTAGTCAACGCATTTCAGGGCTCCCAGAAATGACCTGAAACATGACAATATGATATTGATTTGTCCTGATGAAGGGGCCAGGGAGCCCTGAAATGCGTTGATTAATAAATCAATATTATATTCACCCTTTAATGTCTAGTGGAATACGGCAGCACAGTTTTAACCCTTCAACCTCCATACTTTAATTTTCTGAGATAATGACCTCTGGGTTTTCTTTGGCTGTAAGCCATAATCATCAACATTAACAGAAATAAACACATGAAATAGAAATAGATCCCTCTGTGTGTAATGACTCTATATAATATGTGTTTCACTTTTTGTATTGAATTACTGAAATAAAGTAACTTTTTGATGATCTTCTAATTCATACAGATACACCTGTGTGTATTGGCACACATCAGCTTCCTACCTGGATCCCTCTCCCTCCATGAGTGATGTGCTGCATCTCTACAATGTAACCTCATCTTTGTAGCTTCCTTTGTTATTGATCAGACGTTGTCCTCGGTTTTCTAGTTTTTGAGGGATGTTCTTATTCCAAACATGATTTAGGGATATCGTCTCACTCAGGTCCAAATGTTATTTCAGAGAGGGTTATGTCCGTGCATGAGGGTTCCCATGGTTCCCGTTAGTTTTCTTGTCGTTTGGTAGTGTCTAGGGTCATTGGGTTACCTTGATTTTGTAGAGTCCCTCTTCTACTACATAAAAATATTGTAGGGGTCCATTCTGAGTACATCACTTTCCCAAATAATTTAAGTCCATGCTCAGACTGTAGAGGTCCAATTCTGCTCCAGGAGCTGGGTGCACCACATGTCCCAACGTTAACAGCATTTACAAGATGGGCAGAGACTAGAAAATGTTAAAAAGTATTTTACCCTACATTGGCATTGAGGACTTGATGCCTAGGGACAGGCTAGATCATAAATGCCAGATCAGTTTGGGACCAGCACCCAGAACCTCCACCGATCAGCAGTCATCATTACCTCCAGCAGATGTCAGCAGTGTATGGAGCAGAATACCACCACTAAATGGACCACCACCAATCTGATATTGATGACTTTTCCCAAAAATAGATCAACAATATCTCTGCAGAGGAAAAAAATCTTTAAAAAATAAAGAAGCAATCATTACTTTCATCTGGGCTCTCCTGATTTTCTATCTGGCCCCAGTGCTCATGTGCCGCAAGATCAAATTTTGTTGCTGAATCCAGAATTTGGTTGTCACAAGCGTGGTATAGCAGATGAGGGAATGGAAATAACAGGCAAGGTAAACTGGGTAAATAGTCTGACCCTCTAGTCTTTAGTCTCACCCTGTACCCAGAGGTACCTCTGATAGTGAGGGGGTCTGGGCCACCACCATTGCCCTCTGATCCTCATCCAGCCCTGTGCAAACTTCCCCTCACCTCCATCCGTGGACCAGGACAGCAGCAGCAGGTTCCCCAGAAATGGCTATCTTCAAGTGCACACACTGCAGGAGGGCTTCAGCAACAACCTCAGACGGCCAAACAGCACACACGGTCAAAGCAGAGTGCAGAGTAAAACTCTATCAGCGACACCTAATGGAAGTGCACTAAATTAAAGGCTGAGGGATGGAGAACTGAATGGTCTGACACACACCCCCACCTGAGGAGCCACACATAACAACAGTCTCTCGCATTAACACTGGATGTGCCAAAGAAAATTTACTGTGATTTACACTACAGCAGCATTTCACATGTGACATTGGTCGTATGAATGGTGACTAGGACATTACTAATACTGGCACCAAAGGGGATCACCGGACCCATGGTGCAAGAGTCATCATGGTGGCAATTCAAGGGTATGTAATAATTATTTATTTCCTTTCTATAACCCTCCTAACTATTTGGAGTACCTCTAAAAGGATTGTGTCGAGGTAAAAGACGTTACCCCTGAGCCCCCAGGACATTGATACTGTCATTGTTTTAGGGCTATATTCTTGTATCCTTCTCTTGATTCTGACCAAAATTCAGGTGTTCCTTCACTGTGCGCCACTTTTCCAGATGTATGTGTGGCGCCCCTGAGTCTGGTCGCCACAGAATGGTACTGCATGTCATATTGTATTGTACTGTTAGTCTGATGGTAGTAATGATTTCTCTGCTGGAGGCTAAAGCATTCACACACAGTTCCTCATTTCTACCAGTAGGCTGTGCACTTCAGGCTTAGATTAAGTTTATGTCATATGCAGTGGCGTAACTTGAAGTTCATGGCCCCCAATGCAAAAGCTCCAACGGGGCCCCCAGTTGTTGCAAATCTTTCATAGCAATAGTCATTTTCTATAGACCAAAGAGACTTTTGGGGCCCACCGAAACTCCAGGGCCCCGGTGCGATTGCAACCCCTGCACCTATTGTAGTTACGCCCCTGGTCATATGGCTCAGCTCTGGTCAGGGGGAGGCTTAGAGTGAGGTTGAAGTTTCAGTTTGAGGAGAAGATGGAAACTGTCCATGCAGGCAGGGCCGTGTGGGCTCTCTGCAGAAGAGCTGCAAAAAGACTCAGGGCATCAGCCGCTAGGCCACACTGACTTCCATGGTTATGGTCTGGTGGCAGCACTTAAAGTTCCCAGGGACACAGTAGCACAAAAAAGGGTCGGGGATCTGCTCAGCACATGTGGCACCCCAGGGGTTAATGTGCCACAGTAACACCACAAAGGGTTAACTCCCCACACAACCCACAACACTACACTAGCGCCTCCAGGCTAGAAGGGGGAGCTAAAGCTGCTTCCCTATATATTCTGGTGTGGAGAGGAAGTGGGGAAGAGCAGAGTGGTGGGAGGAGATAATGTTGTTTACCTCAGAGTGGCAGTGACAGTTAGTCAGTTGGAGTTAGTTCAGTTCCTGGGAGGACTGAGGAAGAAAGACTGGTGGTGTAAAGGGGCTGCCTTAGGCCTCTCCATAGCCTGCTACCCACTTCCAGGCCTAGCCAGGGTCTGAGGGAAGGAGTAAGAGAAACAGGAGAACACATCTGGGAGACTGAGTTACCTCATAACTCGCCCCGGAGGAGCGCACAGACCAGATACCGGATCCGAAACTGTGACTGACACGCAGCACAGTAAACACCGGATTAGTGGAGGTTATATATCTACACTGTACCTCAGCGAAGCAACACGGCGGGGTCAGAAATACAGAGGAAAGACTCAAGTTGCCTAGCAAAGGGGGTGAGGAGAGACAGGCCAGCTGCCTTGCTGAAGAGGCAGCAGGGCCACACACACAGCGCAGAAGAGGGAAGCTGAGGACCCGGACAGGGTGGGAGCAACCCGGCCCCGGTACAGACTCCGTGGACAGTACTCTGCTAACAACATCATCTGTAGTAAAGGCTCGGAAAACTTCAAAACATTGAGTTTGTGTGATCCTTGTGCTCAAATCCTGTGTTCCCTCACAAGCTATCATCTCTACTACTACCCTTGCCCTGCATCTATCTATAGACTATTATCACCACTGCCCCGGGGAACTAGGCTCTATCCGCGGACAGCTGTTACATCACCGGCTGCCAAACATCATCCCTGGAAGTTCTGCAGCAGTGGTGGTCACCCTGACCACAACCCGTGGGTGGCGTCACGACTTTCTCCCCTGTAAATGCCTGCATTACTTTCAGGGCCCGGGACACAGTCCAGACCAAGACCTCCGTGATTCCCCGGTCCGGTACCGAGTACCCCGTCCCAGTGGGCTCAACACACAGATGCTCAGAGGACCTATGCCACCTACCCTGCTGGGGGGGAAATAGAACCAAAAGCAAGGTGGTATTGGTAGTTCCAGGATTCGAGTAACCATGAGACTTTAGAGTAGCAGCAGAAGGCAACACAATCTTCCAGCAGAGGATCAACTCTCATCAGACAAGCCAGACTGAAGGCCTGGTGTGAGGCGTGTTGCATTCCATGGATTTGTTACTCTATAACTCTGTCTTTGTCCTGCTGCACTACACAGACTTATCTCCCTGGGAGCCAGCCCTGGTTTGGAAGGGTTAACCATCTGCACTGCTTACTTCCACCTATCTCCCATGGATCCCCTACAGTGCCGGCCTTATCCTGGCTGAACATCCCAACTGGTTTCACAAACTTATCTTTTTCTTTTATTAATTTCTCCATTTTTTAACCTCCCTTTTCAATGTAACCCAGGGCCACAGCTGCTGAGATGGCCACCACCATGATAGAGCAATCAGTGCACAGCAGTGTGAGTATCCCAGTCCTTAGTGCTCCCACATACGGTGTTGTGTCAGCTCTCAGGAGTCAGCATTGCGCCCCTGTCAGTTTTACTGCAGAGTTTGAGAATTTGATGTTGTCCTAATGTTTTATCCCTTTGGGATCCCATCAAATGGCATCATTTTCCCCAATATTAAATATGCAAATTGTCTCTTCAGAGACTTAAACCCTAGTAGTGTGGCGCCCCACCAGTCAGGATGCCATGAGAGGTACTGCACCCAAGACACGGGTGTGGTTCTCCAGTAGTCAGAATGTGGGGAATGGTAGGTGTGGAACCCTCAACACCGCACAACGCACACTTAGGACCCAGGGGACACTGGGCAAAACCCCGGGGGAGGGCCCAGAAGGACTACAAGGGTAGAGAAGTGTGGGTGGAAAAACAACAACACAGTTAGTCACAGTTGAGTGGAGTTACAGTTGGAGTTTGGAGTGGTACATTGCAGAGAACAGTGATCTGCAGAAAAAGCACTTGAGCTGTGCTACTCTCGTCCTGGAGCCTAGAGGAGGAACCCTAGGGACACTGGAGGACGCCTGTGCACCCGAATCCGGGACAGGCGATACCAGACGGGGAGGGGTTGTGGTCAGAAACAGTGACCGGCTCTGAACACGGCACGGCGATCCATACTCGAACTGTTGAACTGGAGGCTACGAGCTTCATAGGAGCTGTGGCTCACACCTGGCATATACCCAGAGAAAGCAGCTGGACAAGAGTCCGGGGACAAGGTACCAGTCACCCACTATTACCCGGGGCTATAGGATCAGGACTCTGGGCGCAGAGGCGCTTACAGCAGCATTGAGATTGAGACAGGACCAGAGAGAGGCGAGGACAGGCACACCACTGAGGATCTCACACCTGCCACCTCGTTCTACCAAAGACTCCATACGCCGGAGCTTATCTAAGAGTGTGTAACATCGATGACCTGTTGGACTTGAAGTGAGTACAACTGGGAACAGAATAGCAGAACGGTGTGAGGCTGTGTTATTCCTGCGGCGACGGCCTGTGAAGGCCACAGAGCAAGGTAACGAGGCCTAAGACAATCCCTGCCTGCCAGAGACTATTAATCACTACACCCGCTGCCCTGGGGATCCGATCCACCTATGGGGAGCCACTACATCCCAGCTGCCCATCCATCGTCCCCAGTGGTTTGCAGCAGCGGTGGCTACCCATAGCCTCAAACCACAGGTGGCGTCACAAATAACTATACCTTTAAGCCACCCTTTTCCTATACTTTTCCTATACTACCCAAGTAACCCCATTGACATTGAACCCAGGGTCACGGAAGCCGGGTCTCAACCCCTGTGACTCCCTAGAAGTGTTAACAGCCCGGTTCCGAGTACCCCAGAGCCCTGTGGCACCGCAGTAGCACCTATTGGAAGAAACAATCCTAAAAGTCAAAAACAAACCCCTAAGACCCCAATATTGAGGTAATTATGTTGGTTTCCGGATTTCTCAGTGCCCCTTCAACTTATGTGGTGATTTGGTAATAGTCTCTTATTTATGAACATTATTTAGAACTTATTTAGAGTCCTCTTAGGGATGTCCACATTCATATATGATGGTGTTCCCCTTATTGCCCATGTAGTGTTGTCATTGGTACAGTTCAAGGGTGACTTTGGGTTTTCCTTCTATTCCTGAACATCACTTAGGAGTGTCTGGCATACTTGCAGTATCGGGGACCGCAAGTTAGAGGGCGTGGCTGGTTAGTCGTTGGGTGTGATGTCTGCTATGATGGCGGTATTGACTCCCATCATGGTGGGCATGGCCCAATGTTTCTTCTGCATGCTATATTGCAGATCAGTTATCGTTGGCCTTCATAGCCATGGCCTGCATTGCCTGCTTGCAGTGCACCGCTAACCGGTTTCCACCTAGGTCGTGTGACCTACATTCCTCACAGTGTCAGGGGGAGGGGGGAGGAGAAAGCTGGAGTTAGTTGGCATGTTAGCCAGCTTAGTGGGGGCAGCCTAGTGTCTTCTGTGTGCTACTGTTGACCGGAACATGCTCACCTTGCAATGTCGGGGAACCAAATTTGTGGCGGCATGGTGACCGGGTTTAGTCAATGGAAGCAATATGCCGAACGGCACTAACCGGGTAGAGCTTACGGACAGAAATGCCAGGCCACACCAGCCAAGGCGGGTGTCACACCCATCGACCGAACCGGTCACGCCTACTAACTTTTGGTCCCCTATACTGCAAGTATGCCAGAGTCTCCTTTCAATTCTCCACTTCATCCATGAGGGTGGTCATTACAGGGTTCCCTCCTGTGACCATGCACTGTCCTCTCCGCAGTTTGGGGGCCTTTTGGTGTTGCACAACACAATCTGCCTACACAAGCTTTCTCCAGCTGATGGCTCTGTATTTCGTCAGAACCTCTGTGCACCCTCATTGTGTGTGGTCTTAATCATATCAGGAAACGTGGAGGAACTCGGGTGAAGTGGTTACTTCACACATTGTGATTCAGCTTCCAGGTAATTCTCTTCTGTTGTCAACCTCAATTTCATTTTAATGCTCGGTAACTTTGGGTAGGAAATGGAGGACGTGTCTGAAGTAAGGTAAGGCTTCAAAGCAACATATAATTCATGGAGGTCCTCCAATGATAGGCGTGTCACAGCTTGTCCTAATAATCTGCTCCACGGTTGTGGTGTCTGAATGAACTGGGGATAAAGAAGTATTTAACAGCTCTCAATATGGAAATTGGCCCCTCTGAGAGGAAGAGGACTTGAACTCTAGTTCCACCTATTGGCAGTAGCAATCCTAAAAGTCAATGTCAACCCTTTAACGAGCCTTGTCATATAGGACAAAAGCCAAACCAGACTTTCAATTTGAAGACACGGTGTTGGGATATCGCCCTTCATCTTACACTGGCATGTCAGACTTGGCATGTCACTCTCCACAAGGAGAACACATACCTCTTAGATCCCCGTCTTAGACTCTCTCCTAGCCAAACCAGATCTCATAATTTGAACTGACGAAAGGCTGAGACTGCAAATTGAGATTCTGGTTGGCTTTTATCCTAAGTCATATGACAAGGCCAATATTGACTTTTAGGATTGCTGCTTCCAATAGGTGGCACTAGAGGTCAAGTCCGTTCTAAAAAGACAATTTGCATATTTAATTTCCCAGAGGAGCATCATGGCATTCAGGTCTCATCATATTGGCATGTCACTCTCCACAAAGAGAAACCTTACCCCTACAGTCTTAACCTCTCACATAGCCAAACCAGATCCCATACTCTGCAATGATGAGAGGCATTACCCCTAAACATCGTGCCTGCAAATTGAGATTCTGGCTATGCTTATATCCTATGTCATATGACCTAGGCTCCTTAAAGGGCCAGTATTGACTTATAGGATTGCTACTTCCAATAGGTGCTCTTCCTCTGTGAACAGACAATTTGCATAATTAATTTCCCAGAGGAGCATTGTCTCATCATACTGGTATGTCACTCTCCACAAGGAGAAGTCTTACCCCTTACAGCTCTAAATGATACTACGGGTTCCCTGCTCTGGATATAGGTTGAAGTCCACACTGACCTAGCATTTATTACCTACCCAACTATATCCACTTTAGTCATGAACTTAATGATTTAATGACTAATATTAACCTTAGTCATTAACACATTAGTCATTAACTCCTTTTTGATGTTGTATTATAACTCTGCTTTATTAGTAGGCATGGTAGTCTCAAATCTACATCCTGCCTCCTCTCCGATTCTTTTTCTCTTCATCCACCATGCTTTACACTACTGCTCTGCTTCTCTAGTCTGGCTGCTATATATCCACCATAAAGAGAGATCCCAAACCCTTGCTTTTTCTCAATGTAGTTCCCTGAACTGTATTGATATCTGAACATTCTTATTTGGAGTATAGTATAGATGACATCTGTCCCTTATCAATCTCCTGTGGCATGCATCTCACATGACTCACCCGGCCCAGCCGCCGGCTGTCTGGACAGGAGCTCCATAGAAACACAAGCAGCTCTAAGCTCCTATGCAGAGAGCCGGCTGCCGGGCAGGGTGAGTCATGCGAGATGCGTGTGAGACACTCGCGTGCAGCTTGCATAAGTGAGACCCTTTCACAGCCATCATCTATACTCTAAATGAGTACTTTCTGATATTAATGCAGGGAAAAGCAGGAGTTTAGACAGTTCGTACGTGTAATTTCTTAACAGAAATGAAGACAAATCCAGTAATGAAGTGATTTGCAAAGTTTCCAAAGTTCCCACGATGGACAAAAGTATTAGAAAATAAATAGTTTAGTTTAATTAGTCTTTAGCTTGTAATCAGTGACGATCACATCTGTCTTCTTAGAATTAGAAAATGAAAGCGAACGTCTGTTTCTGAAGAACCACAGGAACTACCTCATAACAGAACAGTTCTCTTTTACAGTAAATGACCCCAAATCGTTTCTATCTGTGAATCGACCTGCAGTCTTCCTGTCTGAGCTGGTTGCACGAATGTATGTATTCTGGGGAATCTACAGAGGATAGTATATAACAATCAAATAGCTATCAATGTATAGAATCTGTTATTTATGTAGCATTAAAAGCCACACACATCGATCTGACTCATATCAGGTCCCGTCCACAATGAACAAGACACAGAAGAACTTTACAGTCAACTTTGCTGACTAACTGTATAGGGCTACGAAGAGCTGAACATGTGCAGTGCTAATGAAGAACAGGCCAACTGTGCAGTACTAATGAAGAACCGGCCAACTGTGCAGTGCTAATGAAGAACCGGCCAACTGTGCAGTGCTAATGACGAACCGGCCAACTGTGCAGTGCTAATGAAGAACCGGCCAACTGTGCAGTGCTAATGAAGAACCGAATAACCGGCCAACTGTGCAGTGCTAATGAAGACCAGCCAACTGTGCAGTGCTAATGAAGAGCTGAAAAACTGTGCAGTGCTAATGAAGACCAGCCAACTGTGCAGTGCTAATGAAGAAACCGGCCAACTGTGCCGTGCTAATGACGAACCGGACAAATGTGCAGTGCTAATGAAAAACCGGCCAACTGTGCAGTGCTAATGAAGAGCTGAACAACTGTGCAGTGCTAATGAAGAACCGGCCAACTGTGCAATGCTAATGAAGAACCGGCCAACTGTGCAGTGCTAATGAAGAACCGGCCAACTGTGCAGAGCTAATGAGGAACGGCCAACTGTGCAGAGCTAATGAGTAACCGGCCAACTGTGCAGTGCTAATGTAGAGCTGAACAACTGTGCAGTGCTAATGAAGAACCGGCCAACTGTGCAGAGCTAACGAAGAACTGGCCAATTGTGCAGTGCTAATGAAGAACCGGCTAACTGTGCAGTGCTAATGAAGAACAGGCCAACTGTGCAGTGCTAATGAAGAACAGGCCAACTGTGCAGTGCTAATGAAGAACGGGCCAACTGTGCAGTGCTAATGAAGAACCGACCAACTGTGCAGTGCTAATGAAGAACCGGCCAACTGTGCAGTGCTAATGAAGAACCGGCCAACTGTGCAGTGCTAATGAAGAGCTGAACAACTGTGCAGTGCTAATTAAGAACCAGCCAACTGTGCGGTGCTAATGAAGAACCGGCCAACTGTGCAGTGCTAATGAAGAACCGGCCAACTGTGCAGTGCTAATGAAGAACCGGCCAACTTTGCAGTGCTAATGAAGAACCGAAGAACCGGCCAACTGTGCAGTGCTAATGAAGAGCTGAACAACTGTGCAGTGTTAATGAAGAACCGGCCAAATGTGCAGTGCTAATGAAGAACTGGCCAACTGTGCAGTGCTAATGAAGAGCTGGCCAACTGTGCAGTGCTAATGAAGAACTGGCCAAATGTGCAGTGCTAATGAAGAAATGGGCAACTGTGCAGTGCTAATGAAGAGCTGGCCAACTGTGCAGTGCTAATGAAGAACCGGCCAACTGCGCAGTGCTGACGAAGAACTAGCCAACTGTGCAGTGCTAACGAAGAACTAGCCAACTGTGCAGTGCTAATGAAGAACCGGCTAACTGTGCAGTGCTAATGAAGAACCAGCCAACTGTGCAGTACTAATGAAGAACCGGCCAACTGTGCAGTGCTAATGAAGAACCGGCCAACTGTGCAGTGCTAACGAAGAGCTGAACAACTGTGCAGTGCTAATGAAGAACCGGCCAACTGTGCAGTGCTAACGAAGAGCTGAACAACTGTGCAGTGCTAATGAAGAGCTGAACAACTGTGCAGTGCTAATGAAGAGCTGAACAACTGTGCAGTGCTAACGAAGAACCGGCCAACTGTGCAGTGCTAATGAAGAACCGGCCAACTGTGCAGTGCTAATGAAGGACCGGACAACTGTGCAGTGCTAACGAAGATCTTACCAACTGTGCAGTGCTAATGAAGAGATGAACAACTGTGCAGTGCTAATGAAGATTTTACCAACTGTGCAGTGCTAACGAAGAGCTGGCCAATTCATCAGTGCTAACGAAGATAGCTGTACACCAAATTATTCATCTACTTTGGCATTTATGACTATGGCTAGTGATGTTACCATACCACCTGGATTAGGTAAATTCAAATTTTGAGAGGAGAATAATCTATTTCCAGATACTACAGGATGCAGATTATCTCCCAAAAGAACATGTTGAAATTGGACCTGCTCACATCTGCATTAATCCAACATCTGCTATCAGATGATGCCCCAAATACATAAAAGTGCTCATACTGATGGGATTAAAGGCATACACATTAGATAGAAGTTGACCAACGATCTGATGTGTATGGGGGCCTCCCTACTCTTCTCTGACAAATGATATTGGAGAGAGAAGGATCTAACAGTTCAAATGTCAAAGTCTTATACTTTTGGCAAAGATAAGCTGCTGCCAGAGAATCCTGACAGCAGCTTTCTCCTCTCTCACCATTCTTGTATTGCAGTTGGAAGACCAGCTGTCAAACAGAAAATCACTGAACAGATATCTCAAGTGCATGAGCAGATGATGGAAGTGGACATCTTGAGCCATAAAGACTAATGATTGGGTGAAGTTTCACAAGTCAACTCATGACCCGCCATCATCGTCTGGAGCTAAGTTGGCCATAATGGAAATTTTGATGGACCAAATCTTTCCTTTGTAAATGATCTTGATTTGAGAAATCTTCCAAGAAAGATTGTTTGCTCTTTCCCGGAGTCACTCAACATTTAATGACCAATAATGGTTCAGTTAATGATTATTGAATCTACTTGTATAAGAATTGTATTTAAAACATCACCCAAGCACAAGGTGTCATGAACTTTCATTTTATGTGAACAGCCAACTTTAGACATATAATACAGAATGATTACGAGGCAAATGAACAAAGGCAGGAGTTCTTAAGGATGTTTGTAGAAGGTGTTTGTACAGATAAGATCTGGCTTAGATGTTGCATTGAGCAATACAGGATATACAGGATGTGTAGTTTAATAAAACTTTAAAACACTATTGGGCCTCATACACATTGGATAAAAGTCAGTTGAACCCATCAAAATCAGCAGAATTGACTCATCATTGAATGTGTATGGGGACTTCCCATCTCTCACCCAATGGTTGATGTCGGTTAGAATTCAATCACCCGACCCTTTTTTCTGCAGATAAGCCACTGTCAGGTTATTTCGGCAGTGCATTACTCCGATCTACTCACCGGTGAACAGATGAATACTCGGACGAGTCAAGAGTTCATGTGTATGACGCAGTCGGCAGCTGTCAATAGAAGGAGTGTTTAGCTGACAGTTGGCTAGGTGTTTGGCTACCTTTAGGTTTGATCACATCTGTTTTGTTGGTGCCCAAAAAAGTTATAAACTATTTTGTCTGATGGACCTAGATTAATGGTGGAATGACCGGACTGCAAGCCAGCAACTGCAGTACGATGGTCACACTTTGTGCTAGTTGTCACGTTACTGCGCACCCGGCCAGGGTACTTTTCACCCATCTTCTGGTCCTGGAAAGGGGGTACGTTCACATAGCCCTTCTCTGGGGACCGGGCACACAGGTCACAGTTGGATCAAACACACCAGTGAACCAAATGAAGCAACAGTACAAAACAAGTAAGAAAACAGCAAAGCCAAGATCAGAAGGCAAAGAACCACCTGGAAGCACAAAACTACTAACCTCAACAACCAAAATACAACTGAAATAATTGGCACTATATAGAGAGGCAAAGCAGGAGGGGAGGAGAGTAGAGTTGAGGGAACCTTCCACCATCTAGCTGAACTAGCAGACACAGTTTCCCAAAACCACTGGCAACAGCTGACAAACTGGTGGATTTGGAATCATGGGGCCCGTAAACAGCATACTCGCTGGGAGTGACAGCATCCCTCCTCCCAGCAATACAAGAAGTAAATCTCCCTAAGCACAATGCATGACCAGAGCGAAAACCTGCACTAGCTTCACCCTCCTAATGTATCCAAAATCATCCCTTTACTGCTCTCCATTGTGCCCATGTGCTCGCATACATCTCTGTGCTCTACTGAGGGCAGAGCAAATTATTGTAGTGCATATGCGCAGGTGTTCTCTAACCTTTCCCTGCACATGTGCATTACAGTACTTTGCTCTGCCCTAAGCAGGGCAGAGAAAAGTACATGTGCACAGGAGCACAATGGAGCAGACTGTGTGTGGATGATGCAGGACACATCATCTGCACGAAGCTTAGAATGAGGATGGCAATCACCAAAAGAAAGGAGGCGCTGGATCAACACCTGCAACACCCATCGAACCAGACCATAGGGGAATATAATAAAAGTTCTTTTTTGCATTATACAGATCAGGCTGGGAACTTATGAATAGTATTATAGAACGCTGTACATAGGGGATTACTGGTTGTCCCCGCAATTTATATGAGGATAACTGGTTACAGGTTTACCTTAATTTAGCGCTAATGATTGTCATAGGACTAAATTCTGTACAGGGACTGTAGTTAAGATACTTTAAACAAGAAACCATAAGCATGGCAAATTGACCAAAACAAGAGGATTTTTAATAATTATTAATTTCTTATTTGAGGGACCGTAATGGGGTCTAATTTCACCCTTCATTGGGTTGATCTCATAAATCTTCCAATTTTATAATCTACCATAATTCCCAAAGGAAAATACCTGCCTTTTGATGATCCGCTGTGTATTTTAGTTCCATCCCATCTAGCATTTTACTAGGCCAAACAAGCTAACAACAATATGAAATCTGGATGTGTCAGAACTAGTTCAATCCTCTCTTATATATACAACCCGGCTGCGTCTAAAACAATACGTTATATTGCATTGTAAAGCTGTTTATTGGCATCTTCTCCAGCTGATTGGGCGTCTTAAATAAATGTTGTAACATAATATATCGCAGCTTTAAATGTCCCAGAAATAATTAACCATGGAGAAAAAACAACAATAAACCAATCCCATTGTCAGGAGAGGTGTAACATTATGCATTCTTTGCCACCTCCTTTTCCTGGGGAAGGGATTAGCTTTTGGACTACATGTTTTTACATGACGTGTTTTCAGAAGGACAATCCGAAAAGATAAAAGAAACATTGAATTAACATAGAACGTCTGATTTGTTTGGGGAAGACTAAAAAAAAAAGAAACCATAATGCAATCATGCAGTGCGTATATATTACAGAGATATTGTGGGAAGTACTGGAACTTGCATCGGGTTGTGGTGGCTCTGGGTGGTACATGCCAAAAGGGGTGCTTAATACTTTTTTAAGCTGACACAGCACATTTGGATATACACTTTATATTTACCCACTGGTGGACACAGGCAGAAGAGGGGTGCCTGAGAGCAATATAAAAGCCCTTATGTCACGATGGTTTCTGGTACCTGGGAGACTTGTGACTGGTTTGGACCTCATGCCTCATGTCTATATTGAGACTTCATATTAAATGTGCTTTTTTTCCTTTAGCAGTTAAGGAGTTAATGTCAGTCTCTGCTACCAGCAAGCTAGCTAGGTCTTGTCCAGATGTGGCAACTCTGTGGTTAACCCATCCCCTTTATATGATCACATACTTCCAGCATGCTTTGCTGGAGATTGAACATTCATTCCTAACCAAGCAGCCTTTGGTGAAGGTGCTTTTCTGGAGAGCTGACTACTACCAAGCTGTCTGCTGCCAACGAAGCTAGGCAGCAGGCGTGAAGTTGTTTGTTGTTCCTTGTCTGTCTTCCCCTTCCCTCGTGTCTCCATTTCTGCAGTGGTGGGATTAGCGCTCCTGCTGGCCATTCTCTATTGAGGGCTAATATCAGGGCCAGTGAGGGCTTAAGGTACCCTGCTCGGCGACGAGTTGTAAGAACTCGTATAGGGATGGTAGGGAGATGAGGGCACAGCCGCAGGTGAGTGCAGGAGGTCACCTCTTCTTTGTTCCGTATGAGAAGGACCCTCCACTGTATTTATCCCTCTGGTGTCTCCCTGTCTGTTCTTCCGTGTAGCCCACCGGACACCGTTGGTCCGTGCACCACTGTCACGCACAGTAGTTGGACATTCCCTTAGTTCAAGCGTGACACCTTAACAGCCAAAGAGCTCATCAAAATACACAATTACTTTGGAAGTAGAAATGGGTCCTCTAACCTCTTGGGCCCCTGTGCGGTTGCACAGCCGGCACTAATGATATGTCCACACCAGTATTTACCCTATAGTTAGGCTACGTTTACACACAGCGTATTGCTGTGTTTTGTGAGGATCCATTTTTGATGCAAAAACTGCACCAAGAATGGATCCTCACAAAGCGCAGCGTTCTGTGTGTGAATGTGTTGCGCTATTCGCCTGCGCTATGTACGCACCTCGCAGCGCTCCCCCGGTGATTGCCGGCGGTGTCTATTCATCCCCGAAGGCCGCAGGGAGCGCAGCCGTACAGCGCCATGTGACAGAGTGACATCGCTCGGTCACATGGTACAGTCTTTGGTCCTCCAAACGTCCTATACCATCGAAATGAGGAGAGATCTATAGGGGAGCGCGGTGAGTAAAGGCTCAGCAAAAAAACGCAAAAAGGATTGACATGGTCATCTTCAGCCCAACGGCGGATGTGTTAAAAGCGCAGCGTGTGAATGAACTATAGTGAAATGCATTGACTTGGCTGGGACAGCGAACATCAATGCGTTTCATTGTATTCCACTGCAATAGCAGATCTATAGAAAGTGCAGAAATAGCGCAGCGTGTGAACGTGGCCTTAAAGTTCCAAAATTCCATCCACCTTACGTTCTCCTCTCTAGGTCAATACTTGATGACCAAGTACTCGAAAAATAGAGCTACAGATTGGTCCTAGGTGCCAACCCTCCACTTCTGACAGATCAGATGTAAAAGAAGTCAATTGATACTATGGGAATATTTTTACATCTGGATTCCAATACAACTAGAACATCTTGAGCTTTATCATCCTACTTGGCAAGAAGTTTGACATGGATATATGTCCAGTGAATTTGATATTAGGGTACCGTCACACTGTGCGACGGGATCGGAGATGTCAGTGGCGACGAGCAGGAGCGCACACGTTTTTGCCGCCCTCGCCAGCGTCGCCATCCCCCATTTACATGGGGCGACACCTCCGATATCAGTGCCGACAGGCCACGCCCCTGCATCGCCTAAGAAATCGGCGGTACCGTCGCACCGTGTGACGGTACTCTCAGTGTGAAATAGGTATTTCCACATTGCATTGATTCCAGTCATTGCAGTTACAACACCACAGACTCAAATCGGCCAAGAGCAACGTTATTAGGTTGTTACTTAAACAATAGTTCAGTAATAACCAAGTAGCGCACCAATGGGTTTTCCCAAATTGACAAGTTGTCTCCTACCCATAGGACACAGTATAATTTACCGAGTGCCGGGGCGACTGATCACGAACGATCCCAAGAACGTGACTCTGAAGGAACCCATGCTGAATGAAGCCGAGATGTACAAGCTTGTCCTCGGCTCCATTCTGTGTCTATAGGACGGCCATAGAAAGCCAATACAGCACTTGTAGAATCACAGAATGGTGGAGTTGGAAGGGACCTCCTGGGTCATCTTTGGTCCAACCCCCTACTCAAAGCAGGATTCACTAAATCACCCCAGACAGATGTCTGTCCAGCCGCTGTGTGAAGACTTCCATTGAAGGGGAACTCACCACCTCTCGTGGCCGCCTGTTCCACATGTTGATCACCCTCACTGTCAAAATGTTTTTTCTAATATTTAAAGTGTTTCCTTCCACTGCTTCTAGTCTTTCTTTGTGCAAATGAGAATAAAGCTGATCTTTCTATAGTGTGACAGCCCAAAAATAAAGCTGATCCCTCTACAGTGTGAAAGCCCTAAAATAAAGCTGATCCTTATACAGTGTGACAGCCCTAGAATAAAGCTGATCTCTCTGCAGTGTGACAGCCCTAGAATAAAGCTGATGCCTCTATAGTGTGACAGCCCTAGAATAAAGCTTATCCCTTTACAGGGTGACAGCCCTAGAATAAAGATGATTCCTCTACAGTGTGACTGCTTAGAATAAAGCTAATTCCTCTACAGTGTTACTGCCCTAGAATAAAGCTTATCCCTTTACAGTGTGACAGCCCTAGAATAAATCTGATGCCTCTACAGTATGAGAGCCCTAGAATAAAGCTGATCTCTCTACACTGTACCAGCCCTAGAATAAAGCTGAATCCTCTACAGTGTAACAGCCCTAGAATAAAGATGATCCCTCTACAGTGTGACAGCGCTAGAATAAAGTGAATACCTCAACTGTGTGACAGCCCTAGAATAAAGCTAATCCCTCTACAGTGTTACAGCCCTAGAATAAAGCTGATCCCTTTACAGTGTGACAGCCCTAGAATAAAGCTGATCCCTCTACAGTGTGACAGCCCTAGAATAAGGCTGATCCCTCTACAGTGTGACAGCCCTAGAATAAAGCTGATCCCTCCACAGTGTGACAGCCCTAGAATAAAGCTGATCCCTCCACAGTGTGACAGCCCTAGAATAAAGCTGATCTCTTTACACTGTGCCAGCCGTAGAATAAAGCTGATCCTTCTACAGTATGACAGCCCTGGACATATTTGTAGGCACCTTTTAAGTCTCGTCTCAGTCTTCTTTCTTGCAAGCTAAACATTCCCAAATCCTGTAACTGTTCCTCATAGGACATTGACATTGACTGACCGCACTAGGTATCTAGCTTTGCTTGCAGAATTAGAAAGAAGGGTCATCTTTTTTATTTTAACCAAACAGCGCCCCCCTTGTCTATTGGTTGGGCTTGGTATTGCCGTCTATTCCTATTCACTTTAGTTGTAGTACTAGATACTGTCCATAGGTGTGTGCAACTGATTAGACCGTAATGCAGAATCATAAGGTCTGACTTGTACGTGTGGAGTGAGATTTTTGCACGTCTGCCAGCTGGAAGGACTGAGTCTGTATATGGCAGCGTTTCTGCAATGGATCCACCCACTGTATTCACAATCCACTGATTGTCATCTACTACTGTTTTCCCACATGAAGGCAGGTAGAGGCCGGGCAGAGGTGAGGTGAGGACATCTTCCTTATTGTACACAGCGAGAGATCTACAGACGAACGTGGAAGGAGGAAACATTGATCTCAGAAAGAAGCTGATAAGGCCCTGTGCACATGTCGCGTTTTTATCACTTTTGTTGCTGCATTTTTTTAGAGCCGATCTGTCACAAAACGGCAAACATATCCTCATGCCATCAAAGTCAATGAGACTCCTGAAGTTCCTTATTGTTCCCTTGCAGATTTAGGCTGGTTTAACATTGGCATTTTTTGTCATATGTGTGTATCCAGCTTGAACTGTTCGGCCCGGGTGCATCCCGTTGTTGACAGTTTTTTCACTGAGACCAAAAACGTATCTTGGTGCCTTTTTGGTCTGTGTGACAAAACCCAGAAGCACCCGGATCTGGGGCACCATGGGTAAAATCACAATGGACCCAATGGATCCCATATCCGGCGGACTCCTGATCCAGCTGGATCCGGTGGACTCCACATCCCACTTGATCCCTCGGACTCCAGATCCTGCTGGATGCAGACACCAGATCTGGGTTTTTGAACTACGCATGCCTAGATCGCATTCTAAATGACATGGCTCCTCGGGGGCGTGCCATTTGTCACCAGATCTGGCGGAAAGAGGTAATCCACCAGATGCAACTGGATGCTCCCGCACCAGTATTATCACTGATCCGTGAGATGGTTCGGTGATAATACCGGTGTGTGTGCATCCAGTTGCATCCTGAAAAAACACTTGCAGGGGAATCTGAGGGAATGCAGGCTTTACCGACATTTAAAAACCAACCTTAGGCTATCTGCGCACAGAGTGCAAACATTTTCGGCAGCAAATCTGTATCCCCTGGCAGAAGAACGCACCAACAACACAATGCATTTTGGTGCAGATTTGTGCCATGCCTTTTTGTGGTGCCCCTATGGTCCGGTCGCCACAGTGGTACTGCCTCTCTCACCAGAGATGATATCATGCTTGGAGGCAGAATTAGACCTCAGGTAAAGTCATCACATGCACACACCAGTCCTGACTCTTGGTCGGAAGGGGTGCTCAGCACCCGAGTTCAAGGGAGCTGCCCTGTTTCCGGCAAGGAGGAGGGGTTAGGTAGAGAAAGTGCAGGAAGGGACAGGAGACAAAACAAGAGTAGTAGACGAGGAGTGAGAAGGAGAAGGTCCTGGGTAGTGGAGCTGTTGATGAGATCACCCCAGGCAGCGCTACAGAGGACACCAGAGTCCTGGGTTAGACGGGTACTGCACGTCCCGCTGACCAATTCTGACTGCACATCCCGCTGACTGCAAGTTTCCTGGCCACATACATTTTTTTTTAACTAAGGCTAGGTTCACATTTGCGGTAGCAAATTCAGATCCTGATTTGGTTTTGAGCTGTAAAAATGCTCAAAACCGGATCAGGATCCGCAGCCCATAGGAGCCCATTATAAAACTGGATTGCACTACATGCAGTCCGGTTACCGCTTCCGGATTTGCAGCCTGCGATAAAAATCAAGCAGGCTGCAGTTTTCGGAGCGGTTTGCAAACCGCAGCAGGCTTGCTATAATTAGCTCCTATGGAAGCCCATCCGGCTACCGCAAGGCACATGTGAATGCCTGCGACAACCGCATGCTTTGTTCATCCCTGCTGTCGCAGGGATGAACAAAGGGTTAATCTTACTAATAGATGTGGGCACCATGTCTCCAGGGAGTGCCCACCCTCCCAAGAGATGTGGTGTCCATATGGGGCAGCATATGAAGGGTTAATTAGGTGTATTACTGTATTGCCGGCTATTGTCGGCATTTACTATTTTATGAATTAAAGCCGGTGGCTCCTCGCTGTGGAGGAAATATAGTGTCGAGCCCAGGCTTTGGGGTACTCGGGTATCAGGCTACAAGGGGTTAACGCTCCTGTTGTCACGGGGAGTGGTGGCCGTGCCTGATCCTGTGTCCTGGGTATATCTTCAAAAAGGGGTGATTATTTACAGGGGATTTTTATATATTCAGTTTGTCGTGACACCACCTGTATTTTCTGGTGAGGTGTCACCAGCGCCGCCACAGTCCACTGGAGGTCGGTGGTAATGCGGTTAGTTTGGCAAAATCCTCGACAGGTAGGACTGGACCTCCGGGGCAGTGTTCCTGTGAAGGAAACCAATTCATGCAGAAAGGAAACAGAGGCAGAGGCAAAGTCACTTTTCCTCCAGGTACTTTACTGTTGGTTGTAGCAGTTGCAGTTCAGTACTTTTGATGTTACAAGAACAGGTAGCAAATGGGTGGCTGCAAGTGGATCCCAGGTGGTATGATGGAACCCTCGGTGTACCTTCCTTTACAAACACGTGTCTGTTCTTCCCTGCTTTCCAGTTTGGTGTGAAGCCTGGTGACTTAGAATCCAGCCTGGCCTCCTCTCCTCTCTCTCACCTTCGCTGCCGTCGGGTAACCCTCTACTGGCTGGCCGCTCGTTCCTTTGGTGGTGCCTGGTACCCTCTTTTTGGACTGCTCTGGTGCCCGGGAGAATTGAAGACTCCACGGGAATCCAGATTCTCTGTCGCACTTTTAGCTACGGCAGTCTGCGGGCTCCGGTGCCCGGTAAGCTGTCGGGGAGAACCTATCAACGGTCCCTCTTCCCAGACCGGCTGCTCTCCTGAAAAGCTCCTTCTCATCTCCATACACTTTAGCTGTTCTTTCTAGGATCTTTCCTCCTCCTCCATCTCCTTTCCTGGTCCCTCAGCCGAGAGACTTCAGGCAAAAGCCCAGAGGCAAACACCTCCTTACTCCCCCTAGAGGTGAATTTATCCCCTCCCGGGTAACCTCCTGCCATGTAAAACTAATGTGGGAGTGTTGGGACGGTCCCACCCACCATCTTAGGGTCCACCTGCAGCTGGAGCATCTGCATCTCTTTTACAGGTGCAGTACCCCTCTATGACGCCTGCTTAGCGGGGCGCCACAACAGTACGTAATGTGCGTACTGTATCTGCCACTATCCAGGGTCCTGAAAGCTTTAACATTAGTTCTATGGCAGTGCGTTGCCCATAGACCTAATGTTAACGTTTTCAGGAGGATGAATAGCGGCAGATATAGTACGCACATTACGTACTGAATCTCCTCCACAGCGAGGAGCCGCCGGCTTCAATTCATAAAATAGTAAAAGCCGACAATACAGTAATACACCTAATTAACCCTTCATATGCTACCCCATATGGTCACCATGTCTCTAGGAGGGTGGGCACTCCCTGGAGACATGGTGCCCACATCTATTATTAACATTAACCCTTTGTTTATCCCTGCAGCAGCAGGGATGAACAAAATATCCGGCACATTATGAGCAATCTGGTTACCGGATCCGAGTTTAAAGACACATTGTGAACTCAAAATGTGTCTGAAGGCTCATGCGATTACCGCATCCGAATCTGGATGCAGTAATCGCAATGAGCCTTCCAAGTGTGGCCATGTTCACACACATGCGTTTTTTTTGACTATCCCTGCGTTTTTTCGTGTGTTAAAAAAAACGCAGGTGCGTTAACGCAGGGTACATTTGAGTGTACATGCGTTTTTCCCCCCCTGTCCAAAAAACGCTGCATGCAGCGTTTTTGGGTGCTGGAAAAAAACGCAGGGGTGGTTTTCCAAAAACGCATGCGTTTTTTTAACATGGGTCCCTATGACCGCGGTAACCGGTCATGTGACTGTGACATCACGCCAGGTCCTGTGCATCAGAAGAAGAGAAGCTGGAAGCACCGCGGGTGTCGTGGAGAGGTGAGAATAATGATTTTTTTTTTTTTTAAGCTCTGCAAAGAAGGGGGGCAAAGAGGGGCTGCAAAGAGGGGCTGCAAAGAGGGGCTGCAAAGAGGGGCTGCAAAGTGGGGGGACAAAGAGGAGGACAAAGAGGAGGACAAAGAGGGGAGAAAGGTGACAGGAGGGTGACAGGAGGGGGACGAGGTAACAGGAGGAGCAGGGAGAGGATCCAAACTGATGCTGCAAAACATCGGGATCGGAGGCCTATTTGGCATCTGATTGCAGTCATCAGTTTGGATCAGTTGCTGTCCGAGGGGAGCTGCAAAAAGTCTGATCCCCTCGGACAGCACAAAAACGCAGTGTGAAAGCAGCCTTATTTGGCACGGATCAGGTCGGATCCAATTCGGTCCGATTTGACCCGCTGTGCCACGATTTTGGGCACAGCAAAAAAAATCGGCCAGAATCGGATCCGACAAAAATCGGATGCCAATAAGGCCAAATCCGATGTGATCCGTGCCCATAGGATAACATAAGGCCAAAATCTGATCACTCACCTTATGCATATCAGACCATACTTCCAAGGTGTCAGCCTAGGTCAGTGAATAGAAGCCAACTGAGGCCCAGACACCTGCAGCCTGCACCACAAATGCCTGGGCTATTTCACAGTTAACCCTCACTGGACCACACCAGCACTCATGGATAGAAGCAAAGTTAGGTTCAGGTGAATGAAGCTAAATCAAACTTAGCCTGAGGGCAGAGTGTGATAACTGTGTGTGTGAACAGTTACTAAAATTACTAACGTCAATGCAGATGGAAACGGACAGAATCTGGCGTGCACGGCAAAGTGGTGGTCAGCCACTAGACCATTCAAAGTGAAGTAAAGGGGGAGCCAGCACAGTCAGAAAGATTGGAAAAATAAATAGTGTAAATACACATATTTTTTCCATACTGCACAGTAATAAGACATTTCGCAAAAGATTAAATAATCTTTTGAGCCACTCTTCCACGTCAAGGAATGTCTCAGATAGAGTGGTCCTATTCTATAAATTTTTAATTTTTGTTGTGTCCTAAAACAGCAAAATACATATAAAATGGATCATATAAGCAATCACTCACCTTATGCATATCAGACCATACTTCCAAGGTGTCAGCCTAGGTCAGTGAATAGAAACCAACTGAGGCCCAGACACCTGCAGCCTGCACCACAAATGCCTGGGCTATTTCACAGTTAACCCTCACTGGACCACACCAGCACTCATGGATAGAAGCAAAGTTAGGTTCAGGTGAATGAAGCTAAATCAAACTTAGGGGGCCGTCACACGGAACGATATCTTGCCCGATATCGTTTAAGCGATCTCCTTTTTGATCGCTTAAGCGATATCGGGCAAGATATCGTTGCATGTAATCAAGCGATTTACGATGTTAAATCGCTTGATCGTGACATCGCTGATCTGAGCTCCGGTTCTCAGATCTAGCGATGAACGATGCAACGATCTGCATCATCGTGGTGTATGACACCACGATGATCCATCTCCCAGCGACCGCGCCTATGCTGGGAGATGGTAACTATGGTACACGTCGGGTAACTAAGCGACGCACGGCGCCTAGTTACCCGATGTGTACCATAGTAACGAGCGAGATCGCGGCTCCGCATCGCTGGTGAGTCTGTCTGTGTGACATCTCACCAGCGATGTGAGCGATATTGTAAGCGATTGCGCGTGCACGTGATCGCTTACAATATCGCTAAGGATATCTCAGCGTGTGACGGCCGCCTTAGCCTGAGGGCAGAGTGTGATAACTGTGTGTGTGAACAGTTACTAAAATTAAAGTACAGTTAGAAATTATGTGCACATGCACTTTTTGTATTGCGTGCTAGCCTTAGGCAGCGCTGGCTTCTTGGCTTTTTTATTTGTTATAGGTTTGTGGCTGACCACTACTTTTTGCCGTGCGCGCTTGGTTGTGCATGCCATTCTATCTGTCTTTAATGTGATTGATCTAGGCCGCTGTACATACATACAGCGGCCATACCCTGCCCATAGGCTCTGCTTGATTGTTGCACATGTGTTTGGGCCTGTTCTACCCTCATCCATGGTTGTTGGTTGGGCAGTGTGGGGGTCAGATCTGATAATGTCCGGATGTCCTGTCCGGACCTGGTCTGCCTTTATCTGCGCTGTTTTTTCTGGCGCCATGGGAGTAGTTCAGTAATGCTTCAGGTACGTGTGCTTTTGATATGGTTCTGCTTTTAATGCATTCAGGAGGCCGTAATGGCACAGCGAATTAAAAAATGTAGAGTAGGACTGCCCCATCTGAGAATGCCATGACGTGGCGGGGTAGCTCAAAGAATTGATCAATTGTTGCCAAATGTCTCACTTTAAAGTACAGTTAGAAATTATGTGCACATGCACTTTTTGTATTGCGTGCTAACCTTAGGCAGCGCTGGCTTCTTGGCTTTTTTATTTGTATAACCCCTGGGGCTGCTGTATAACCCCTGGGCTGCTGTATTACCCCTGAGGCTGCTGTATAACCCCTGGGGCTGCTGTATTACCCCTGGGGCTGCTGTATTACCCCTGGGGCTGCTGTATAACCCCTGGAGCTGCTGTATTACCACTGGGGCTGCTGTATAACCCCTGGGGCTGCTGTATAACCCCTGGGGCTGCTGTATAACCCCTGGGGCTGCTGTATTACCCCTGGGGCTGCTGTATAACCCCTGGGGCTGCTGTATAACCCCTGGGGCTGCTGTATTACCCCTGGGGCTGCTGTATTACCCCTGGGGCTGCTGTATTACCCCTGGGGCTGCTGTATTACCACTGGGGTCTGTATATACCACTGGGGAGGCTGCTGTATACCACACTGCTGGGGGCTGTATACCTGTGCTGGGGTCCACCCTCGGCTTATACACGAGTCAATAGGTTTTCCCAGGTTTTGGGGGCAAAAGTAGGGGGGTCGGCTAATACACAGGTCGGGTTATACACGAGTATATACGGGTAGTAATCCTACAATGTCTGCTGGACATGGTATTAGGAGGTTTATGGCTCAGTCAGTACACACTCCATACTTCATGGTAAGGGGAGGGTTTATGGCTCAGTACACACTCCATACTTCTTGTTATTAACCAGCTAATGCTCTCTTGTCCACCGCACTGCAGTGTCAAAAGAGGACAACAGCGAGACAAGCAGCAACATGGCATCAGAGAGTCCCTGACCTCGAAATAGAAGATCCTCAGATCCTGGTATTGTGACATAATATTAAGAATAATACTTTTTGCATTTATATTACACTATGAACTCCACAGCACTTTACATACATCATGAACACTGTCCCCATTGGGGCTCACAATGTAAACAACCTATCAGTATGTCTCTGTAGTGTGGTTGGACGAACCTTTTATAGGTCCCCGTTAAATTAAATTTACTTTCAAAGTATGCTGACATTTTTATTCCCAGACATATTTGGGGGGGGCGCCGTTTGCCTTACCTGCCTAGGGCACCAAAATGCCTTGTCCCGGCACTGTGTGTGTGAACAAGGCCGATGGCTTCAAGATACAAATCTGCACCAAAAAATGCAGTGTTCACACAAGAAAATGCTAATATCAGCAAAGTCAATGAAAATCCTGATGTTTGTGCACACATTAATATTTTCTTTTTACAGATTTGGTGCCAATTTTTGCAACGTTTTTCCACACAAATGCATGAAAAACACATGCAAAAAATAGGCTATGTTCACATACAATTTGCGTTTTTTTTAGCACTCCTAAAACCACATGTGTTTTTTTAAGGAGTGCTAAAAAATGTCTCTTGTGCGTCTGAAAGGAAATACAGTCTTTTTGGACTTTGTCATTTTTTCCTCAAAAACGCAGGCAAAAACGCAAGCGTTAACGCAGGGTGCATAAATGTGCCATTTAAAAACGCATGCGTTTTCCATAGGGCCCCATGTTATAGAAACGCATGCGTTTTTTAGAAAACGCATGCGTTTTTTTATCATGGGGCCCTATGGGAAACGCATGCGTTAACGCAGGTGCCTATGTGTGCCCTGCGTTAACACATGCGTTTCCCATAGGGGCCCATGTTAAAAAAACGCATGCGTTTTTGGAAAACCACCCCTGCATTTTTTCCAGCACCCAAAAAACGCTGCATGCAGCGTTTTTTGGACTGGTGGAAAAAAACACAAATGGAGCTGAAAAACGCATGTACACTCAAATGTACCCTGCGTTAACGCACCTGCGTTTTTTTTAACACACCAAAAAACGCAGAGATGGTCAAAAAATGCATGTGTGTGAACATGGCCATAGCTTGTTTTCCCTGCCAGGAGATACAGATTTGGTGAAGAAATTTCTGCAACAAAATATTCAACGAAGGCACACAGAGTTTTTGGAACAAAAATTGAAACGTTTTGAGTTTTTTAATACATTTTGGAGACTTTCTGCTCTAAAAACTCCTGAAAAATGTAGTGTGAGGCATTCCCATAGAGTATGTGCACCATATCTTATTTTCTATTGAAGGAACATCCGAGATTCTAGCTGAGCCCACTTCAGAAAACCACCAACGGTCTTTTTCCTTTTTTTTGTATCTACAGTATAGTGGCAAGTGATGCAGGAACAAGCTACTTCTTTTAACCACTTAAAGGGAACTTGTCACCTAGATTTAAGTCCCTACACTATCACTACCTGTCCCTGCACCTTCCTAGCTGCTCCCTATCTATCCCTATCTGAGCTAAAGGGGCCCTATAAAACTGGAGAAAAATAACTTATAATTTACAGCAGTCCCTGAGGCTGGGGACTGGAAAGGCAGCACCAGGCTCCATGCATCACTCCTCAATCCGGCAGCGCACGCCCCGCTGGGCGGCATCATTCTTTCTTCATCGCCTCCCCTTTATTTGGAATCTCCCGCCCTCTGTACACCTAATATGCACCGCCCGCTACATCACATCCGGCGCGGTTGATTATGGGCCGATCACGTGATCGGCCCGCCTGTGGACATGCACAATGCACTTATTGAAGCCGGGCCAAACTTTTCCATTTCAGTCAGTAGAAAAAGCAAATGTGTAGAAGATTTCTGAAATTTCAGAGCTTTTCCTGATGCTGGAGAGATCAGCTTTTTATTTGCATAAAACTCATGAAAATCAGAGCAGAAATGTAATGTGTGAACATAGCCTAACCATTTCTGAACCCTAAATTGGTAAACGAGGTAATGAGGGACTAGACAGCGCAGCACAGCGATCTCACTTTATTGCATTTTGTTTATTTTTCCAAGCAGAATCTGCCTAAAAAATGTTTCTCCGCAGTTTTCCCTATACCGAGTGTTTTAGCAAAACCATCTCATCATCAGGTGGATTCACTCCTTTACCAATTACATTTTTGTCCTGATTTGTTTAATCTTTAGTTAATTTGTTCTTCTCATTTCTCACCATTTGGAGAGAAGGGGAATTTTCTGTGTCTGTCCCAATTCCCCTTGTCACTTAGTAAAAGGAGGCATTGTGATTTAAAGGGGAAGTTCTCATTTTGTTCATTGTTCTGTTTACAGCTGGGTTTCTGTAATTGTGTAGTAAACATTAACTCGGACAACATAGTTCTGCGAAAGAAAAAGAAGAAGCGTGAAGGTCTTAAGTTCCTTAACTTAAGACGTAAATTGAGGTTTGGAGCAGAGGAGGGGATGGTGGACAGGAGGACGGAAAAACGGTGACCTTTATGTGCTCATAGAAACATATATTGGATGTGAATTGTGTTGTTTACACATACAGATGGAGCAGACATGAAGGGGTCACATCATTATAATAGAGGGTCTATCCTCTTAAAGGGAAGGTGTCTGACTGCTCAGACCAAGCACAGGCGCTTGGTGCACTCGGTGTGGCCAAACATTTAAAAGGAATCTGTCAGTAGGTTTTTGCTATCTCATCTTAGAGCAGCACAATTTAGGCAAAGAGACCCTGAATCCAACAATATATCATTTAGTTTATCGGGTGCATCGGTTCTGACACAATCAGAATTTTTAGATTTAAAGGGGAACTCCGGGGAGATATAAATTTTTGTACTGTCCCTGCCCTCCTACATGATGAAGCACGACTGGGCACTACAGTTCTAGGATCTATAGATCACTTATAAATCAATAAACTAAGATCTGCTCCTCAGCTCTCACCCCTCCCTCAGGGACAGAGAAATTCAGCGACAGGCTGAATTTAATAGGGCATTTTTTATAGTTTACCACTTGCCACTAGAATTCTACTAGACCGAGAACATTATTAAAATGGATCGACAAAGAAAATTAATTTACTGCTCTTTGTAGATAAATCTGCATTTAATTTCTAATGTGCATTTCACTAATAATAATTTTTTAGGACCATCCTAGTGACATATGCACCAGCATAAAAGAAAATATCTAAAAAAAAATTACCTGGAAGACAGTAGTTTGTCAAGTTCCCCCTTCAAGGGGTTTTTCCCATTTAATAAAAACATAACTATTTTCTAGAAGACGCTGGAGTCAAGTGTCACTGTAATGAGCAAATATTCATAACGTTAGTACAAGTTTCATATGTTAGTTTTTTTAGTAGAAAGTTACACTTTATTATGTGAAAATACAAGTGTGGTAAACCCTCCCACACAACTGGCCACCAGTGGCTCCAAAGTGCCTGCCACAAATAGTCCTGTAGACACCAGTAGGACATGTCACCTAGAGTGCTAGTAGGAGTGTGTGCCACATGGATCCTTCTCAGCTCCAGGAGGAGTGTGTGACACATAGATCCTTCAGTGTGTATGTGGCACCTCAGAGTCCGGTTGCCACAATGACATTGCCTCCCTCGGGGGGGGGGGGGGGGGATATGTCTTGCTTGGAAGAAAGAAGAGGTATCCACACCAGGTTAGTCAACAGCATGCAACACTTTTCTTGACTGCAGACCAGAAAGGGTAGCTCTGAAACCCGGGTTCAGGGGAGCTCTCCTATAAATTCTGGCCTGGGGGTCGGATTGGTCAGTTCAGTTCCTAGGCGGACTGTGAAGACGACCTGTGGACTGGAGCAGTGTTAAGCTCGTCCCAGGCAGAGTAGAGAAGGAACAGCAAGAGTGAGTAACCCATAGGAGAGGGTCTGAGGAAGGAGAAAAGCAGGCCTGGGGAGTGGAGCCAGTTACCGGTTGACCCCAGAGCAGAATGTGAGAAACGGACACTGGAGTCCAAGGTTGTGAGGGTACTACAGGCCCAGCAGCCAAAACCAGAGGACGGGAGATTCCAAGTCTCCAGGCCACAGCAAAGCACCTGGAGGCACAGCAGCATCGGAGAGCTGAGGACCAGTTGCCAGAGGAGTGGTGCCCAGGAAGGGCTCAAGCTGCCGGCCATACGGGTGAGAGACTTACAAGCAGGAGGAGAGGGTCGCATCTTAGATACAGGCAGCCAGGACCAGCAAAGAGGAGTGTGACCCACCCAGGAGTCTATGGGAACTTGGCATCCGGGCGTTTATTGTAAGGGGATATCACTGGTGGCCTGCCCGGACGCGTACCCTGGGGTCACTTGGAAAAGGGGAAAAAAACAAAAACAGGAAATAATAAAGTCACGTGACGCCACCTGCAGTTTCTGGTGATCTCACCAGTGCCACTGTCAGACCGCCGGGGATGGTGGTATTGCAGCCAGTAGATAACGCTCTCTGCAGGGTACTTTACTGGCAACAGTTCTTAGTAGTTCAGGTACACAGTTACACAGTCTTTGCGGGTAGCTGGCCAGGTAGTCACTGGGGAGAATAAAGTCTCTTTGAGGCTCCCAGAGTGTTCCTTCCTTAGTACCTTCACTGTCCTCTGTATCTTTGCTTGCGCCTCCTTACTATCCTTGCGCTGTCCTGCACAACCCACTTGTCTACCAGGCCCTTTGGGTGCTATGAGGTACCCTTATTCTCTAAGGGGCTCAACCCGTTGTAGTGCTCCTGGTGGGGCTACACATTCTGGACGAGGTCAGGGCTGCTTGGCAAATGTTGCGACCTACTGGTATTGATGGCTCAGGGTTAAACTTGCCTGCACCGTGACTCGGAGCCAGTACCCTGTTGTGGACCAGGATTCCCCCAGACTGTTGATGAGGTCCGGCACTGGGTTTCCTCCTTCTGTCTGGGTCGCCACTCCTTTTCAGGCGCCCTCCCTGTGGTGTCTTTCTAGGACTTGTTCCTTGCTTCTCTCCTCAGACTAGACTAGATCTGTCTGTGTGTTTCCCGATCCTTCTACCATAACACTCCTCCCACCGTGGCTGGGTCTCCCAGGCAAACAGGTTAACCCTTTAGTCCCCCTATTCTAGATGTAGGGATGCTGGGATGAGAGCCTCAATTTCATATTATCCCCTCCAATGACTGGGATACTGCACACTCTGTTTTGGGTGCAGTACCCCTACTGTGGCGCACGGACCAGTGGAGCGCCACAAGCACAGCAGGGAAGCCTCAGAACTCACCGGGTGAGGAGATTCCCAACTTGCTTTCAGGCCACTCAGATTCCCAACATTTCCTGTGGACAGTGCCTTGGTCTGAACCTGCTACTACTGGTAAAGGAGACTATGTACTGTGTATCTGTCAGTTATTCCGCGCCCTCAGTCCTGCAACCCAATGGCCTACCATCACCATAGACTATACCGGTTGCCCTGGGGAACTGCTCTACTCATGAGGAGTGATACCATCATCCCCAGAGGTCCCGCATCGCAGCGTCAGCTATCATTAGCCGAACATCACTGGTGGCGTCACAACAACCATTCACAAAACTATAACCTCCAAACTTTTAGTTGATGCACAGGGTCATGGAGCCGGGTCTCGACCCCTTGACTCCCCCAGAAGTATCAAAGCCTGGTTCTGAATACCCCACGGCCCTGGGGGCTTATCATGTACCAAATGGATCCTTCTCAATGCCAGTAGGAGTATGTGCCACATGGATCCTTCTCACTGCCAGTAGGCGTATGCGCCACATGGATCCTTCTCAGTTCCAGTAGAAGTGTGTCCCTTTGGTGCCCCTGTGAACTGGTCGTCACTAGAAGACGCAGCAACCGGGACCGGTAAGTCCATCACCCAAACACACACCCAACACATTCCGATCCCAAGACTAGGGACTCTATGTCCAGCAATGGGATGGCGGGAGGAGAAAAGTTGAGGGTGGGGAAGTTAGATAGGACTAGTACCCCATGGCCCTGGTGGGCATGACAGCCGCATGGATCCTTCTCACTGCCCGTAAGAGTGTGCACTACATGGATCCTTCTCAGAGCCAGTAGGAGTGTGTGCTACATAGATTCTTCTCAATGCCAGTAGGAGTTGGTGCTACACGGATCTCTCTTATTTCCAGTAGGAGTGTGTACAACATGGATCTCTCTCAGCGCTAGTAGGTCTGTGCCACATGGATGCTTCTCAGTACCAGTAGGAGTATGTCACATGGATCCTTCTTAGTGCCAGTAGGAGTGTTTACCACATGGATCCTTCTCAGTGCCAGTAGGAGTATGTCACATGGATCCTTCTTAGTGCCAGTAGGAGTGTTTACCACATGGATCCTTCTCAGTGCTAGTAGGAGTGTGTGCCACATGGATTCTTCTCAGAGCCAGTAGGAGTGTGTGCTACATAGATTCTTCTCAATGCCAGTAGGAGTTGGTGCTACACGGATCTCTCTTATTTCCAGTAGGAGTGTGTACAACATGGATCTCTCTCAGCGCTAGTAGGTGTGTGCCACATGGATGCTTCTCAGTGCCAGTAGGAGTATGTCACATGGATCCTTCTTATTGCCAGTAGGAGTGTTTACCACATGGATCCTTCTCAGTGCCAGTAGGAGTATGTCACATGGATCCTTCTTAGTGCCAGTAGGAGTGTTTACCACATGGATCCTTCTCAGTGCTAGTAGGAGTGTGTGCCACATGGATCCTTCTCAGAGCCAGTAGGAGTGTGTGCTACATAGATTCTTCTCAATGCCAGTAGGAGTTGGTGCTACACGGATCTCTCTTATTTCCAGTAGGAGTGTGTACAACATGGATCTCTCTCAGCGCTAGTAGGTGTGTGCCACATGGATGCGTCTCAGTGCCACTAGGACTGTTTGCCACATGGATCCTTCTCAGTGTCAGTAGCAGTGTGTGACACATGGATCCTTCTCAGTGTCAGTAGGAGTGTATCCTACATGGATCTTTCTCAGTGCCAGTACAAGTGTGTGCCACGCAGATTCTCCTTGGTGCCTGTTGGAGTATGTGCCACATAGAGTCTTCTAAGTGCAGTAAGAGTGCCTAAAAGTAAAAAAAAAAATGTGAACACTTTTAGTTCATATCACTGTATTAAAAGAAATAAAAAGAATATCTATTTTCACACTGGCAACAAAGCCTATTATAGACTACTCGATGTGGACCCAATGCAATCGCATCGGGAGGGCAGTGACATCACGATGGGGGGCAGTTCTGCGGTGCTGGCGGCTGTCTCTCCCCCCCACTTCACCGTGCTCTCTCCCAATGTATTTAAGTAAATGTATTTTTATTTAAAAACCTGTTTCTGCAGGGGAGGGGGGTTAATAATAAAGTGGCAATCTGGCAATCTATGCACCTAGTAAAAAATATGTAGGGCTTCGCTGTATTTTGTCTTTCCAGCGCAGGTAAACCAAGCAGCTACTGGCTGACAACCCCTGCTGCCTGGTGTTACCTTTGCTGGCAATGAAAAATTCAGGGAAGCCTTATATTTTTTTTTGTTATTTAAATGAATAACTAAAAAAAATTGGCGTGGGCTCCGCCATATTTTCTATTGTCAGCTAAGGTAACCGAGACAGCTGGGGGCTGGAATTCTCAGCGTGGTGAGGCCCAAGCGTTCTGGGCCCCACACGCTACAAATTGCAGCCAGCAGTCACCCAAAAATTGGAGCCTCTATGAGAGATGCCAAAACTGGCGGTTACCCCGCTCTTCCAGCTGCCATATAGCGGTGGCAGACTGGGTAATAAAGGAGTTGATGTCAGCTTTTTTTTTGTCAGCTGATATCAAGCCGTATTGCTAATGTCAGCTGTCAGTATGACATTTACTTTCAGTAAAGGTGAAAAAAAACATAGAGAAATGTTTTATTACATACAAAATAGAGACACCTCGTTATCCACTATATTAGCACCCACCAAGTTCCCCTCCGACATAATCATGTAATCTTGCAGTGGGGCAGTGTTATGTGTCACGCAGCCACTATCTTTGTATAGCTGAGTGTCAAAAAATGGCGTCTGCGTGTGTATGCTTATGTGCATATATGCTTGTATGTATGCCGCATGTGTGCTCGTGAAAGTATGCGCATGTGTATGTATGTATATGTGTGCATGTGTGTGTGTATGTGTCTATATGTTTGTGCATATTTGTGTATGTGCATGTGTGTATGTGCGAATGTGAGCTCATGTATGTGGGTGTGTATGTGCATGTATGTATGTGTGTGCGTGAGTACATGCATGTTTGTGTGTATGCATGTTTTTGTATGCATGTGTGTGTGTACTTCTGAATGTATTTGCACTTGCTTGTGTTTGTGTGTATGTGCATATTTGTGTATGTGTGTATCTGCCCGTGTGTGTGGGGACATTTTACTGTGTGTGTATGCGTGTTTGTGTGTATGTGTATGGACGTGCATATGCATATTTGTGTATGTATGTGGATGTATGTGTGCGTGCGCATATGTGTGAATATGTATATGTTTGTAAACATGAAGAAAGAGATTGCTCGGCACTATTGCTGACCTCTACCTGTTTCAACCAAGTTCAGTCTCCTACCTAAAACACCTAAGGGTGCCACCTGACCACCGGTGCTGCACAGTCATTAAGATTTGTTGATATACTTGTGCAAAAAAGAAAAAAAGACAGCACTCATCTGTTTATAGTTGTTCTGTTTTAGTTCCTTTTCAGGTTACATCAAAGGTGCAGGGAGGGAGTGATAGGGCAGACGACGGCACTGTTTCGCGGTGAATCCGTGTCAGAACAGACCCATGGAAGCAGAATTCACCGCAAAACGGTGTCGTCATGTGCCCCATCCCTCCCATCCCGCACCTTTGATGTAACCTGAAAAGGAACGCGTTTTAATGTGCGTCTGTGTATCTGCGTGTATGTGGGGACATTATACTGTGTGTTTGTATGTTTGTGTTTGTATGTGCGTGCATGTCTATGTGCAGACATTATACTGTGTGTATATGCGTGCATATGCGTATTTGGGAGTGCATGTGTATCTGCGTGTGTGTATACACGGGTGTGTGCTTGTGTGTATGGGGATATTATAATGTGCTAGCATGTGTATGTGCGTGATTGCGTGTGTGTATATGTGCATGTGTGTATGAGTGTGTGTGTGGGGGGACATTATATGCGTGTTTGTGTGAATGTGTGTGCTTGCATGTGTGTGTGTGTGCTTATGTATGTGCATGTGGGAACATTATACTGTGTGTGCATCTGTGTTTGTGTGTGCATATCTAGATGTGTATCTGCGTGTGTGATTGCACAGGCTTGTGTGGGGCCATTATACTGTGTGTGTATGCGTGTGCATATGTGTGTTTGTGTGTATGTGCATATGTACATGCTTGCATGTGTGTATGTGCATGCACGTGAATGTGGGGACATTACACTGTGTGTGTATGCGTGTTTGTGTGTGTGTATGTGTGTATCTGCACGTATATATATATATGCGTGTGCGTATGCATGTGCGTGTTTGTGCATGCTTGCGTGTGTATGTGGGGCCATTATACTCTGTGTATGTATGTGTCTGTGTATGCGTGTGTTTGTGTGGAAGTGCATGCATGTGCAAGTGCATGTGGGGACATTATACTGTGTGTATATGTATGCATGTCTATGTGTGTATATATACGAGTACATGTATGTATGTGTGTACATGCATATCTGTAGTATGTGTGTGTGTGGTTTGTGTCCCACCAGTGCCTGCCCACTTACCTCCGTGAAGTCACAGCCGGCAGAAAATACGGTGGTTTGTGGCCTGTGCTGGAAATAGGGTGCAGCGCCACCAGAGGGTGCCTGCACCCCATTTCCAGCCCAGGCCACAAGCCATGGTCTTTCCTGGTGGTCGTGACTGCACAGAGGTGGGTGGGCAGGCACCGGCAGGATCTGGCACTTGTAGTCAGGCGGTGGGTCCTTTCGGGGGTCCGGTGGCGGATCCTGGTGGCAGGTCCAGTGGTGGCGGCGAGGGGTCCACCTGGATGCCCCAGCATGGGTGTCTCGGTGGGGTCCAGCTGGTGGTACTGCGCAAAGGCCTGGTAACACCAGGGGATGCTATATTGGAATACCCATCACTTGGGTATTCCAATATGGCGGTCGGCATACTTCCGGTGCAGCGTGGTGGATTGTGGGATTCGAGGACATCCGGACAGAAGTGGATGACGGACAGTTTTAGGTAAGAATATATTAGATTACATCCTGTTTTTCAATTTGACATTAGCAACAACTGGCTGACTCCAACCTTGTTTGTTAGGCCGGCTTCATGATTTTTTGGATCCGGGGCTGTCCGATGTGAACTGGACAGCCCCAGATCCGATTTTGGCCCTATTGTATCCCTATGGTTCCGGATGGCAGCTATTTGCCCTCCAGTTTTGTGTCTGTCCAGCAGAATCCAGGTGATTTCGTTTTTTGCCCCGGACACAAATTAGGAGCTTGCAGTATTTTTTGCGTCCGGGGCAATAATCGTACAAAACCGTAAAAAATCCTCCCGGATATGGCGCCCATAGCACGGGAGTCCATGGGCCCTGGATTGCGCCGGATCCGACAAAAGAATCAGACCGGTTACCTGACTGCTGGTGCAGAAAAAGCGGCGGCTGCTAAAAGCTGAATTTCAGCACCTGGAGAGCTCCCCGGCTGAAATATCAGCACCGCCGCCAGCTCCCCTGCAGCCGCTGTGCTGATATTTCAGCACTGGACAGCGGCAGCCGTGCGCAGAGAGGATTCCGTCAGAAAGCAGGATCGGAGGGCATATTTGCCCTCTGGTTCTGTTTTGTCCGGAGTTATCAGGTTCTGTCCGGTGCATCCTGCAAAACACTGAACAAAACCTGACAGGGAAAAAAATGTGGTGTGAAGGCGGCCTTAGTACTGAAGACTAGTTTCACACCACGGTTGTCTGCTGTCAGGTTATGTCCGGTGTTTTGCAGGAAGCCTGACAGTCCCGGACAAAACAGAACCGGATGGCTGACACTGCTGGTTTAGGCCTCTGGGGCAGATGGTGCAGCAGCCGGGATGGTATCACTCCCCACAGGTGGAGCAGAGCCCCAGGGCTGATGTTAGAGTCAATAGCAGGGACGGGGCTGTAGGGGGGTATAGAAGACAACAGGACGCCGAAGGAGCAGATAGACACAGTTCATGCAGTTCCTTTACCTTTACTTGCTGATCGGGCAAGGGCAGCTCCCAGGAAGTCAGGATTGCTCCACCGAGACACCCCTTGTAAGACTCCACAGGTTGCTCTTTCCCTGCACTGGATTACTCTTCTCTCCTTCTCTGTGCCTATGTGTACAGGGTCCCAGGCTGATGGCTTCGGGCCTTGTTGGGCAACAGTCAAAACATCCCCTGACCTTATTTCTAGCCACCGTCCTGCGGATTGTTCAGAAAAGGTAGCCACTGCTCACGCAGATGAAGTGGCCTTTGGTTTCCAGGTGGAACCTTGGAGCATTCCCACCAGATCGGGGCCAGTCCCCTCTCACAACCAGTCCCTTCACCCAACTCAGGTCGGGTCCTGATTCGGGGCTCCATGGGGAGATCCTCCACTCCTGTGTCCCCTAGGACTTCATCTCTCCACGTCCTTCCTTTATGCTCTTCAACTCTCTTCTCTCTCTCTCTATCCCTCTCTCTCTCTCTGACTACCTTCTGTCCCACCCCTTTACCTAGTCCCTCCTCCAGTCAGCAGATGGGGTCTGCCCATCATGGGGTCTCTTCTGCCCAGCATCTCCTGGCATGAAGCTTGGATGGTGGTGGGTGTAAGTTACTGTATGTGTCTCGAGTTTGCGACCCCTCTCACCTATGGAGTAGGTGCAGCTGCAGCATGATTGTAGCGACCGGTCCGCAGGGGCACCACACTGTGATATCACCGATTGTAAATGGTGGATCCTGTCATATCTATTGTATTTAAAGATGTTATCTGTGATTGTAATAATGTGAGGATAATAAAACTGGTGAAAAATCTACCAATCAGAAAAGAAAAAGTGAACCTAATATTAGGTCTATTAGCGAATGTGAAAACTCTAATGGTACCTTCACACGCCGCAATCTCGGCTGGCGATATAAGGCGATCTAGCGTGCGAGTGCACATTTTTCATGGTCGCCTCAGATCGCCGATGGCGGTATTACACGCTGCAATCTCGCCCTAAAAGAAAGGCGATGTGTCGCCCCAAAAATCGCCTCACCCACAGCGGAACCAATCCTGCCTCATTCCCTCACCGCTTCACACGCCGCAATCCCAAAGGCAATATAGGCGTGCCACAGTGGTTTACACCGCGCCCCATACACGCTCATTGGACAACGCAACAGCGTTACGATTGGGCAGCCTGCTCTGGATGGCTGGCTAATACATGACACCATTGTAGATGTGTGTGTTGCTGAATGGACAGCTCTTCAAATATGGCGCCCTGTCAACTGACAGCCAATGGGAACACAGTAGCCACCACCAATCATCTCATACGGGACGTGGACTACAGCACGCTGTGGCACGCCTACGGGAAATCATAGGCGACGCTGATTCCATCACTATCGCGCTATCGCACGCCACAACACGGAAATATCACCTTCATGATTGAGGCTGATTTCAGAGCAGTGCGCAGGAAACAGGCGACAGGCGATTTATCGCCGCGAAATTCCCCAATCGTACGCCGCAACTGTGAGGCGAATTCACGGCGATTGCTCCGGGACGACATATCGCCTTTAGGATTCCTAGGTGAGATTGCGGCTTGTGAAGGTACTATAAGGGTACCATTACACGTCGCAACAGTGCATGCAATTTCACTGGCAATTTGCTGGTTGCAGTGAAATCATGGACACATTGTTCCATTTGTACACGGCAACAAAATAGAACAATGTGTCCATGATTTCACTGCAACCAGCAAATTGCCAGTGATATTGCATGCAATGTTGCGACATGTAACGGTACCCTTAGATTTCTATTTGGGTCTTTTTTGCTACTTTTTAAAATATAGCTAGTGATCTGGAAAAAAAAATAATAAAAAAGTACCAACAATTACAAAACATATCAGATATATTGAGCATTTAAACATTAGGTCGCTGTGTGACAACCATTATCCATTAGCGAATCGGTAAACTCCCGGCCAGTGATGTCATTACATTGGTTGTCAATGTTTCTTCCCGGGAACAGATGACTGTTGTATTTGGTTATGGGGGACATTGATTCTATTGATTAGATCTTTGGTTCCCGGTATCTCTTATATCTTGTCCTCCTCCCTGAGTTTGGCTCCTTCCCCTTTTCCTCGCTGCGGTCACAGAAAGTCCCTTGACTTCTCGCCTTCTTGCTGAATGTGTCCCTGTGCGGTTGACAATCAGGATTGACTCAACGTGATCATTACGGGGCAACTGGCCAATTTGTGCGATTGAGATACAAAGCGATGGTTGTCATGAAACCTTACTTTTGCTGCACTTCCCTCATTGTGACTTAGTCATTGCTCAGGTCCCCTCCTCAACATCATCATCACCTCCTTCTACATTACTCCACCCCCTGCACCTCCGTCTCATGCTCGGCTAAATTCCAATTAAACTCTCACTTCCTGAAACGCCATCAGCCATTCCGCCTCTTCTAGAGGAGCCGTCACCTTAATAATAGAATGATATATATCTATATTTGCATTGCTACACACCTGCATTGCACCACCACCGGCAAGTGTTAAGCAAGTTCTACCAGCGAAGGCTTGGTCTGGTCACCTCAATTACATGGGCAAAATGATCTACCTACAGGAGCATCTCAATGAATTAGGATATCATCAAAAAGTTCATTTATTTCAGTAATTCAAATATAAAGTGAAGCACATATATTATATAGAGTCATTACACACAGAGGGATCTATTTCAAGTGTTTATTTCTGTTAATGTTGATGATTATGGCTTACAGCCCATGAAAGGTCATTATCTCAGAAAATGAAAGCAGGGAGGGTGAAGGGTCTGAGAGATAAAATATGACCTAAATATGTATCAGAGGCTTCACCTTGTGTGGTTGTGATAGTCACAACCACTATAAAAGCAGATCACGGCTGCTGCAGTTCCCAGCGTGGTGCATATAGAGTAGAGAGGATGAAGGGTTAAACACTGTGCTGCTGTATTCCACGAGACATCAAAAGTTGAATATAATATTGATTTATTGGTCAACGCGTTTCAGGGCTCTCTGGCCCCTTCCTCAGGACAAATCAATATCATATTGCCATGTTTTAGGGAGCCCTGAACATGTTATCTCATAAATCAATATTATATTCACCCTTTGATGTCTAGTGGAATACGGCAGCGTGCTTTTTTACCCTTATCCTCCCTACTCTATATGCTCCACGCTGGGGACTGCAGCAGTCGTGATCTGCTTCTATAGTGGTTGTGACTCTCACAACCACACAAGGTGAAGCCTCTGATACCTATTTAGGTCATATTTTATCTCTCAGACCCTTCATTCTCCCTACTTTAATTTTCTGAGATAATGACCTTTGGGTTTTCATTGGCTGTAAGCCATTATCATCAACATTAACAGAGATAAACACTTGAAATAGATCACTCTGTGTGTAATGACTCTATATAATATATACATTTCACTTTTTGTATTGTATTACTGACATAAAGTAACTTTTTGATGATATTCTAATTCATTGAGATGCTCTTGTATGTTTGCATTGTATCACCACGGGCAGGTGTCAATCAAGTTCTGCCAGTGAAGGCTCGGCCAGGTGTGCCCTTCATGCCAAGTGCCCTGTGTGATCTGAAGCAAAAGGTTAACAGTAATCCTGTGTGTGGGTGACACTGACAGATACCCTCTGCTAAGATACAACTTCCAGGAACAACTTATCATAACAAATGCATTGTTATCTGAATGAATCAAAGGCAGGACACTAAATGTCATGTTAGGGCAGAGACACACCTATGCAAGCTGCATGCGAGATCCTCATATGCACCTCACATGACTCACCTGGCCCAGCCACCGGCTCTCTGGACAGGAGAGTGGAGCTGCATAGTGACACAATCAACTGACGCGCTCCTGTTCAGACAGGCAGGGGCGGGCCGGGTGAGTCATGTGAGATGCATATACGAGGATTTCACTTGCAGCTTGCATAAGTGTGTCTCTGCCCTTCGGCTAAGGCTGAGTTCACATGTCCTGTATCATCTATTAGGCTGGTTTCACACCACCATTTTTTGGAATCTGAAGGAGTCCAGGTAAAGCCCTGCATCCCCCCCAGATTCCCCCAGAATTGTTTATCATGATGCATCATGGTGCACCCTTACCGGTATTATCACTAATCCGTCCATGATCATCCCATTGCAGCAAGTTGATTGCCTTTTTTTGCTGATCCGGAGGAAAATGGCATGCCCCCTAGTGGTAGTGTCATTTAAAACTGGGTTATGGGCATGCTCAGTTAAAAAACCCGGATCCGAGAGGATACGGATTTTGCCGGATCCGGTTTCCATAGAGCATCATTGTAATTTAACCTGCATTGTCCCGAATGTTCTCGGTTTTGAATCGGACACCAAAATCGCTCCAAAATGCATTTTTGGTCTCAGTGATAAAAACGTGGAGACCCGGATCAGGGGGAGCTGGATCCACCCGCAGGTTCCTGCAGCTCCATTGAAAGTCAATGGTGTCGGTAACGGATGCAGGTTCATCCAGCTCCAGCTGGAATCACACGGATTCCAATAAGCGGTAATGTGAAACCAGCGTGAGATGGGATCCGGCACAATCCGTTCTGCAAATACAACTTTTTTGAAAAAATTGAATTCTGCAGGATCCGATTTTTTAGCATTAGAGTCTATGGAGAACGGATCCGGTAGCTGATCACAATTTATCTTTTATTTAAAACTAATCCAGGAAGAAAAAAACAGATCATGCTGTAATGAAAGAAAAACAGAGGCTAAATAGTGATCAGTTACTGGATCCATTCTCCATAGACTGCAATGTTAAAAAAACGGATCCTGCACAATTAAGTTAAAGTCGTTTCTGCACGTTTTTTCCAGGGGATCTCTGCAGGATCCGTTCTAATGGATGATTACAGGACGTGAACTTAGCTTCAAATAAATGATCTCTGCAGGATCCGCTTTTTTTAACATTGGAGTCTATGGAAAACGGACCCATTCCCTGATCGCTATTTAGTGCTTTTTTTCTTTCATTTGTAAAGGATCTGTTTTATGGTTCCAGGATGGACGGTAAATAGTAATCAGTTATCGGATCCGTTCTCCATAGACTCCAATATCACAAAAATGGATCCTCCAGAAATCAATGATTTCAATTAGTTGTGTTTACATTATGGATTGTGCTGGATCCGATCTAACGGATGATTACAGGTTATTTCTTATTCAAAAATTAAAGGGTAACATGTGGATCACTGGAGATCTAACTACTGGGACCCCTCCCTCCCTTTATAGCCTAGAAAACAGGTCTATGGGACTGACGAACAGAGCATAGTACACTACATGACTATATCTGCAGTCTCGTTGACAATGAATGGAGCAGAAGTCGCGCATGCGCACCTCTGCCCCATTCAAGATAAGGCTCCCCATAGTTTTGTACTTGGGGTTCCAGAGCCACATTCTCAGGACTACTGGGGGTCTAACTACTCGGACCCCTCATTCCGGTGATGCATAAAACAGGTCTCTGGAGACCCCCAAGCCCAGGGCTCTGCAGAGCTCCATCTTGAGTATAGAGGAGATGTGCATGCTCAACCTTTGCTCCTTTCATTGTCTATGGAACTGACGAACATGTTTATGATTATTTCTGGCAGTTTCATTAGCTAAACATGGATCAGAAGTCAAGTATGCACACCGATACTTCATTCAAGATGAGGCTCCACAATGCCCTGTTCATGTTTCCGGGATTACTGGCAATCACAATAATCTGAACCCAGCAATTGTGGCACCCCACCTGGTCAGGCAGCATAATTGGGGTACTGCACCCATAAATGAGTGCGCGGTAACCCCTGTCACAGTGGAAGGCAGATGTCTGTGGGAGGCTCCCATCCTAGTACTCCCACACACCCACTGAGAATAGATGGTTTTGGGCCCGTACCCTAGGGGGGAAGTTAAGGGGAGGAGGGAGGACACACAGTGAGTTTTAGACGGCAATGAGGAAAGATGGAGAACGGGGAGCCTCCGAGTGAGAAAAGGAGACTTCCAGGGAGGGGGCCTGGAGAGAGAGATCAGGCAGCCCACAGGCTTTACTGGGTTGCTTCCATCCTCTCTGCCGCCCTGTCTGTACTCTGCCACTCCCAACTCAGATGTCTGGTCTGTAGCCTGCAGAGTTGGTTCGGGTACCCGCAGGGCATCAATCTCGACTTGGACAGCGGCATCACTAATCGGTGGCCGTGTATTCTCCAGTTCCGATTCCCCTCTTAATAGCGCTGGGGTTCTCTCTCTCTCCACCTGTGCCCCTGGGGTTTTCTTTGTTCCCCTTCTTTTTATGCTTGCGCACTTTGCTTGCTCTCTCACTCACTCTCTACTAACTTACTACTAACTCACTTCCCACTCTCTGTACTTCCCTTGCCCCTAGTGACTGGGCCCTCCTCCCGGGTTCGCCCATGGTCCCCTGGGTCCTAGGGTGTGTGGTTGTGTTTGGTGGGGCCAGGGTTCACCATCCCATTTCCTCTTGGACTGAGACACCATACCCGTTCATTGAGTGCAGTACCCAGGCATGGTGCCAGCACCCGGCATACTTGGGCATATGCCGGGGCCCTGAAGTGGGAGGGCCCACAGCTGTCTGTGAGCAGAAGAAGTGAGGAGCCCCGCTCACAGACAGCTGCGCTCTCTCACTCTCTCCTGCTCTGCACCGATCTATGTGATCGGTACACAGCAGGAGAGAAAGCCCCGAGAGCTGAACTGAGGCTGAAGGACCTATCAGTTCAGTCATGTGACTGATCACAGGGGCGGACCTTCTGTGGTGCAGCTGGTGCAGCTGCACCAGGGCCCCGATCGGCTAGGGGGCTCAAAGCCGACACCCGTAACCCGATGTCAGAGGAGGGTCAGGCAAGGGAAGCTTCCTGCTTCCCATGCCTGATTCCGCCCCTCCTCTCTTCTGCCCGGCCCCCAGTAATGCATATGCCCGCTCAGCATCGCAGGGCAGGTAGGAGAGCTGACGGCCACCAGCACGCCCCCCCCCCCGGTCCTCCGACGGCCACCAGCACGCCCCCCCCCGATCCTCCGTCGGCCGCCAGCACCCCCCCCCACTTCTCAGTACGGCTGATCCAGGGCCCCCGGGGCCATAGGTCCGCCACTGACTGATCACATTACTGAAATCAAGGTCCTAGAAGAACCTGCATCAGTTCAATGTCTGCAGCTCCCAGTGCCTCCTCTCTCCTGCTGGGCACCGATCAAGAAAAGCTGGATGACGTAATATGTGTGTGCCTGTATGTGCATGTATGAGGCATGTAGCAGTGCTGTTTGTGAGTGTTCAAGGGTCCACTAAGACTCTATCACCCGGGGCCCTCAAAAATCTGGCAATACCCCTTTGCGGCGACCAGACCGCTGGGGCGCCACACTAACCACTGGGCAACTGTGCCGCCCGCCATATATACATATATATGTGCTGCTTCATTGCTTCTTGATGTTTATACACTGATTCAAGATGATGTTGATTATACTACGGTATGTTTATTTAGAGGTTAATACATTTTCTCAAAATTTTTATTGGTTGTTTATAAATAGTAATAATCACTCCGAACCACTGCAGAGTCTTGTAGACCCAAAAATAGTATTCAAGGGCACGTTCACAGATATCACACAGATATCACATTAATATTTATCTCCAACCTGGGAAAAATAAATCATCCACAAGTCTACAGATTTCACATAGGAAAGGTGAGGATGAGCCCCAGTGAATGACAACGTCCCCTTCCTGGTATATATGGTCCTCCTTGTGTATATATGTCCCCTTCCTGGTATATGTGGTCCTCTTTGTGTATATATGTCACTTTCCTGGTATATATGGTCCTCCTTGTGTATATATGTCCCCTTGCTGGTATATGTGGTCCTCTTTGTGTATATATACCCCATTCCTGGTATATGTGGTCCTCTTTGTGTATATATACCCCATTCCTGGTATATGTGGTCCTCTTTGTGTATATATGTCGCCTTCCTGGTATATATGGTCCTCCTTGTGTATATATGTCCCCTTCCTGGTATATATGGTCCTCCTTGTGTATATATGTCCTCTTCCTGGTATATGTAGTCCTCTTTGTGTATATATGTCCTCTTCCTGGTATATATGGTTCTCCTTGTGTATATATGTCCCCTTCCTGGTATATATGGTCCTCTTGTGTATATATGTCCCCTTCCTGGTATAGATGGTTCTCCTTGTGTATATATGTCCCCTTCCTGGTATATATGGTCCTCCTTGTGTATATATGTCCCCTTCCTGGTATATATGGTCCTCCTTGTGTATATATGTCCCCTTCCTGGTATATATGGTTCTCCTTGTGTATATATGTCCTCTTCCTGGTATATGTGGTCCTCTTTGTGTATATATGTCCTCTTCCTGGTATATATGGTTCTCCTTGTGTATATATGTCCCCTTCCTGGTATAGATAGTCCTCCTTTTATATATGTCCCTTTCCTGGTATATGTGTCTCCATCCTGGTTTAAATGGTCTCCATCCTTGTATATGTGTCCCCATTCCCCATTCTGTCTCTAATGCATAATTGAATTGCACTCACTTTTCCTGTGCTCCCATATTGCCCGGTGTCCCCCCGCAGCAGCGCACAGTGTCCGTCCTGGCAGCTAACATCGGAGTGTGGAGACAGGGGGACCACCCATAATACTGATGTCACTCCCATGCACGGGCCCCTGTTGCTGCACCTCCGATGGCTCACAGCCACTGTGCATATACCGGCAGCCTGTATCACACTGCAGGAACCCGACGGGTCTCTGCACCGTGATGCGTTTCAGCTGGACCTGTGTCCTCGGTGAGTTCACAGATTCAGCTGAAACAGCGGGCCCCTCTAGCCCCGGGCCCAGTCACAGCCGTGACCCCTGCGACCCTAGTCATTCTGCCCCTGGGTATAGATTCCTCATGCAGATCAGTGACTTGTAAGCCAAGTGAGGCTCAGAAATACACAACAGATTTTAATCTGATTTGTGAATGTACCCTTAGGGTTTATTCAAAATGGCAACTTTTTCCCTATCCATAAAATAGGGCATAACTTGCTGAACGCTGGGGGGTCCGACTCCTGGCATCCCCAAAAATGAAAATCCTGAACCCTAGAATAAGAAAATTGTCTCTTCAGTGGTGAAGACGTCTTGAACTCTAGCGCCACCAATTGGAAGTAGCAATCCTAAAAGTCAACATCGACCCTTTAACAAGTCTTGTCATATGACTTGGGATAATAATAATAATCAAACCAGAGTCTCAGTTTGCAGATGCAGTGTTGTGGGGTATTGCTCCTCATCAGTGCAAAGTATGAGATCTGGTTTGGCTACGATGGGGACCTATGGGATAAGGTTTCCCCTTGTGGAGAGTGACAATGCCACTATGAGGAGACACACGCCACAATGCTCCTCTGAGAAATAAGCAAATTGTTTCTTCAGAGAGGAGGAGGACTTGAACTCTAGCACCACCTATTGGAAGTAGCCATCCTAAACGTCAATATTGACCCTTTAACGAGCATTCTAATATAACTTAGGATAATAATAACCAATCTAGAGTCTTATGGTGGGGTTACACGTCCCAATATCGCCGCGATATCGGAGGCAACGCCGCGGGAGCGCGCATTTTTTGAGCGCTTTTCCCGATATCGCATCGGTGGTTTACACGCTGCGATATCGGGAAACAACGTCCCTCCGATGTGTACGCCCACCAACCCAGTAACGACCATTTAACATGGAAGTTAATGGGTGAGGTGCGAGTACGCATCGGAGTTGGGCTGTCACACGCTGCGATGCTGGTACAACGGCCTTGCAATATCGGGAAGTTGAATAGCTCTGCTATTCAACTCCGATATCGTTTTGGCATCGTTCCAGCATCGCGTTGTACGCTAAAACAGTACAACGCGCACACGATATCGGCTCCAACTCGCGACCCACGTGACTTTTTGTCGGAGTTGGGTCGGAGTAAACCCACCATTAATTTGCTGACAGTCAGTGCAAAGTGTGAGATCTGATTTAGGTGAGTAGCTAAGACAGGGTTCGAAGGGGAAAGTTTTCTCCTTGTTGAGAGTGACACACCAATCTGACATGCCAGTATGAGGAGACAAACACCTGCAATGCTCCTCTGGGAAATGACGGTACATTTGCAAATGGCCTCTTCAGAGAGGAAGAGGACTTGACCTGTAGCACCACCTATTGGAAGTAGCAATCCTAAAAGTTAATATTGACCCTTTTACGAGCCTTGTCATATGATTTAGGATATTGATAACCAAATCCTAATCTCAATTTGCACAGTGTTTCGAGGTGTTGCTCCTCATGAGTGCAAAGTATGAGATCTGATTTGGCTAAGTGAAAAAGCTAAGACTGGGGTAAGGTTCCTCCTTGTGTAGAGGGACATGGCAGGTCTCATTAAAGGGTCAATACTGACTTTTAGGATTGCTACTTCCAATAGGTGGCATCTTCTTCGAAGGTCTGAATATGCCAGGTCTGATGTGCCAATATAAGGAGACTTACATGCCTGCAATGCTTCCTTGGGAAATGAAATATGCAAATTGCCTCTCCGGAGAGGAAGATGGCCATTTGGATGGATAGCGAACAGCTCATGGTTTTGGGAACTCCCTATTAAGACATGTTTTAATGAAGCGTCCTGTATAGGAGCTTTGGTTTGTGATGCGTGGATGTGAATGTAGCAGAGCTGAACTTGTGTGAACTCATAAAGGGTGTGCAAAAGTTGTGCCCGGCTGGATGAGCAAGAGGCAATGGCTTCAATTCCTTAAATAGTTTCTTGAGAATGAGAGGTATGGGGAAGTATCAAACCCTGAATGAAGAAATATCCTTCCTATAATTACAGGAGGAGGAGGATGTGCAGAGTAAGAGTTAATAAGGAGAGAGGTGTTGCAAGGAGGGTTTATAAGGAGCAGGGGCAATGTAAGGTGAGTGAACCAGGCTGTTGTCTGCTGTGTGGTTTACATTATATAAGGATCCCCCCCTGCTCCTTCCTGGTTCCTTTCTTCATTTAGGGGAGGAGCACTTCAGGGAATTGGGTGTGAAAGCACCTGGGTGTGTTATATTTGTGTGGGGAAGTCCCAGCTCACTGCATTTCCTACACACTGACAATCTGAAGACTTCAGAGAAGGAGGCAGAGGGAACACTGGGAAAAAGGAGAGAAACAAGGGGGGCAGCCACCTAGGAGACGTAAGGGGGGTCAGCTACATAGGAGACGTAAGGGGGGTCAGCTACATAGGAGACGTAAGGGGGGTCAGCCACCTAGGAGACGTAAGGGGCGTCAGCCACCTAGGAGACGTAAGGGGGGTCAGCTATCTAGGAGACGTAAGGGGGGTCAGCCATCTAGGAGACGTAAGGGGGGTCAGCCATCTAGGAGACGTAAGGGGGGTCAGCTATCTAGGAGACGTAAGGGGGGTCAGCCATCTAGGAGACGTAAGGGGGGTCAGCCATCTAGGAGACGTAAGGGGGGGTCAGCTATCTAGGAGACGTAAGGGGGGTCAGCCAGCTAGGAGACGTAAGGGGGTGTCAGCCACCTAGGAGACATAAGGGGGGGTCAGCAACCTAGGAGACGTAAGGGGGGTCAGCTACCTAGGAGACGTAAGGGGGGTCAGCCACCTAGGAGACGTAAGGGGGGTCAGCTATATAGGAGACGTAAGGGGGGGTCAGCTATATAGGAGACGTAAGGGGGGTCAGCTATCTAGGAGACGTAAGGGGGGTCAGCTACCTAGGAGACGTAGGGGGGTCAGCCACCTAGAGGACAAAAAGGGGGTCAGCATACCTTGAAGGCGTAAGGGGTTCAGCCTCTTTGAAGATATAAAGGGGGGTCAGCCACCTAGAAGATGTAAAGGGGGGTCAGCCATCTAGAAGACGTAAGGGGGGTCAGCCATCTAGAAGACATAAGGGAGGGTCAGCTACCTAGGAGACATAAGAGGGTCAGCTACCTAGAATATGTAAGGGGGTCAGCTACCTACAAGACGTAAGAGGGGTCAGCTATCAAGAACACATAAGAAGGGTCAGCTACCTAGAACACGTAAAGGGGGCAGCTACCTAGAAGATGTAAGGGGGGTCAGCCACCTAGAAAACATAAAGGGGGTTCAGCTACCTAGAAGACGTAAAGGGGGTCAGAAACCTAGAGGATATAAAGGGTCAGCCAAAACAAATAGTTTGTCCATGGTTCAGTGCAGATAGACAATTTATTCAAGAAGGGAACCTAATGTATGAAGAATAGAAGAAGGTTGAAGATGTACCTGGTGCTGCCAGTGCATTGATGAAGGATGGAGGACCACGTAAGGAGATGCAGGGCAGAAGAACAAAGTGATGGGACAGTGACTGCAAAAGGCAAACTGTAGAGATATAATGAAAGGGCAAGGAGGGGAGAACCCCAAATAAGTAATAAAAGGGGAGGGAGAAGAGATAAGAGAAGGTGGAGAGCAGGGGAGGAGAAGACTTGTACCAGAGAGAAGTGTTACATTGTATCATACCTAGGGGATACTTCTCTTCATGGAGTGACATCTCATGGACAACCTTCCATACAAATCTGCAGGAGGCATGGACACCTCACCTTCACCTCTGGACCTCAGCATTAGGACAACCATGTTGGATGCCATCCCAAAGAGCCCACCATGGACCAGAGGACCATTGAGAGTATCAGAGCCACTGAGAGAGGTGAAACTAGAGAATACAAGGCAACCAAATGGCTTCAAACTCAAATCATGTGAGGAACCTGGACTGTATAAAGACCAAGCCTGTTTACCCCTAAGAAAGAGAAAATTTCTTCCATCGCCCGAGGAGACGAACATTTTGAAACGGGACTGTGACTATTCCGAGAGGGACAGAAAGTTTTACAGCCCCCCGTATTTGACAATGATGTTATCGCCATTGTCATCATACTACTCAGGTGGGTACATTGTGAGACTGGAGAGGTGGGGGACCCACCAGTAACATTGACTCTGGGGGGCCCACCAGTAACATTGACTCTGGGGGGCCCACCAGTAACATTGACTCTGGGGGACCCACCAGTAACATTGACTCTGGGGGACCCACCAGTAACATTGACTCTGGGGGACCCACCAGTAACATTGACACTGGGGGGCCCACCAGTAACATTGACTCTGGGGGGCCCACCAGTAACATTGACTCTGGGGGACCCACCAGTAACATTGACTATGGGGACCCACCAGTAACATTGACTATGAGGGACCACACCAGTAACATTGACTATGGGGGACCCACCAGTAACATTGACTATGGGGGACCCACCAGTAACATTGACTATGGGGGACCCACCAGTAACATTGACTATGGGGGACCCACCAGTAACATTGACTCTGGGGGACCACCAGTAACATTGACTCTGGGGGACCCACCAGTAACATTGACTCTGGGGGACCCACCAGTAACATTGACTCTGGGGGGCCACCAGTAACATTGACACTGGGGGGCCCACCAGTAACATTGAGTCTGGGGGACCCAACAGTAACATTGAGTCTGGGGGACCCAACAGTAACATTGACTCTGGGGGACCCACCAGTAACATTGACTATGGGGGACCCACCAGTAACATTGACTATGGGGGACCCACCAGTAACATTGACTATGGGGGACCCACCAGTAACATTGACTCTGGGGGACCTACCAGTAACATTGACTCTGGAGGGCCCACCAGTAACAATGACTCGGGGGGGGGGGGGGGGGGGTTTGAGGCACCAGTAACATTGACTCTGGGGGGCCCACCAGTAACAATGACTCGGAGGGGGGGGAGGCACCAGTAACATTGACTCCTTGGGGGCCATCAGTGACATTAACTCTGGGGAGGCTACCAGTAACATTGACTTTGGGGGGCCCACCAGTAACATTGACTCTAGGGGGCCACCAGTAACATTGACTCTGGGGGGCCCACCAGTAATATTAACTCTGATGGGGACCAGTAACATTGACTCTGGGGGGCCGACCTTTAACATTGACTCTGGGGGTGGCACCAGCAACATTGACTCTGTGGGGCCCACCAGTAACATTGACTCTGGGGGGCCCGCCAGTAACATTGACTTTGGGGGACCCACGAGTAACATTGACAACATGCAAATGTACTTATGCTTCTATATAATAATATACTGGGTAGTTTGTAATGTGAATGAAGACATGTTTCCTTTCTACATTGTGAAACAAGTGTATTGTGTCAACTACTGGCAATATTTAGGAGGTAAGTGTCATATTACTGCAAAATGGCCCACCAGAGGATTGCCCTGCCGTCCAGTTGGCCAGTCCGATCCTGGATGGGTATCTTGAGCTGAGAAAGGGCATTATATTTATTTATAAATTTTTTACATTTACAGATTGGATTTGCAGCTCTTATTACACATACTACACACAAATAGTTCATGATAGACTCGGCCATTACCCATTCTGCTATGGGTGTTACTTTTTGATTACACAGAATCAATTCGGAGGTCATTGTGCTCTGCTGATCACATACATTGTTTGCCTCTAAATAATTAATGGGTCAGGTGCACACGTTGGTCATTATGAAATATTTGCATATCCACATTGCACAGATGCAGTAAATGCCCCTTGTAGACCTTTAGAATGTATTGTCGTCTGGCTGATATTGGGCTCCGTGGATGTAAATGGGGTTGCTTCTGCATGAAATTCTGGAAACCTTATTCAGAAGAACGAGACGGTCGCACCGCATGAGTGCCAGACAGAGACAGGGTGTCAAATCACTATATGAGCCCTTTGCAGGCAGTTAGGCGGTGGACGTGGGTCCCCTCACTCTGTGTGGCTGCACAGACTGCACCAATGATACTATATAAGAAAACTGACAGTACTTCCTAACATGCAAGTGTGCACAGGTGCAAACTGAACATGACATATTCATAAAGAGACAGCTGCACTCTGCAATGCTAAGGCATGCAAACAATGAATATAGGCGTATGGACATGCATTAATGCTAAAGAAAAAGGTGAAAATTTGAGATACTTAGCATATAAGAAAGGCCAATTTTATGTGAGCCCAGCAGCCAACGTCAAGGCGTATTAGCAGGTTTCTATTTGGCAATAAATTGGAGGTTATTTAACCCAGAGAGAGGCATTAGCTTAGACAGGGACTAAGGAAATACATAGAAATAAAAATTCAGATACTAGGCATGTAAAAAAGGCCAATTTTATGTGAGCCCAGCAGCTAATGTCAAGGCGTATCTCTATACTGGGTCTCTACCTAAAAGGCCAATTTTATGTGAGCCCAGCAGCCAACGTCAAGGCGTATCTCTATACTGGGTCCCTACCTAAGCTAATGCCTCTCTCTGGGTTAAACTACAATTTATGAGCAGATAGGAACCTGCTAATAGAGAATTAAAATCATCTAAGGCTAATGGGGAGGAGGGCGCAGTCAGAAGGCAAGACCCCACAATCTAAATAAGAAAACTGACCCATAAAATGAAGGTTTTTTAACCTAGAGAGAAGCATTAGCTTAGGTAATGACCAAGTAAAGAGATACGCCTTGACGTTGGCTGCTGGGCTCACATAAAACTGGGTTTTTTTACATCCCTAGTATCTCAATCTTTATTTCTATGTATTTCCGTAGTCCCTGTCTAAGCGAATGCCTCTCTCTGGGTTAAATAACCTCCAATTTATTGGCATATAGGAACCTGCTAATAAAGAATTAAAATCACCTAATGGGGAGGAGGGCACAGTCAGATGGCATCACACATAATCTACGTTAGAAAGGCATTAGTTTAGGTAGGGACTCAGTAAAGAGATGCACCTTGACGTTGGCTGATGGGCTCATTTAAATCTGCTCTTTTTATATGCTAAGTATCTCAATTTTTTAATGCATGTCCATATTCCTATATTCATCGTTTGCATGCCTTTGCATTTCAGAGTGCAGCTGTGTCTGTACCCCTGCACCAATGATACGTCCGCCTCTGATGCTAGCGATTGTAAGAGACCTATTTATGATAATATATAAAAAACACCTACTATAGAGTTGAAGCATTAATGAAAAAGTGCATAATTGCATTCTCCCCAGCAGACCACCAGCCTCTCGGAACTGTTATATATGCAATCCCTATATAAAAGGCTTCGTCAACCGGACGAGCGAGTGTTTTCTACTTCCCCATCGGAGAATGTTATGTTAGATGCTATAGACATTGATTCTCATGCCAGTCACTCTTTGATGCTCTTCAAGTGTGCGGCTTATATAAAATAGATCATGGAAGAAAATATGCAGCTTCCAAGTCGGAACTCTGGAACATGGCTGCACAATGGTGCCGACCCGGCAAGACCTGGCTGATCCTGACTTAGTTGACTGTTACAAGAGCATCTCAATGAATTAGAATATCATCAAAAAGTTAAATTTATTTCAGTAATTCAATACATAAAGTGAAACCCATATATTATATAGAGTCATTACACACAGAGGGATCTATTCCAAGTGGTTATTTCTGTAAATGTTGATGATTATTGTTTGCAGCCAATGAAAACCAAAAAGTCATTATCTCAGAAGGTTAAAGTAGGGAGAATGAAGGGTTAAAAACCACGCTGCCGTATTCCACGAGACATCAAAGGGTGAATATAATATTGATATATTAGTGAAGATGTTTCAGGCTCCCTGAAACATGGCTATATGATATTGATTTGTCCTGAGGGAGGGGACAGGAAGCCCTGAAACACGTTGACTAATAAATTAATATTATATTCACCCTTTGATGTCTGGTGGAATATGGCAGCGCGGGGTTTAACCCTTCATCCTCCCTACTCCATATGCACCACGCTGGGAACTGCAGCAGCCGTGATCTGCTTTTATAGTGGTTGTGACTCTCACAACCACACAAGATGAAGCCTCTGATACCTATTTAGGTCATATTTTATCTCTCAGACCCTTCATCCTCCCTACTTTAATTTTCTGATATAATGACCTTTGGGTTTTTATTGGCTGTAAGCCATAATCATCAACATTAACATAAATAAGCACTTAAAATAGATCCCTCTGTGTGTAATGACTCTATATAATATATACGTTTCACTTTATGTATTGGATCACTGAAATAAATGAACTTTTTGAGGATATTCTAATTCATTGAAATGCACTTTGTATATCGTGGAAGAAAATACACAACTTCCAAATCAGGACTCTATCACAAGGCTGGAATATGGCCGCACAGTGGTGCCGACCCGACAAGACCTGGCCAAGTCTGACTTGGTTGACTTTGATTTATTTTTTTGGTCATCTCCTTAAGGAATGGAAAACTTTTCATTCTTCCGAATTTGCACTTTCCTCCCCTTCATCCAGGAGTCGTAACTTACTGTCTTTATTTTCCGTTGACATGGTCATAAGCAGGGACGTAACTTGAAGCTCATGGTCTCGATGCAAAAGCTCCCACAGTCCTCCATTATTACAAACTTAACAGCAGTCGTCTTTTTCTATTGGCCAAAGTTACTTTTGGGGTCCCCTAGGCTCCAGGGTCCAGGTGCGATTGCAACCCCTGCGCCTGTTGTACTAGTTACACCCCTGGTGGATTATTTCTTTCGGGACAAGTTGAAGTTTTCAAGTGAGTGGTGCAAGTACAATGCAAAAAAATGTGAAATTCTGCTTTAGGGTTGATTTATCCTTTTTATGTTCATTTTCTTGGAAATATCAGCAGAAGTCAGAGTGCACTGAAACTTTGAGTGGTGGAGGTAGAGTGAAGTCTGGCCCAAGTTTGATGAGTGGTGGAGGTAGTGTGAGGTCTTGCCCAAGTCTGGTGAGGAGTGGAGGTAGAGTGAGGTCTGGCCCAAGTTTGGTGAGTGGTGGAGGTAGTGTGAGGTCTGGCCCAAGTCTGGTGAGGAGTGGAGGTAGAGTGAGGTCTGACCCAAGTTTGGTGAGTGATGGAGGTAGAGTGAGCTCTGACCCAAGTTTGGTGAGTGGTGGAGGTAGAGTGAGGTTTGACCGAAGTGTGGTGAGTGGTGGATGTAGTGTGAGGTCTGGCCCAAGTGTGGTGAGTGGTGGAGGTAGAGTGAGGTCTGACCCAAGTGTGGTGAGTGGTTGAGGTAGAGTGAGGTCTGACCGAAGTGTGGTGAGTGGTGGATGTAGTGTGAGGTCTGGCCCAAATGTGGTGAGTGGTGGAGGTAAAGTGAGGTCTAGCCCAAGTCTGGTGAGGAGTGGAGGTAGAGTGAGGTCTGACCGAAGTGTGGTGAGTGGTGGATGTAGTGTGAGGTCTGGCACAAGTGTGGTGAGTGGTGGAGGTAGAGTGAGGTCTGGCCCACGTTTGGTGGGTAGTGGAGGTAGAGTGAGGTCTGACCCTGCACGCTATCACAAAACAGGTTTTTTATTGTAAAGGAAACAGGTTACAGAAATGTCAGTGGTTAATAGGTAATCAAAGAACTTTTTGTATTCCAAGACAAAAATTCGCATTTTGAGTTTCCCCATCCCCCGGTTGCCACTTTTGAAAAATGGCTTACATCCTGTGCACAGTGTTTTTATCTTGATCTTGATGCATTTTTTAGTGACTTTTTGTCTCAAAATTGCAAGCAAATCCTTATGCCAGCAAAGTCCATGAGAATCCTGAGGTTTTGTGCAAATGTTGCTTTTCTTTCCCTTGCAGATTTAGCGCAGATTACAGTAACTCTGCAGCTTGTCAATTATTGCAGTATTTTTGCAGCATTTTCCCACCCTAGAATGCATGAAAAACGCATCAAATATTCATCAAAAACGCGTTGTCGGTTCTGATTTGATGCAGAAATTCCTGCAACCAAATACTCAATGTGTTAATCAGGGGTGTAACTAGGACAGGTGCAGGGGCTGCAATCAAACCCGAACCCAGGAGTCTAGGGGGCCCCAAAAGTCCCTTCAGCCTATAGAAAAAGACTGTCGCTACTAAAGATTTGCAATCACTGGGGGCCCCGATGGAGCTTTTGCATTGGGCCCATGAGCTACAAGTTACAGCACTGGTGCTGACATACCTAACTGAGGGGTACAAAGGGACCTGGTAACTTTGTTGCACTGGTGAGTATGTAGGTCCTTATCTTACAGAGCAACCATTGACATCCCATGAGTGGAGAGTCCAGTGGCCGTTACAGTTGATTGATGCATTTTAAAGGGAGCCTGTCACCTAGATTTAAGGCCCTACACTATCACTAGCTGTCCCTGCACCTTCCTCTAGCTGCTCCCTATCTATCCCTCTGTGAGCTAAAGGGGTCCTATAAAACTGGAGAAAATTAACTTATAACTTACAGAAGTCCCTGAGGCTGGGGACTGAAAGGCGGCGCCAGGCTCCATTCCGCCCCTCCTTGATGGTGCATCACACGCCCCGCTGGGCGGCATTATTCTTTATTCCTCGCCGCCCCTCTATTTGGAATCTCCCGCCCTCTGTACACGTAGTATGCACCGGCCGTGACGTCACATCCGGCGCGGTGCATTATGGGGCCGATCACGTGATCGGCCCGGCTTCAATAAGCACATTGCGCATGCGCGGAGCCGGGCCGATCACATCATCAGGCCCATAATGCACTAGGGCCGATCACGTGACCGACCACATAATGCACTTCGCCGGATGTGACATCGTGGCCAGTGCATACTACGTGTACAGAGGGCGGGAGATTCCAAATAGAGCAGCGGCGAGGAATAAAGAATAATGCCGCCCAGCGGGGCGTGTGATGCACCATCGAGGAGGGGCAGAATGGAGCCTGGCGCCGCCTTTCCAGTCCCCAGCCTCAGGGACGTAAGTTATAAGTTATTTTTCTCCAGTTTTATAGGGCCCCTTTAGCTCAGATAGGGATAGATAGGGAGCAGCTAGGAAGGTGCAGAGACAGGTAGTGATAGTGACAGGTTCCCTTTAAGCCTTTTGAATGCTATTAAAGGGACTCTGTCAGGTCATTTTTCAGTTGGATGCTAATAGCAATTTACCGTATATACTCGTGTATAAGCCGACCCGTGTATAAGCCGACCCCCCTACTTTTGCCCCCAAAATCTGGGAAAACCTATTGACTCGTGTATAAGCCGAGGGTGGACCCCAGCACAGGTATACAGCCCCCAGCAGTGTGGTATACAGCAGAACCAGAGGTATATACAGCAGCCCCAGTGGTAGTATACAGCAGCAGCCCCAGTGGTATATACAGCAGCAGCCCCAGTGGTTAGTATACAGCAGCCCCAGAGGTGTATACAGCAGCCCCAGTGGTAGTATACAGCAGCCCCAGAGGTATATACAGCCCCAGTGGTACTATACAGCAGCCCCAGTGGTACTACACAGCAGCCCCAGTGGTAGTATACAGCAGCCCCAGTGGTAGTATACAGCAGCCCCAGTGGTAGTATACAGCAGCCCCAGAGGTATATACAGCCCCAGTGGTAGTATACAGCAGCCCCAGTGGTAGTATACAGCAGCCCCAGTGGTAGTATACAGCAGCCCCAGTGGTAGTATACAGCAGCCCCAGAGGTATATACAGCCCCAGAGGTATATACAACAGCCCTAGTGGTGTATACAGCAGCCCCAGTGGTAGTATACAGCAGCCCCAGAGGTATATACAGCAGCCCTTAGGTAGTATACAGCAGTCCCAGTGGTGTATAAAGCAGCAGCCCCAGGGGTGTATACAGCAGCAGCCCCAGGGGTGTATACAGCAGCAGCCCCAGGGCTGTATACAGCAGCAGCCCCAGGGGTGTATACAGCAGCAGCCCCAGGGCTGTATACAGCAGCAGCCCCGGAGGTATATACAGCAGCAGCCCCAGGGCTGTATACAGCAGCAGCCCCAGAGGTATATATAGCAGCAGCCCCAGGGGTGTATACAGCAGCAGCCCCAGGGGTGTATACAGCAGCAGCCCCAGAGGTATATACAGCAGCAGCCCCAGGGCTGTATACAGCATCAGCCCCGGAGGTATACAGGCCCCCCCATCAAGGTCCAGGGCCCCCCCCCTTGCGCGGCAAACCTGTAAAGTAAAATCATACTTATCAGTGTCCTGTCGCGCTGTCCCGCCGCTGCCATGACGATCCCGGGCTTCATTCCGCGTCTTCCGGCTTCCTGTGGTCGCGGGCAATGACGTCATTGCCCGCGACCACAGGAAGGCGGAAGACGCGGAAGGAAGCCCGGGATCGTGATGGCAGCGGCGGGACAGCGCGACAGGACACTGATAAGTATGATTTTACTTTACAGGTTTGCCGCGCAAGGGGGGGGCCCTGGACCTTTATGGGGGGGCCTGTATACCTCCGGGGGAAGCCTTATACTCGCGTATAAGCCGAGGGGGGACTTTTCAGCCCAAATTTTGGGCTGAGAAACTCGGCTTATACGCGAGTATATACAGTATTTGCTTTTTAAATAAACATCCCAAAGAAAGGGTTGAACAGTAAAATTTGGTAATTTATTTTATTCGATATACCTACCTAAGAGTTAACGCCTATCCTTAACCACTTCTCTAAATCACTAGTATTTGAAAACTAAGAGGGGATATACGCAGTACCCCCCCAAAGGTCAGAGCAGCAACTCATTAGGATAACCTTAATACAGGCTAGCTCCGGTGCACACCATAACTGTACCTTTAAGCCGGATACTAATAGCACCCTTGCATAGTGATCGGGCAGTCCTTTCAGAATATGTAAAAATCGCTACTGTACCCTTTGTCGTTCTCTTTCTATAAGCATCTTCACACTCAGCAGGCAGCTGCTTCTCTAGTCAGGCTCATTACTTTCACAAGTGAATAGTCCACAGTATGTAAATGTTATTTAAATATCCACACCTATCCAAGCTGGTATTCTGTCCCTCCCCTCTGTGCTAAAGATACACTGAAAATCTCAGGCTAGGGAGGTGGGGGGAGAGAGAAAAGGGGAGGGATAGAGGAGAGGTGAGATGTGTTTGTGCTACAATTCTTTTAATACTGCAGTGTGCTGTCTGTGAGAGATTTCTATTTATATGAACGTTAGTTTTCCTGCATGCATGTATTGTATCTGCTGAGCAAATGATCAAATGTTCCTATAAACACCAAGAAATATCTCAGAGAGCACACACTACACATATGCCTCAGATACACATAATGACACTGCTTCATGCTGGAAAGAAATGAAGATGTCAGAGGTGTAGCTGCTAAGAGCCCACACCTCCTCCTTTCTCCTCTGCAGTGAGTGCCTGGAGACCCGCACACACAGAAAGATACAGCACCCCATGTGAGTGATTTCCTCTGAGCTTCTTGTGTACTGTGCAGTGATTTCACTACATTAATATTCATCCCTTGGGGAGTGGGATGCAGAGATTTAAGTGATCACTCACTGTGATTGACAGATGGAACGAATATCTTTATTTGCAATTCACAGAGAAGGGCAGTGATGTCACTACATGAATATTCATCCCTTGGGGAGTGTGTAGCAGAGAATTAAGTAATCGCTCACTGTGATTGACAGATGGAATGAATCTCTTATTTTGCAATTTACTCAGGATAGGGGGGAGTATAAATAATAGAAATACATGAATAGAAAGAGCTTCACCAGAGGAATTAGAAAATGATAGCAGTTACATATGGATTTTTGACCTTTAATAAAACAGCAGTTAGGAGATTAACCTTTTGCAATCAGAGCAATTTCTATTAGTAGCAATTAGTCTTGGGTGTTGGCTGTGTAACACAGTCGTCAGTCATACTGTGTGGAGCAAGCTCAGCATAGATGCCCCTCACACATCTGCTGTACATGATTTATCATCTCATCAGCGGGTTAAAGTTGCGTGAAGGCATCTTCCATCATATCACATTTCTTACTCTTAAAGGATTACACTTAGTGGTTGCAGACTTAAGGGGGTTTTAGACTTTTTTTTGGCATCACGTCAGGGGAACCCCATTCTGTCCCCCTTTTTATGAACATCCGTAAAGATCTGCTATCATTTCATTGGAAGTAACCTGTCCATGCATTACACTGATTATATTCTTGTATGGTTTCTTGTATTACTATAGCCAATGGCAACATATAAGGCAGGATTCAGCCTGCTTCTGTCTATAGCACTGTATTATGTTCCTTTTTTCCGTGTAGCATGAATACCGCCATAACCTATATATAGAAGAGCTTATTATTGACAAGTGTGGTAACCTATTCTACACAGCCTGAGGGGTGAAACACAATGCCCTCGCCCCGGGGCAGAAGAGCTGAACTTTTCAGGAAACTCTTCAAGTTTGCACAGTTATTTGTGATCTTGAAAGAACACCTAATACTTGAGGTTCCCTATGTGAATAAAGCAGGAATCCACGGTCCGTAAGAGTAGTGGTTGCACATTCTCATTTTTGCACCTTTCACTGTCTATAGTACTAGTGCTCGCACATGTTCACCACTGATCCATTCAATGTCTAGAATAATAATGTTTATTTATATAGCACCAACATATTCCGCAGTGCTTTACAATTCTAGGACTAGTGGTCGCACATGCTCAGTACATCTTCATTCACTCTCTATAGGACTGGTGGTCGCACATGCTCAGTACATCTTCATTGACTCTCTATAGGACTGGTGGTCGCACATGCTCAGTACATCTTCATTCACTCTATAGGACTGGTGGTCGCACATGCTCAGTACATCTTCATTCACTCTCGATAGGTCTGGTGGTCGCACATTCTCAGTACATCTTCATTCATTCTCTATAGGACTGGTGGTCGCACATGTTCAGTACATCTTCATTCATTCTCTATAGGACTGGTGGTCACACATTCTCAGTTTTGCTCCAATCATTGCCTATGGGACTGGTGTTCGCATACGCTCAGTACTACAGTATTACATTCATTGTTTATAGGGATGTTGGTCACACATGTTCAGTATGGCTCAATTCATTGTCTATAGGACTTGTAGTTATACATGCTCAGTACTATTTCATTCACTGTCTATAGGATTGCTCATCCCACATGCTCAGTACTGCCCCACTCACTGTCTACAGGACATGTAGTCTCACATTCTCAATTTTGCTCCATCCTCTTTCTATAGGACTGGTGATTGCACATGCTCAGTACTGCTCCAATTATTATCTTTCTGCAATAGTGATGGCCACATATGCTCACTACAGCTCCTTTCACTGTCTGTAAGAGTGGACACATTCTAAGATTTGCTCCATTCACTATCTATAGCGCTGGTGGGCAAATATGCTCAGTGCTACTCCAATTTATTATCTAGGGGGGTGTTGGTCATACATGCTTAGTACTGATCTATTTACTGTCTGTCTATAGGACTGGTGGTTGCACATTTTCTCAATTTTGCTCCATTCACTGACTATAGCATTATCTATAGCATTATTGTTCGCACATGCTCAGTACTGCTCCATTTACTGTCTCTCTATAAGAATGTGTGTTACACGTGTGTACTGCCTCATTACCAATCTAACGGACTTGTAGTGGCACATGCTCGGTACAGCTCCATTCATTGTCTATAGGACTGATGGTCCCACATGCTCAGCACTGCTCCTCCATTTATTGTCTGTAGGACTGGTGGTCCCACATGCACAGTACTGCTCCAATCATTGTCTATATGACTGGTGATCTCACATGGTCAGCATTGTTCAATTCATTGACAATAGGACTGGTGGTCGCACATGCTCAGTACTGGTCCATTCATTGTCTATATGACTGGTGTTCTGACATGCTCAGCCTGCTACATTCATTGTCTATAGGACCGGTGGGCCAACATGCTCAGTGCTGCTCCATCCATTGTCTATAGGACTGGTGATCGCACATGCTCAGCACTACTCCATTCACTGTTTATATCAGTAGTTGTCACAGATGCTCAGTACTGCTCCATTCATTGTTTTATATGACTAGTGATCTCACATGGTCAACACTTCCATTCATTGTCTTTAGGACTGGTGGTCACATATGCTTAGTACTGGTCCATTCATTGTCTATAGGACTGGTGTTCCCACATACTCAGCCTGCTCCATTCATTGTGTATATGACTGGTGGTTGCCCATGTTCAGTACTGTCCATTCATTGTTTATTTGATTGATGATCGAACATTCTAAGTGCAACTCCATTCATTGTCTATAGCACTGGTGGTAGCACATTCTCAGCCTGCTTTATTCATTGTCTATATCCATGGTGGTCCCACATGCTCGGCACTGCTCCATTCATTGTATATAAGACTTGGGTCACACATGCTCAGTAATGCTCAATTCATTGTCTATAGAACTGGTGGTCGCACATGCTTAGTAATGCTCTATTTATTGTCTACAGGACTGGTCGTCCCACATCCTCAGTACTGCACCATTCATTGTCTACATGACTTGTCATATATACTCAGCACTGCTCCATTCATTGTCTATAGGACTGGAAATACCGTGAAGATTTTCTGGTGATAATGTGATTTATTTACCACATACAATAAGCTGTTGAATTTGCTCTGGACCTTCTTCACACTTAACCACAATACGGATTAGTTTATTCCACAGTTCAGCTTTATTTACATATTGTGCCCTGTTTTTTTTTTAGCTATAATATGGCTGAAATATATAGAAAAATAGACAAATGCTCCCGTGTGATTTACGTGACCACAGGACAGGCATACCGTATATATAGGCAACACATGGGGCAGATTGATTAAAACTGTGTAAAGGCAACGCTGAGCTTTGTTGCCCAGAGCAACCAATCACAGCGCAGCTTACATTTTACCAGAGCTGTTTAGAAAATGGAAGCTGAGCTGTGATTGGTTGCTATGGGCAACAGCAAAGGCCGATCTTGTTATGGGAAATGATGTGATACTACATATTAATCTTGTGGACAATGACTTGAAATTCACTTTAATAATAGATAATTATTAGTTAGTAATAATTATAATCACAAGAAATCCATGTGCATCTATATATAATCCTTGCACATAGCAAAGCTATGTATGGAATGGGTATACAGCTCCTAAGGCATAGAATGAAGGCCCCTGGCCCAGTGATAATGCTCCTGAGTGGCCCCTGAAAATAAATAAAGCCAGCCCAAGCGTATCCTTTAAAAAGTACCATTAAAAATTCCACTTTCGGGCCCTACTGGGACTCTGACGTCTTTTAGGCCATAAATTTATCACAGGCTGCGGCCTACAGGACAGCAAATAGTGGGGCCTAAGCATTGGCGTAACTTGAAGCTCCTGGGCCCCAATGCAACAGCACCAGTGAGGCCCCAATTAGTGTTTTTAGACAGACCGAATGGACTTTTGGAGCCCCCAAAGCTCCAGGGTCCAGGTGTGATTGCAGCCTGTGCACCTATTATAGTTACACCCATGAGCCTATGGATCCCTGTGTTGCCCAGGGATCCAACAGTATTGTTCACTTTTTTCACATTTCACTGGCGATGAAGCCACGGCTCGTACATTTGTCCAGTCTGTAGTAACATATGGAAGCGAAAACTGGAGCTGGAGAAGGATGGTATTAATACTATGGATGTCAAGAAGGACAAACAAATCAATACTGGAACAAATCAAGCCAGACAGGTCACTGGAAGCAAAGATCACCAAGTTACAGTTGTAGTTGTAGTTATAGTTGTCTACACATCATACAAAGAGAGCAATCATTGGAGAAGGACATCATGGTCAGAAGAATAGCAGGAAAAAGATGAAGCGGAAGACTAGCAACCCGATGACTGGATACTTTCAAGATAACGATGGGTAAGATCCTGGTGGACCTATCTTGGCTTGGAGAAGACCCTGGTGAACGTATCTAGGCTTGGAGAAGACCGTGGTGAACCAAACTTGGCTTGGAGAAGACTGGTGGACCTATCTTGACTTGGAGAAGACCCTGGTGAACCTATCTAGGCTTGGAGAAGACCGTGGTGGACCAATCTTAGCTTAGAAAAGACCCTGATGGATCTATCTAGGCTTGGAGAAGATCTTGGTGGACCTATCTTGGCTTGGAGAAGACCCTGGTGTACTTATCTAGGCTGCAGAAGACCCTGATGGTTCTATCTCAGCTTGGAGAAGACCCTTGTGGATGAATCTGAGTTGCACAAGTTCAGTCTTCCTACGTAGCGTTCATCTATCAAGTCGCCATGGCTCAAAATCGAGCTGATGACTATTAAATAATTAGAATGTTCCGAATAAGGCACACCTGCAAATATAGGCAAAAATTTTGAGAAGCAATATTTTAAAAAGTAATACTTTTCTTTTGTAATTTTTCACCCCTAACAATTCTACAGCTAAGGCCTCCACCCCTGTGGCCATTTCCCAAAGGTACGCCATTGCTCATGCCCGTATCTTTACCTCTGTACGACTTCACAAATCAATAGTCATAGTCTGCCCTATAGCAGGGGTCTCCACTAAGGACATTTTTCTAGTATTTGGCGCTTGGTATCCTCGGGATATGCCATAAATGACACTTCTGGACACCTAATTTAAAAAATTAATTGGTTCTTCATCTCTCAATAAATGTTTTTTTGTAAGCTCTACACATAGTTGAAGCCAACTTGCTATCTCTACTCTCCTTATAGCTACACCTACAAGCCTGATATAAGGTTTCCTTGGAATTGAAGCAAGGGTTAGGTACATTGGTTTTCCCCGAGAGTTATGTAGTGTCGGAGATGTCTGCCAGCAGTTTATTTCTTATTAATCTAGGGAAAACGTGTATTCTTATCAGAGCTGAATAAGCATGTTTGCAGAGCAATTGGGGAGGATCGTTGTCAGTTGGTAATGTGCATACAACAGCTACAGGCTTAAGGCCCAGTCATGCATAACGACCGCTTCAGCGTTCCCGACAGCGATAATGGCCTGCCGGGATCACTGGAGCATCGTTACCTGATCGCTGGGGAGCTGTCAAACATGCAGATCTCCCCAGCGATCAGTGCCATGGGAGCCACCTCCCACATCGCTGAAGGTGATATCAGCGTCCTCCCTGCTTAGCGCTGCCTGTAAGCAGAGAGGACACTGGTAACTATGATAAACAGCGGGTATCCAGGCAGCGTGCTGACCAGCGGGAAGCCAACGATCAAAAAATGACCTGCAGCACTTTGCAGCGATCAGCGACCTCACAGCAGGGGCCTGATCGCTGCTAAGTGTCACACAGAACGACATCGCTAGAGATCGTTGTAACGTCACATACAACGATCTCTCTAACAATATCATTATATGTGACTGGGGCTTTATTCTGTTGAGGCACTGTCTTGTTAGTAGATAGCAGCAGTGTGTTATTTGTTAGAATTTTATCAGTTTTCTACCTAAAATCTTGCATATTCTGATGCAGAGTGTAACGCCAGCGTCCCTTCAGGGACACCAACATATTTGCCAATGCGGCCGGCTTGTTCCCTCCTTCGCCGTTCCACTGCCGTCTATGTGTGCTTCTGTTGCCTCCTGCTCCTGGAGCTTGTGCACACTGCACAGACTCCCCGGGAGTGCACTTAAAGCGTGCACCCTCGCTACTTCCCTGCTCTTACGGGGCCAGCACACTATTACCCTGAAGTGACCCTCAGCCTATGGCTGAGAGGCACTAAGGATTTAAGGCATCCTCCCACTAGAGGAGGTGCCTGAGCAATGTGGTTAGTTTAGCCAGTTTTCTGTCTGTGTCCTGTTTCCCTGTGTCCACTGCATATACCTGTGTCTGCCGTACTGTCCATACCTACCTGCATCAACTGTCCTGTCTGTTACAGCCATTCTGGCTGTATCCATCTGCACTAGAAACTGTACCTGACCTTCTTAGTCTGCTCCTGTCCTAGGGGTGCTCTGGGGGTCAGCTGCCACAGTTTCACCTGTGGTCCAGTGGGTCCACTCCCGATTGCCTTCATAACATGCGTAACACAGATAATGGTCATTTTGGGTACAAAGTAAAACAATGATATCTTCCAGGTGCCGATGATTCTGCTGAAAGCTGAAATTTGCAACAGGCCACTTTACCTGTTTTAGAAAAATGACGCATAGTATTGAGTAAAGGCCTTGATGGCTTCCACCCTTAAAAGCCATCATTTGCGACTCTTCACAAGGAAGAAACATTAAGCAATTTGCTTATTTGACAACTCCAACCTGGAGCAATGATTAAAAAACATGACAGCTGAGAGGCAGATAGCATCCATGTGTCATATACTGAGTAATAATCAGCATGGCCGAGCAGGTTCTGGCAGAACGTTGCCAATTATCTGGGTGTGCCAACTGGTTATTTCATGTTTTGTAAAAGGTCATGCCACGGGAATGGCATTAAGTGGTATACTATAAGTAAATGTAACATCTGGCATGATTGTGATTCCTTCTCTTTTACATTTTCCTATATACGTTGGAAACATGTATCTATTGCCCTGGGAAATTGTCAACATGTGAATTATCTGCTGTTGACAGATCTCAATTTGGATTTCCTTTTTTGTTTTGGCTTGTGAATCTTGAAAAACTCAACTTTTCAGACCTCTAAAGGGAATCTGTCAGCAGGTTTTGCTCCCTCATCAGACACAACATAATGTAGGCAAAGAAACCCTGAATCCAATAATGTATCACATAGATTACTGGCCGCAGCTGTTCTCACACAATCAAAGCGTTTAGTTTTAGGAGTACAGCAGAGCTGGGAGAGCTGCCCCCGCCCACACCAGCCTCTCTATAGAGATTGTCCAATCAAAGCACAGCTGGGAGAGCTGCCCCCTCCCACACCAGGCTCTCTATAGAAATTGTCCAATCACAGCAGAGCTGGGAGAGCTGCCCCGCCCACACCAGGCTCTCTCTAGAGATTGTCCAATCACAGCAGAGCTGGGAGAGCTGCCCCCGCCCACACCAGGCTCTCTATAGAAATTGTCCAATCACAGCAGAGCTGGGAGAGCTGCCCCGCCCACACCAGGCTCTCTCTAGAGATTGTCCAATCACAGCAGAGCTGGGAGAGCTGCCCCGCCCACACCAGCCTCTCTATAGAGATTGTCCAATCACAGCACAGCTGGGAGAGCTGCCCCCACCCACACCAGGCTCTCTATAGAAATTGTCCAATCACAGCAGAGCTGGAAGAGCTGCCCCCCCCCCACACCAGGCTCTCTATAGAGATTGTCAAATCACAGCAGAGCTGGGAGAGATGCCCCGCCCACACCAGGCTCTCTATAGAAATTGTCCAATCACAGCAGAGCTGGGAGAGCTGCCCTGCCCACACCAGCTCTTTATAGGGATTGTCCAATCACAGCAGAGCTGGGAGATCTGCCCCCACCCACACCAGGCTGTCTATAGAGATTGTCCAATCACAGCAGAGTTGGGAGAGCTGCCCCTGCCCACCCCAGGCTTTCTATAGAGATTGTTCAATCGCAACATAGCTGGGAGAGCTGCCCCCACCAGACTCTGTATGTACAATGTCTATAGACTGAGAGCTGCCCCAGCCCACAGCAGGCTCTGTATGTACAATGTCTATAGACAGAGAGCTGACCCCCACCCACACCAGGCTCTCGATACTGTCCATTCACAGCAGAGCTGCCCCCACCCACACCAGGCTCTGTAAGTACAAGGTCTATAGACAGATAGCTGCCCCTGCCCACATCAGACTCTCCATAAAGATTGTGCATTGAATATGAGGTGTCAATCACAGCAGGGGCGTGTGAGACTGCTGTGCGGTGCCAAAGTAGTCCTGTAATGGTAATCACCAGATGTTAAAACTTTTAGTTTATGTAAACAATAGCACACAGACTGATAAGAGAAGCACAGTTGCTTTTTGTTTTTAACCCTTACAGCATGCTGTTCTCAGCTTACATAGCAAAAACCTGCTGACAGATTTCCTTTACGTTATATAAATATACATTTAGAGCTTCATTTTCCAGAATTTGAGGGTCACATCTCATGAACCCTTGTCTTATTCACCTTTTTAAACAAGCTACATTAAAAATTCATTAAACTTTGTATTGAATTACCTTAACCTTTCTTGATCCTGGTTTACAACCTCAGAGCTGCATTCACAATTCTGCTTACTTCAGAGCTAAGCCTCTTTTTCTTTTTTTGCTGGCACAATTTCTGTACATACGTGAATTGATTGCTAATAATCTAATTAAACTGCTGTACAGTTGTGCAAAATATGATCCTTATTTATCACAACTGCCCATTAGAAAAACTATTCCACCCATTGAACTTGATACTGTCAAGGGTGTCTCCAGTCCTTGGGAGACCTTTGACGAGTCTGGGCCCTGAGGGTCACATTAGATTGTGAAACTTTGGTTTTTAAATATATACTCTTTTGTTTGGTGCTTCGGGGATTAAGGACTTTCTCCTTGGTGGAATTTCTTTGTTAGTCCTATCTAAGGTGCTGCATTTTTTGTCACCACTCCCCTCCACTTTAAATAGTTAAGTGCTGCATCATCTGATGCCCGTTATGGAATCCATTTCTATGCTGACCACTTGAAAGATGCTGAAGTCAATTTCAATTGTGGTGTTGGAATGTATCCTTTTTTGCCTATGTCCCTCTGTCCGTCTTCTTCCCCTGTGTCTTATGACTTCAGTGATGAGACTAGGGTATTCACCGGCCTTTGCACTATCCTAACTGAGTGGAGGGATAGCAAAAGATTAGGTATGTGATGGCAGTGGGAGGAAGTATCCGTATAGGGATATTAGGGAGCTCAGGATTCAAACACAGGTGAGTATCAGGAGGTGACCCGTCTCCCCTTTTCTTTCCTTCCTTACCATCCCCTTTGTTACCCTTGTGTTGCACTGGGAGTTCCCTCTGCCAAGTGTGACGGGTACTCCCCCAAAGAGCAATAGGAGGTGGATGGCCAATGAAAATGGGCGTGGAAGGGAAAGCAAACAGCTGTAAAATTAGATTAAAATCTAATATTTGTACCTTGTACCTTGTACCTTATTAATCCAATAAATAAAACTTAATTTTCCCCCCCTTCCGGCTGTGTTGGCTTACATGGGGACATTCAGCTATACCAATGCCAAACTTGTTTCCTTATGATACAATCAGGGAACTATCTTAGTTGAGAAACAATGTAAAATCACCGTAAAATGACATATCTGGCTCTTCTGTATCTATCCCTTCAGCAATTTTGGAGCTTTTCCAGCAGTTACATGCCTGGAGCTGTCACTCATTTCCTGTATTCTTGGAATGCGGTATCGGACTCCATATTGATTATATGATCCGCTCATATTGAGCTGTTGTTACATGTCGTATCGGCTGGAATCTGTGTAATTCGCTGGATGACTCTAGGTCTCCATTTACTATATATCATGCCATTATGAGCCCCCGGATCACTCCTCAATAGGATGGATCTAAGTGGTAGAGCCGCTCGCTTCGTTATTGTGACATTTTGACTTTTTACCTTGTAAAAGTTTTGAGACTTCTGAAAAGTCATGCTGAATCCATACCGGAAGAACATTAGCTAGCGATTTGCTCATAGAGATAGATAAGTTTGTGCTATGAAATCAATATGAGAAATGGAAAGGCTAGATCTAGGGAATTTCATGGATTGGTATCGAACTGTTCCCCATTGTGGTTCCCCTTCTCTATAGACCAGAGTAACATAAGATGGGAACAAAGTATTCGGAAGACGTTGCAGTGCCTTCAACTACAAGGAGGGGTTTTGATTGACTAGGCCAATGGGTAAGGGTCCAACCACTAAAATTCCCCCTCATCCTCAAAACAGGGGTGACTGTTCCATTTTCTGGGGGTGAAGCTATTGCACATGAACTGCCACCATCTTTTTGGGATCAGTTGGGGTCCCGGTAGTAGAACATGCCCACCAGCCTGACATTTATGGCTTTATTAGTATATTATATAGTCTTCTTACAAGACCAGGAGACTCCTTGGAAAAGCGGAGACCACCTAGACTCTTAAAAAGTTATTCTAGTGTCCTTTCTTAATTTTGGGGACCAATGAATGAGGGGTATTCATGACTCAAGGGTATTATACGAAGAGTGGGCCTTAGACAATGGGGCAGGGCACATAACTATTAGACTCTCCCCGATGTAATTGATAAAAACGTAGTAATATTATACATCATTGTAATAAGCCAATAACCTCTTGGTCATAGTCAGAGGGATTTAGTAACATACTGTATATTGGGTAAGATCATCTTCAGAACTGACGGTCTTGTTGGGTGTCCTCGGAATCAGCAGGTCTTGTCCGGGAGGCCTGGTATATGACAGGTATTTTGGGGTGTTCCCAGCATATGACAGGTATGGTTGGGTGTTCCTATAAGGTGACAGGTCTTGTTGGGTGTTCCCAGTATACAGCAGATCTTGTGGGGTATTTATTGTATACATCAGATCTTGTTGTGTGTTCCCAGCATATGGAAGGGCTTGAGGGTTGTTTTCCGGTATATGGCAGGTCTTGTGGGGGTATTTATTGTATACATCAGGTCTTGTTGGTTGTTCCCAGCATATGGAAGGGCTTGAGGGTTGTTCCCAGTATATGGCGGGTGTTGTGGGGTATTTATTGTATACATCAGGTCTTGTTGGTTGTTCCCAGCATATGGAAGGTCTTGAGGTTGTTCCTGGTATATGGTGGGTCTTCTGGTGTTTTCCTAGTGTACGGAAGGTCTTGTAAGGTATTCACAGTATATGGCAGGTCTTGTTGAGTGTTCCCAGTATATGGCAGGTCTTGTGGGGTGTTCCAAGTATATGGCAGGTGTTGTGGGGTGTTCCCAGTATACGGCAGGTCTTGTTGGGTGTTCCCAGTATATGGCAGGTCTTGTGGGGTGTTCCAAGTATATGGCAGGTGTTGTGGGGTGTTCCCAGTATACGGCAGGTCTTGTTGGGTGTTCCCAGTATATGGCAGGTCTTGTGGGGTGTTCCCAGTATATGGCAGGTCTTGTGGGGTGTTCCCAGTATATGATAGACATTATGAAGTTTTTCCAGTCTACGGCAGGTCTTGTGAGGTATTCTCAGTATACGGCAGGTATTGTGGGTTGTTCCCAGTATACGAGATGTCTAATGGGTGTTCCCATCATGATAGGGTTAATATTTGCCAAACTTGGTCCAAGTAAGGGCAGTGATGGAACTTGGTATTAATGAGGACCTCTAGATATAAATCCATCAAATTACCCATGTTGACCCTAAATGGATACGTGAGTATCAGAACTGGACCAGCAAGAAATAGAAGAAGGTAGTCTTGTCACATAAATCACATTTTCTTCTACAATTTATGGACAAATGGGTGGGTGGGCATCACGTATCTGGGAAGAGATGGCATTAGGACGTACTACGGGAAGAAGATGAGCCAATGGAAGCCTCATTACTTGCAGAACTCAAAAGAATCCGCTGGAAACGTCCCAGTAGTACCAAACATTACAGGAAGCCTTTATATGTCTTGTGGAGTCCATGTGTCCATGTGTCACAGGTGTTTTGGATGTATAGAATGGACCTACACAATATTAGGCAGATGGTCATAATGTTGTGGCTTCTTGGTGCCTCCGCATTTGCTTTTGACAATGAAGTTTCCAGCTAATTGTGTGAAGTGTCCCCCGGCGAAGCTTCCCAAATACACTGCTCAAACAAATAAAGGGAGCACTAAAATACCATGTCATAGATCTCAATGAAATAAAATATTCCAGTTACAAATCTTTATTCATTACATAGTGGAATGGGTTGAGAACAATCAAACACAAATATGATCAATGTAAATCAAAATTAATATCACATTGAGGTCTGGATTTGGAATGATCAAACACAAAGTGGAAAATCAAATAACAGGCTGGTCCAACTTCAGTTACAGTGAAGCTCAGTAGTGTGTGTGGCCTCCATGTGCCTGTGTGACCTTCCTACGACGCCTGGGCATGCTCCTGATGAGGCTCAGTGGTTTGTGCGGCCTTGACATGCCTGTATGACCTTCTTACAACGTCTGGGCATGCTTCTGATGAGGCTTAGTAGTGTTTGTGGCCTCCATTTGCCTGCATGACCTCTACAATGCCTGGGGCATGCTCCTGATTAGGCTCAGTAGTCTGTGTGGCCTCCATTTGCCTGTATGAACTCCCTACAATGCCTGGGCATGCTCCTGATTAGGCTCAGTAGTCTGTGTGGCCTCCATTTTCCTGTATGACCTCCCAACAATGCCTGGGCATGCTCCTGATTAGGCTCAGTAGTCTGTGTGGCCTCCATTTTCCTGTATGACCTCCCAACAATGCCTGGGCATGCTCCTGATTAGGCTCAGTAGTCTGTGTGGCCTCCATTTTCCTGTATGACCTCCCAACAATGCCTGGGCATGCTCCTGATTAGGCTCAGTAGTCTGTGTGGCCTCCATTTTCCTGTATGACCTCCCAACAATGCCTGGGCATGCTCCTGATTAGGCTCAGTAGTCTGTGTGGCATTTGTTGTGTTGCAGCACCATCTGTTGGTGAAACGTATGATTTATATCATTTTTCATTTTGAGAACTTGACATGTAAATGGAGTGTTGTCCTATTGACTGGCGATCCTTTCACAAGGCTCAATAAGTGGAGCTACTCCAGTCTCTTATCTAGACAGAAAAGAGCTGGAAATTTCCCAATCTGGTACAATATTTGACACAAAGCAGAGCTCATGTGAGGGCTCTCCTTAACACCTCCAGGCCCCCAGGTCTGGAAGTTCATCCTTGTCTTGACCACAATATTTCCAGCCAGGCCCAATGCCTTGGATCTATCCCTGAATTCTCGCTGTCCGGATTTACACGTGATCCTTTAGCAGTAGGGAGTACTAGGGTCTCCCGTCTCATGGCAATTGTCCGTTATTTGCTTCAAGTATATTTCTGCACTTGCCGAGACTAGCTGTGAAATTATTACAGGATTCCAGATCTGTAAAACTCTCTTGCTATATCTACTCTTCTGCTTTAAGACACAAAGGCTCTGAACTTTCCTATAACTACCTCCTGATCATACAGGTTCTTAAAGCTCCAGAGCCTCAATTTCATGTCAGAATTCAACTCTGAACTGTACTTGCCATGAACTACCCACATAAGGGCCCTTTCACATCTGCGTTTATTTGAAATCGCGGCAGATGCGGTGAAAAAACCGCATCTGCCGCGATTGCCGCATAACCGCTGCACTTGCGGCGCGGTTGCGGTAATCCCCATAGAAAGTATAGGGGGACTTGCGGCAGGTGCGGCAAGTGCGGTTTTGCACTTGCGGCTGACCGCGGTTTTTTTCGCGGCCGCACCTGCCGCAAGTGCAAAACCGCACTTGCCGCACCTGCCGCAAGTCCCCCTATACTTTCTATGGGGATTACCGCAACCGCGCCGCAAGTGCAGCAGTTATGCGGCAATCGCGGCAGATGCGGTTTTTTCACCGCATCTGCCGCGATTTCAAATAAACGCAGATGTGAAAGGGCCCTAAACTGTGACGTATTTACTCCATGTTACAATACTCCGTTCCTGTGATAGTAAATGTAACTGTTATTCCCGAGACATGTGTCTGTGGTCATTCTCGTCTGTGGACACTGCGTAGGGGTGGATAACAAGGAACGAAAAGCCGCCATTACATAGACACTGCCTCATGCTACCTCTAGGGGTGAGAGCAATAACAACATGCAAAAGTGACCAAAACAACAGCCAAAAAGAATGGGAACAGAGAAATGGTATGCGGTCACCACCTGACGAACCGCTCCTTTATAGGGGGGTCTTGCTCCGATCATTTCTACCTGTTGTCTGTTCCATTTGCACAACAGCAGAAGACATTGATTCACAATTGGTGTTGCTTCATAACTGGACAGGTTGATTTTACAGAAGTGTGATTGACTTGGGGTTACACTGTGTTGTGTAAGTGTCCCCTCTATTGTCGAGCAGTGTACAAATGATCATATTCATTAGGTGGTAACCTCTTAAAGCCACTATTGTGTGATGCAACTGTTTTCCTTAACAACATGCCAGTAACATGACGCTGCACCTTCATCCGATACATGTAATGTTCCATGGTCGTCACTTCCCCGTATAAACAATGATTGAATGGATAACGACTTTTGCAGAAAAGTTTATATAATCCCCAACAAGGTCCGTGTTCCTGGAATGCATTAGAAATACATTTCTCAACAGGATATGGATTCATGAAGAATTGTCTACTCTGGATTGCCACATAGGATCGTCGCTTCCAATTTCCTAGGGATTTTACCAGTTAGTTGTTCAAGTCAGGTTCTTAAAGTGGACCTGTCATCAAATTTCAAATAGAAACTGCAAACATACTTACATAGATCTCCTAGACCTGATGAGCTTGTGTACTGACTTTGAAATTCTGCGGTGCAGCTTGTACTGAACAGTGTGAGATCTCAGCAACAGCAGGGCAGAGGGACACTGAGGGGCATTTATTCAGGCTTGGTGGTGAGGAGATCCATGAAGCAAGCAAAATGGAATTGATTCACCTTGTTGTTATGTTATTTGTCCTTAATGAAAAAATTTTGCAAAAAAAAAAAAAAATAAGTGTGAGAGGAATCTGAGCAGCAGTGGAGGAGGACTGTGGAGCTGTCAATCAAGCTAGATGGGAGAAGATTCAGCAGCAGCGGAGGAGGGACTCTGAGGACTGTCAAGTTAGAGACAGAAACTCTAAAGCTAGATAGGGAGGAGGAACGGTGAAAGATTGGAAATTCAAGCAGCGGGGGTGGAAGACACCTGAGATGATGTCAGTCAGGCTAGGTTGGCAGAGACTCAGCAGGGAGGGGGGACACTGAGGAGCTGTCAATCAAGCTTGAGTGAGTTTAACATTTCAAATCAGACTACTTGATCCATTATCACTCTGACCAATATGTAAATGGTGATCTGAGAAATGCCAAATATACAGGGTGGGGCAATTTATATGGATACACCTAAATAAAATGGGAATGGTTCAAGATATCAACTTCCTGTTTGTGGCACATTAGTATATGGGAGGGGGAATAACTTTTCAGATTGGTGGTGACCATGGCGGCTATTTTGATGATGCCATTTTGGATCCAACTTTAGCTGAATATTTACTTTAAATGCCCACCCTGCATACTAGGAGTGTCTACAGGGAAATGTAGGGACGTTTGCTGTACTCAAGGGCTTGAGCTCATTCTTGTCGTCAGGCTGTTGCTTCATATCATCAATGTTTGCATTGTCTCCAGCATTCCCACGATACTGACGCCCTACTAGACTGCGCACCTCACTGCTTTCCTGGTGAGACAAGGAGAGGCGATGATTCAAACTGACGAAAGAACAATAGAAGCAGTTCATATTTACTATATCTACAGTAGGGAGGATATTTGGAGATTTTCTGATATGGACATATATGAAAGGATATCCAGAGCTGCACTCAATATTATCATGGTAAGCAGTCACTGTGACATTACATACATATGATCTGTGATTACCTCCTGTTATAATACCTCCAGGCTGCACTCACTATTCTGCTGGTTGCAGTCACTGTGTACATCTATTACATTACTGATGCTGAGTTACTCCTGTATTATACTCCAGAGCTGCACTCACTATTCTGCTGTGCAGTCACTGTGTACATCTATTACATTACTGATCCTGAGTTACCTCCTGTATTATACTCCAGAGCTGCACTCACTATTCTGCTGGTGCAGTCACTGTGTACATACATTACATTACTGATCCTGAGTTACCTCCTGTATTATACTCCAGAGCTGCACTCACTATTCTGCTGGTGCAGTCACTGTGTACATACATTACATTACTGATGCTGAGTTACCTCCTGTATTATACTCCAGAGCTGCACTCACTATTCTGCTGGTGCAGTCACTGTGTACATACATTACATTACTGATCCTGAGTTACCTCCTGTATTATACTCCAGAGCTGCACTCACTATTCTGCTGGTGCAGTCACTGTGTACATACATTACATTACTGATCCTGAGTTACCTCCTGTATTATACTCCAGAGCTGCACTCACTATTCTGCTGGTGCAGTCACTGTGTACATACATTACATTACTGATCCTGAGTTACCTCCTGTATTATACTCCAGAGCTGCACTCACTATTCTCTGGTGAGTCACTGTGTACATACATTACATTACTGATCCTGAGTTACCTCCTGTATTATACTCCAGAGCTGCACTCACTATTCTGCTGGTGCAGTCACTGTGTACATACATTACATTACTGATCCTGAGTTACCTCCTGCATTATACTCCAGAGCTGCACTCACTATTCTCTGGTGCAGTCACTGTGTACATACATTACATTACTGATCCTGAGTTACCTCCTGTATTATTTCTCCAGAGCTGCACTCACTATTCTGCTGGTGCAGTCACTGTGTACATACATTACATTACTGATCCTGAGTTACCTCCATGTATTATACTCCAGAGCTGCACTCACTATTCTCGGTGCAGTCACTGTGAATACATTACATTACTGATCCCGGTACTCTGATTATACTCAGAGCTGCACTCACTATTCGCTGGTGCAGCACTGTGTACATACATTACATTACTGATCCTGAGTTACCTCCTTATTAACTGCAGCTGCACTCATATCTGCTGGGGCAGTCACTGTACATACATACATTACTGATCCTGAGTCCTCTGTATTATCCTCCAGAGCTGCACTCACTATTCTGCTGGTGAGTCACTGTGTATACTAACACTTCCCTCACCACACAGACATTGTAAGATAATCTTAAATATCTCTGTATAAGAATCTAAATGTATTAGCTGAGATGACCTGTGTTTACGTCTCCATGACAATCATCAGATTTATGATTGCTGCTCTGGATTATATGCAGACTTGACTCACTATCAGTATAGATAAGTCAATGTGATATAGTCACAAATTTAATCAACTTTTTATATAGATTTATCTGTATTTAAACTGTGACATTCACAAAAGTTTAGTTATTCTCTCTGTATGATGTTCTCACCCAGGATTTCTTGCTTTGCCATATGAAACTACTGTAACTTATTTTTCCCTTATTTGCTGTTTCCATTCATTGATTTAGACAATGTTTCCTGAAGTTTTGTATTTTTTGGTTGATCATCGAATGATTTTATTTTCTCTGCATAACAAGCCATAACTCAAGTTATCAATTCAGACAAGACGACCCATTAGTCTTCTACCATGGATTGTTTCCTGGTCTAAGCTTCCATTATTGGGGTGAAGATCATGAGTGAATTTTCACCTATAGCCCCCTACAATGACCATAAAACTCAACACCAGGGCAAGCCAAACATCTGACTCCAACTCCACGGACTCGAGCTCCACAGCCCTGCCCAAAACCCCAAAATCATCAACTTTCCAACATGTAGATACCATAGGTTGGCTTCTCCAATGCTTGTTCATATCAAATGACACTGATGGAGGATACAAAATAGTCTAAATTGGCCTTTTAACCATCTTAAAATCACCTTTTGTCCGGAAGTACCACGATGGAGAGTGGTCGTCTCTCTTTCGAGGGTTAGAAGATCGCAGTACTTGACGACAGACACTTGCACTAGTTGGATCTTCTTTGCTTTCCGGTTAGCTGTCCAGATTTTCCTTGGTCTGGTGCTGCGAGGGTTAAACAGTTATTTCGGTCTCCTAAGGGTTATTTCAGCGGTTCTGATTTTTAGGCTCCCCTCTGCTTTAAATACTCACCTCTCAGTTTGGGCAGTTGCCATTGATAGCTTGCTATACCTTGGTCTGGAAGTGGAGGTGTGAGCTGTGAACAAAGAAGTCCTATAAGGGACAGTATCCAGAGATAGCTGATTGAAGTTTGTTTAGTATTTTCTCATCCTTTATTCCCTGTTTGGTTTGCCTCACTAATCCTTTCCCTTTACTCCTGCCTGTAGTCTGCTGTGCATTTTACGCTTGCTGTCTATTTTATTCCTGTCTTTCTCCTTTGTGTCTTTATCCTAGAGCGGGAATGGTGTTCCTATTGCTCTTTGCTGTAGACAGGGTTGTGCTCGGGGAAAGGCAAGGTTGGATATGATCACCACACGGGGTTAAAATAACCCATATAGGGACGTCAGGGAGCTCAGGGTAAGTGTCAAGAGTTGTCCCTCCCAATTCTTCCCTAGTGACAGCTTCATCCCATTTTAACTGGCCCCTTGGAGGAGGACGACAACCAGGAGCAGGCCTGGAGTGGTACTAGGCGCCTATCATCAGTCAAGTCCAACCTCATCATCAGAAATTAAACTTGGTAGGCACCTAGTCACGTTCCTCCAGGGTAAGCCTGGTTCTGGGAGCAGTAGGTCTACCTCCCTTTCCCCTCCACCTTGTACAGTGAAAGATCGTCACCACACCCCCCCACACAGTTTGATGTCTACCACAGCTCCCCCACAGTATGATGTCTACCACAGCCCCCCACAGTATGATGCCCACCACAGCCCCCACACAGTATGATGCCCACCACAGCCCCCAAACAGTATGATGCTGACCACAGCCCCTACACAGTATGATGTCCCCACAAGTCCACACACAGTATGATGCCCACCACAGCCCCCACACAGTATGATGCCCACCACAGCCCCCACTCAGTATGATGCCCACCACAGCCCCCACACAGTAAGGTGTCCCCACAGCCCCCACACAGTTCCACTCTCCCCTCTGTAATGTAGGTTGACATCACTAACATCAGTCCTTATCCACAATGAGGCTCACTATGTAATATCTTTCCAATCTTTCTATGGAAACTAGACGGCCTATTAATATTTTTTTGGGACTGTAGCAGGAAAAAAAGAGAATCCATAGAGAACAATCATAGATAAGATGCAATGTTTGTCTCGTTGGGTTGACCACGTAACGACCGTATTACCCTCATTAGGATATACTGAACAAGCCATAATGAAGTGGTAATAAGTTGTCATAACTGCTTTGTCTTGAGGTTGTAGAAAGTCATTTTGGGTCTGCGTCACCTTTAGAGGGATGGATTTGCATAAAATTACAGTTGGCATCGAACGTTGGCATGCAACAAGGCCCAATGGGCAATTTCCAGTTTACCCTAAAGCCCCCATCACACGGGGCCACATCGCCCCTACGTCGCCTCATGTAAAGGGGCGATGTCGGCACCGCCGGGGCGGTCGCCTGGTTTCAGAGCTGTGCTCTGAAACCAGGCGACCATAATGGGGCAATGTGCACACATCGCCCCACGTAACCGGGCACCGGCGACCTGTCAGGCGATGGGAGCCATAGGCTCCCATTGTCCTGCATCGCAGCTGGGGTTTTCAGACACCCCGGCGGTGATGAAGCCTGTCAGCTCGCCGGTGCGGGGCTGGAGGTGTCGCCCCGTGTAAATGGGGGACGGCGACGCTGGCGGGGCACCAAAAACGTGCGCGCTCCCGCCAGTCGCCGCCGACATCCCCAGCCCCATCGCCAGGTGTGACGGGGCCTTAATGGTGTTCTGCTTTGTATGAACATTGCATATGGAAAAAAACTCTTTGGCTATAAGTCTATGTTCACACGTTGTGTTTCTGCAGCATTTTTTTATGCAAATTAAAAACTTCCTTTAACATTCCTAGCAAAGACTATGAGATTACAGAAATTTTATGCACGATTGCTTTTTATTTTCATAACAGCATTTTTAAAACCTGCAGCACGTCAATTCTTTCAGCATTTTTGCAGCATTTTATCACCAAGGAAAGCAATGTGTAAGTACAAAAGTGCAAAAAAACTGCAAATAAGCATTTTGTTGCTTTTATTAAACATATACTGTACATAATTTGCACTAAAAAAAACAACAAAAACACAGCAAAAATGCTGAAAAAACTTTGGGTTAGAAGCTTCTTTACTGCTAAGACAACAGGTTTTGCCTGCAGAAAAAAAGCAGTAAAAAAAGCGATGTGCGAACTTAACCTTAACCCTTCCATGACCAAGGACGTATATATACCGTACTTCCTTAGCCATGTCCCTCCCCCTAATGCGAGCTCACGCGCTCTAATCCTCCAGCCCACATCTCAGCTGATCTGATCAGCTGACCTGTGTAGCTAACAGGATCGATCGGATCAGTGATCGGATCGGTGCTGTTAACCCTTTGGATCAAGCTGTCAGTCACTGACAGCGCGATCCAAAGCCTCACGGCAGGAATCGCACTGTTCTCCGCCGGTATGAGAGATCCCATGATGTGATTACAGGACCCCTGCTGTTACCTTAACAACCTGGGGCCCTGTGATGACCCCCGCAGCTGTCTGGAATCACCTCCTGCCGGCGACGTCTGAGCTCTGTCTCCGGCAGAAAGTAATGATTTCGCCTGTGTTCAGATGAGCAGCAGGCCCATCGGAAAACAGGAGAAGCGATCGATCTGTGCAGCACTGAGGCCCTCTAGTGGGCCAAGTAAACTGAAGAAAAAAAAAAGTTTTCGACAATATGGATAAAAAAACATAATAGTTCAAATCATCCCCCTTTTGCCCCATTGAAATTAAAACTGTAAAAAAAACTGTGATAACAGTAATAGTATACATGTTTGGTATTTACGAACTCGTATCGACCTGAGGCATCAACCGACATGTCAGTATTACCATATATTGAGCATGGGGAATAAAAGACCCAATAAACTAACATGTAATTTAACTTTTTTTGCAATTTCACGCACTTGGAACTTTCTCCTCATTTTCCTGTACACTATATGGAAAAATAAATGATTTCATTCAAAAGTACAACTCGTCCCACAAAGAAACAAGCCCTCATATGTCTAATACTGAGGGAAAAATTAAAAAGTTATGGCTCTTGGAAGAAGGGGAAGGAAAAATGGAAAACGGAAAATCACCGTCGTGAAGGGGTTAAGGTATAAAGATAGGAAGATCGGTGCAACTGTCCAATTAATTGTTTAATTACTGAAGAATCCTCAACCCTTGCAAATAGCCCAACCAGGTGTATCACGTTAGACCAGATTTGGACAAGTATCGGTGTTAACTCCTAATTGATATTATTAATGTCCGGGAAAATATTGTAAGCCATAAATATTCAGGTGGTTTCCAGAGCTGGCGTTATTCTTATGAGCTTCCCATAAAGCGCTGGGGATGCACATTGCAAGAGGAGGTTGTATTTAACATACCGGTAGTCATATTTCTGCTGTTGTATTGTAAAGCGTCCTGGCTTGTGTCATAAGGAAGCATGGGTGTAATATGAGGATGGTCTTGAGAGACACCAGGACCCCTCCGATACATAGGCGGACTATACATTGTTCATGTTGGGCTTGTAGCCTTGTAACAGATTTTACTCTGGGCCAGAAGCTAAAAATGATTTACTGGAAGGATATTGCATGTAGGGCAAGATTGTACTGTCCATCTTCAAGATAAGTGGTCGTCCTTATGGATACCATAGCTGTTGGCCAAATGCTTGGCTAATAGATCTTGTCCTAGACCTCCCCATATACCTGTTTGCCAAGTAGAAGAAACATGTTGATGGCAGACGGGTCTCCAAAACCAATATAAGGATTGGGCATGTTGATATCCAATATGTTTGATCCTTGTTACACTTCAGATGTAGCATTAAAGGCCTTCAAGAATTCTGTAGATAGAATGAAGGACTTATTACAGAGTGTCAAACTGGAAAGCTCGAACATGGGATGGCTACTCAACACAAAGATATTGTACTAACTGCCAGGTACAGACCAGGACACATTCTTGATGGATGATGACGAACTGAAAGTTGTAAAGGACTTCACCATACTCTGTTCAATGATCACTCAAGACGCAGCAACAACACTAGAAGTTAATAGGAGAATAGATATGGGCAAATCAACAATGAAGTCACTGGTCAAGGTCTTCACATCAAGGAACATTTCACTGGTGATGAAGACTCGGCTCGTACATAGTCTTGGTGTTTTCTATAGTAACATATGGATGTCAGACCTGGACAATAAAAGAACAAGACAGAACAATCAACGCCTTTAAAATGTGTAGCTGGAGAAGGATGTCATCAATACCATGGATGGCAAAAGAACAAACAAATCAATACTGGAACAAATCAAGCCAGACATGTCACTGAAAGTAAGATCACCAAATTATGACTTGTCTACACATTTGACGAAGAGAAAAATTACTGGAGAAGGAAATCCTGGTCAGAAGAAGCAAAGGGGGAAGGTGAAGAGAAGACCAACAACCCGATGGCTTGATACAATCAAATTAATGGTGGAGAAGACCTTGGTGGAACTATCAAGGCTTGGACAAGACCCTGGTGGACTTCTTTAGGTTTGCAAAAGACCTGATGGACCTATCTAGGCTTGGGCAAGACTGTGGTGGAGCTATCTAGGTTTGGAGAAGACCCTGGTAGACCAATCTAGGCTACACAAAATCGATCTTCCTACAGATGCATCAATTAGCCAAGGCTCAAGATTGAGCTGAAGGCCATAAAATAAATAATAATGAAGTGTTCATTGAATTCCACCAAATTGGTTTTATTCACTGAATTATTCTTAAGTGTGTACAAAAGCGTTAACATTTAAAGTACTCAGTGGCTGATGTAAAAGGATACATTTTTTTTTGTTTATAAATCTAAAGGAGTTTACTGGAAGTAAAGTATGATTATAACTGACTGGTGAGACTCCAAGAGCGGAGACCTAACTGATTACCAAAACCAAGGAACAAAGCCAATCATACCTGCTCCTCGGCTCTGGCCCCACCTCAGGGAACCTAGAATCCACAGCCTGGCAGCTTCATGTAAGAGCAAAAAGCAGAAGGTGTGTCGGGGACATGGATGCTGGGAGCTGCAGGATCATCCTACATTCACGCCCCCTCACATTTCTGTTTAGTGAAGGGGGCATGGCAGGTTCCTGAGGTGGGCGCCAGAGCAATGGAGCAGGTATGATTTTATAGATTTATAAGAGATCTATAGATCCTAACACTGCAGTGCACGGCTCTACTTCATCAAGCAGCAGGGCAGGAACTGTACTAAAAAGTTCTCACTTGTGTTCCCCTTTAACTTGGTATTTCTGCCTATTTGTTTTAGAAATCGGTAGTGTTTCAATAACTCAATCTTACCAATCAAAAGTTCTGTTGTGTCACTGATTGGTCAATAGTTTTTGTAAAAGTTTAACTACACTTCAATATTGAAGGTTTATCCTTCAAAACAACCATCAATGTTTGATCGATGGAGATCTGTGGGTGATAACTTGTATTCAACTGTCCCTTAAAGGAGTTTTCTCATCATCATAAATCCTTAAAATTGCAAAGTACTTCCAAAAACAAGCAACTTAGGCATTCATCTCTAATTAAAAATCTTGTGCATTCCCAAGAATTGTGGGATCTTTAATTGTATTATGAAATGCTCATTACCTAAGATATCGGCCATCTCTACAGCTTATCACAGGTGGATTCAAGAGGTGTTCTTGCAAAGATTCGTGGATCTGGCCATATTTGAATCCCTGTGCTCCTCTGATATTAAAGCATGATAGACCATAAGGTTCAGGTCAATGGTGGTCCATGATCGGGAGCACACCGTTCCCTGGCAAGCAGTAAAGCCTTAGGAAGGGGAGCAGTGCGCTCCAGAAGAACAAAGATTAGAATAACCCTGTAAGAGAATATATTGTCACAAAAGACCTCCTAATGTCAGCCAAACAACCATAATTTGAGGACCCTAAGCAGATCAAATGGAGTAGGGCCATTTCTAGAACATGATTATCCAGAAATGTAAAGAACAAGAGACAATTTACTGCATCCTTGTAAGAACTCGGCTATTTGTGTCACACTAACATCAGCTACTTGTAGAAGGAACAACGGGGAAAACCAGCTCATTAAATTAAAGCCAGTAAACATTCAATGCCATGACGTGATTTACACGAGTCCAAAGGGGATATATTAGAAAATCCCCTAAATGTCAGAAACAAAAGACGAGTGCACATAGTGACAGACAACAGTTGTCATATGATCATTTGAGAGTTCCTATGATAAGTCCCTTGTATTTATGATCTGCCCATTAAAGACACTAAATCTCATATCTAATCATAAAAGATTATTGCCATTCTTTCTCAATCAAAATCTTGACCGCTCGGAGGCTCTTAAAAAGAGAATCTGTCAACAGGGTTTTGCTATGTAACAGCAGAATTCCAGGTTACTGGGCTTCTTTCTGTAGTTTTGAAAAATCACAGTTTTATCTGCTGCAGCTCTGCTAGTCTTCTCAATGAAGAGCTCTTGCTTTGTCGTCCTCAATAGTCATGAGGTCTGGGCTATCTCTGCTCTCCAGTTTTCCTCCTCCACACAGTATAGGTAGAAATCTGTCAATCAATGTGAGGAGAGGTGTTAAACAGATAATCACTGAGAGAACTAGCAGAGCTGCAGCAGATAACACAGTGATTTTATTGAAACAAAAGAAAGTAGCCTAGTAAGTGAACTGGAACTTGAATCAAGGTCTCTGTCCCTATTTTAGATTTTAACAGATAAACCTTGTGAGTAGGGATGAGTGAACCTTTTGAGGTTCGGGTTGTGCAGCCAACTTTTTGGTGCATTGCTCGTGACTCTGAACTTGACCCAAACCTCAATGGAAGTCTTTGATTGTCAGTTCAGCTCACCGCCCACATGCAGCCAGCCATGAGTAAAACACTTGAGAGAGCGGGGTTTTTTTAAGTTAATTTTGGACACACACCACACCCAAGAACTGTGCTTTTAACCCCAGCGTTGGCCGATCACTGCGCGTAGCTCACACTGAACCAACCACCTGACCACAGCTTTGCAAATGTAAAGCACCCGAACGCCGAACAGGTTTGGCCAACTCCGGGAGGTTCTGTGACCCGAACAAAACATTGAAAGCTTCGCTCATCTCTACTTGTGACAGATTCTCTCTAAAGCACCACTCCACCAGTCAATAAAGAAAACTGGATCGGTGCATTAAGAATCTGACCTAGATCAGTGCTTTTCAATTTCATAGAAAAGTACATAAAGGATTGAACATATTCCTGTACATCTGAAAATCTGAGTCCTAAGAGGAGGTTAAGACCGATTTAAAACAAATGGAAACAACAATAAAAATGCATTAAAATCAACATGTCAGAGGTTTCTCTGCCCTCCAAGCCATTTCAATGACTGAGACCCTTTGCTAGATAATCAAGTTGATCCCGTTTTGACTACCAAAACGATCGTTCAGCAATAATTGATCAATCGTCCTTTATGTATAAATGTGACTGGAATGCGATGGGCGTGGCGATGCACTCACAGCTCCTCAGCCTCATGCTATACTCCTTTCCAGTGGGAGGCTGAGAAGCTGTAAGTGCTCCATCACATCACAGTCAATTAAATATTTTAAAATGGAAACAATGTAAATGCTTTAAAACCAACCTGTCAGAAACGTCTATGCCCTACAAACCATATCAATGATTAAAGCTGTTTACTAGATTATTAATTTCATCCCTTGTTGAACCCTGAAGTGATTCTTCAGGAATGATCAACCGTCTTATATACAAATGTGACTGGAAGTGCAATGGGGTGTGGTGATGCATTTACAGCCCCTCAACTGAACGCTAGATTCCCTTCCAGTGGCAGGCTGAGAAGCTGTAAGTGCACCATCACAGTCAAATAAATATTTTAAAATAGAAACAGCAATGTAAATGCTTTAAAACCAACCTGACAAATGTTTATGCCCTCCTAATCATACCAATGAATGAAGTCCTTTACTAGATAATTTTGAGCCCTTGATGACCCCCAAATCATTGCTTCAGCAGTGATCAATTGTCTGTTGAAATTATGTATAAATGTGACTTGAGATGCAATAGGACATCACGATGCACTTACAACTCTTCAGCATTACGATATATTCCCCTCCATGTATCTGAGCCAATGACTTGTCAAGGCAGGGATTACAGTGGGAGGCTAGGAAGCTGTAAGTGCACCATCATAGTCATATGTTTTTAGGCTGTAGAATTTTCTGACAGGTCCCTTTAAAATATTCAAGTAACTTATCTTACTTCTATCTCAGCGCCATGGTGCTCACTCTAGTCTTTGTATACTGTGTGGTCATGCAGCTCCAGTATCAATAGTTAGGCATTCTCACTCATCTTTGTTGACTGTCCTACAATGATTGACCGCTTCCTGGCTTGTGATCACTGCAGCCAATTAATGGCTTTGGGTATAGTGTTCCAATCATACTGCCATCAGTGCTAAGGCTAGTAATTGGCTACATGTCATTCATTGCCATAAAGATCGTCAATGAATCCACCATACCAGGATGCTGTAAGAGGAGGGGAGCTACCAGATAAGTTTCATTTGTTTTATTATTTTAATTGATTTAAAAAAATAAATAAATAAGACAGTCCTTTATTTGCATCAGAGGGAAGGTTGAGTGAACCAAGGTTATTTTCTTTGGATTATTCTTCATGACACGTCAACCTAATTATCTTTATTGTCAATGTTTCCTCCTTCGGTATGTTGGGGAAATTTGTATTTGTGTTAATTAAACTCAGTTGGGTTCCGCCCTCGTGTGAACTTAAATTAATTTAGGAAAATGAGAGCAGAACATGGATCAATCATCCAGTATTTTTTTTTAGTTGACATATGTTTTTATCCTTTATTTTTTGCAGGGAGCGCTGCATGTATATCCCCCACGTTATCTCTGTACCCAACGGATGGCCCTGCCATTTTGGAATCACCCCTCCTGAGATTTGTGGCACCGTATCACACAACCATAGTCCCTACAGACACAGACATTCATGCTGACTTCATTGCTGCTACCCAACCAGATGAAGATGGAGACACGTAAGGGCCTTTAAAATTACAACCTGCCCTCTTTTGATGCTTCTGATCTGAAACATGCAGTGTCTTTTCTTAAGTCTTACATGTGGACAAACATTACTCTGTTTTTTGTAATTTTATTTAAATTATTTTATAGATTAAAAATCTTAACTAATAAATTAGTGTTAGTTATATAAATATATTTCTTACAGGACTCACAGGCTTTCTCTATGAGTGGATGGAGGAGGCAGGACTCACAGGCTTTCTCTATGAGTGGGTGGAGGAAGCAGGACTCACAGGCTTTCTCTATGAGTGGGTGGAGGAAGCAGGACTCACAGGCTTTCTCTATGAGTGGGTGGAGGAAGCAGAACTCCCAGGCTTTCTCTATGAGTGGGTGGAGAAGCAGGACTCACAGGCTTTCTCTATGAGTGGGTGGAGGAAGCAGGACTCACAGGCTTTATGAGTGGGTGGAGGAAGCAGGAGTCACAGGCTTTCTCTATGAGTGGGTGGAAAAAGCAGGACTCACAGACTTTCTCAATAAGTGGGTGGAGGAAGCAGGACTCACAGGCTTTCTCTATTAGTGGGTTGAGGAAGCAGGACTCACAGGCTTTCTCTATGAGTGGGTGGAGGAAGCCGGACTCACAGGCTTTCTTTATGAGTGGGTGGAGGAAGTCGGACTCACAGGCTTTCTCTATGAGTGGGTGGAGGAAGCCGGACTCACAGGCTTTCTCTATGAGTGGGTGGAGGAAGCAGGACTCACAGGCTTTCTCTATTAGTGGTTGAGGAAGGAGGACTCACAGGCTTTCTCTATTAGTGGGTGGAGGAAGCAGGACTCACAGGCTTTCTCTATGAGTGGGTGGAGGAAGCCCGACTCCAGGCTTTCTCTATGAGTGGGTGGAGGAAGCAGGACTCACAGGCTTTCTCTATGAGTGGGTGGAAAAAGCAGGACTCACAGACTTTCTCAATAAGTGGGTGGAGGAAGCAGGACTCACAGGCTTTCTCTATGAGTGGGTGCAGGAAGCAGGACTCAACAGGCTTTCTATATTGAGTGGGTGGAGAAGCAGGACTCACAGGCTTTCTCTATGAGTGGGTGGAGGAAGCAGGACTCACAGGCTTTCTCTATGAGTGTGTGGAGGAAGCAGGACTCACAGGCTTTCTATATGAGTGGGTGGGAGAAGCAGGACTCACAGCTTTCTCTATGAGTGGGTGGAGGAAGCAGGACTCACATGCTTTCTCTATGAGTGGGAGGAGGAAGCAGGACTCACAGGCTTTCTCTATGAGTGGGTGGGAGAAGCAGGACTCCCATGTTTTCTCTATGAGTGGATGGAGGAAGCAGGATCACAGGCTTTCTGTATGAGTGGTGGAGGAAGCAGGACTCACAGGCTTTCTGTATGAGTGGGTGGGAGAAGCAGGACTCACAGGCTTTCTCTATGAGTGGGTGGAGGAAGCAGGACTCACAGGCTTTCTGTATGAGTGGGTGGAGGAAGCAGGACTCACAGGCTTTCTCTATGAGTGGGTGGAGGAAGCAGGACTCACAGGCTTTCTGTATGAGTGGGTGGAGGAAGCAGGACTCACAGGCTTTTTGTATGAGTGGGTGGAGGAAGCAGGACTCACAGGCTTTCTATATGATGGTGGGAGAAGCAGGACTCACAGGCTTTCTCTATGAGTGGGTGCAGGAAGCAGGACTCACAGGCTTTCTATATGAGTGGTGGGAGAAGCAGGACTCACAGGCTTTCTCTATGAGTGGGTGGAGGAAGCAGGACTCACAGCTTTCTCTATGAGTGTGTGGAGGAAGCAGGACTCACAGGCTTTCTATATGAGTGGGTGGGAGAAGCAGGACTCACAGGCTTTCTTATATGGGTGGAGGAAGCAGGATCACATGCTTCTCTATGAGTGGGAGGAGGAAGCAGGACTCACAGGCTTTCTCTATGAGTGGGTGGAGAAGCAGGACTCCATGTTTTCTCTATGAGTGGATGGAGGAAGCAGGACTCACAGGCTTTCTGTATGAGTGGGTGAGGAAGCAGGACTCACAGGCTTTCTGTATGAGTGGGTGGGAGAAGCAGGACTCACAGGCTTTCTCTATGAGTGGGTGGAGGAAGCAGGACTCACAGGCTTTCTGTATGAGTGGGTGGAGGAAGCAGGACTCACAGGCTTTCTCTATGAGTGGGTGGAAAAAGCAGGACTCACAGACTTTCTCAATAAGTGGGTGGAGGAAGCAGGACTCACAGGCTTTCTCTATTAGTGGGTTGAGGAAGCAGGACTCACAGGCTTTCTCTATGAGTGGGTGGAGGAAGCCGGACTCACAGGCTTTCTTTATGAGTGGGTGGAGGAAGTCGGACTCACAGGCTTTCTCTATGAGTGGGTGGAGGAAGCCGGACTCACAGGCTTTCTCTATGAGTGGGTGGAGGAAGCAGGACTCACAGGGTTTCTCTATTAGTGGGTTGAGGAAGGAGGACTCACAGGCTTTCTCTATTAGTGGGTGGAGGAAGCAGGACTCACAGGCTTTCTCTATGAGTGGGTGGAGGAAGCCCGACTCCCAGGCTTTCTCTATGAGTGGGTGGAGGAAGCAGGACTCACAGGCTTTCTCTATGAGTGGGTGGAAAAAGCAGGACTCACAGACTTTCTCAATAAGTGGGTGGAGGAAGCAGGACTCACAGGCTTTCTCTATGAGTGGGTGCAGGAAGCAGGACTCACAGGCTTTCTATATGAGTGGGTGGGAGAAGCAGGACTCACAGGCTTTCTCTATGAGTGGGTGGAGGAAGCAGGACTCACAGGCTTTCTCTATGAGTGTGTGGAGGAAGCAGGACTCACAGGCTTTCTATATGAGTGGGTGGGAGAAGCAGGACTCACAGGCTTTCTCTATGAGTGGGTGGAGGAAGCAGGACTCACATGCTTTCTCTATGAGTGGGAGGAGGAAGCAGGACTCACAGGCTTTCTCTATGAGTGGGTGGGAGAAGCAGGACTCCCCTGTTTTCTCTATGAGTGGATGGAGGAAGCAGGACTCACAGGCTTTCTGTATGAGTGGGTGGAGGAAGCAGGACTCACAGGCTTTCTGTATGAGTGGGTGGGAGAAGCAGGACTCACAGGCTTTCTCTATGAGTGGGTGGAGGAAGCAGGACTCACAGGTTTTCTGTATGAGTGGGTGGAGGAAGCAGGACTCACAGGCTTTCTCTATGAGTGGGTGGAGGAAGCAGGACTCACAGGCTTTCTGTATGAGTGGGTGGAGGAAGCAGGACTCACAGGCTTTCTGTATGAGTGGGTGGAGGAAGCAGGACTCACAGGCTTTCTATATGAGTGGGTGGGAGAAGCAGGACTCACAGGCTTTCTCTATGAGTGGGTGCAGGAAGCAGGACTCACAGGCTTTCTATATGAGTGGGTGGGAGAAGCAGGACTCACAGGCTTTCTCTATGAGTGGGTGGAGGAAGCAGGACTCACAGGCTTTCTCTATGAGTGTGTGGAGGAAGCAGGACTCACAGGCTTTCTATATGAGTGGGTGGAGAGAAGCAGGACTCACAGGCTTTCTCTATGAGTGGGTGGAGGAAGCAGGACTCACATGCTTTCTCTATGAGTGGGAGGAGGAAGCAGGACTCACAGGCTTTCTCTATGAGTGGGTGGGAGAAGCAGGACTCCCATGTTTTCTCTATGAGTGGATGGAGGAAGCAGGACTCACAGGCTTTCTGTATGAGTGGGTGGAGGAAGCAGGACTCACAGGCTTTCTGTATGAGTGGGTGGGAGAGCAGGACTCACAGGCTTTCTCTATGAGTGGGTGGAGGAAGCAGGACTCACAGGCTTTCTGTATGAGTGGGTGGAGGAAGCAGGACTCACAGGCTTTCTCTATGAGTGGGTGGAGGAAGCAGGACTCACAGGCTTTCTGTATGAGTGGGTGGAGGAAGCAGGACTCACAGGCTTTCTGTATGAGTGGGTGGAGGAAGCAGGACTCACAGGCTTTCTATATGAGTGGGTGGGAGGAGCAGGACTCACAGGCTTTCTCTATGAGTTGGTGGAGGAAACAGGACTCACAGGTTAAACGGACAGAGAAACAGGCCTTTCTGTATTGCAGCAGCATTATATGTACAATATACAGCGGATGAAATAAGTATGAAACACGTCACCAATTTTCTAAGTAAACATATTTCTAAAGATGCTATTGACATGAATTTCTCCTCAGATGTCAGGAACAACCAATCCACACAGGCAAGGAAATCAAACCATAGATGTCCATAAACGTAGTGATGCGTAATAATGAGAAACAGTGAAAAAGTATTGAACTCGCTTTCTAAAATTTATTTAAAAGGTCGTACTAAAGTCTTTGTCTGTGATGACGCTCCAGACACCTCCTGTATGGAGACACTGGTCACTGCATTGCTTAGGTGGATTTTGGCCCATTCTTCCGCACAAGCACTCTTCACATCCTGCAGGTCCTGTGGATCCTTCTATGATCTCTGAGCTTTAGTTCCTTCCAGACATTTTCTATTGGATTCAGCTCCGGTGATCGGCTCGGCCATTATAGCAGCTTTATTTTCTTTCTCTGAAACCAACTGAGAGTTTCCTTGACTGTGTGTTTGGGATCATTTTCTTGTGAAATGTCCGCCCTCATTTCATCATCACCATCATCATCCTGGTAGATGGCAACAGATGTTTATTAAGCATGTCTCTGTACATTAGACTATTTATTTTAACTTCAATTATATGAAGTCTACAGTGTTGTATGCTGAAAACAGCCCCATAGACCTCCGCACTTCACTGTAGTTGGTGTTTTGGGGGTCATTTGCCTTTTGGCCTCCAAACATGTTGTGTATTATGGCATCCACAGACTTCAATTTTGGTTTAATTTCACCAGATTACATTCTCCCAGCATTTCACAGGTTTGTCTAAATGTTGTTGAGTAGACCTAAAACACACGTGAACCTATGGGGTTATACGTGGTGAGCATGCATACAGTGGTTGATACCTTTTAATGGTGAAATGAAAAGGTGGTAAGAAAAAGCATAGCAAGCTTTCGAGACTCTATGGCCTCTTCATCAGGCTTAATAATGATACAACATATGGAGAAACACATATACTGTATATACAAATGCAGGGTGGGATAATGCAATACATAACACAGGTGATGTGAAGTATATAGTGGACAGTTGGGAGGGGGGAAGGAGCAGCTGGGACAGTAAAATCACTGTTCAAAGATAAAAGACACAGACAGTTTTATCGTCCTTTGATTAGTGGTTGGTCCAAGAACAGGAATGAGACAGGGTGAAATGATTGTGGTAACATTTCACGTAAGAAGTGTCAAAGTTTTATTGTCCTCTAACTGGGGTATGTTGAAAGATATGATACCCCCAAATGCCCTTTCAATTGATGTAAAAAGTCATGAATCCATGTGTAACTTTTCAGTATTTTAGACATTCTTCGGTAACCAATGCCATCAGTATGTTTTGCAACAATAGGGTTGTGAAGGTCTTGAGATAGCTCACTGGTTTCACCAATCATGAGATGTTTCTTGGTAATGAGACACCTTTTTATAAACCATCAGCTGAACCAGTTGATATTATTGGCAGGATTGCTTTCTAAATACTGATAGATTTCAGCTGGTGTCATGACTGTCCATTGCTTTTTGCACCTCTCTTTCTTCATGAGTTCAATACTTTTTCCCTGTGTCATTTCTCATTATTAAATATCAGTAAATTTATCACCATCTATGGTTTGATGTCTCCGCCAGTATGGATTGGATAGGTTGTTTTGACGCGAGTCACTACAGTAGTAATAGACTAATAACGGAAAGTAAATATAATAATATTACTACTCTCTGGTAATAAAGAGAGGTCAAAACAATCCGAGGTCAGATCCAGGAAATGGTGCATTAACAGCAAGGGGTAGTCAGAAGCGAAGTCCAATTCAAGCCGAAGTCAGGAAACCAGAGGGACAAAACAGAATACAGAGGAATCAGGTCACAATCAGAGAGTCAAGTCCAGGTAAGGTAACTAATCAGGCAGGGTCTGGCTCCGAGCACAGAGAGATCAGTCTTATGGTGGGTTTACACACACCAATTTATCTGTTCAATATCTGAACCAATCTCTGGTTGCAGTGAAATCATGGATACATTGCTCCATGTTGTACACAGCCACAAAATGGAGCAATGTACCCATGATTTCACTGCAACCAGAGATTGGTTCAGATATTGAACAGATAAATTGGTGTGTGTAAACCCACCATTACACATCCAAAGGCAAGTGTACAATTGACATTGAATGGGGCAGCAAGCTTGCTTAAGTCGAGTCCTAATTAAGTGAGCTGAAATGCAGGTGATTTTACAGTATATATATATATATATATATATATATATATATATATATATATATATATATACATACAGAGAGAGAGATTTACAAATATATAGCATATACATAATTTTTACAAAGCTTTTTCTAAATCTCATGTCCCCATCTCAAGATTTGTTGAGCAAGATGAAAGGTGAGAGAGGCCACATGTATGAGCTGCCGGAGTCTAGAAGGGGGAAGTTTTTAGTAAATGATTGTTGCTCTGAATTTAATGGTGTCTTTCCTGGTGGAGCAATGGAACATGCAAATGTGATAACTTCGATTATGTTTTTCCTTGTGGAGATGAGATAAATAACATAAGATATAATAAAGGAAGTTACTATGTCAACTGAATTACTATACAGAGATTCCTTGACCTGTAATAACCAGAGATTCACCTTTTTTTTTTTTACTGGAAGATCACATATGGTAAAAAGCATAGAAACCACCGAATCTGGCTGTCGAAAACCACAAACCCCCCCGTCCCCCACCCTGTAAGACCACAGACTTCCTTAACTCTCCAGAACTTCCCCCTCTCACCTCCCCCAGCTTGTTTTAATGTCCTCCATTTGTGGCTTCAGTATTCCTCTTCCACAAGCAGTTTGTGTGATCATCATTGCAGATGAGATCCGTAGTCAAGTGAACACAGTACAGTGTACTCTACATACAGTCAGCACTTTTCATCCCGAAAGCTGTAAACTAGTTTGACAAATGTTCCATAAAGTTCTTTTATCAGCCTTGTACCCAGCTAACTGGAATGGAGTTTAAAGGGATTTTCCCATGAATAAAGTGGAGTTACTGTCAATCAATAGATCTTGGAATAATAATAATTTCCACAATTGGATTTGTTTAAAAATTACAAAAATGCCCCCTACACTCCTGTAGTAATCAGCACCCTATGTATTGATGCAGCCCCCTACACTCCTGTAGTTATCAGCACCCTATGTATTGATGCAGCCCCCTACACTTCTGTAGTAATCAGCACCCTATGTATTGATGCAGCCCCCTACACTCCTGTAGTAATCAGCACCCTATGTATTGATGCAGCCCCCTACACTCCTGTAGTAATCAGCACCCTATGTATTGATGCAGCCCCCTACACTCCTGTAGTAATCAGCACCCTATGTATTGATGCACCCCCCACACCCTGTAGTAATCAGCACCCTATGTATTGATGCAGCCCCCTATACTCCTGTAGTAATCAGCACCCTATGTATTGATGCAGCCCCCCACACCCCTGTAGTAATCAGCACCCTATGTAGTGATGCAGCCCCCTACACTCCTGTGGTAATCAGCACCCTATGTATTGATGCAGCCCCCCACACCCCTGTAGTAATCAGCACCCTATGTAGTGATGCAGCCCCCTACACTCCTGTGGTAATCAGCACTCTATGTATTGATGCAGCCCCCTACACTTCTGTGGTAATCAGCACCCTATGTATTGATGCAGCCTCCAACTCCTGTAGTCATCAGCACCCTATGTATTGATGCAGCCTCATACACTCCTGTAGTAATCAGCACCCTATGTATTGATGCAGCCTCATACACTCCTGTAGTAATCCGCACCCTATGTATTGATGCAGCCCCCCACACCCCTGTAGTAATCAGCACCCTATGTAGTGATGCAGCCCCCTACATCCTGTGGTAATCAGCACCCTATGTATTGATGCAGCCTCCTACTCCTGTAGTCATCAGCACCCTATGTATTGATGCAGCCTCATACACTCCTGTGGTAATCAGCACCCTATGTATTGATGCAGCCTCATACACTCCTGTAGTAATCCGCACCCTATGTAGGGATGCAGCCCCCTACACCCCTGTAGTAATCAGCACCCTATGTAGTGATGCAGCCCCCTACACCCCTGTAGTAATCATCACCCTATGTACTGATGCAGCCCCCTACACCCCTGTAGTAATCAGCACCCTATGTATTGATGCAGCCCCCCACACCCCTGTAGTAATCAGCACCCTATGTAGTGATGCAGCCCCCTACACTCCTGTGGTAATCAGCACCCTATGTATTGATGCAGCCTCCTACTCCTGTAGTCATCAGCACCCTATGTATTGATGCAGCCTCATACACTCCTGTGGTAATCAGCACTCTATGTATTGATGCAGCCTCATACACTCCTGTGGTAATCAGCACCCTATGTATTGATGCAGCCTCATACACTCCTGTAGTAATCTGCACCCTATGTAGGGATGCAGCCCCCTACACCCCTGTAGTAATCAGCACCCTATGTAGTGATGCAGCCCCCTACACCCCTGTAGTAATCATCACCCTATGTACTGATGCAGCCCCCTACACCCCTGTAGTAATCAGCACCCTATGTATTGATGCAGCCCCCTACACTTCTGTAGTAATCAGCACCCTATGTATTGATACAGCCCCCTACACTTCTGTAGTAATCAGCACCCTATGTATTGATACAGCCCCCTACACCCCTGTAGTAATCAGCACCCTATGTATTGATGCAGCCCCCTACACCCCTGTTGTAATCAGCACCCTACACTACTATCGATGCCTTTCTGCTCATGCACTAGAGATATATGTTCAGACCAAGTACATGACTGTATATTTATCACCCTACCTCTAGCTATATCACACTATGGTTTCTTAAACTAATTTGCACTTAAAATATGCAATAAAACCCCCTTCTACTTCCCTTACTCCTTGCACCCCTGTAGTAATCAGCACCCTATGTATTGATGCAGCCCCCTACACTCCTGTAGTAATCAGCACCCTATGTAGTGATGCAGCCCCCTACACCCCTGTAGTAATCATCACCCTATGTACTGATGCAGCCCCCTACACCCCTGTAGTAATCATCACCCTATGTACTGATGCAGCCCCCTACACTCCTGTAGTAATCAGCACCCTATGTATTGATGCAGCCCCCTACACTTCTGTAGTAATCAGCACCCTATGTATTGATACAGCCCCCTACACTCCTGTAGTAATCAGCACCCTATGTACTGATGCAGCCCCCTACACCCCTGTTGTAATCAGCACCCTATGTATTGATGCAGCCCCCTACACACCTGTAGTAATCAGCACCCTATGTAGTGATGCAGCCCCCTACTCCTGTAATGATCAGCACCCTATGTGTTGATACAGCCTCCTACACTCCTGTAGTAATCAGCACCCTATGTATTGATGCAGCACCCTACACTCCTGTAGTGATCAGCACCCTATGTATTGATGCAGCCCCCTACACTCCTGTAGTAATCAGCACCCTATGTATTGATGCAGCCCCCTACACTCCTGTAGTAATCAGCACCCTATGTAGTGATGCAGCCCCCTACACTCCTGTAGTAATCAGCACCCTATGTATTGATGCAGCCCCCTACATTCCTGTAGTAATCAGCACCCTATGTATTGATGCAGCCCCTTACACTCCTGTAGTAATCAGCACCTGTGTATTGATGCAGCCCCCTACACTCCTGTAGTAATCAGCACCCTATGTATTGATGCAGCCCCTTACACTCCTGTAGTAATCAGCACCCTATGTATTGATGCAGCCCCCTACACTCCTGTAGTAATCAGCACTCTATGTATTGATGCAGCCCCCTACACTCCTGTAGTAATCAGCACCCTATGTATTGATACAGCCCCCTACAGTCCTGTAGATATCAGCACCCTATGTATTGATGCAGCCCCCTACACACCTGTAGTAATCAGCACCCTATGTAGTGATGCAGCCCCCTACACTCCTGTGGTAATCGGCAGCCTATGTACTGATGCAGCCCCCTACACCCCTGTAGTTATCAGCACACTATGTATTGATGCAGCACCCTACACTCCTGTAGTAATCAGCACCCTATGTAATGATGCAGCCCCTACACTCCTGTAGTAATCAGCACCCTATGTAATGATGCAGCCCCTACACTCCTTTGGTAATCAGCACCCTATGTAATGATGCATCCCCCTACACCCCTGTAGTAATTAGCACCCTATGTATTTATGCAGCCTCCTACTCCTGTAGTATTCAGCATCCTATGTACTGATGCAGCCCCCTACACTCCTGTAGTAATCAGCACCCTATGTATTGATGCAGCACCCTACACCCCTGTAGTAATCAGCACCTTATGTAGTGATGCAGCACCTAACACCTCTGTAGTAATCAGCACCCTATGTATTGATGCAGCCCCCTACACTCCTGTAGTAATCAGCACCCTATGTAGTGATGCAGCCCCCTACACCCCTGTAGTAATCAGCACCCTATGTAGTGATGCAGCCCCCTACACTCCTGTAGTAATCAGCACCCTACATAATGATGCAGCCCCTACACTCCTGTAGTAATCAGCACCCTATGTAGTGATGCAGCCCCCTACACCCCTGTAGTAATCAGCACCCTATGTAGTGATGCAGCCCCCTACACTCCTGTAGTAATCAGCACCCTACATAATGATGCAGCCCCCTACACTCCTGTAGTAATCAGCACCCTATGTAGTGATGCAGCCCCCTACACCCCTGTAGTAATCAGCACCCTATGTATTGATGCAGCCCCCTACACCCCTGTAGTAATCAGCACCCTATGTATTGATGCAGCCCCCTAGACTCCTGTAGTAATCAGCACCCTATGTAGTGATGCAGCCCCCTACACCCCTGTAGTAATCAGCACCCTATGTATTGATGCAGCCCCCTACACCCCTGTAGTAATCAGCACCCTATGTATTGATGCAGCCCCCTAGACTCCTGTAGTAATCAGCACCCTGTGTATTGATGCAGCCCCCTACACTCCTGTAGTAATCAGCACCCTATGTAGTGATGCAGCCCCCTACACCCCTGTAGTAATCAGCACCCTATGTAGTGATGCAGCCCCTACACTCCTGTAGTAATCAGCACCCTACACTACTATTGATGCCTTTCTGCTCATGCACTAGAGATATATGTTCAGACCAAGTACATGACTGTATTTTCTGGTCATCATAATGGGAGACCCAGACAATGGGGTTTAGGGCACTGCCCTCCGGAGGTCACACTAGGTACTACAAGTTTGTAGACACCGCCTCCTCCGCTTATAAACCCCTACCGCAGGGAACATCCTCAGTTTTTAACTTAGTGTGCTCGGAGGATCACGCTTTGCTTGCACTTCACTGCATTCTCACTACTTACGTGATGGCGTCTGAAGACAAGGTAATACGGTCCTATCGGGACCTGTGACAGCCTCCCCGCTCACCCTTAGTGGCACACGCTGGTGGAGGTACCGGAGGGCCTAGAGCCTGGACACTTCGTGTTCTCCCGGTACGCTGTTACGCTCCTCTCCATCCCTCTCTGGGGGGCTCTGGAGAGTGGGAGATGGGAGCCTTGCACAGCTCCGCTCCGTCCGAGGCCTCCCTAAATGGTGCTTACAGACCGGACTGGAGCCAGCCCAGTCCGAGGCCTCCCTAAATGGTGCTTACACTCCGGACTGGTGCTGAGCGGCCCAGTCTGAGGCCTCCCTAAATGGTGCTTACAGACCAGACTGGTGCTGCACCCCCGTCCGAGGCCTCCCTAAATGGTGCTTACAGACCGGACCGGCACTGAGGCACTCTGTGTCTCCTGTGTGCCTGGGGGTAGTGTCTGGCACTTTTTGTGTTTCATGACACTCAGACCGCGCGTTACCCTCGGGTCCGCGGTTCTGCGGGTGTACCCTGTGCTGGGGTCACCCTGGCTGACCGCCCTGTGTGTCACAGGGGCTGAGGCCGTAGGCTGCGGATGTTTGTCCCCTCATGCTGTGGATGGTGTACATGCAGTCTGTGTATAATGTTTTTACACTCTTTCCCGCGCTGCGGGCTCCGGCTCCCTCATGCTGTGGATGCTTGGAGGATGGGAAGCAGCCCGTGCGGTGACGTCATCGCTGGGCGTATGTGTGTGTTTCCCGCGTGTCTTCGGCGCCGCCCACAGTTTCACTGTCGGCGGCCATCTTTACCCTCACTTCCCGGTTGGGATTCTTATGCAGCGTGCGTCTGCACTCCAGAGGGGAGACCGGAAACCGTCGCGGAGGTCACACACACACCGCTTCCTCATACCGCTTTACTGCGGTCGGTAAGCCACCGGGATTCCCGGTTTTTGTTGTCGGCAATTTGGCTTATTTTCCCCTACTGTGGCGATGTCCTCAGCTGGGAAGCGTGCTGCTAAGGCGGCAGTAACCACCATTACCTGTGCTACATGCAATGGTACACTGGTGGAGGGGTCCTGCAATAACTGCGGACGCCCAGAGGCCCGGGCTGACACTGCTGAGTCAGCAGCTCCGGTGCTGCACCCTGAGGTTCAGGTGATCTCAGGGCCATGGGAGACTCAGAATAAGATCAATGAATCTCTGCTGTCTCAGCTGTCCTCCATGTCGCAATCCCTGGAGGCACTTAATAGGAGACTGGATAGCCCAGCTACTCCATCCAGTTACCCCCGGGTGTCCCCCTCTTCTGCTGCGAGACCCCTTAAGCGGGCTCGTCGTGAGGATTCACCCGAGCTCCATACTCTCTCTGAGGAGGAGCGTTCCTCTGATGGTGAGGAAGATGATGGGGGTTCAACTTTCGGGTCAGTATCTATGTCTGAACCTCCAGACGGGGTGGAGGATCTGGTTTCCTCTATTAACGAGACCTTACGTCTCGTGACACCCCTGAGGAGGTGGCTGTACACCCGAAGGAGGTCTATCAATGGCTGCGGCCGGAGGCTAGACCTAGTGGCTCCTTCTTGGACCACACCAACTTTGGAAGGGTGGTTAGGACACCCAGGTTGCATCCTGGGCGGCGTTATGTCCGAAAACCAAAGGACACTCGCTTCCCCTTCCCCCAGGAGGTGCTTCAGGAGTGGTCGCAGTCCCCGAAGGTGGACGCTTCCATGACCAGGATTGCTGCACGCTCCCTATTTTCTGCCTCTGATAGCTCCTCGTTGAAGGATGCGACTGATAGACAGGTCGAGCAACTCGCCAAGTCTTCCTATGAGGCTGTGGGGACTTCATTTGCCCCCAATTTTGCCGCGGTTTGGACCTTACAAGCAATAACTACCTGCTTGGATGGTATCGCGGAACTGGCTAGGTCCAGTCCAGAGGTCATGGCGCTTACCGAGAGAGCAAGAGCCTATGCGGACTACGCCAGGACGGCGTCTCTGGAAACTGCTACTCGCTCAGCTGTGGCCTCGGCCAATGCTATTGCGATTCGCAGGTTGTTGTGGCTGCGTCTCTGGGACTCAGATGCCACATCTAAGAAGATTTTGCAGAATCTTCCATTTGCTGGTGACAGGCTGTTTGGCACTGAACTGGACAAGCTGATAAAGGATTCTGCTGAGTCTAAGATACCGCAGAATAAACCTAAGCCACGCTATACTGTGAAAAGGAACCCAAAGCAGTGGTCCTTTCGTTCCAGCTCGCAGTCATCAGCATCGTCCCGCGCGTGCGGACCGAGGGGGCAAGCCTGCTTCGCAGTGGCGCACTAAGAATCGCCCCAAGAAGCCAGCGGGGGCTGCAGCTGCCACCCCCAAACCCGCCTCCACATGACTCGCTCTGCCTTCCTGCCTCCCACAGGTGGGGGGCCGCTTGTCTCGCTTTCAAGACAAGTGGCTTCTTCACGTTCAAGATCAGTGGGTTCGAGACGTGGTCTCGCGAGGTTACAGGATAGAGCTGACGTCAAAACCTATACACCGATTCCATCGGTCGGTCCCATCACCAGACAAGGCTCAGGCTTTCCACCTGGTGTTGGAGGGTCTCCGCAGGGACGGAGATGGTGGTCCCGGTGCCTTCCGGGGAGAGGTTTCGGGGTTTTTACTCCAACCTCTTCATTGTCCCGAAGAAGGACGGATCCTTCCGCCCGGTTCTGGACCTGAAGTTGTTCAACCATCACGTATTGGTTCGGAAGTTCCGTATGGAATCACTGCGCTCCGTGATCGCAGCTGTGTCACAGGACTTCCTAGCGTCCATAGATATCCGAGACGCTTACCTTCACGTGCCCATTGCACCGGCTCATTAGCGCTGGTTGAGATTCGCAGTGGGGGAAGAACACTTCCAATTTGTGGCGCTGCCGTTCGGGTTGGCCTCGGCACCGAGGGTGTTCACAAAAGTGATGGCCTCCATGATGGCTCTCCTGCACGTGCAGGGGCACGCCGTAATACCCTACCTGGACGACCTGCTGGTCAGGGCGCCATCGGAACACCTTTGTCGGCAAAGCCTGGAGGTAACCATGAAGTCTTTGGAACAGTTCGGGTGGCTTCTCAATATCCAGAAGTCGACCCTGGTTCCGACCCAGTCACTGACATATCTGGGCATGGACTTCCACACGGACTCAGCCCTAGTGTCTCTGCCACGAGTCAAGCAGAGGGCGATCCAATCAGGAGTGCAAGCAGTCCTCCTGTCACCACAATCATCCCTTCGGGTGTTGATGAAGCTGGTGGGTCGCATGGTGACGGCGATAGAGGCGGTGCCTTTTGCACAATTTCGCCTCCGTCCTCTCCAGCTGGAGATTCTACGCAGGTGGGACAAGAGGACGATCTCGCTGAATCGGCTGGTGACGCTGTCACAACCGACCAGAGATTCCCTGCAGTGGTGGCTACAACCGCATCACTTGTCTCGGGGCCGGTCCTTCATAAAACCGTCTTGGTTAGTGGTGACCACCGACGCCAGTCTGAAGGGCTGGGGTGCGGTGTTCTTACACCACAGGGCCCAAGGCCTCTGGACTCAGTCGGAGTCGGCGTTGCAGATCAACGTACTGGAGATCAAGGCGATCTATCTGGCACTCCTGGCTTTTCAGAGATTCCTCTCAGGACAACCCATTCGGGTTCAGTCCGACAATGCGACGGTCGTCGCTTATATAAATCATCAAGGAGGAACCAGGAGTGCAGAGGCTCTGGCCGAAGTCCACCGCATCCTATACTGGACGGAGGACAACAACTGCCTGATTTCCGCAGTTCACATCCCAGGGGTCGAAAACTGGGAGGCCGACTATCTGAGCAGGCAGGGGATGGACGCCGGAGAGTGGTCTCTTCATCCAGACGTCTTCCAGGACATCTGCAGCAGATGGGGCACTCCGGACGTGGATCTGATGGCCTCACGGCTGAATCATCAGGTTCCGCAATACATGGCGAGGGCATGGGACCCCCAGTCTCTGGGAGCGGACGCCCTGATCTTGACTTGGTTCAGATTCCATCTACCATATGTGTTCCCTCCTCTGGCTCTGATTCCCAGGGTGCTGTGGAAAATCAGGTCGGAATGCAGGGTAGCCATTCTAGTGGCTCCAGACTGGCCCAGGAGGTCCTGGTATCCGGACCTGTGGCAACTGTCAGGCGGAGACAGGTGGGCTCTTCCAGAACGCGCAGATCTTCTCGCGCAAGGCCCATTCTTCCATCTCAATTCCAGGGCCCTCAGATTGACTGCATGGCTCTTGAGGCCTGGCTGCTGACCTCCAGGGGGTTCTCCCCTACGGTGGTTGCCACTATGAATCGGGCTAGAAAGCCAGTTTCCAGGAAGATGTACCACAGGACGTGGAAACTCTTTTTTACCTGGTGTGCCTCTGGGGGGCGGGCCCCGTGGCCCTTGTCCATCCCGACGTTGTTGTCCTTCCTACAGTCGGGTTTGGAGTTGGGATTATCCCTTGGCTCTTTAAAAGGTCAAGTCTCGGCACTTTCTGTGCTGTTTGACAGGCGATTGGCGCTCCTCCCGAAGGTTCGTCAATTTCTGCAGGGGGTGTCGCGGATGGTTCCGCCCTACAAGAGACCTCTGGATCCGTGGGACCTTAACATGGTTCTGGCGGCATTGCAGAAACCGCCGTTTGAGCCTCTGAGGGATGTTTCTCTATCTCGTCTGTCCCAGAAAGTGGCTTTTCTGGTGGCGATTACATCTCTGAGGAGGGTCTCAGAATTGGCTGCACTATCGTGCAAGTCACCCTTTCTGGTGGTTCACCAAGACAAGGTGGTGTTGCGCCCACGGCCAGAATTCTTGCCGAAGGTGGTTTCAACGTTTCACCTGAACCAGGAGATTGTTCTCCCATCATTTTGCCCCGCTCCCGTTCATCGGGTGGAGCGCGACCTCCATACTCTGGATCTCGTGAGAGCTATACGCATTTATGTGTCCAGGACCGCCTCCTTTAGGAGTTCGGAGTCCTTATTTGTTCTTACGACAGGTCGCTGTAAGGGGTCCGCGGCTTCGAAGTCAACCTTAGCCAGGTGGATTAAGGCTTCCATTCAAGAGGCTTACCGGTCTTCTGGTTTGCCTCTCCCGGTGGGATTGAAGGCTCACTCTACCAGAGCCGTAGGTGCCTCATGGGCCTTGCGACATCGAGCATCTGCTCTACAGGTGTGTCAGGCGGCCACTTGGTCCAGCCTGCACACTTTCTCTAAGCACTATATGGTGCATGCCCATGCCTCTGCGGATGCAAGCTTGGGCAGGCGGGTTCTCCAGGCGGCGGTTGCCCACCTTTAAAGGGAACCATGTGTTATCCGTCTTGTTGAGGAACTCTTCCCGCCCTGGGGTATTGCTTTAGGACATCCCCATTGTCTGGGTCTCCCATTATGATGACCAGAAAAAAGAGAATTTTGTTTACGTACCGTAAATTCTTTTTTCTTTAATCATCAATGGGAGACCCAGTACCCACCCAGTTGTTCCTTTGCATGTGTTGCATTGGCTCTGTTCTCTGTTGAGACAGTGTTTGCCGGGTTGTTGAACCGTTTGTGCACGGCGTTCTTCCCGATGTTTCGGGTGTGGTTTATTTTTCCTCCTCGCAGCTTGTAAACCAAACTGAGGATGTTCCCTGCGGTAGGGGTTTATAAGCGGAGGAGGCGGTGTCTACAAACTTGTAGTACCTAGTGTGACCTCCGGAGGGCAGTGCCCTAAACCCCATTGTCTGGGTCTCCCATTGATGATTAAAGAAAAAAGAATTTACGGTACGTAAACAAAATTCTCTTTATTTATCACCCTACCTCTATCTATATCACACTATGGTTTCTTAAACTAATTTGCACTTAAAATATGCAATAAAACCCCCTTCTACTTCCCTTACTCCTTGCACCTCCTCGTATCTGTTTGTATCTTCAGATGACGTCACTTCTAACCCTCAAGTCTTAAGTTTCACTTTATAGTAAGAACCTTTTCTGTGAAATCCCTTCACTTCCTAAAACTGACACATATCTAACTTTGCTCCCTTCCCCCTTTCTCTACCCCCACCGCCAGCATGCCCCCTCCCCGTGCTTTGCACTCTCTATATTTTACTATGACGGGAACATAAACTTGCACAGGTGGAGGTTGTAGAGATATTCACAGACTTTGTGTGTAAAATAGATTCTCACTTGGAAAGTTATGAATTATTCTTTAGGTGCAATTATAGTAACCGGAGCACTTACATGAATATAAAGGGGAATTCCTACCAGTGATCTCCTCTGAAATGTCACGTACCTGAGATTGGCAAACTCTTATAACATTAGATAAATTTAAACAAAAATCCGGTAACTTGCTTGCAGAGATGTGGTTTCACTCAGGCATAATAGATTAAGGCTACGTTCAGACGTAGCGTAATTCGGGCATATTCCAGTTTTTACGCGGCTCTTTTGAGCACTCGCGTAAAAGCAGTGCCAAAGAAAGCTGGATATGGCTTTTGCTGAATGGTGTGCAGACGCAGCATTTAGCCACGTATTTTTGCGGCCGCGCTTTCACTGTAAAAGCACGCGCAAAAAGAATTGCCATAACAATTCTTTGCACTTTTTTCCCATAGGCTACATGTTAAAATGGCCTCTGGAAATGCGTGGCGTCAGCATGCAGTCGCACTTATTTACGCGCGTTTACGCCAAATACGCCACGTCTGGACTTATCCTTATTGGTAATCTAGAAACTTGCTTGCAGTGCTGCAATTTAATTCAGGTATAATAGTTGTAGAGGCAATATGGTGACTTGCTTGCAGAGATTAAACACAGGATTGAAATAGTTTTGAGCACCTCCCAAGTTGATAAGGCAAACTTCTAAAAATAACATTGTAACTGGAAGCAATGCTTCCTTAACATTAAAGATACAGTCACACGCCAACATATGGCTTCCATATCGCCGGCGATTTGACATGAGCGCGCACGTTTGGGGCACTTTTTTCAGATCGCTGTGGAGCTGTTACACGTAGCTATCTAGCGTGCGATCTTCGGTGATCCTGCAGAAGACCGGAAGCGATCTTCCCTTTACAGATCCCCACGTCACACGCCACAATCGTAGCAGCGATGTGGGCATACTGTTTTGATAGGGGCGTGCTAGAGTGTGTTTCACCACGCCCCTATCATTGTGATTGGTGGACTGAATTGCATTCCCATTGGTCAGCCTTGCATGAACGCACACGTTATCAAATAAGGCGCCTCGGACACGGCCAGCCAATGGGAACGCAGTATCACCCACCAATCACCGCAGATGCAGCGCAAAAAAACACCATCCAAGCATGCCTACAGGATTTATTTCAGAATTGCTGTGTACGTCGCTATCGCCCTGTGACACGCCAGGATGCGCTGATATCGCCTGCTGGATATCGCCTGATTTTTCTGCAGGGAGATCAGGCGACGCTCCACCGGCGATTTCTCACCGTAAAATCTCCCAGTCACACACCACTATGCACATGCGATGTGGTTTCCACATCACCGAATTCGGGAATTGCCAGCGTTCTTGCTGGAATTTTGGACATTGGTGCCTGAGCCAGCCTTAAAAGGGTTTCATTGATGATCTTCAAGATGCTTTTAGTGTTACCAGAGAAACCCAGGCTAACTGGACAGTATCCAAGCACCAAATATCCAACGAGCTCTGGAGTTTTCATCTGGGTCCCAAGTAGAGCACAATGGTGGATTAGAGGATGAAGATGTTTAACCAGTCAACCTTCTTCTAATAGGTCACCATGATCAGTCAGGGTACACCACTAGCTCCAGACAGTTTTTCCCCAAAGAGTGGCTCTTCAGCCATCCTTACATGCCCCCTTATTGACAGGTGAAGATACTACTGTGTGCCAGGGTCACAATAAATGACTGGATGTTGATGCCAACTTAATAACCATACTATTAGCACTTGGCTTCTTGTCCAACTGGGCTTTGCTTGATCCTAATATTAAGCCAATTGGCTTCAAACTGGTAATTGTTAATTCATGAGCCTTCCATAATTTATTACTAAAATGTTCTCTTCCTTTCTAAGAATTGTTTCCTTACCTTTCCAATACCTGACCATGGATAATCACACAGGTTCTCACCGGCTATGCTTCCTCTCGGCAAAGTGCGTCGGCACATTGTGGTTTCTTTTCAATCAATACCGATCGGTTTACCATTGTTATTTTTACCTGCTCCACTTCTATTCATATTGTTGCTTTATGTTTTGTTCTCAGGGCATTGCACATTGCTGTAGCTCAAGGAAATTTACCAATAGCCCAACGGGTCATCTCTTTACTAAGCCATGCTAGACAAGATATTGATGTACCCAACAATCTCAGACAGGTAAGAAAGAGAGAATGATGTATTTGACTTGTTATCATATGCAGATTGTATTTAGAGGGAAAGTTGTACTTTGATTATAGCATTGTGTGGAGGTTGGGGTAGAGCTATACATTCCGAAATTGGAACATGCCTATGTTGCCTAAGGCTAAAATTGAGTTTCAACACCTAAGTGTCACAATTTAGGCTCTGGCAAACAGTAAATTGTGTGAACCCTTGGATTGGCGATAGATTAGTCAAACAGAGGATCATCCAGTACAAGACTGTATTTGGAGGCGACTCCTTGGATCATTCAGTCCAAGACTGTATTTGGAGGCGACTCCTTGGATCATCCAGTCCAAGACTGTGTTTGGAGGCGACTCCTTGGATCATCCAGTCCAAGACTGTGTTTGGAGGCGACTCCTTGGATCATCCAGTCCAAGACTGTGTTTGGAGGTGACTCCTTGGATTATCCAGTCCAAGACTGTGTTTGGAGGCGACTCCTTGGATCATCCAGTCCAAGACTGTGTTTGGAAGCAACTACTTATCAAAGGATTATTCAGAAATAACCTCTAAAGGTGGGGTCACACGCGGCGATCTCGCCCGCGACATCGCCGCAAAGTGACGTCACAGCGAAGTCGCGGGCGATATTGCAAGTGCGTCGCGCTGTGTGACAGCGCGACGCAACTGCAAATTATCGCTGGTCGCAGGTTGACAGGTTTATGAACATGTTCATAAACCTGTCAACCTGTGACCAGCGATTAGGCTGGATCGCGCCGTCTGACACTGTTGGCGGTGCGATCCAGCCTATATCGCAGCGTTACTGAGCCATCGCTCGCTGGGCTGAGCCCTGCCCAGCGAGCGACGGCTCCGCCCACATCGCAGCCGCGTCACCGGCAACGTCGTGCCGTGTGACAGCTGGCCTGCGATGTCGGAAGCGAGCGGGCACCCGCGCATCGCTTCCGACATCGCAGGCCAGATCGCCGCGTGTGACCCCACCTTAAGGGTATGTGCACATATGCCGGGTTAGGGTCGGTTTAGCTGTGTAAACCGCCGGTCGGTTTACATAAGTTTTATGTAAATTTATGTTAATCCAAACCGGCGTTTGGATTAACATTAAAACCTATGTAAACCGACACCCGCTGTGCACACACCGGCGGTTTACACATGCTCATCTGTTGCTAACCCGCTGGGTTCCCAGCGGGTTAGCAACGAATGTGCATGTTCTATAAACCGTTCGGTTCTGCAGCGGCTGCAAGCAGAATCATGTGCTGCTTCCAGCCGCTGCATAACCGCTGCCGCTAACCCGCTGTGCACCCGCCCGGCACCCGCCCGTCACCCGCCGCACATACCCGCCAGGAAGCCGGTGGACGGCTGCAGAGCTTCCTGGCGAGTCCGCCCAGCCGCCGCCGACCAACCCGCCTACCAGTGTGCACATACCCTTAATGTGTCCTGAGTGTTCAATGGTAACAGCAAAAGTTGGGATGAAATTAGTGGACATGTAGAGTACATGTTCTACATAGACGGAAGGTGAACTTCAGAGTCATCTTTTGGTCCAATACCATACAAAAATGTTTGAAAAAAGGGCTGTTGGATTTTTGCAACTATTTTTTGTTTCAAGAGTCCCTGAAAATTAGACTGGAATCATCCAAGATAGGAGTGGTATCTCTGGTCCGCGCTGCTGCTTGATAAATGATACACTGGAGCCAACACTTGTATTTGCTGCTCCTTTATTCCTTCTCACACCAACGCGTTTCGGTGCTAACTTTGCTCCTTCCTCAGGGTTACAATTAGAAAATTAGACTGACTACATAGGGTCCAGCTGCCAGAAGTGCCACCGATCAGCTGTAATTTTTATGCTCCCAGGGGCAAGCGTGGGAAAGTGGACCAAATGGACCACAGAGGAAACTGTGGCAGCTGGCACCCAAGGCAGGGGCGGACTGAGGGACGGACTTTAGGGATGGCAGGAGAAAGTGAGACAACTGATATAAACAATATTGCAGATGCAGGTACATCCACAAAGGATGCAGCAGGTGCAGGTAAAGGTAACGGGCACAGAAGACACAGGACCTCATAACTAGCTAGCTAGACATAAACTATCTAATTGAACACATTGCTGAGGACCCTCCCCTAGTGGGAGGATGCCTTAAACACCTAGTGTCTCTCAGCCATAGTCTGAAGGGCATTTCCGGGTAACAGTGTGCTGGCCCTTTACGTGCAGGGAAGGAACACTTGAGCTCACTCCTGAGAGACCTGTGCGGCGTGCCCAGGTCCTGGGATTAGGTGGCAGCAGGAGAGCACCTAGCCCGCCGTGGAGGGAGAAGGGGGCGTGCAGTCTAGCTGAGAAGGTATGTCAGCATCCCTGCCGGCATTACAGTAATCTAAGGAGAATTGTGCATCATCACTGCAGAGAAAATGAAGCATTACATGTTTCCCGTTGTTTTCAGTACATTGTTATAAATCCAAGTGCCAGGATACCCTGACTCATAGGAGAAGGACCTGAATATGAACCCCAAACGTCTAATACAAAATAAACTCAAATTGGTTTCCTTAATCGGTCAGCATCTTTTTAGTCTTTGATTTTTCAAAAAGACTCTTCAAAGTTATGAAAAATTTTTTGTGGAAATTTTTCTAATTATTTTATAGCTCTCATAATAGTAGGAATTATCATGTCTGATTGATCACAGTGGTCAAAGGTGAATGACAGAACAGGAAACCCCCAGTTACACGACATGTTTATGGTGCTGCCGCCAGAAGACTTGGCGATTGTGTATCTCCTGATATGGCGAATTTTAGGGTGGTTCTTTAATAGATTATAAAAACGCAGAATAATGCTTTGTTTGTAATCTTTATGGTCCATGGTGTTTATCATCATGGATCATCTGATTAGAGGAGGATAACGGCAATAGCAGACAAGACATCATATCCTTCTAGAAAAATGTTGACTTCAAAACTTAAAGGTATTGTATTCATTGGGCACGCTGATTTTTTTTTAGGACGTCCTTCCAGGAACAAGATGAGTGTTCACTTTTTCTGCAGCACCGCCAAAGGGTGAACAGAGAGCATTGTAGTGTCCTCATTTGTCTGTGTAATGCATGGACGTGTTGGGTCCTCCAGAACTCCTCTAGACAACCACTGGTTATTTCGGTTAAAGAAGTTGACCGGGACTTTAACACAGATGTAAATCAGCTTTTAATGGCCGGAACTGCTCAGTCCAACACCCACCTTGCTGCGATTAACACCTATCAATGTACAATCTCTATAAAGAGCCTGGTGAGGGCTGGGGAAGCTCTCTGTCTATATACATTGTATATACAGAGCCTGATGTGGGCAGGGGCAGCTCTCTGTCTATATACATTGTACATACAGAGCCTGGTGTGGGCAGGGGCAGCTCTCTGTGTATATACATTGTACATACAGAGCCTGGTGTAGGCAGGGCAGCGCTTTGTCTATATACATTGTAAATAAAGAGCCTGATTTGGGCGAGGGCAGCTCTCCATCTATATACATTGTACATACAGAGTCTGGTGTGGGTGGGGGAAGCTCTCTGTCTATATATATATTGTACATACAGAGCCTGAGGTGGGCAGGAACAGCTCTTTGGCTATATACACTGTAAATAAAGAGCCTGATGTGGGCGGGGGCAGCTCTCTGTCTATAGATCTTGTACATATAGAGAGCCTGGTGTGGACGGGAACAGCTCTCTATCTATATACAAAGTCTGGTGTGAGTGGGGGAAGCTCTCTGTCTATATACATTGTACATACAGAGCCTGATGTGGGCAGGGGCAGCTCTCTGTCTATATACATTGTACATGAAGAGCCTGGTGTGGGCAGGGGCAGCTCTCTGTCTATATACATTGTACATACAGAGCCTGGTGTGGCCGTGGTCAGCTCTGTTTATATACATTGCATATTCAGAGCCTGGTGTGGTTGGCAACAGCTCTTTGTCTATAGACATTGTACATACAGAGCCTGGTGTGGATGGCAGCAGCTCTCTGTCTATATACATTGTACATACAGAGCCTGGTGTGGGCTGTAGCAGCTCTCTGTCTATTTACATTGTACATACAGAGCCTGGTGTGCGCGGAGCAACTCTCTGTCTATATACATTGTACATAAAAGACCTGGTGTGGGCAGGAGCAGCTCTCTGTCTATATACATTGTACATGCAGAGCCTGGTGTGGGCGGGGGCAGCTCTCTGGGATTGTACATTGTACATACAAAGCCTGGTGTAGGCGGGGGCAGCTCTCTGTGTATATACATTGAACATACAGAGCCTGCTGTAGGTGAGGGAAGCTCTCTGTCTATAGAGCCTGGTGTGGGCGGGGGCAAATCTCCCAGCTCTGCTGTGATTGGACAATCTCTATAAAGAGCCTGGTATGTGCGGGGGCAGCTCTCCCAGCTCTGCTGTGATTGGACAATCTCTATAAGAGAGCCTGGTGTGGGGGGGGCAGCTCTCCCAGCTCTGCTGTGATTGGATAATTTTTATAGAGAGCCTGATGTGGGCGGGGGCAGCTCTCTCAGTTCTGCTGTGTTCCTGAAACTAAATTCTTTGATTGTGTAAGAACAGCTGCAGCCAGTAATCTATGTGATACATCGTTGGACTCAGGGTTTCTTTGACAACATTATGTTGCTGTCAAATGAGGTAGCAAAAACCTGCTGACAGATTCTCTTTAATTTAATCTTACCCACATGCTGCTTTGATTGATGTATTTTTTGGGGGGGGAACAGAATTTGCACAGAAATGGGATTTTATTGCATTTTTAAAATTTGCAGCAGGTCAATTTCTGTTTTAAAAACAAAAAACGCTCTTGTTTTATAGACCTATGTTTCCAATTCATTTCAACGAACGGGGACCCTAAAAATCCTGGATAGATCACTGCTCTGATATTTTTCGTTGTTGCAGTATTAGGTGCTTTTCTGGAAAAAAAACACGAAAAACAGAAACAAGCCTCTACTTGTCTGAATTTTTTTTTATTAATAATAATAATAATAATAATAATAATTTTGTTAGTTTTACCCCTAAAAAAAATGCTGTAAAAATTTCTTGCAAGTATATAGTTATTTAAGAAAAAAAAGAGACCCTCTGGTTGTTAATGGGTTAATGTGCCACGTGGTAAGTAATGACTAGTATAGGCTATTATCGAATTCTGCAGAATGTAACCTATCATTGTCTATGGCATCACTTTTGGCAGACGTGCACTTTATAATTAGTTCTTTCTGGAAGTCACATGACCCCGGGGTTCCCCCTTCGCTGTTTATCTCCATTTCCTCCTTCCGCAGCGAACGAGTGAGAACCAGTGATACCACATAACAGACTGCAGGATGGAGAACACAACACAAACAGTAATGGCCGCAGAGCTGGGACGGGGCGACGTAAAGCGCAAATCTGGTGCAGATGCAGCAGAGCTAACCTTGTCATGGCTGCACATCTGTGGTTTTACATGGGACTGCAGGTAAACGTACTGGTACATCGTACTAGACGTACTAGATAAAAGATTGAGGAATTGTGTATATAGTCATAGACCTCATCATAAACTGAGAGCTGCTTCACGTTTTGATTGAGTGTTCAGGCTCCTGAGCCCCCCGGGCAAGGAGATTCTGTGAAAGAATAAATGTGTTAACTCTGCCAATGACCACTACCCATGGTCTCGGGAGAGGAGCCCTGCCAATGGCCACTACCCATGGTCTCGGGAGAGGAGCCCTGCCAATGGCCACTACCCATGGTCTCGGGAGAGGAGCCCTGCCAATGGCCACTACCCATGGTCTCGGGAGAGGAGCCCTGCCAATGACCACTACCCATGGTCTCGGGAGAGAGCCCTGCCAATGACCACTACCCATGGTCTCGGGAGAGGAGCCCTGCCAATGACCACTACCCATGGTCTCGGGAGAGGAGCCCTGCCAATGACCACTACCCATGGTCTCGGGAGAGGAGCCCTGCCAATGACCACTACCCATGGTCTCGGGAGAGGAGCCCTGCTAATGACCGCTACCTATGGTCTCAAGAGAGGAGCCCTGCTAATGACCACTACCCATGGTCTCGGGAGAGGAGCCCTGCCAATGACCACTACCCATGGTCTCAAGAGAGGATTCCTGCTAATGACTGATATACAAGGCCTCCAGACAGGAGCCCTCTTAATGACTGCTATACAAGGCCTCCAGACAGGAGCCCTGCCACTGACCACTACCCATGGTCTCAAGAGAGGATTCCTGCCAATGACCACTGTACATGGCCTCCAGACAGGAGCCCTGCTAATGACTGCTATACAAGGCCTACAGACAGGAGCCCTGCTAATGACCGCTATACAAGGCCTCCAGACAGGAGCCCTGCCAATAACTGCTATACAAGGCCTTCAGACAGGAGCCCTGCCAATGACTGCTATACAAGGCCTACAGACAGGAGCCCTGCCAATGACTGCTATACAAGGCCTCCAGACAGGAGCCCTGCCAATAACTGCTATACAAGGCCTTCAGACAGGAGCCCTGCCAATGACTGCTATACATGGCCTCCAGACAGGAGCCCTGCTAATGACCGCTATACTAGGCCTCCAGACAGGAGCCCTGCCAATGACTGCTATACAAGGCCTCCAGACAGGAGCCCTGCCAATGACTGCTATACAAGGCCTCCAGACAGAAGCCCTGCCAATGACTGCTATACATGGCCTTCAGACAGGAGCCCTGCCAATGACTGCTATACAAGGCCTCCAGACAGGAGCCCTGCCAATGACTGCTATACATGGCCTTCAGACAGGAGCCCTGCCAATGACTGCTATACAAGGCCTCCAGATAGGAGCCCTGCCAATGACTGCTATACAAGGCCTCCAGATAGGAGCCCTGCCAATGACTGCTATACATGGCCTTCAGACAGGAGCCCTGCCAATGACTGCTATACAAGGCCTCCAGACAGGAGCCCTGCTAATGACCGCTATACAAGGCCTCCAGACAGGAGCTCTGCTAATGACTGCTATACAAGGCATCCAGACAGGAGCCCTGCCACTGACCACTACCCATGGTCTCAAGAGAGGAGTCCTGCTAATGACCGCTATACAAGGCCTCCAGACAGGAGCCCTGCTAATGACTGCTATACAAGGCCTCCAGACAGGAGCCCTGCTAATGACTGCTATACAAGGCCTCCAGACAGGAGCCCTGCCAATGACTGCTATACATGGCCTTCAGACAGGAGCCCTGCCAATGACTGCTATACAAGGCCTCCAGATAGGAGCCCTGCCAATGACTGCTATACATGGCCTTCAGACAGGAGCCCTGCCAATGACTGCTATACAAGACCTCCAGACAGGAGCCCTGCTAATGACCACAATACATGGCCTCCAAACAGGAGCCCTGCTAATGACCACTATACATGGCCTCTAGACAGGAGCCTTGCTAATGACCACTGTACATGGCCTCAGGACAGGATCCCTGCCAATGACCGCTATACATGGCCTCCAGACAGGAGCCCTGCCATTGACTGCTATACATGGGCTCCAGACAGGAGCCTTGCTAATGAGTACTGTACATGGCTTCCGGACAGGATCCCTGCCAATGTCTGCTGTTGTGAATTCATTGATACAGAATTTTGGTTGTGAGCTCCCTCCTGTGGTTGTTGTTGGTGATGCAGCTGGCTGTGTTTTGGAGAGTTCCTCAGCTGATCCTGATGATTGGCAGTCTGCTTCGGATTGGAGCATATAGGTGATTGGAGCTGATCAATATCTGCCAGTTGTAATTTTTTCTGGAGGTGTCCTCATCTCTCCCTGGTTTCTTCCTGCTCTGCTGAATCCTTGCAAGCTAAGTGAATGGTGTTTGGTCATTTTGTGGCACACATGTTGTATGCTTGAGGATCTGCTTATTGCTTGTCTTGCTCTGAGTTGTGGGTTATGAGTTCAGTCTGCATATTTGTTTACCTGCTCTCAGTTAGGAAGTTTTCTTCCTAGGAATGAACCGCCATTCACTGTTGTCAGCAACTTCCAGTTCTGCTGGTGTTAGAATCTATTTATTCTAGTTTGATTCACAGAAATTCCTGTAGATATAGAGGGCGGCGAGTCTTAGTGCCAAAAATAACCCTGAGTTTGCTATCTGCTGTTGGAGGTTTTTGATAGTATTTTAATACTGACTGCAATATTATTCCATCCTGTCCTTACTATCCAGCTAGTGTGGCCTCTTTTGCTAAACTCTATTATCTGCCTGTGTGTGTTTTTCCTCTCCTGTTTCCCAGTCAATATCCGTGTGGGACTTGCTATTCTTTTGGGGTTCTGCTCTGAGGCAAGATAGACTTTCCTGTTTCCATCTTTAGAGGTAGCTGGTTCTCCGGCCGTGTCGAGGTGTCTAGGGCATGGTTAGATACATCCCACGGCTACTTCTAGTTGCGGTATTTAGTCAGGGACTGCGGTCAGTACAGTTGCCAACTACTTCTGTGAGGTCTGTTTATGTTACTCCTAGGTCATCGGATCATAACAGTCCACTATACATGGCCTCCACAAAGAGCCCTGCTAATGACTGCTATACATGGCCCCCGAACAGGAGCCCTGCTAATGACTGCTATAGAAGGCCTCTAGACAGGAACCCTGCTAATGACCAATATACATGGCCTCCAGACAGGAGCCCTGCTAATTACTGCTATACATGGCCCCTGAACAGGAGCCCTGCTAATGACCACTGTACATGGCCCCCAGACAGGAGCCCTGCTAATGACCGCTATACATGGACTCCAGACAGGAGCCCTGCTAATGACCGCTATACATGGCCTCCAGACAGGAGCCCTGCTAATGACCGCTATGCATGGCCTCCAGACAGGAGCCTAGCTAATGACCACTGTACATGGCCTCCGGACAGGATCTCTGCTAATGATTACTATCCTCAGGATAGGAGTCCTGCCAATGAACACTATACCAGGCCTCTAGACAGGAGTCCTGCTAATGACTACTATTCATGGCCTCTGGACAGGATCCCTATGAACCAAGTCCTAACTCTGAAGATCCAAGTTCCTCTTTTGTTTGTCCTGGTATGACACCATGTGTGGGTCCCACCACCACAATGACATCACACTCAACTTACAAATCTGAAGAAGCACCAGAAACTGCACAGGTAGGAGGTGGTTCACATGGCTCCTGTCTGAGGCTATGGATAGTGATTGTTGACAGGGCTCCTGTCTGGAGACCACAGAATACTGACATGACCACAGGATCTGACTCCTGTGAATTAGTTTGCACATTTTTAATGGTCATTATGGGTGACTCACGTTCATTTGGGTCATAAAGTGTGTTTCCATGGTCCTTGTTCAATATCCATAAGCTCTGAAAGGGGGAGAGCTCCTAGAGTCATGGAAGTAAGAATTGTCAAGTCTATTGACAAAGGTGCTTAGAAACCTCCCAGGAAGCAACCCTTCTAAAAGGTTTTCTGTGCATGTAGCCAGGAAGCGTTGTCTTGATGCCGGATTCACCGAAAGGGAAATGGGGCATGGAAGAGCTATGGCTTGTAAAAATGGGGCATGGCTATGTGGCAATGCAGAATCTCCTGGACAAGGTTTTCCCACTGGTATCACAATATGTAGGTCGTTAAGTCTCTGATCCGGAAATGTAAAGTGCTGCCATCACCTTCCATTACATAGGGAGCCGTTGGTCGTGGCTCATAAGGTAGCACTAAATTAAAAAGGCCATATTTCGGGGACCATATGAATGATTTAAGACAAAATGAAATACTCAGAGGAGGGGGAATAAAATATGAACAGGAAAGTGGACCCCAAGTACTATAAAGTATTAAAATAACAAACCCAGCTGATAATCGCTCTTTCCGAGTGATGGCGGCTCATGGCTGCTGATCGGTTTTCGGTAATTTGGCTGTATTGGTAACGTCTTCTCGACAATGCACATCACCGCTGTAGAAAATCGCTGAGCTCAGTGACTGTGCCAATATAGATGTGCAAGCCACTGAGTGCAGTGATTGGCTACAGCGGTGTTGCAATTTGACGATGTGACGGAACTCCAGCAACCAAACCTTCCAAGTAACAATGAGGAGACGGCGCTGGACATTCGGGGGGGGGGGGGGGGGGGGGTGAGTACATGATCTATTTGTTATTTTCTGTAATAGAGACTAGGGTTCACTTTCCTAAAAGTAGAAAAGGCAGTTAGCATCTAAGGTCGGTTTCTTGTGAATTGACCCTTAAAAAATGTGACCATAGTGACAAGAGATTGGCTCCATAGTAACTTCCTAATTGAGTTGTCTTCTATTGTCCTGGTGTTAAACCGGGGCTATGGCTCATAACGCAAAACACATAACAATAGCTTATGATCCATAAACACAGTCCATGGACCCTTATTTGTGATCAAGAAGATTCTCCAATCTAATATGCATCATGTATAGTGATGAGCGAGCTCTACCATGTTTGGGTGCTCGGTATTCGTAATGAACATTTGGACGGTTGGGTGGCCTCAACTCCTGTTACGAGTATAATGGAAGTTAATGGGGATCTTGAGTATTTTTTCAAAATATCTTCTGGAAAAATGCTTGAGTTCCCCATTGATTTCTATTGTACTCGGCACTCAAGTTGCCCCCATCTGAGCATCAACTGCTCGTTACGAGCAGCGCTATAGAATTGGAAGTGTTGTCGTGGAGTTGCTGCCCATTTTGAGTGGAGTGGGAGTCTGATTCAGAGAAATTGAGGAGTTTGGGTCGGAGTCGGATGTGTGGCTTACTGACGTCACCGCCGTGGTTATGGAGTCGGTGTCCATTGTGGTGGAGTTGGAGTCAGTTGGATTCGCGTTCAGGGAAATTGACGAGTCAGAGTCGAGGTTGGAGATGTTTGGCTTGCCGACTCCACAGCCCTGGTTATGAGTAGAGAGTACCCGAGCATGGCAGCACTTGCTCATCACTAATCATCTGTCATTGTAAAAAAGCTTCTGATAGTCCAATAAGGGTGCAGAAATACCAGACCCTACAGATTTCTTGATGTTCTCCATCATGCCCAATCACTATGAAAGTATATATGTGAACATGAGAGAGTCTTAACTTCTTTTTATTGACTCTTTAAATCCCTTCATTGTCTTTCAGACGCCACTTCACCTTGCGGTAATCACTGATCAACCAGAATTTGTGGCCCTTCTGTTGCAACACCGAGCCAACCCTCTAGTCCCCGACCGCAATGGACAGACTTGCATTCACTTGGCGAGTGAATATGGAAGTATCAGGAGCCTAGAAGTCATCCTTAGAGCCGGCATCCGGGACCTGGAAACCACAAACTACCATGGTGTGAGACTATCTTATGTAATTGTGTCATGGCTGGGACAGTATACAATTATGCATGTAATTTATACTTTGACGGTCTAGTCTTGACTTTTGTTACTGGAACACTGCAACCGGGTGGGCAAATTATTATGAAGCCAATACACCTGTGAATTTTTTAATGCAAAAATGTAGATACTTCTAATTCCAAAGTAGTAACTGGAACCATGGAAGTATTGGGAGCTAGCTAGAGATGGTGCAAATTAATGTGCATGACCTAGTCTGGGTCAATAATTGGTGGCCATCGGATGAATACCTGAGAACTTCCTCCTACTTCCCGGCATCCACAGCGCTCCTTTTTATCAACCCACAGGCCAACTATTCAAAAGAAGAGATGACTTCAGGAAAGACGTAGTTGGCAGAGCTTCCATCCAATAGCCTCAGATTATGACCTGGTCACTATACAGGGTCCTGTGAAATGATTTGCACCATTTCTAGTGCCAACTTTTTTTTTCCAATGGATAAAATTGGTGGTGTATACAGTATGTGCCAATTAAAATCATAGAATGGTGGAGTTGGAAGGGATCTCCTGGGTCAACTGGTCCAACCCCCTGCTCAAAGCAGGATTCACTAAATCATCCCAGCCTCTGTGTGAAGACTTCCATTGAAGGAGAACTCACCATCTCTCAGCCTGTTCCACTCGTTGATCACCCTCACTGTCAAAAAGTTTTTACTAATATCTAATATGTGTCTTCTCCCATTCACATTCCTCCCATTGCTTCTAGTGTTTCCTTTTGCAAATGAGAATAAAGCTGACCCCCATACAGTGTGACAGCCCTAGAATAAAGCTGACCCCTACACAGTGTGACAGCCCTAGAATAAAGCTGACCCCTATACAGTGTAACAGCACCAGAATACAGCAGATCCCTCAACAGTGTGACAGCCCTAAAATAAAGTTTAATTTAGAAGAATAAAGACACAATTCAGCCCAGATTCTATCTTGTCTCTGGTGATCCTTTTGACGGCAGCGTGGACACAACGGCACTTTGTCCTACAGATCTAAAATAAAGCTGATCCTTCCATAGTGTGACATCCCTAGAATAAAGCTGATCCCTCTACAGTGGGACAGCCCTAGAATAAAGCTAATCCCTCTACTGTGTGACAGGCCTAGAATAAAGCTGATCCCTCTACTGTGTGACAGGCCTAGAATAAAGCTGATCCCTCTACAGTGGGACAGCCCTAGAATGAAGCTGATCCCTCTACAGTGGGACAGCCCTAGAATAAAGCTAATCCCTCTACTGTGTGACAGGCCTAGAATAAAGCTGGTTTTGCTTAACTTGCTCCAGTTTGTTGATGTATTTTATAAAATATGGTGCCCAGAACTAGACAAAATATGTAGATGAGGTCTGACCACAGAGGAATAGAGGACGATAACAACTTCACGTAATCTAGACTGTATGCTTCTGTTATTACATCCCAGAATTGTGTTTGCCTTTTTGCTGCTGCATCACACCATTGACTCCTGTTTAGTCTGTGATCTATTAGTATACCGCAGGCTAGTTCACACGTGCTGTTGCTTAGCCCTATTCCTCCCATTCTGTATATGCTTTTTCATTTTTCATGACATCTATGAGTGCCGAATTACTGCTCTGTACAACTTGGACCCTATATGGTTTTATAATACAACATAAGCCCTAAAGCAAAGAATGTCAAGAAGTGATATATCTTTATATATCTTTATAGCCGACACTTGTGCGAGTATTGCACTTGCACTACACTGCCCCCGCTGGCTGCATCCAGTAACTGCATTTTTCACCTTTGTTTCCTAAAAGTCATTTAGTGCTTATTTTATTGATGTCACAAAGGAAGTCCCCTTCTATATATATTAGATCACACCGTGTCGCAAATAGTTTACGCACTCACCACTTCCATCCGTTACATTTGACACCCTTTATAGCAGATGATCACCTATTCCTCCCATGCAATCCACTACTCAACCAAGCCACCGTGGATGTTCAGGGACTTTCTACTTCATTGACTTTGCATTTTTCTGTATTGTCCACAAGTAACTAAATAGCTCTATGGTGTATTTGCATTGTGTTGTGCAGTTTCGCTTGGCGTTTATGTATCAGTAATGTTTGGATTGTATCATGTCTGGCTCCGTGTCACTTATCATACCTGTTTTCTTTGTTCCTTCAGGTATGACCGCGTTGCATGTGGCCATCAGGTCAGACCGTAGAGATGTCACTGTATGTTTACTGGAGCATGGAGCTGACGTGAATGCCGTGGTACTATACTGTTTCATGTCTTTTATTCTTTTGATCCTCTGTTCTGTTTGTTGGTATTGATAACAAAGATTTATATTCATCCAATTGGCATGAGTTAGTAAAGAGGAAGATCGATGCCAACCTGATCCCTGCATCTCTTTCCATTTCTATTTATTCTGACTTAACTCCCTTAGTACACATGGGTGTTGACTTTATGTAACCACTGTGTAACATTCATGTTTACAGAGATGTCATCAAATATTGTTTGAATGATTATAATAAAAATGCATACATGGGAATATTGACCTTTTGGAAACATGGTGCTTTACGATACAATATATAGGAGACATTTAGAGTTTTAATGTAAAGACTTGAGCCGTCCCCTTTGTGGTAATTCCAGTCTCTACTACAGGATTTAAAGAGCGGACAGACACCCTTAATCCAAGCGGTGGAAAGTGGTTCTGAAGAACTGGTGTCACTATCTGCTTCAGGTGAGTGATATTGTCACGGGTGAATCAGGAGACACGAACGAGGCTATTGGGGCCTCTCGCAGAAGGTTGCTGTGTCTGGCCAAACAGTCAAAATCCTGAATTGTGGTTCTGTCCCTTTTAGAGTATTTCTTGTTTGTGATAGCTAGAGGTCACTAGGACCCAGCTGATTTCCTGCCTACCTTCAGCGTCTTTATTTATACCGCTTGGATCCCATAATGCATTGCTGGTGATAGCACGTTTGGTGTTGGTGGTACTTCCTGGCTCAGCAGTGCTATTGTGGACTTCCTTGTAGTTTACCATCTGGCTCTCCTTTCAGCTAAGTGTTTCTCCCTCTCCTCTTTGTTTCTTTCCCTGGTGTTTTCCTTTAGTTGTTAGCTTGGTTGACTAGTGCCCACCCTGTCTGATGCCTAAGTAGTCTTAGTTGAGGGACAGACAGGGACGAGGTATCCTGATCGGTAACAGTTCTGGAGACTGTATAGGGTTGTTAGGGGAGCCAGGTGTCGCGCTAGTATTTCTAGGGTCGCCATCTCCCCTTGGCCCTTAGCATCAGGGACTTCTTTCCCCCCTTGTCTCCTGTGCTGGTGTTTCCCTATGCCCAGCATGACAGATTGTCATGACTCAGTTTGGGATTTGATCTGGTGACCTATTGTTACAGTCATTCCTCTGTCTGATAGGCTGTTTACCTTTTCTTTCCGGTGGATCATATTGACTTTGTCTCTCTTCTTAACTTGCTCCTCTCCAGGTGTTTTTCATTTTCACATTTTGGTCTCCCTGTCACATTTTAGATTGGTTTATATATATTCACCTTTCACTGCGCTCCCTTGCTGGCTATACCTCTAAGGTGGACTTTTTTTCTAGCAGATCCAGTCTTCACATAGGAGTTTACCTTTGGGTAAACACCAGTTTGGTTACTGCTGTGAGTCAGTTTGTTTTCCTTCCCAGCACCTATTCTTTTCACCTTATATGAATATGTTTTATTTATTCACTCTGGATGTTCGTATCTTCCTGCACATCTTCCTCTCCCCTTGTTGGCAGTGTGTTGCAGCCTCATTTCTATCTTTAAGAGGTACAAGAAACCTCTCGAAGGCCTTTTAGGAGGCCAGGTCCGAGGTGGTGTTTTTAGTTGTGCAGCTAGGGTCTCTCTAGTCTATACATGGACCAGTTGGATGCAGGCACGTCTTCTCCCTGTCAGAGATATTCCACCTTTTCTGATACCCATGTGTTAGAGTGTCTATAGTAGATTTGTCAACCAAAAGTATCAAAATATGTATTGATCAATCCCAAGTGCTTCACTTGAAATTGAACTACTAAAGCCATCATCTAGCCAATTTTACACAGCTGTGGTATGTAACATTACAATGTATTAGTATAGGTTTCTTAAACCGTAGAAAGAAAAGTACTGCCTCTGTATGCCGATGGGTGGGTAATATGGACAATCAAGACTGGATTTGGGCAGATAAAAGAAATAAGATTCCTTGTAATGGCATTTAGCTAAAAAAACTACCCTGTATGCAAACCATTTTGTCCTTGATTCCTGTAGAAAGGGGCAGAAGTCAATGGATCGACCTACGCAGGGAGCACAGCATTGCACGTAGCGAGTGGACGGGGGCTGCATGAGATCACACGTATACTACTGAGGAGCGGAGCAGACGGCAGCATAAAGAACTGTCACAACGACACCGCCATGACTGTAGCCAAAGACAAAAAGGTGAGCTGGAAATAAGGACTATTGTCGAAGTGGACTCCAAGCCACAGCTTACCGGCACGTCATGCTCTAACAGCAGCTACCCAGCACTAGAGGAGTTTGGGGCACCGTAACAGTCTCATAACTTCCCAAACCCTTCACAGCACCCCCAATTTCCGTTTTTGCGTTTTCATTTTTTCGTCCCCTCACCCCCCCCACAACCAATGTTTTTTTTTCTGCATCTCAATGAATTAGAATATCATCAAAAAAAATTAATTTATTACAGTAATTCAAACACATTATTATAGAGTCATTACACACAGAGGGATCTATTTCAAGTGTTTATTTATGTTACTGTTGATGATTATGACTTACAGCCAATGAAAACTCAAAGGTCATTATCTCAGAAAATTTTAAATAGGAAGGATGAATGGTCTGAGAGATAAAATCTGACCTAAATAGGTATCAGAGGCTTCATCTTGTGTGGTTGTGAGAGTCACAGCCACTATAAAAGCAGATCACAGCTGCTGCAGTCCCCAGCGTGGTGTATATAGAGTAGAGAGGATATAAGGTTAAAAACCATGCTGCCGTATTCCACGAGACAAAATCACCGAAGTAGGACATTAAACTAAAAAAAACACTGAAAAATAGCCATATTAAACATCTATTGCACCTAGCAGGAGGCTGCCAGCTCCACTGAGAGGTAACACAAGTGTCTGAATACCGGGCTCAATCTCCTGCAACCCAAGCAATGGGGGCGGTTGTGGCACTGTGAGAGAATTGAACAATGGTGTTATGTGTACAACAGGCCATTGGCATTACAATAAAGGACACAACTGAGGTTAAGTTCCTCCTGAAGTATCACATGAGTCATAGACACAATAAATGGACTCTTGTGTACCCAAATAATGGCTTCACTTCATATCATTAGTTATAAAATTGCTTAAACAGGAACAATATTTTTTTCAACATTGTAAGAAAACATCATTATAGTATCTAAAATAAAAATTCCCATAGGTCACTCCTATCTTAAAGGATCAGTTTCAACAACACTATTAATATAAGTGCTCGTGGAAAACAAGCAACTTTGCAATTTAACTTTTTATTAAAAACCCTTTTTTATTCTCAGGAACGGAGGGATTTCTTAATTCTGTTGTTTAACGCACATCTAGGTTACTGTCCACCTCTGCTGTCTTATCAATGACTAGATGGTGGCCCGATTCTAACGCATCGGGTATTCTAGAATATGTATGTAGTTTATTTATGAAGATTTAAGAATAATGCAGTGAATACACGATATCTATCTATCATCTACCTATGTGTCTATCATCTATGTATGCTATATTTATTTATCATCTCTCTATGCATGCACAGTGTATTTTAAATATGGCGCCTTGGCGCTGCTGCTCTTGATCGTTGAATGCCTTCCTGATTGGTCAGCGTTCAAGTGCGCGACCAATCAGAGGAGCGGCACCCAAGGCACCATTTTAAATTGAGCGTGCACAGTGTATTTTAAATATGGCGCCTTGGCGCGCGCTCTCCTCTGATTGGTCGCACTGAATGCGGCGATCAATGAGAGAAGCGGCGTGCGTTTGAATGCCGTTTCCCAATTAGCAGTGCTTAACGCGGCGACATCAGAGGAGCGGCGCACGCCAAGGCGCCATATTTAAAATACACTGAGCGCGCACAGTGTATTTTAATATGGCGGTTTGGCGCTCCCCGCTCCCTGTTTGGTCGCAACGCGCCAAGGCGCCATTAAATCACTGTGGCCGCTCAGTGTATTTTAAATATGGTGCCTTGGCACGCGCCGCTCCTCTGATTGGATCTCTGTTGCGGGATCTCTGTGCGGCAGGTGGCCGCGGCTGAGCTACTGCTGCCAGAGGTCAGCGGCTCGCCAGCGAGAGTACCACTAACGCGTCTCTCCCGGCTGGCTTGCGTGCGCTGCTGCCACCGTCGGAGATCAGACGCCGCTAACTTCTCGACAATGGCCGTGGCCAGACGCGTGTATCCCGCGATAGCGGCGCCAATGCGCCGCTGTCGCTGGGTTTCAGCTTGCTGCAAATTTTGAATGCGCGTGGCTGTTTTGCATACTCTTCGCTCATTGCCTTGGCGCTGGCGCGCAATTTACGTGACAGACAGAGAACCTTAGGCAATTATATAGTAGATGGTCGAGCATCTGTGATAAGAACTTTAACTCTGCACCGCTGTTAAAAGATGAAGATCTACAGTATGGTGATTTATTTTGATGTGTTTCGAAGTGAACTTGTTCTTCTCGGAAATGCCACCAAAATCATCTCCTGAAATAGCGGTTTGCCTCGAAATCGTCAACCTAAACCCATACTTTACTTTAGTGCATCTGGACTTTCATCTTTTCACAGCGGCGCAGATTTAAATCCACTTTTTATCCTGTTTCCTGTAGAAAACAATTTTTAAGTTATAGGTTGTTATATAAAATCTCACGTGTTTCCATCCAGGAACATCCAATAGCTATTTAATGTTGGTTGAAATAATAGTACTACAATTCATATCACATCCTTAGTTTGGTAGTGTAAATATATATCACATAGTGGAGAAAATTGAAAAATTACTATTTATATAACCTGTATGGTATGTCCCGTGCCCGACGCGCGTTTCACCTTTACTTGGGGTGTGGTGTTCTCCCCTTAGGAATCAGGGCGAAACGCACATCGGGGTCCGAGGACATACCTAACAGGTGCACTGCCATGCTCCCGTTCAACTTTGCAGGTAGTCATTAGGTTTTTGATTGTAGTAAGTAAATAGGAATTTGCACATTAAAGCTGAAATCAAAGTTACACAAATAAAGTTGACTGGTGGCCAAGTAGACACCAAACAATATTCACTTAAACTCACATTGTCAAACATCACTAAATCATTGCGCTATTATGGGTGTTGGATAGGGTTTTCGACCTAAAAATTAGTTCTTATTCTTTCCTATGTATAGGAGAAAAGATAGTTCAGTTGAAGCTCTTCCATTTGTAGATTGTCTATGCTTTGGTGGCCCTTATGATTGATTTTGTATATGAGCTGCAATACAAAAGTCATAAAATAAAGTGTCCCCAATGGCCAGTAGACCACCCAGCAATTTTCATAACACAACACACCAAGGACAACAATTAAATCAATGGCGCTCTATGTGGGGTGGTGTGTTTGGTGTGTTGGGGGTTCCCACTCTTATGAGACTGGGTTCTTATCCTAACCTATGTCAGGGAAAAAGATAAGTTCAGGTGCAGCTTTCATTTGTTAGATGTCCATGTTTTGGTGGCCTTATGATTGATCTTGTACATGGTTTTCTGTGCAGCTCATTGGATTATGACCTGCATTGTAAAACATTGCATCACTCACTAGTGTAAAGGCAATGTAATACACAACAAAGCTGGTTTCTTTCTTATGAAGTCTGACCAGGAGGTGAGAGAAACCTTTTTCGTTCACCCCTTTCAGAAGAATTTATAAACAGTCCCCACCTACTGCCACCACAGTGATAGTCATCGCGAAAGTGTCCTGCAATGGAATTATACTGTCACCAGAGGAAAGCCTTCCTCCACAAGAGGATCACCCCGCAGTTTGTAAAGATACTTAAGTCATCAGTAAATCATAAGTCTTCTTTTTCTTTGTAGGCTAACTCCTCGATGAGCCACAGCAAAGAGGTGATGCAAAAATTTGGGTTCTTGTCTAGAAAAGATGAAGTCAATGCATTATAGTAAGATGCTCAAGTCATCTTATTCATGGCAGACATGCCTATTTGCTAAAAGATAACTTTGGTGATGATATATGAGCTGGAATACCCAAACGTAAACAAAATAAAGTGTTCCGGGTGGCCAGTAGACCACCCAACAATTTTCATAACACAAACTTGTCAGACTATACAAAAAAAACCCATTAAATCAATGGTGATCTATCTGTGTGTTGTGTTGGGGTTTTCCACTCTTAAGAGGCTGGGGTCATATCCTATGTCAGGGAAAAACATAAGTTCTGTGTTCATTTGTTAGATGTCTACGTTTTGGTGGCCTTATGATTGATCTTGGACATGGTCTTCTACATCCACAACTCATTGGGAAAAGATAAGTTCAGGTGGAGCTTTCATTTGTTAGATGTCTACGTTTTGGTGGCCTTATATTGATCTTGGACATGGTCTTCCATACAACTCATTGGGGAAAAGATAAGTTCAGTGGACTTTCATTTGTTAGATGTCTAGGTTTTGGTGGCTTATGATTGATCTTGGACATGGTCTTCTATACAGCTCTCCCATACAACTCATTGGGAAAAGATAAGTTCAGGTGGAGCTTTCATTTGTTAGATGTCTACGTTTTGGTGGCCTTATGATTGATCTTGGACATGGTCTTCCATACAACTCATTGGGGAAAGATAAGTTCAGGTGGAGCTTTCATTTGTTAGATGTCTACGTTTTGGTGGCCTTATGATTGATCTTGGACATGGTCTTCCCATACAACTCATTGGGGAAAGATAAGTTCAATGTGACCCTTTCATTTGTTAGATGTCATGTTTTGGTGGCCTTATATTAATTTTTTAGATCTTGGATATGGTGCTTTACTATACAAGTGTCCACATAAACAACACATTGGTAAAGATGAAGTTACCAGGAAGCGGAGCTTTCACTTCTGTTAGGATTTACAGTTTGTCGCACCTTTTGATGATCTGACATGATTCATACAAACTTCCTTGCGGAAAGATAAGTTAGGTTAACTTTCAGAAAAATTGTTGACAGAGTCTACGTTTTGTGATCTTCTGATTGATCTTGAAACATGTTCTTCTTACAACCCTCTCGGGGAAGAATAAGTATCAGGTGGATTTCATTTGGTTAGATGGTCTACTTTTTGTGGCCTTATGATTGATCTTGGACATGGTCTTCTATACAGCTCTCCCATACAACTCATTGGGAAAAGATAAGTTCAGATGAAGCTTTCATTTGTTAGGGTCCATGTTTTGGTGGCCTTATGATTGATCCTGGACATGGTCTTTTTACAGATCATTGGATTATGACCTGCATTGTAAAACATGGCATCACTCAATAGTGTAAAGACAACGTAATATGCAACACATTTGGTTTCATTCTTAGTGAAGTTTAACCAGGAAGCGAGAGAAACCTTTTTCGTTCACCCTATGCCTGACTTTCAGAAGAATTTAAAAACAGTCCCCACCTACTGCCACCACCGTGATAGTCATCGCGAAAGTGTCCTGCAATGGAATTATAACTGTCAGCAGAGGAAAGCCTTCCTCGACAAGAGGATCACCCCGCAGTTTGTCAGATGCTTAACTCATTAGTATGTCATAAGCCACTGTTTTTCTTTGTAGCCTAACCCTCTATGTGTGAGAGCAAACAACTGATGCATCAAGTAGTTCTTGGTCTGGAAAAGCTGAAGTCATGAATAATATAAGATGCTCAAGTCATCATCAGGAGCTAAACTAATCTACTAGGAACTATTTATTTGTGGTAGACATACTTAATTGGTAAAAATGAAATTGGTGATGATACAATAACTGGAATACCCAAATGTTCACAAAATAATGTGTTCCAAGTGGTCAGTAGACCACCCAACAATTTCCATAACACAACACTTGTTTGTGTGAACACACCAAGAACACCAATTAAATCAATGGCGATCTATCGGGTTTTATTGGTTTTCCATTCCTAAGGGCTGGTTCTTATCCTGTGTGAAGGAAAAACCCTAAGTTGAGGTGGAGCGCTTTCATTTGTTAGATGTCTAAATTTTGATGGCCTTTATGATTGATTTGGACATGGACTTGCTCATTGGGAATAAGATAAGTTCAGGTGGAAGCTTTCATTTGTTAGATTCTATGATTTGGCGGCCTTATGATTGATCTTGGACATAGTCTTCTGTGCAGTTAATTGGATTATGACTTGCATTGTAAGGGTACCGTCACACTTGGCGACGCACCAGCGATCCCGACAACGATACGACCTGGTAGGGATCGCTGGTGCGTCGCTATGTGGTCGCTGGTGACATGTCAAACAGTCACATCTCCCCAGCAATGCAGCAACGATCCGGAATGATATGGAGGTCGTTGGGACCCTGTTTCTTAGACCTATAGTATTGAGGTCGTTGGTCGTTGTCCCTGTCAAACACACCAATGCATGCTGCCCAGCTGGACCCCAATGATCAAAAAATGGTCCAGGCGACTCTGACACGACCAGCAGTCTCACAGCGGGGGCTTGGTCTCTGCCAAGTGTCAAACATAGCGAGATCGCTGGAGAGGTCGCTATTGCGTCACCAAACTTGTGACTCAGCAGCGATCTCGCTTAGTGTGACCGGGGCTTTAAGCATGGCATCACTCAGTAGTGTAAAGGCAACATAGTACACAAGAAAGCTGTTTTTTTTTTCTTAGTGAAGGTTGACCAGGAGGCGAGAAAATCCTTTTTCATTCACTCTATGCCTGACTTTAAGAAGAATTTTAAAACAGTCCCCACCTACTGACACCATAGTGATAGTCATGGCGAAAGTGTCGTGCAATGGAATTATAACTGTCACCAGAGGAAAGCCTTCCTCCACAAGAGGATCACCCCGCAGTTTGTCAGATACTTAACTCATCAGTATATTCTTTTCTTTGTAGTCTAACCCTTTATGAGCCACAGAAAAGAGCTGATGCATAATGTAGTTCTTAGTCTGGAAAAGCTGAAGTCAATGCATTATATAAGATGCTCAAGTCATCATCCGAGAGCTATCTAATCTAATAGAAACTATTTATTCATGGTAGACATGCCTAAATGCTAAAAGATAACATTGGTGATGATACATGAGCTGGAATACCCAAAAGTTCATAAAATAAAGGGTCCCCGGCGGTCAGTAGACCACCCAGCAATTTTGATAACACAACACTTGTAAGTTATATCACCAAGAACACCAACTAAATCAATGACGCTCTATCTTGGGTGTTGTGTTGGGATTTTCCATTCTTAAGAGGTTCGGTCCTTATCCTTTGTCAGGGAAAAACATACGTTCAGGTGGAGCTTTCATTTATTTGATGTCTACATTTTGGTGGCCTTATGATTGATCTTGGACATGATCTTCCATACAACTTATTGGGAAAATATAAGTTCTGGAGAAGCTTTCATTTGTTTGATATCTATGTTTTGGTGGCCTTATGATTGACCTTCGATATGCGCTTCTATACAGCTTATTAGGAAAAAGATAAGTTCAGATGAAGCTTTCATTTGTTGGATATCTACATTTTACTGGCCTCATGATTGATCTTGGACATGGGTTTACATACGGCTCACTGGGAAAATGATAAGTTCAAGTGAAGCTTTCATTTATTAGATGTCCATGTTTTGGTGGCTTCATGATTGATCTTGTACATGGTCTTCTATGCAGCTCATTGGATTATGACCTGCATTGTAAAACATGGCATCACTCACTAGTGTAAAGGCAACATAATACACAACAAAGCTGGTTTCTTTCTTAGTGAAGTCTGACCAGGAGGCGAAAGAAACCTTTTTCGTTCACCCTATGCCTGACTTTCAGAAGAATTTATAAACAGTCCCCACCTACTGACACCACAGTGATAGTCATCACGAAAGTGTCCTGCAATGGAATTATAACTGTCACCAGAGGAAAGCCTTCCTCCACAAGAGGATCACCCCGCAGTTTGTCAGATGCTTAACTCATTACTACTTTATATTAGAAGTCATTTTTTTGTATCTTGGGTTTACATAACCCCTGGAAATATTTTAGGGAGAATAAGGGCTTTTGAATTGGATTCTAATTTGTGGACGTCTTTTCATTAGTGATCAAGAGGGTGTTCTAGGGTAGGCATCACATCTGTACTTATATTCCTATCTCTTTCATTCTATTAAAATTGAACATTCCTTATTTTAATCCAGGTTACCCCCCCGTTCATAAGAAACGTAGGATGGAAAAATTAAAGAATGAATACTCACCGCTCACCTGTCCCGGAATCCTTGCAGTCATCTCATCTTCTGTGTCTCTTCTTTTCCCAAGCAACCACTTGGCCTATTTACTCCAGCCAATTGTTAGGCCTCTGCCATCACTCAGGTATTGCCCAGTGTGACGCCACCGCTCAGTGATGACCGAAGCCTAGTAGATGCCCTGGACTGTGAAGAGGCCAGAGAGCATATGTGTGATGCATATGTGTGATGGAGGAAGGGGAAAAGAAGAGGATCAGATAGCGGCTTGCGGAGGTAGAGAACAGGTGAGCGGTAAGGTGAATATGATTTAAAGGGAATCTGTCAGGTCGTTCTACCACCTAACCTATCACTACCTGTCTTTACGCCTTCCTAGCTGATCCCTAGCCATCCCTATCTGCTCTGAGGCTACGTTCACACTTTGCGCTTTTTTGCACGCACTTTTCAAAAAAGCGCAAGTGCGTGTGCGTCTGCCGGCAAAGTGAATGTAAATTCACTTTTGCCGTTCAGACACTGCGTAAAGATACGCTGCGCTTTTATGGGAGAAAGCGCAGGCGTAAAAAGAATCAACATGTCAAGTTTTTATGCAAGTGAGCCCGTGCTTTCTCCCATAGGAGCCATTATTCCCTCTGGAATTACACATCGCCGTTCAGACAATGCGGAATTCCAGCAGGAATATGCCAGCGCTGCAGGATGTGATGTCACACAGGGGAGGAAGAATCCTCCCTTGTGTGACATCTGTGACAGCCCCTTTTGGGTTTCGTAGTGTATTAATATAAACTGCGAAACCCAAACTAAAGTAATCCAAATGTGTTAAAAATAATGAAAAATTGAATACTTATCCTCCGCCGGGTGTTCAGGTTATCCGGAGCCAAGACATCCACAGGTACTGTCCTTCCAGGGCCTGTGATTGCTGATTGACCGCTCGCAGTCAAGTGATATGTGACGTGCATATGACGCACATATCACATGCCTGCGAGTGACCAATCACCGATCTTGCTAGCTCCTGGAAGGTCAGTATCTGCGGTTGTATTGGCTCCTGGCTCCCCGAACACCCGGCGGAGGGTAAGTATTCAATTTTTATCATTTTTAACACATTTGGATTACTTTTAATTTGGGTTTCGCAGTGTATATTAATACACTACGAAACCCAAAGGGGGCTGTCACACAGGGGAGGATTCTTCCTCCGCTGTGTGTCATCACTTCTCCTGCGCTCTTTAGAGAGAGAAGTGAGCCTGTAAAATAATGCGGTGTGTGAATGCTCCGCGTTTTATTACGGTGTTTTTTTGTGCGGGTGCAGAACCCGTCAAAAATGCTCATAGTGTGAACTTAGCCTAAAAGTGCCCTATGAAGATCGAGAAAAATGACTTATACACTTACATACTGTCTCCATCCGGAGACTGGAAAGGCAATTCTCCCTCCTCGCTTGCTCTCCGCGCGCCCCGCTGGGCGTCATCAGTCTCTCTTCTGTTCCACCTCCTGTTTAAAATTCCCGCCTCCTCTGCTACTGTGATGCCCGGCCAGAATGTCATATCCGGCCCAGTGCATTGTGGGGGCTGATCACGTGGCACGGACCAGCTTCAATATGCACACGGCGCATGCACCGGACTTAACACGTCATCAGCCCCCCACAATACAGAATTTCTACTTTTCCATCACCAAAAATATTCTATAGTGACTACAGACAGGGAGGAGGGGGATGCAGCTGCAGTTTCTCTTTTTTCTATATATCTGCATGGGAGGGAATTGTATGGAGACATCTGATTATCCCGGACCGATATACGGTACTCAGTATAATGGGATATCCTTTATATTTAGTAATAAATACTCATCCTAAAATAAGAAAATATATTATAAAGAATCCACTTTGATGTCTCTCCTACATGTAAGGTCTTGGTTACATCATACAATCCAATAGACGTCTACCTTCAGAATGAGAGAAAGGTGTGTCCTACTATAACATGAAAGGGCAGAATGACAAAAAAAGGTCAAAAATAGGATAAAAAACTAAAAGCAGCTCTGTCACTTCTGACCTGACTTCCTCCATGGTAAATTCCTGGAAAATTCAGCTTTTGTTTGTCACTTGTGCAAAATAATCTCAGCCTATTTTATATATTATCTAACCGACCTCGGTCTGGAAATCCCCCATTAAGATACATATGACATAAGTTCTCAATTAATTCTGTGTATGGTTTGTATCATTTAAAGGGAACCAACCACCCCAAATGACCCCCCCGGACTAATAATATCGTTCCCTACTTGCAGCACATACATGTGCTGCAATGTTTTTTGCTAAAAAAAACTGCTTTTTAAAACTTAAGATAATGCTTTAGAAACTTTATAACGAAGGGACGGGTGGGCGTTACTTACATGTGGCTAAAGCCGAGATTCTGCTGCCACTCATCCTCGTGTCCTCATCACAGCAGTAACGGCCAGCCCTTTTTGCAGCGTCACAGCCTGGTGCACGGGCTCGCATGCCCGTGCACACGTCATCAGCTACAGCCGGGAAGCGAGCGCGCGCTCTGACTTCCTGCGCTCGGCTGTGGAAGTCAGAGCGCGCGCTCGCTTCCCGGCTGTAGCTGATGACGTGTGCACGGGCATGCGAGCCCGTGCACCAGGCTGTGACGCTGCAAAAAGGGCTGGCCGTTACTGCTGTGATGAGGACACGAGGATGAGTGGCAGCAGAATCTCGGCTTTAGCCACATGTAAGTAACGCCCACCCGTCCCTTCGTTATAAAGTTTCTAAAGCATTATCTTAAGTTTTAAAAAGCAGTTTTTTTTAGCAAAAAACATTGCAGCACATGTATGTGCTGCAAGTAGGGAACGATATTATTAGTCCGGGGGGGTCATTTGGGGTGGTTGGTTCCCTTTAAGGGAAGCTATCATCAAAATATGACTTACTGTTTGAATCGGGTTCTCGTGTTACATGCACTTTAACAACAAATATGGTATTTTTTATTTTTATTAAAAGAAATACCATAGTAATCTTTGCCCATTTTCACACTGCCACAATGGCTATTTTAGATTCATACTTCATGTCCTTACAGGAAGAGTTTATTACAAGAGTGACAACTCTATATACAGTAGATAACACAGGATCCACCATTCACAATAGGGGATGTCACAGCTCACCTCCTCCTGTATAATGACTGATAACACCTATATATACAGTAGATAGCACAGGATCCACCATTCACTATAGGTGATATCACAGCTCACCTCCTCCTCCTGTACAATGACTGATAACACCTCTATATACAGTAGATAACACAGGATCCACCATTCACAATAGGTGATATCACAGCTCACCTCCTCCTCCTGTACAATGACTGATAACACCTCTATATACAGTAGATAACACAGGATCCGCCATTCACAATAGGTAATATCACAGCTCACCTCCTCCTCCTGTACAATGACTGATAACACCTCTTTTCTGATCATCATAATGGGAGACCCAGACAATGGGGTTTAGGGCGCTGCCCTCCGGAGGTCACACTAGGTACTACAAGTTTGTAGCACCGCCTCCTCCGCTTATAAACCCCCACCGTAGGAGACATCCTCAGTTTTAAACTTAGTGTGCTCGGAGGATCACGCTTTGCTTGCACTTCACTGCATTCTCACAACTTACGTGATGGCGTATGAAGACAAGGTAAAATGGTCCCATTCGGGACCCTCGACAGCCTCCCCGCTCACCCTCTGCGGAACACGCTGGTGGAGGTACCGGAGGGTTTTTAGCCTGGACACTTTAGTGTTCTCCCGGTACGCTGTCGTGCTCCCTTCCTTTCCATCCCTCCATGGAGGCTCTGGATAGGGGGAGCCTGGAGCCTTGCACAGCTCCGCTCCGTCCGAGGCCTCCCTAAATGGTGCTTACAGACCGGACGGAGCCAGCCCAGTCCGAGGCCTCCCTAAATGGTGCTTACACTCCGGACTGGTGCTGTACCCCCGTCCGAGGCCTCCCTAAAGGTGCTTACAGACCGGACCGGCACTGAGGCACCTGGTGTGTCTCCTGTGTGCCTGGGGGTAGTGTCTGTCACTGTGGTGTCATGACACTCAGACCGCGCGGTTACCCTCGGGTCCGCGGTTCTGGCGGTGTACCCTGTGCTGGGGTCGCCCTGGCTGACCGCCCTGTGTTTTCACAGGGGCTGAGGCTGTAGACTGCGGGTGTTTTATGTGTACATGCAGTCTGAGAGTGTGTGTGGTGATATTCACTCTCGTTTCCCGCGCTGCGGGCTCCGGCACCTCCATTGCTGAGGCAGTCTGGAGGAGGAGGAGGCAGCCCTTATGGTGACATCACCGCTGGGCGTGTTGTGTGTTCTTCCCGCGTGTTCCTGGCTCCGTCCACATCTTCACTGTCGGCGGCCATCTTCTCCCTCACTTCCCGGCTGGGATCTGAACTACAGCGCGTGTCTGCACTTGCAAGGGAGACCGGAACTCGCGGAGGTCACACACACACACCGCTTCCTCCTACCGCTTTACTGCGGTCGGTAAGCCACCGGGATTCCCGGTTTGTTTGTGAACTTTGGCTTATATTCCCCCCACTGTGGAGATGTCCTCAGCTGGGAAGCATGCTGCTAAGGCGGCGGTGGCCACCATTGTCTGTACTACATGCAACGGGACACTGGTGGAGGGGTCCTGCAATAACTGCGGACGCCCAGAGGCCCGATCTGCTACTATTGAGTCTGCAAATCCGGGATTATACCCTGAGGTTCAGGTGATCCCAGGGCCATGGGAAACGCAGAATAAGATCAATGAATCTCTGCTGTCCCAGATGTCCTCCATGTCGCAAACCCTGGAGGCACTGCATAGGAGACTGGAGAACCCAGCTACTCCTCCTAGTTACCCCCGGGTGTCTCTTACTTCTGCTGTAAGACCCCCTAAGCGAGCCCGTGAGGCTTCTCCTGAGCTCCAGACTCTCTCTGAGGAGGAGCGTTCCTCTGATGGTGAGGAAGATGATGGGGGTTCTACTCTTGGGTCTATGTCTGAACCTCCAGATGGGGTGGAGGATCTGGTGTCCTCCATCAATGAGACATTGCGTCTTGTCACTCCTCCTGAGGAGGTGACTGTGCACCCCAAGGAGATCTATCAATGGCTGCGGCCAGAGGCTAGACCAAGTGGCTCCTTCATGGACCACACTAATTTCGGAAGGGTGATTAAAGCTCCCAGATTGCATCCTGGGCGGCGTTATGTCCGTAAAACTAAGGACAATCGCTTTCCCTTTCCCCAGGAGGCGCTCCAGGAATGGTCGCAGTCTCCCAAGGTGGATGCTTCCATGACTAGGATTGCTGCGCGCTCCTTGTTTTCTGCCTCTGATAGCTCCTCGTTGAAGGATGCTACTGATAGACAGGTCGAGCAACTCGCCAAGTCTTCCTATGAGGCTGTGGGGTCTTCGTTTGCCCCTAATTTTGCCGCAGTCTGGACCCTACAAGCGATCACTATCTGTTTGGATGGTATCACTGATCTAGCTAGGTCCAGTCCAGAGGTCCTGGCTCTCACTGAGAGAGCAAGGGCCTATGCGGACTATGCCAGGACGGCATCTTTGGAAACTGCCACTCGCTCTGCTGTGGCCTCGGCCAATGCAATTGCGATCCGCAGGCTATTGTGGCTGCGTCTCTGGGACTCAGATGCCACATCTAAGAAGATTTTACAAAATCTTCCGTTCGCTGGTGACAGGCTTTTTGGCACCGAACTGGACAAATTGATAAAGGATTCTGCTGAGTCTAAGATACCGCAGAATAAGCCTAAGCCACGGTACACCGTGAAAAGGAACCCTAAGCAGTGGTCCTTTCGCTCCGGTTCACAGTCATCAACGGCGTCCCTCGCTCAGACCGAGGGGGCAAGCCTGCTACTCAGTGGCGTTCCAAGAGTCGTCAGAAGAAGCCGGCGGGGGCAGCGGCTGCCGCCCCCAAGCCCGCCTCGACATGACTCGCTATCTCATCCTGCCTCCCCACAGGTGGGGGGCCGCCTGTCCCGCTTTCAGGACAAGTGGCTTCTTCACATTCAAGATCAGTGGGTTCGAGACGTAGTCTCAAGAGGTTACAGGATAGAGCTGACGTCACAACCAATACACCGATTCCATCGGTCGGTTCCTTCTCCAGAAAAGGCTCAGGCCTTTTACCTGGTGTTGGAGGGACTCCGCAGAGACGGAGTGGTGGTCCCTGTGCCCACGGAAGAGAGGTTCAGGGTTTTTACTCCAACCTCTTTATTGTCCCAAAGAAGGACGGCTCTTTTCGCCCGGTTTTGGACCTCAAGTTGTTCAACCGTCACGTGTTGGTTCGGAAGTTCCGCATGGAATCCCTGCGCTCAGTGATCGCGGCTGTGTCACAGGGAGACTTCCTAGCGTCCATCGATATCAGGGACGCTTACCTTCACGTCCCCATTGCACCAGCTCATCAGCGCTGGTTGAGATTCGCAGTGGGGGAAGAGCACTTCCAATTTGTGGCACTGCCTTTCGGGCTAGCCTCAGCACCACGGGTGTTCACAAAGGTGATGGCCTCCATGATGGCTCTCCTGCATGCGCAGGGACACGCCGTCATACCCTATTTGGACGACCTGTGGGTCAGGGCGCCATCGGAAGACCTTTGTCGGGTAAGCCTGGAGGTGACCATGAAGTCCCTGGAACGGTTCGGGTGGCTTATCAACATTCAGAAGTCGACCCTGGTTCCGACCCAGTCATTGACATATCTGGGCATGGACTTCCACACGGACTCGGCCCTGGTGTCCCTACCTCAAGCCAAGCAGCTTGCGATCCAATCAGGAGTGCAGAATGTCCTCCTGTCTCCACAGTCATCCCTACGGGTATTGATGAGACTGGTGGGTCGCATGGTAGCGGCGATAGAGGCGGTGCCGTTCGCACAGTTTCGCCTCCGTCCTCTCCAGCTGGAGATTCTTCGCAGATGGGACAAGAGGACGATCTCTCTGAATCGGCTGGTGACACTGTCACAACCAACCAGGGACTCTCTACAGTGGTGGCTCCAGCCACTTCACCTGTCACGGGGCCGGTCCTTCCTAAAACCGTCATGGTTAGTGGTGACCACCGACGCCAGTCTGAAGGGCTGGGGGGCGGTGTTCTTGCACCACAGGGCTCAAGGCCTCTGGACTCAGTCGGAGTCGGCGTTGCAGATCAACGTGCTGGAGATCAAGGCGGTCTATCTGGCGCTACTGGCGTTTCAGAAATTCCTGTCAGGACAGCCCATTCGGGTACAGTCCGACAATGCGACGGCCGTCGCCTACATAAATCATCAGGGAGGGACCAGAAGTGCTCAGGCCCTCGCCGAAGTCCACCGCATTCTACTCTGGGTGGAGGAAAACGGCTGCCTGATCTCCGCAGTTCACATCCCAGGGGTCGAGAACTGGGAGGCCGACTATCTGAGCAGACAGGGGATGGACGCCGGAGAGTGGTCCCTACATCCAGACGTCTTCCGGGACATCTGCGGCAGGTGGGGCACTCCGGACGTGGATCTGATGGCCTCACGGCTGAATCATCAGGTGCCCCAATACATGGCAAGATCTTGGGATCCCCAGTCTCTGGGGGCGGACGCCCTGATTCTGAGCTGGTCCAGATTCCAGCTGCCATATGTGTTTCCGCCTCTGGCTCTGATTCCCAGGGTCCTGTGGAAGATCAGGACAGAATGCAGAGTGGCCATTCTAGTGGCTCCAGATTGGCCCAGGAGGTCTTGGTACCCGGACCTGTGGCAACTGTCAGGCGGACACAGGTGGGCTCTTCCAGAACGCGCAGATCTACTCGCGCAAGGGCCATTCTTCCACCTCAATTCCAGGGCCCTCAGATTGACTGCATGGCTCTTGAGGCCTGGCTGCTGACATCCAGAGGTTTCTCTCCTACAGTGGTTGCCACTATGAATCGGGCAAGGAAACCTGTTTCCAGGAAGATATACCACAGAACGTGGAAAATCTTTTTTACCTGGTGTGCCTCTGGTGGCCGCTCACCGTGGCCTTTGTCTATCCCGACATTGCTGGCCTTCCTACAGTCGGGGTTGGAGTTGGGATTATCCCTTGGCTCTCTGAAAGGTCAAGTATCAGCACTTTCAGTGTTGTTTGACAGGCGCTTGGCGCTCCTCCCGAAGGTACGTCAATTTCTGCAGGGGGTGTCTCGGGTGGTCCCGCCCTATAGACGACCTCTGGACCCTTGGGACCTAAACATGGTCCTGACGACATTGCAGAAACCGCCGTTTGAGCCACTGAGAGACGTCTCTCTCTCTCGTCTGTCCCAGAAAGTGGTCTTTCTGGTGGCGATTACGTCTCTGAGAAGGGTCTCAGAATTGGCTGCACTTTCGTGCAAGTCACCCTTTCTGGTGGTCCACCAGGACAAGGTGGTGTTGCGCCCACGGCCTGAATTTTTGCCGAAGGTGGTTTCAACATTCCACTTGAACCAGGAGATTGTTCTCCCATCATGTTGCCCCGCTCCCGTTCATCAGGTTGAGCGCGACCTCCATACTCTGGATCTCGTGAGAGCTGTACGCATTTATGTGTCCAGGACCGCCTCCTTTAGGAGTTCGGATTCCTTATTTTCCTCACGATGGGTCGCTGTAAGGGGTCCGCGGCTTCAAAGTCGACCTTGGCCAGATGGATCAAGGCTCCCATTCAGGAGGCTTACCGGTCTTCTGGTTTGCCTCTCCCGGTGGGTTTGAAGGCACACTCTACTAGAGCTGTAGGTGCCTCTTGGGCCTTGCGACATCGAGCTTCTGCTCTACAGGTGTGTCAAGCGGCCACTTGGTCCAGCCTGCACACTTTCTCTAAGCACTATATGGTGCATGCCCATGCCTCTGCGGATGCGAGTTTAGGCAGGCGGGTTCTCCAGGCGGCGGTTGCCCACCTTTAAAAGGGAACCATGTGTATCCGTCTTGTTGAGGAACTCTTCCCGCCCTGGGGTATTGCTTTAGGACATCCCCATTGTCTGGGTCTCCCATTATGATGATCAGAAAAAAGAGAATTTTGTTTACGTACCGTAAATTCTTTTTTCTTGAATCATCAATGGGAGACCCAGCACCCACCCAGTTGTTCCGTTGCATGTTTGCATTTGATCTGTTCTCTGTTGAGACAGTGTTTCCGGGTTGTTACACCGTCTGTGCACGGCATTCTTCCCGATGTTTCGGGTGTGGTTTATTTCTCCTCGCAGCTTATGGACTAAACTGAGGATGTCTCCTACGGTGGGGGTTTATAAGCGGAGGAGGCGGTGCTACAAACTTGTAGTACCTAGTGTGACCTCCGGAGGGCAGCGCCCTAAACCCCATTGTCTGGGTCTCCATTGATGATTCAAGAAAAAAGAATTTACGGTACGTAAACAAAATTCTCTTTATATACAGTAGATAACACAGGATCCACCATTCACAATAGGTGATGTCACAGCTCACCTCCCCCTCCTGTACAATGCCTGATAACACCTCTATATACTGTAGATAACACAGGATCCACCATTCACAATAGGTGATGTCACAGCTCACCTCCTCCTGTACAATGACTGATAACACCTCTATATACAGTAGATAACACAGGATCCACCATTCACAATAGGTGATATCACAGCTCACCTCCTCCTCCTGTACAATGACTGATAACACCTCTATATACAGTAGATAACACAGGATCCACCATTCACAATAGGTGATATCACAGCTCACCTCCTCCTCCTGTACAATGACCGATAACACCTCTATATACAGTAGATAACACAGGATCCACCATTCACAATAGGTGATGTCACAGCTCACCTCCTCCTGTACAATGACCGATAACACCTCTATATACAGTAGATAACACAGGATCCACCATTCACAATAGGTGATATCACAGCTCACCTCCTCCTCCTATACAATGACTGATAACACCTCTATATACAGTACATAACACAGGATCCACCATTCACAATAGGTGATGTCACAGCTCACCTCCTCCTGTACAATGACCGATAACACCTCTATATACAGTAGATAACACAGGATCCACCATTCACAATAGGTGATGTCACAGCTCACCTCCTCCTGTACAATGACTGATAACACCTCTATATACAGTAGATAACACAGGGTCCACCATTCACAATAGGTGATGTCACAGCTCACCTTCTCCTTCTGTACAATGACTGATAACACCTCTATATACAGTAGATAACACAGGATCCACCATTCACAATAGATGATATCACAGCTCACCTCCTCCTGTACAATGACTGATAACACCTCAATATACAGTAGATAACACAGGATCCACCATTCACAATAGGTGATATCACAGCTCACCTCCTCATCCTGTACAATGACTGATAACACCTCAATATACAGTAAATAACACAGGATCCACCATTCACAATAGATGATATCACAGCTCACCTCCTCCTCCTGTACAATGACTGATAACACCTCTATATACAGTACATAACACAGGATCCACCATTCACAATAGATGATATCACAGCTCACCTCCTCCTCCTGTACAATGACTGATAAACCTCTATATACAGTAGATAACACAGGATCCACCATTCACAATAGATGATATCACAGCTCACCTCCTCCTGTACAATGACTGATAACACCTCTATATACTGTAGATAACACAGGATCCACCATTCACAATAGGTGATATCACAGCTCACCTCCTCCTCCTGTACAATGACTGATAACACCTCTATATACAGTAGATAACACAGGATCCACCATTCACAATAGTTGATATCACAGCTCACCTCCTCCTATACAAATACTCATTAATTTGTTTTTTACGGATGAGGCAATAAAGTTCCATATTTTTACCGACTGCCCCGGAATTTCTGTATGGTTGGCAACCCAGCTCCCTCTCCCCTCACAATGACCCGGCAGAGGCTCATTAGATACTTTACTGCAAAAGATAGGGCTGGGAGTCTGAAGATTCTAACTGTCTACATGTGTTGTTTTCTGAGACAGCAGGAAGTTAGATTCTAAAACAACCCCAGTGGCAGGTGTGAGAATTACAATACTTCTATTTTTATTTTTAATACAGATTGTGATATGTTAAAAAATGATGAAAATGTTTTAAAAACTGCATTTCAACACAAAGCCTGTTTTAAATAATAGATCATTTTCTGACTATCGCTTACTTTTAACTGAAAATGTAAGGATAACTCCATAACACATTTCTGTATTGTTGAATCCCAGGTAAAAGATCAAAGCCCGTAGAAAAGGATAATGCAAAGATTGGAATCTCCATGTGATTATTCTCATGGTCAAATATTTTACTGTTTGAGTGGATTTTAATTTGGCATGTGTGACATGTTGACTGCCCTGCAGTCCATGAGTGTTGGTGCTGCTCTACATGTGGAGGTAGAGGTGGAGGGGTGTGACTGTCCTGCAGTCCATGAGTGCTGCTGCTGCTCTACATGTGGAGGTAGAGGTGGAGGGGTGTTACTGCCCTGCAGTCCATGAGTGCTGCTGCTGCTCTACATGTGGAGGTAGAGGTGGAGGGGTGTTACTGCCCTGCAGTCCATGACTGCTGCTGCTCTACATGTGGAGGGGTGTGACTAACCTTTCAGTTCTCCACTCCTTCAGCCTTAAGTAGTTCTGCTTCCCTCCACTAGGTGTCGCAGTTAGAGCTCATTTCTACTTGTACCCCGTGCTGTGAAGTCATGTTGTGCTGAGGTGTGTTTTTGCAGCCGTTGACTTCCATTGAAGCTGCTGGGATTTCCCGGTTCGTGGGTTGAGGTAGGGGTTCTTAGACTAGGACTAAGCAGGAGCAAAGGGCTGGGATGGTGACCCGAACCTCCTCACCTTCAGAGGTCCCTTTGGGAACAGGGCTAGTAAGGGACCCCAAGTCCAGGGCCAGGCTAACCCCTCCTGAACGCCCTTGCCCACCTTTTCATCTTGCCTCCTGAATCCCTATCCACCCCGTGACAGCATGACTGTAAGAGACAGGGGATGTATCATTGTGAAAAAGGTCCCATAAGGGACTTCTCCAAGTTTGAAAAAAAATGATAATTTACTAGATTGGGTTTAAATATTTTGGCGCTATTTCCATAAAAATTCATACTATTTTTTTCTGTAGTCTGTAACAACTGCTTTAATTGAGACATTCAGTGGGTTCCTTTGTGGTCTACCTGTGAGCCATATTGTGTCCCAATCTTCAGGGTCATTACCAAGTACCCAAGATAAAAGTTTGTCTTTGGGTAATGTCACAAGATGGTTTATAGCCCTGGAGAATGGTAAGCCTTGTAGGTTTCAGTTATAAGGATGAACTATGATTTTTCTTAAGTCACAAAAATCTATGTGACTCATCCTTACATTTCCTTGTCTCGTTTCAGATTGCAGATATCCTGCGGGGCAAGTCGTTGTCTTCTCCTCGTAGTCCATGTGAAAGACTTAAGGGACCAACTAAAGGACTGTCATGTAGTCCATCATCACAAGGTCTAACGTCCAGTAACTTATCTGTAAGCCCTCCTCCGTAAAGGAAGCTACCATGGTTTCTAAAAAGGTCTACCTTATAGAGGAATCTACAGCACTGCCTACAAGGATCTGCACGGTCCCTGGACTTACTATAAGGAAAGTGACTTAACTACAAGATGTATAGTCTTGAAGTCAAACCTTGACCACTTTTACTCCTGGATCTGAAATAACGAGACAACCAACCTCACAAGAAGTCTATCCGGCAACACGAGACAACCAACCTCACAAGAAGTCTATCCGGCAACACGAGACAACCAACCTCACAAGAAGTCTATCCGGCAACACGAGACAACCAACCTCACAAGAAGTCTATCCGGCAACACGAGACAACCGACCTCACAAGAAGTCTATCCGGCAACTCATCCACCTCCAGTGACCCGGAGCATAATGGTGGATGAGACCTTAGAAGATCCTGGAAGTAGCAGGTGGTGGGAAGTCTAAATTCCAAGTCTGATTATTTGCATGGGTTGTTATCCATTCTTACCTGGACCCTACATCAGTAGGGTGGTCTGCCTATTTTGTAAGCGTGCCAATGGAAGAGGGTCAAAAACTACATATATTTTTCTAGGAGAGCATTACTATTTCTACCACATCCTTCACACTTTGAGAGATAGACTAAAGGCCTCGGGAGATCTTCTGAGAATCAGGAGGGAGGTCTGTAGCTAAAATGAGGCCTTACCATGGAGTCATGTCATCCATTGTAAAGAAATTCCAAGGTACCAAAGTTCTTTGCGAAAATGTACCATTTTCCCCAAAAATAAGCCCCAGCATGATTTTTCAGGTTTTTTGAGGATGCTTTAAAAATAAGCCATACTGGGCAATTGTTCAGGGCCCCCACTTCCCTTGGGGCCTCTAGGGTTTACTGAAAAAACAACATTGTAGTTTCCAAACTTGAGACTCCTTGCTTGAGGGCCTTTAGTGACATCACAGTCATGTGAATGATGTCACCACAGGCCCTGTAAGGTGTGAGAGTGGAAGAACATAAGAGGAGACAGACTGGTAAGTATTCTATTGTGTGTGTATATATTTCTGTATGTATGTATCTGTATGTATGTAGAATGTCTCTGTATGTATATATGTATGAATTTGCTCTGTGAATGCATAATATCTATGTATGTGCTCTGTGTATTCTGGAGGTCTCTATATACGTATATGTTCTGTATATGCATAATTCCTCTATATATGTGATCTGTGTATGCAGGATGTCTATGTATGTTCTGTGTATATGCAGAATGTTTCTGTATGTATGTTCTGTGTATATGCAGAATGTTTCTGTATGTATGTGCTCTGTATATGCAGAATGTTTCTGTATGTATGTGCTCTGTATATGCAGAACATCTCTGTATATATGTGCTCTGTATATGCAGAATGTCTCTGTATGTATGTGCTCTGTATATGCAGCATGTCTCTGTATGTATGTGCTCTGTATATGTAGAATGTCTCTGTATGTATGTGCTCTGTATATGTAGAATGTCTCTGTATGTATGTGCTCTGTATATGCAGCATGTCTCTGTATGTATGTGCTCTGTATATGTAGAATGTCTCTGTATGTATGTGCTCTGTATATGCAGAATGTCTCTGTATGTATGTGCTCTGTATATGTAGAATGTCTCTGTATGTATGTGCTCTGTATATGCAGAATGTCTCTGTATGTATGTGCTCTGTATATGCAGAATGTCTCTGTATGTATGTGCTCTGTATATGCAGAATGACTCTGTATATATGTGCTCTGTATATGCAGAATGTCTCTGTATGTGCTCAGTGTATTCAGAATGTCTCTCTGTATATATGTATGCACTCTGTGCATACAGAATGTCTCTGTATAATGTATGTGCTATGTGTATGAAGAATGTCTCTGTATGTAAGTGCTCTGTGCATGCATGTATCATAACAAGACAATATTTGAATAAATGTTGATTTTTTTTTCGTTCAAGAATAAACGTAGATTATCGTTCATGGAAAAATAAGACATTCCTGAACATTAGCCCTAACCCTTCTTTTGGAAAAAAAATTCTAAATATAAAACCTGGCTTATTTTTGAGGAAACCGGGTATTATGCAATTACAAATATTAATCTGACTTACAAAAGAAAACATTTTTGCCCAGAAATGTCTTGTCTTTGACCAAAATGATAAAAAATAAAAATTTAGTTCTTATTTAGAGCTTGAAAAAAGGTCCGAAACGTCACTTTTCGATATTCCCTGGAATTTCCTTAAAATGGATTACATTGGTTATTGAGTAATGTTTGCAGCAAGAAAGGCAGAGAAATCCAAGACGGTGCCCATCACTGCCTACATGTCCAGTCTCAAAGCAATGGTGTACTCTCCCTCCTTGGTGACAGGACAAAGTGGGGTGGCCCTGCCTGAGGCAAGCGAGACAACAAGAGCCCGCTGGGGGTTTACCCGGTATCCCGGCATTCCAGACCGACCCTGTTGTAGGCTACTGAAAACATCAAGTAACATCATCAACGCCATATTAGGCTGTGTTCACACTGGGCGTTTTGGCTGTTTTTGCTCATCAGTTTTTGTAGCCAAAACCAGGAGTAGAGCAATCAGAGGAAAAGTCTAATAGAAACACGTCACCACTTCTGGATTTAATCACCCACTGCTGGTTTTGGCTACAAAAACTGTTGAGCAAAAACAGCCCAAAAACGCCAGTGTGAACACAGCCTTATAGAGGTTCACGCAGATCGACAAAGGTGAAGAGGACAATTCGAGGACTTGATTAATAGGACAACTCATCTGAGCGGTTATCGACTTATTATTGTCACAGACTTTTTATACAGAGCATTATATAATTCCATGGCACAGCCTTACAACTGAGACTAAGAGTTCAAGCAAAAGACTTTAAGTTAAAGGGGTTTAAAAAATTAGACATGATGGCCGTCTACGCGCCACCCTTAAAAAAGCCAAGTGGAGCCAACGGTGGAGCAGTGTTTTTCCAGCTCATCCATTGGCGTCATGTCTTGTGAGATTCCACCAATGCCTCGTATAGGACATCCCCTTTAAGTCTTCGTTATAAGACAGCCCCTTTAAGCCGTTCTTGTATTCTTAATCCGTTTTTACATGGACCTTGATAAGGAAATATTTGTGATATATTGCTCCCTTTATGTCTGATTGCATGTTTGGCTGCGGGGCGGATGAAATGTTACGTGGTTTCGGCTTTGCATTCCTGTAACTTATTTAATAATTTTTTTTCTACAATAAATATTTTTTTATTAAACCCAGCAGCATTTCTTAGATCCACACAGCGATAATATGGCCATGGGAAAGTTACAAGAAGTAGTCATTTGCAATAGTGGTCTGTTTTCTTGGTGAGGGTGCGGTGGGCATGTGCGGATACTCAAGAGCCAATCAGAGTGAGCAGAGCTGCAGTATAAAGTATAAAGGATGGATCTGACCTACCAATGAGCATGTTCTGTAACTGCGGAAAAGCCACTTACATGAATTTTATTTACAAATATCAAGACCAGTTCCCAAGTGATTCGCAAAGTTTTATAACTTTCGAGGCTTGACAAAAAGATCTACTATATATAAAATTCCTGTGTGTCTGGAAGATTGCCCTAAAAAGAGCACCAACTATAAGACATCGTATAAATTACAGTCAAAAGGGAAAATTACAGGTAAACCGGAGTGTGAAGAAGCCATAGTTTGGTTGATCAGTCAAAGAAAACAGCGCCACCTATGAGACATCTATGACCGGGGGGCTAAAACACCATCCGGACCCTGGCTGCAGCGCAGGCATTCATTATCGCCTGCTCTGTCATACCCTTGGGGTGGACCCATCCTGCGGTTGCCACAGGTCCTACCGGGGGAAAGAGACAACGCACAGGGGTGAGTGAGATAGCGAACAACGGGGGGACAGAGAGCGCACAGGGGGAGAGAACACACTGGAGTGAGAGAGCACAGAGTGGGAAGAGAGTGCACGGGGGGAAGAGAGAGCACACACGGGGAGAGAGCACACAGGAGGGAGAGAGCACACAGGGGGAGAGAGTGCATAGGGGAGAGAGACACACGGGGAAGAGAGAGCGCACACGGGGAGAGAGCACACAGGGGGAGAGAGCACACAGCGGGAAGAGAGAGCACACGGGGAGAGAGCACACAGGAGGGAGAGAGAGCACACGGGGAGAGAACACACGGGGAACAAAGTACGCACAGGGGGAGAGAGCACACAGGAGGAGACAGCACACAGCAAAGTGAGGAAACGGGGAAGAGGAAGTGAACAGGGGGAAGAGAGACAGCATAAGGGGAGAGAGAGTGCACTAGGGGATGGCAAGCACCAATGCCTTCCAAGACACGGCCACCCTGTGCAGCAGCGTGCTTCCTCCTCGGTGGCGCTGCAATTGTTTTGGGAGTAGTTAGAGCCAGCGCTCTCTAACTCCAGGCCTCGAGGGCCGCACACAGTCCAGGTTTTCAGGATTTCCTTGGAATTTGACGGTTTGTCATTTGACTACCAACTGTCAAATACTATGGAAATCCTAAAAACCTGGACTGTGTGTGGCCCTCGAGGCCTGGAGTTTGAGACCCCTAGATTAGACTAATCTATAATCGCACATGTTCTAGAATCACCTGATGTGATAGAATCCGGCCCCCGTCCAGTTAAAAAATAAATTGATAAAAGTTTAGATACTCTTTAATTTATTGGGTTCATCTTTAGTGGAAAACATGCAGATAATACTTTGTAACATGAAAGTGCGGCCTAATGGCAAAGTCTTACCTGCTCCTCTTCCATCTCCCGTTGACATATATTAGAATTACAAAAGTAGCTTATAATATGGAGAAAAGACGAGGCACACAAGGAGGGAGCAACACCAAACAAATTGGATGTGTGTCAGACAAATGCTTTACTTATTGAACAGTGCAGGGAACGTTAAGAACATTTAAAAACACATAGGGGCCCCCTGGTGACATGGCGGCAAGATGGGGGCCCTTTATGTGTTTTTAAATGTTCTTAACGTTCCCTGCACTGTAAAGCATTTGTTTGATACATATCCAATTTGTTTGGTGTTGCTCCCTCCTTGTGTGCCTCGTCTTTTCTCCATATTGTATATACCTCGTCTGGCACGGTGAGCACCCCTTGTTATCGGCTTGACATTGTGGTGCGCCCATTTTTTGTCTGTCATTACAAAAGTAGCTTGTTTAGTTTTTCTACTGCCCCCTGGTGGTTTGTTTTTAGTCAAATACATCCCTATTATGCCTCTTTATAGTAATAATAGCGCCCTTTAATGCCTGATGTCTTGTGGTGTTGGTCTGTTGCTCGCCAGAAGACTAAGCGAGTGGTGGATCAGGGGACCGATGGCTCTCTGCTCCGACCACTGCAATTGTTAACAGACATTAACATTCTGAGGACATCAATACTGAGGAGAATGTTGCCGAACAATGAAGCCAAACAGACCATTTTCCTAAATTCCCAGATGTCCTGTCTGGCCTTGACTTACAACTATATTGTTATCAAACAGGGCAAACATTAATATGCCCATATGCTTGGAAAAGGATCCTTGGTGGTCAAAGTCCAGTACCATGATGGAGGGTCCTATTAAATATTTGCTGTAGGCTCCCCTTCTTTCTTTTTCAGCTATTGTTCCTCTAGGTGTCACAGGTGTATCAAGAGCCATGGACGGGTCTGTTATGGCCACTCACAGAAGGTCACAGCGTCCAACCCGTCAAAATCCTAAATAGTTATCCTGTCTCTTTAAGTGGTATTTCTCTGTTAAATGATAACTGGAGGTTACTAGGCCCCAGCAGGTCTACTATCTGTCAACCTTTCAGCTGTCTCTATTTATACCCTTTGGCTCCCATGATACATTGCTGGTGATAGCGTGTTTGGAGGAGAAGTTGCTTCCTGGCTTTGCAGTGTATCATGGATTTCTCGTGTTGTTTGCAGTCCTTTTCCTTGTTCAGCTAAGTGTTCCTACCTCTCCCCCCACACCCCCTCCTGTTTTTCTCTGTGGTGCTTTCCTTTAGTCGTTTAATTGAGGAACAGACAGGGATCCTACATGGCGACAGTTGCGGAGACTGTATAACAGTGGCGGACCTTGAGCCTGGAGGACCCTGGTGCAGCAGCTGCTGGTGAGGAGCTTGGGGGGGTGCTAGTGGATTGTGGCAAGGAGCAGGGATGGGGGGGTAAGGTGCTGCAGGTGAAGCGGCTGCTACCTGCGCCGAGCTGCGCATTGCAGTCCTGGGAGAAGGGGCGGCAGAGGAGAGGAGGGGCGGGATCAGCCAAGGGAAGCAGGTAGCTTTCCTCAATTAATCTCCACTCCTCTGACACAGGATCACGGGGGTCGGCTGGAGGCCCACCTGCAGGTTTGAGGGGCCCCCTAGCCGGTCAGGGCCCTGGTGCAGCTGAACCAGCTGCACCACGGTAGATCCGCCCCTGCTGTAGTGGGTTGTAGGGGAACCAGATGTCAGTACTTGTTTTTCCGGGGGTCACCATCTCCCCTTTGCCCTTAGTGTCAGGGACTCCTTTCCCCCCCCCCCTTGTTGTCCAGTGCTGGGTGTCTCCCTACGCCCAGCCTGACACTAGGATAGTGTTTCTCAACTCCAGTCGGACACTGCTCTAGGACCATAAATTCAGGATTTTCATATGGTAAAACATCTTAACTATAACTTGTCTTGCGGTTTCATACTGTAAGCTTTGCCGTGTGGGTTCTTGCAATTTAGCAACATTTCAGAAAACACCACTTCAAAGGCAGAAGGAGCCACCTACACCGAACATCAGCAGGAGGCGCTGCCATATCTCTTCATTACTATGTTTTCCAGTATAGTTCATTAGGGGAATCCCTACTACACAAATGTTCCAGAGAGTTTCACAATCACATCGACTCATCTAGTCATTTACAGTACTAGTGATTCATGGTCTCCCTCATCATAAGAAGACAAGATTTACAATGCAAACATCACCCAAGAAGCCTCAAAAGTCTTCATATCTACAGGAAGTAATGGACCTAAAGGGGTATTCCAGCCTCCGTCATCGTATAATAGAAAGTTAGTAGACTTTCTATATCAACGTCGATCGAGATCCTTGCTTGCCATCTTTTCTCTAAGCATAGAAAAACCTGAGAATGCCGTGACGTGGCGGGGTAGCTCAAAGAATTGATCAATTGTTTGCTAAATGTCTCAGTTTAAAGTACAGTTAGAAATTAATATGTGCATATGCACCTTTTGTATTGCGTGCTAACTATGGGCAATGCTGGCTTCTTGGCTTTTTTATAGAAAAATCTCTCCTGGTCATAAACATATCGGTGCATGATCTGTACAGACTTTTCATTATGCAAATACCTTTTATGTCAACAAAGCTTTACCTTTTTCCTGCCCTCAGTTGTACTATTACACAGGAGGTCTGGTGCTTGTGAGTTCTGGCTGTGTGAACCCCGAGCCACCTTGTGGACTAGTCAGACAGGCGGATCCCGTTCCGCTTCTCCCCGCCCCCTACCAATGACTGACAGGTCTCTCCCTGCCTTCAAGTATAGAGATAAACCTGTCAATCATTGCCCCGCTTGTCCGACTAGTCTACCATGCAGCTCAGACCCCGGTAGCTATTCATGTATGCTTTTCTGTGAAATCATCTATGGATCGGGCATCATGTATCAACTATCAAGTTCCCTTTAATGTACAACTAAAAGGAATAATTATTCACAATGTATTTTAGAAGTTATCGCATTTGCATGTAAAGATAAAGTAGAAAAAAAATCCAAATATTCCATAAAATGTTTTTTTTGTTTTTTTTTTAAATTAAAGACATTTGATAACACATATGAGAGATTCCAGGACAATCTGTAACCATTTTTCACTGAAGAGGTTTGTATAGATTTTTATGACTGTATTTCTGGCGCCCCTGCTGTCTGGCTGTCACAGATGTTATTTCATGTACATCGTTTGTAATGCCATGTCTAAGGACAATTGGAGCTCCCTCTGCTGGAAGTCTGAAGCATGCAACACAACCTGAACTCTGGCCAGGAAGTTGAGCACTGAAGGCCTTATTTGTGCTGTGAGGTAAGTAAGGCTGGGTAAGCAAAAAGAAGGTTCAGTGAGGAGCTAACCGAGTGAGCCAGGGTACAGCTCTGGGCATCGCCACCGTGAACCTAACTGCTGGCCAATTTTCTGAGTACCCCAGCCCTTTGCACTCCTCATTTTTATCATCCTTTTATAGTTAATAGTGAAGGCAGCTGATGGCTTCACATAGGATTTATAGTCTGTAGACATGTATTACTTATAGTATTACTGATTTGTTATGGCCATCTATTGTGTCTGTAAATGCTTGCTGTGATTTTTTTTGAGAAGCTTTCCAGAAAAAAATTACAAATAAAGTTGGCAACCCTGACAACTATATTCACCTCCGGTGCTAGTGCACATTCCAGCGTTGTCGGCACGGTCTCTCCTGGGGCTCACGTAACATTATGTCACGTGATACCTGAGGCCAGTCAGTGACCGCTTTACTGTCCCCTCCTTCAGACATGATTGACATTCAGGGGAAGAGATAACTGCAGCTGCTCTCTCATTTCCTTCAGATGTCTGATTTCTCTGAAGCATAGGTCAGTGAAGCAGTTGCTGACTGCCGCAGGGATCATGTGATATAACAATGTTATGTGAGCCCCAGGAGAGACAATGCTGACACCAATGGAACTTTGCCGTTACTAGAGGTGGGTATAGCTGTTAATATTTTACAAGACAGAAACAGTGATGGAGACGGGGTTGTCTGAATAGTGGACCAACCCTTTAACTTCAAACCCATATGTAAGAGGGTTGGACATGGGTCTGCAGCACTAGACTAGTCTCATCTTTGCCTATAGTCCAGTGTCCGGTCTTTAATCTACTGGAGGGCTTCAGAGAAAAACCTAATTGGTTGCAATTGTGCAGCCAGGCTCTGATTCAAGCTGCCTATGGTTTGGGTAGAATGAATTAAGTGACAGGTTCCTTTTAACATTAACATGTCTGCAATCCACCATATAGAAAAAATCCGGGCACCACCGCAGATCACGGACCTCTTTAGAGCGGCTCAGGCAGGCGATATGTGGATGCACAGGGTGTGCTTACTTAGATCAGTCTTTCAAAAAATGGAAGTTCATCAGAAAAAAGGGCACTCAGTTGTTTATGTGCAACCAGTCATCTTTATTCTGGTACCAGTTTCATGAACAGCAGGGAGGGGGGTGGAGGATAAAGGACAATGGGCCATTTTGTGCCTGTCTAGCACTTCTACAGGTCCTATCTAGGACCTGTAGAAGTGCTAGGCAGAAGTGCCAAACAAGCACGAAATGGCCCCTTGTCCTTCGTCCACCTCCCTCCCTGCTGTTTGTTAAACTGGTACCGGAATAAAGACGATTGGTTGCACATAAATGGGCGAGTGCCCTTTTTATTCTGATGAACTTCCATTGACATATCTGTCCACATCCCTTTAATGCATGCAGTGTGTGTTGTTTGGGCTAAGAAGCAGACAGAAGCAAGAATCAGATTGCAGCAGGGTGGCAGGTAAGGGGATGAGTAACACTTGCCGATTGGTGCACCACCCTACAGATCCAGTGCTACAGAGGAGCATGTAAGAGGCTACAATGGGCCTGATTCATCTAAGCTTTTATATAAGAATTATGGCAAAAAAGCTTTGAAAAGTTGTAAAGTGTAGGCGCAGCTTGACAAACTGGGCGTAGGTGGGACGGGACGAGGGTGCGGCGGGGCGCCACAGCTCATTTAATGTAATATTTCCATTCTCTAGAAATCTCACTACTGACTTGAGTGAGATTTCTTGTGTAGAGCACGAAGGCACTCATCAAATGCCCCATATTTATGCAGAGGTGGGCACCTCCAGCATGCCCCCTCATCAAGCCCCCGAAGATCCGAAGATGAAAAAGTTTTCAGTACAGAAAGAAGGCAAGGATTTCTACCCAATTAGCATAGCAGGTTATTCCTGTGAGTGACAAGTGTATATGCCAACAGGGTAAGCCAAGACACTTTAAGGGTAGGTGCACACGACCGGTTTCTCAACATCCGAGAAAAATGGTCTGACTATGCCGACCAGAGTCTCATCAGAGTTTGATCAGAGCCTGATCACTGTGGGATCCATTTTTATCGGAGGTGGAGAATTAAAAAATTAAGTTTCTCCAATTCCAAGTTTCTCAAATTTCTCCAATACATTCTGCTGACTCCGCAGGACACCGCACTCAGCACCAGGGACATGAGGGCCAGCACAGGGACCGCCAGGGGACAGAGAGGTGAGAGCCCGTGTGTGTGTGTGGCTGTGAGTGTGAGTCTGTGTATGTGTGGGTGTGAGTCTTCTCCTTCCTCCCCCTGCCTGTGCCGCTCCATCCTCCCCCACCCCACCGCTTCCTCCTCCCTCCTTTGTCCTCCTCCCCTCCACCACTCCATCCTCTGTCCTCCCTCTGCCTGTGCTGCTCTGGCCTCTCCCACCTCGCTGCTTCATCCTCCTCTCCCCCTGCCGCTCCGTCCTCCCGCTGCCTGTGCCGCTCCATCCTCTCCCACCCCACCACTTCCTCCTCCCTCCTTTGTCCTCCTCCCCTCCACCACTCCATCCTCTGTCCTCCCTCTGCCTGTGCTGCTCTGGCCTCTCCCACCTCGCTGCTTCATCCTCCTCTCCCCCTGCCGCTCCGTCCTCCCCCTGCCTGTGCCGCTCTATCCTCCCCCACCCCACCGCTTCCTCATCCTTCCTTTGTCCTCCTCCCCTCCGCCACTCCATCCTCCGTCCTCCCCCTGCATGTGCTGCTCTGTCCTCCCCCACCCCGCCGCTTCGTCCTTGTCCTCCTCCCCCCCGCTGCTCTGTGCTCCATCCTCCCCCAGCCCACCGCTACCTCTTCCCACCTCCTCCCCCCACCACTCCGTCCTCCCCCTACCTATGCCGCTCCTTCCTCCATCCTCCTTCCCCCTGCCACACCGTCCTCCCCCCGCCGCTCCGTCCTCAAAGTCCCTCCCTATTCAGCCCTCATCGCCTTCCCCATGCAATCCCTATGTCTATATTCTAGAATACTCGATGCGTTAGAATTGGGCCACCATCTAGTTCTTAAAATAATTGAATTGATCATCAGTATTTCAGGACTACAACCACTGTACAGGGAAGAGAGTTGTCATCTGCTGGCTCTTCCCCTGCGTAGCGCTTGTGATGACCACTGCTGTAATTTAGGTTACATTACCGTATTGGCACTTCACCATAAATAATTTGGTTTTGGGTTGCGGTTTGGGCACTCGGCCTCTGAAAGGTTCGCCATCACTGGTATATGCTTTTATGTGAAGAATAAAGCTCAACTTATCTCATCCGAGTGTTGGACACCTCCTTCTTCTGATCTTCTCACCATACCGTAGATGTGTGATTACTGTTTATAATAACACAGTTGTAGGGTTCCCTCTGCTGGTAAGTAATGAATACTTCTTGAAAAATGTAACTTCGGTAAAATCCAAGTCTAGTTTTCCTACATTTATGCCATATGGTTTACAAATAGAAAAGTGTCTGTTGTAATGGACCCTGAGTAGGGGGAGAAGGGAATAATTGGTAATCCTTTAGTTCATAGTGTCTTCTTCCGTTCATAGTTTCTTATTCTTCTTCAGTTCATAGTTTCTTCTTCCATTCATAGTTTCATCGTCTTCAGTTCATAGTTTCTTCTTCTTCCGCTCATAGTTTCTTATTCTTCTTCAGTTCATAGTTTCTTCTTCTTCCATTCATAGTTTTTTCTTCAGTTCATAGTTTCTTCTTCAGTTCATAGTTTCTTCTTCCGTTCATAGTTTCTTCTTCAGTTCATAGTTTCTTCTTCTTCAGTTCATAGTTTCTTTTTCAGTTCATAATTTCTTCTTCAGTTCATAGTTTCTTCCTCAGTTCATAGTTTCTTCTTCTTCCATTCATTGTTTCTTCTTCTTCTACAGTTCATAGTTTCTTCTTCTTTCATGCACAGTTTCTTCTTCTTCAGTTAATAGTTTCTTCTTCTTCTTCCGTTCATAGTTTCTTCTTCTGTTCATAGTTTCTTCTTCAGTTCATAGTTTCTTCTTCTTCAGTTCATAGTTTCTTCTTCTTCAGTTCTTAGTTTCTTCTTCTTCAGTTCTTAGTTTCTTCTTCTTCAGTTCTTAGTTTCTTCTTCTTCTGTTCATAGTTTCTTCTTCTTCAGAACTGAAGAAGAAGAAACTAAGAACTGAAGAAGAAGAAACTAAGAACTGAAGAAGAAGAAACTAAGAACTTAGTTTCTTCTTCTTCAGTTTATAGTTTCTTCTTCTTCAGTTTATAGTTTCTTCTTCTTCAGTTTATAGTTTCTTCTTCTTCAGTTTATAGTTTCTTCTTCTTCAGTTCATAGTTTCTTCTTTTTCTTCTTCAATTCATAGTTTCTTTTTCTTCAGTTCATAGTTTCTTGTACTCTTAAGGTACCGTCACACAGGGACATATCGCCGGCGATGTTGCCGGGGATCGCGGGAGCGCGCATCCCTGACAACATCGCCGGTGAGATGTCACACTGAGCAACTTACCGGCAATGTCGCCGGCTAGTTGCCGCGGCTATCGCTCGCTGGGTTGCCCAGCAACCCAGCGAGCGATAACCCGCAATGTTGTAGATAGGCGGAATCGCCCGTAACATTGCGGGTTGCCGCGTTACACAGGGAGATCAGGCAGAATCGCCTGAGCAACATCGCCAGGTTTTCCAACATTGTTGGGAAACCTGGCGATGTGACTCAGGCGATTCATCGCCTGATTATCGCCCTGTCACACGAGGCAACTCTCTGGCGATGTCGCCGCAACTTGGCCACGCCCCTCGGTTGCCGGCAACATCGCCGGCGATATCTCCCCGTGTGACGGTACCTTCATGGTACCGTCACACGGGGAGATCTCGCCGGCGATGTTACGGCGATCTCATGAAAGCGCACATCACTGCAGCATCGCTCGTGAGACGTCACACGTAGCAATCTTACCGTCAACCCAGGTCGAACCGGCGATTCAGGAATCGCCTGAAACAACCTTGAAGCGATGTTGGCTTTTCAGATCGCCGTGTCACACAGCACCACCTCACCGTCAATGTGGCATACTGAATGGATCGCCTGAACACAGACATCGCCTGTGCCATTGCTATCTCCGCGTCACAAGGCAGTAGGCATACGGATCGCTCAAGCTACATCGCCTGATTTCCCGACACTGTTGGAAAATCTCTGAACTCAGAAACAGAGATTAATCGCCGTTCAGTTGCCTCGTTACATGCGGCGACGCACAGGCGATGTCGCTTCAACATCGCCTGAACAGGAAGATCTCGGCGACATCGCCGGCGAGATCTCCCCGTGTGACGGGCCCATTAGGTTATTTTCTGGGAATTAATCTAAGAAAATACCTAAAAGTATAACTACAAACTAGGGGAAAAGGAAGGTTAGGTTGCATAATAAAAAGCAGCAGATTTACAAAGTGATAATAAAGTTTCACAATTTCAAAAACTTTGGAAACTTTTTGAAACTTCACAAACTGTTTTTTCCATTACATAGTGCAGGTATTAATCTTATGAAGGGGATTATATTTGGGCATTATAAACGACGTGACATTATCTAATATTATAGGCTAGCTATTTATATACAGTATACTGTATATAATACCTAGCCATATGTCCCTCTGTACTTTGGCATAATACACATGTGTATTGTCATGTCCTTTTTTATTTTTTAACCACCCCCAATGTTATTTAGATCATGTATTGTGCATCACTAACTAGTTAAAGAAAAAGTCCATATATTTATCATATAAATGCTCTTTGGATGCTTAGATGTTTGCATTATATACCTGCACATACAGTCATCGGGGTGGTGCTTCAGCTGGTATCAGTCACATCAATCCACTTCAGTCATGCAGCTTTTTATATATATTAACATCACTTAAGGACCTGCAGAAATTCACTTATGCTCAAGAAAGACCTTTGGTGATGTCACAAAAATGTGACCATAATGGGTGGAGCTAATTGTACATTTCCTGCCAGTCAGGCCTGCTTAGCTCTGCCCATTATGATCACACGTTCGTGACATCACCACAGGGATGTGGCTACATTTAAAAAGCTGCATAACTGTATGTTGATTGAAGGACAACTTTGAGGACTCATTGTGGACTTAGTGTGGACTCTAAAGAACAAGAGTCATATTTGATGTTCTATGCTACCTGCCTCAATAAATGTTGGATTGTGCATTGGCCTGGTGTCCCTTCCTGCTCTGTCCCACACCCTCTCACAGCGCTCAGGGATATATAAGGAGGTATGTTCATTCACCAAGCATTCATCTGCTTTGTGGCCTCAGTCTAGGGACTTCGGCCCCGACTTGAGGTGCACCAGAGACTACTTAAAAAGAACCCCAGGTTGAGACAAGTCAGTCACCTGGCTACAGACACTGCTGCACTTGGTCAGTTTCCTACGCTTGGCGCTATTCCTGTCTTGTTGGGTGCCTGCCCAAAGCAGGGGGCTGTTGGATTAGAGCAGAGGTTCCCAACTCCAGTCCTCAAGGCACACCAACAGTGCAGGTTTTCAGGGTTTCCTTAGTATTGCACAGGTGATAACTGGAATCATCCCCAGTGCAGGTGATTCAATTTCTAAGGAAATCATGAAAACCTGCACTGTTGGTGTGCCTTGAGGACTGGAGTTGGGAACCTCTGGATTAGAGTAAGCCCTGGAAGCTGAAGGCATGAATTTTCTAATCCTTGGTGAGCCAGCAGAAGGGTGAGACTCTTTTGCCTGTTACATTGTGTGTTTTGCTTGGTTATGTATTACATGCCTTTGACTTTTAGAGACTTTTAGAGATCCAATAAAGTCTTACCATTATGTGGTTCCCTCACCCTGTGTTGTCTAAGTAGTGTTCTACCCATGGTTAAGACTTTGGGCGTTCATTTGGGATGAGCCCTGGTCCATGCGGTCTTTCTAAAGGCAGCCGGGCCTGTGGACGAGAGCACCCACTGACCCTCTTGTCTCCACAGAGACATTAACTTGAAGCTCTGACATCCCATCCAAAGGTCTAAAGATCGGTGTCCAATCTATGGAGTTGTAAGTATAGCTTGCACAATTCTTTTATATGCATGTACAGCTTTATCCCTGTTGACTATCAAGAAAAGGTTATCCAACTTAGAAAATATACACTCCTTCACCCCCGAAATACTTTAGCAACACAAAATGGATCCAAAGTATAAGCCATCAGTATTAGATCAGTAGAGTTCCAACTTTTTCTCCTCCATCAGCATCTGATTGAGGGGACCACTTCTCTTCATCAGGTACAGCAGACTTTTCATTGCTTTTACCGGGTTCTATACTAGTTCATTTTGCACACGCTGTAGTTTTAACAGTGGTTGTACGGTAATTTTTCTTTTGCATTTCTCATTTAATTGATGGAACCTTTCATGGGGCTACCACGAAAGAGAGTGGCATCTCTTATTCTAAGCTCAGAAGATTGCAGGGTGTTGCGTTGGTGCTGCATTGCTTTCATGCCTATCCATGCAGATTTCCCTTTTGGAAGCTGTTCTTTTATTGCATAAGGCTTTCCTTCGTGGCCTATTTCACCTATTCTGTTTTTTCCACTACCCTTTGGTGTAAGTACTCAGCTCTCAGCTTGGCTAATTGCCAGTCATAGCTTGCTATACCTTGGTAATTGTGTGGAGGTGTGAGCTGTGGAAAGAATAGTCACTGGACTCATTTCTGAAGAAGTTTCTTTTACCCTTGTCTGTCTTATTCCTTTCATGCCATTATTGTAGCGTAGGACTAGTGTTCCTGTTGCCCTGTGTGCTAGTCAGGGTCAAGCTTAGGAGAAGACAGGGGTAGGAAACTTGATCGCCGGAATGATAGCATGAATGAGGGATGTCATTAAATTCAGGGTTGCCTAGGGTAAAGTATGGTGTCAGGGGTTGCCCTTCCTGTCTTTCCCTAGTGCCAGTACTCCCCTTCTCTTCTGCTTCATTGTCTCTTTGCAAAGTGATGGAACCATACTAGCAAGTTCCTACGTAGCCGTGACTCAATGCATTTTACACTGCAGGATCACTTGCGTCTGTGCATTATAAGAACAATTTTGTGAATAAAATGTGACTACACATCCCAGGCTGTGGAAAAAAGTATATTGTGGAAAATGACCTGAAATATGCTACTGTATATGTTAATTCATACCATGCAGTGGGTGAAATGTGCATAAAATCTGCCCCTTTTCTGCAGAAAAATGCAAATTTCATTGTGTTTTTATTACGTTGCAGGACTTTCACTGGGGATCCACCACTCAGGAACATAACCTTAAATAGCACAAGGATAAAAATAAATTATTGTTGATAATTGGTTCTTTTAATACTCTAATATGTAAAGCAATTGTGTGACTTGTGGTTGAACCGGTTCTCCAGGTTGGCTACCTGGTGTCCTACAATGGTGAGCTTTCATAATAATGGCAGAGGCTGCACTTCATAAAAAGCTGCTAATTAATAGTCCTCCAGAGTTTAGAAGGGAAAATGTCACCTATTTACATGACAAATAGAACAGTCCGAAGCTGGAATATTCTAGATCTTAGAGATCCAAGAAAAGTCTAGAAATAGATATTGGTGAGAAGGTTTTCCAACAAAAGGGTTTGCTGATAAATCCATGTCTGAAGGTAAAAGTCTTAATGATAATTTCATGCACAGCCTTAAAGGGTTGGGTCTAGGGATGGGCGAATCTACTCGCTAGGACTCGTTACTCGGCGAGCAGTAAGGGACTCGCAGGACTCGGTACTCTGCGAGTTTCCCAGTGATTACTCGCACGAGTCCAATGCAAATCAATATCAATCCTAGTTTTGTCAGAAACGCTGACAAAACTAGGATTGTCATTGTCTAGCATTAGACTCGGCTACTGTGCCAGTGATAGCAGGGAAACTCGCAAAGTAACTGCTGTTACATTGCGAGCCGAGTCCAGCTGTCTGCTCTGTGCAGCTCCAGGGTCCTAGAGCCCGCCTGCTCACAGAGATGATGTAGCAGTGCTGAGATTGTTCTCAGTCTGCTCATCCCTGTGCATAGACATCTATCTATGCACAGGGGATGTAGCAGAGAGGACATCGCGTTTTGGACTACGTCGGACGGAAGAGGATTTTTTTAATTAAAGATGGAGTCCCTAATGGCTTTTTTTTTTTTATTTCAAATAAAATTTTTTCTCTGTGTTGTGTTTTTTTAACCCTTTATTGGAGATTCTTAGTGGCTGGGTCAAACGTGGCCTGACATTAAGAATCTCGGGCTTAATACCAGCTTGTATAACAAAGCTGGTATTAACCCCTTTATTACCCAGCGTGCTACCGCCACCAGGGCCGCTGGAAGAGCGGGGTTCAGCGCCAGAGGATGGCGCTTCAATGAACGCGCCATCTTCTGGGGCGGCTGCGGGCTGCAATTTGCAGCGGGGGGTGCCCAGAAAGCTTGGGAATCCCTGCGCTGCGGATTCCAGCCCCCAGCTGCTTAGCTGTACCTGGCTAGACATAGAAATTGCGCGGAGCCCCACGCATTTTTTTTTTATTATTTCATGAATTTCAGAGTCTCAGAGTCAGAGTCTCAGAGTCAGAATCTCAGAATTTCATGAAATAATTTAAAAAAAATGCGTGGGGCTCCTCGCAATTTCTATGTCTAGCTAGGTACAGCTAAGCAGCTGGGGGCTGGAATCCACAGCGCAGGGATGCCCAAGCTTTCTGGGCACCCCCCGCTGCAAATTGCAGCCCGCAGCCGCCCCAGAAGATGGTGCGTTCATTGAAGCGCCATCCTCTGGCGCTGAACCCCGCTCTTCCAGCGGCCCTGGTAGCGGTGGCACGCTGGGTAATAAAGAGGTTAGGGCCAGCTTTGTATTATCAGCTGGCCCTAAGCCCGAAATTTATGGCGGTCACGCCAATATTAGACATGACCACCATGAATTTCTATTAAATTGTTTTAAAAAAAACACAACACAAAGAAAATTTTTTATTAGAAATAAAAAAAAAAAAGCCATTAGGGACTCCATCTTTAATTAAAAAAATCCTCTTCCGTCCGACGCAGTCCAAAACGCGATGTCCTCTCTGCTACATCCCCTGTGCATAGATATAGATGTCTATGCACAGGGAATGAGCAGACTGAGAACAATCTCAGCTCTGCTACATCATCTCTGTGCACAGACATTCATGTCTGTACACAGGGAATGAGCAGACTGAGAACAATCTCAGCACTGCTACATCAGGCAGCAGGCGGGCTCTAGGACCCTGGAGCTGGCAGCCAGCACACAGAGAAGACAGGACTCTTATCTGTGCGAGTTTCCCAGCGATTACAGTTGCAAAGTAAACGAGTCCAATGCAAATAAATGACAAAACTAGGATTGCTTCAGGCTGAAGCTTCCGAGACACATCTGCGATTTGTAAATCTCACACTACTTGCTATTACTCGCTTCCCCATTCATTAACATTGGACTCGCTAGACTCGCAACGAGTAGCGAGTCCTGTGCTCGGACTCGCTAGAGTCAAGCGATTCCGAGTAATTTAGGATTCGCCCATCACTAGTTGGGTCATAACTTGTTAATCAGAAGGAGTCCAACCACTAAGGCATCTAGTTTTTTTGTATATATTATTAACGGCCTTCAGCTCAGTCTCGAACCCTAAATAGGTCCACCAGGGTCTTCTCCAAGCCCAGATAGGTCCAAAAGTGTCTTCCCAAGCCTGGATAAGTCCACCAGGGTCTTCTCCAAGCCTACATAGGTCCACCAGGGTCTTTTCCAAAGCTAGCTAGCTCCACCAGAGTTTCCTCCAAGCCCAGATAGGACACCATGGTCTTCTCCAAGCCTAGATCGGTCCTCCACTGTCTTCTCCAAGCCTAGATAGGTCCACCTGTGGCACCCCAGGGTTCATGTGCCACAGTAACACCACAATGGGTTAACTCCCCACACAACCCACAACACTACACTAGCATCTCCAGGCCAGAAGGGGGAGCTAAAGCTGCTTCCCTATATATTCTGGTGTGGAGAGGAAGTGGCAGTTAGTTCAGTGCGGAGCAGCACTGAGGAAGAAGGATCTGGGTGTAAAAGGGCTGTGTTAGGCTCACCCCACAGTCCACTGTCCAGTTCCAGGCTGAGCCAGGGTCTGAGGAGAAGGAGAAGCAATGGAACACACCCGGAACACCGAGTTACCGTAAACTCACCCCGGAGGAGCGCACAGAACGGATACCAGATCCGATGCTGTGCCTGACACAAACAGCACAGTGAACACCGGATGAGTGAAGGTCCCACAACTTCACTGTACCACAGCGAAGCAACACGGCGGGGTTAAGAACATAAAGATAAGACTCAAGTTGCCTAGCAAGTTGGTACCCGTGAGGGGAGACAGGGCCGGCAGCCTAGCTAAAGCGGCAGCATGGCCACACACACACAGCGCAGGAGTAGGAAGCCAAGGACCCGGACAGGGTGGGAAGCAACCCAGCCCCTGTACAGACTCAATGGACAGTACTCTGCTGAATGTCAACTACAGTAAAGACTTGGAAAACTACAAAACCATGAGTCTGTGTAATCCTTGCAAACCCTGTTCTCCCTCACAAACTTTCACCACAACTGCCCCAGGGACCAGGCTCTGCCCGTGGAGAGCTATCACATCACAGGCTGCTATCCATCATTCCCGGAGGTTCTGCAGCAGCGGTGGTCACCCTGACCACATACCACGGGTGACGTCACGACTTTATCCCCTGTAACTAACCCCCAACCTTTACTTGTGGGCTCGGGACACGGTCCGGACCAACACCGCCATGATAACGCCCCTGAGACACCCCGGTCCAGTACCGAGTACCCCGTCCAAGCGGGCTCCACACACCAGGGGCTTCTCCAAACCTAGTTAGCTTCACCAGAGGTTTCTCTAAGCCTAGATAGGCCACCAGGGTCTTCTCCAAGTCTACATAGGTCCCCCAGGGTACCCCCCAAGTCTAGAAAGGTCCATCAGGGTCTTCTCCAAGCCTAGATACGTTCACCAGGGACTTCTCCAAGCCTAGATAGGTCAACCAAAGTCTTCTCCAAGCCTAGATAGTTCCACCAGGGTACCCTCCAAGTCTAGATAGGTTCATCAGGGTCTTCTCCAAGCCTAGATAGGTCCATCAGGGTCTTCTCCAAACCAAAATATATCTACCAGGGTCTTCTTCACGGCTAGATGGGTCCAAATGGGTCTTCTCCAAGCCTAGATAGGTCCACCAGGGTCTCCTTTAGTCCAGATAAGTCCACCAAGGTCTTCTTTAAGCCTATATAGGTCTATCAGAGTCTTCTCCAAGCCTAGAAAAAGCCACCAAGGTCTTCTCCAAGCCTAAATAGGTCCACCAGGGTCTTCTCCAAACCTAGATATCTCCACCAGGGTCTTCATCAAGGCTAGATAGGTCTGTCAGAGTCTTCTCCGAGCCTAGAAAGATCCACCAAGGTCTTCTCCAAGTCTACAAAGGTCCACCAGAGTACCCTTCAAGTCTAGAAAGATACATCAGGGTCTTCTCCAAGCCAAAATATATCTACCAGGGTCTTCTTCACGGCTAGATGGGTCCAACTGGGTCTTCTCCAAGCCTAGATAGGTCCACCAGGGTCTTCTCCAAGCCTAGAAAGATCCACCAAGGTCTTCTCCAAGCCTAAATAGGTCCTCCAGGGTCTTCTCCAAACCTAGATATCTTCACCAGGGTCTTCACCAAGGCTAGATAGGTCTATCAGAGTCTTCTCTGAGCCTAGAAAGATCCACCAAGGTGTTCTCCAAGTCTACAAAGGTCCACCAGGGTACCCTTCAAGTCTAGAAAGGTCCATCAGGGTCTTCTCCAAGCCTAGATATGTTCACCAGGGACTTCTCCAAGCCTAGATAGGTTCACCAAAGTCTTCTCCAAGTCTAGATAGGTCCACCAGGGTACCCTCCAAGTCTAGATAGGTCCATCAGGGTCTTCTCCAAGCCTAGATAGGTCCACCAGGGTCTTCTCCAAACCAAGATTTATCTACCAGGGTCTTCTCCACGGCTAGATGGGTCCAACAGGGTTTTCTCCAAGCCTAGATAGGTCCATCAGGGTCTCCTTTAGCCCAGATAGGTCCACCAAGGTCTTCTTTAAGCCTAGATAGATCCACCAGGGTCTTCTCCAAACCTAGATAGGTCCACCAGGGTACCCTCTAAGTCTAGATAGGTCCACCAGGGTCTTCTCCAAACCTAGATATCTCTACCAGGGTCTTCTCCAAGGCTAGATATGTCCATCAGAGTCTTCTCCAAGCTTAGAAAGATCCACCAAGGTCTTCTCCAAGCCTAGATAGATCCACCAGGGTCTTCTCCAAACCTAGATAGGTCCACCAGGGTACCCTCTAAGTCTACATAGGTCCACCAGGGTCTTCTCCAAAGCTAGATATCTCTACCGGGTCTTCTCCAAGGCTAGATAGGTCCATCAGAGTCTTCTCCAAGCCTAGAAAGATCCACCAAGGTCTTCTCCAAGCCTAGATAGGTCTGCCAAAGTCTTCTCCAAGCCTAGAAAGATTCTCAAGGTCTTTTCCAAGTCTAAATAGGTCCACCAGGGTCTTCTCCAAACCTAGATATCTCCACCAGGGTCTTCTCCAAGGCTAGATAGGTCCATCAGAGTTTTCCCCAAGCCTACAAAGATCCACTAAGGTCTTCTCCAAGCCCAGATAGGTCCACCAGGGTATCCTCAAAGCCTAGATTGGTCCACCAGCTTCTTCTCCAAACCTAGATAGGTCCACCATGGTCTTCTCCAAACCTAGATATTCTACCAGGGTCTTCTCCAAGGCTAGATAGTTCCAACAGGGTCTTCTCCAAGCCAGATAGGTCCACCAGGGTCTTCTTTAAGCCTAGATAGGTCCACCAGGGTCTTCTTTAAGCCTAGATAGGTCCACCAGGGTTTTCTCCACCATTATCTTGATTGTATCAAGCCACCACATTGCTGATCTTGCTCTTCGCCTTGTTCCTTCTACTCTCACGCCCATGATGTCCTTCTCCAGTGATTGCTCTTCCAGTATGTACAATTAATAGTCTCGTCTTTTGAAATACAGCAACGGATGAGACATGCCACAATATTTTACACACAATACTGAGAGTGGTTCCCAAGGTATGTGTATTCAGACTGGCTTCTAAATCACCGTATTGCCTCGTTTTTACCCTTTTTTTCTACTTTCCCTTGGAATAAAGTTTGGAGTTTTTTCCTAAAGTGCTGGAATTTTTGCTTCTACATAACATCGTTAATTGGATTTCCTCCGTGCACGAAAGAGGCAGGTGAGCGGAAAAATTCCAGTTTAATTGTAATTTACATAATGTCCTATAGGTGGCGCTGTTTTTGGGACAAACATACAGACACACACGAGATAGACAAATTAGGGCTTTTATATAGTAGATTAAGTTCTGCGTTTGTAACATTATTATTATTATTATTATTATTATTATTATTATTATTATCAGTAATTGTATCCATGTTAAAAGAGTGATTGTTGAAAATTTGGTTCTTTAATAAACTAATATGTAAATCAATTGTCTGACTTATGGATGAACTGGTTCTCCAGGTTCCCGTAGCGTCCTACTATGGTGACCTTTTATGACAGTGTTCAGAGGCTGCGGTTCATAAAAAGCTGCTAATTAACAGTCATCCAGAGTTTAGAAGGTAAAACGTCACCTATTTACAGTCATCAGTGTGTGTCACTGCCTGATGTGACCTCAGAGGGATCTGGGATCAGAAGATCACAGCGTTTAGTTGATCACAGATCCTCTTTAGAGCCCTCCTAATTAGGAGGAGTTAATTTCATCCGGTGCTGAAGAGGATAAGGTTCCTTTTCCATCCTGCTGTGATTAACATGTAGTTGTAATCGCAGCTGTAGCCACTCCCTGCCTTTATATAAACCCACTTCTAACTCTTTCCTATGCTGGGGAAGGTTTCTCTGTCTCCAGTATACTGAGACTTCAATAAGAATCTTATTTTATAAGAAAATTCAGGGGATCCAATATTAGATTCTTTATTCCATGGGAATGCAACAGGCGATGGATATTTAGGAGAGACTTAAAAGGCTCTCCTAAGGCAACATCAAGGATCACAGGTATCCAACTCAAAGATCAATGTGGCACTTCCCAAAAATGATAATATATGAAAAATATCTTGAGAAGCACAACATTGACCTATGAGATGGATACCTGTGATCCTTGATCTTTCCTATGCTGGCTATAGTTCATTCTATCCTGACCTGAGAAGGAGCTGCCTTTGGAGAAACAAGTGGTGATTTCGATTTCTCCAGTTTATGCAGTGGAGTCCCTCTCTGGAGAAGAAGTTATCCCAGCTGCTGCCACTCGCCTCCACTATATAAATCCACTCCGTACTCTCTCCTATGCCAGCTATAGTTCATTCTATGCTGACCAGTGGAGTTGTCTCTGGAGAAAGCTGTTGTTATCTTTCCAGCTTATGCATTGGAGTCTCTTCCTGGAGAAAAATTGTAGTCTATGTGGAATGTGTTTTTCCTGTTTGTCCCCATTCTCAAGTTATCTTTATACTAGAAGTAAGATTAGTGTCTTATTGCCCAGTGCACTAGACATGGATAGTCCAGGATCATCCAGGGCCTAGGCTTGTGGTCATACATGGGGGGCAGGACCTGTCTAGGGATGTTAGGGAGCTCAGGGTTCAGTCACAGTTGAGTTCAGCTGGTGACCCCTCTCCCCTCTCCCTATCATCAGGGCCTTCCTTTACACCTTCACTGATTTACCCCTCCTCTTGTGCCACACACTGAGCAGTCCCTCGCTCCGGTGTGACATTTTCATGACAACTATAACAGCCTGAAGCTGAAATATTCAACATTTTAGAAATCCAGAAACATCTATATATAACTAATGGTGAGGACTAGTCTCCAAAAATAGGGTTTGCTCATAAATCCATGCCGGAAGGGAAAAGGCTCAATGGCAATCCATTCACATTCACTGAAATAAAAAGCTATTTAACTCCAAAACATCCTAACAGGCCAAGTTACATGGTAACATAGGAACCCTTCTTTGATATCACCTTCACAATTCTAACATCCATTGATATTGTGACTTTCTGGAGAGTTTCTGCTTGTATTTCTTTGTATGATGTCAGAATCGCCTCCCAGAGCTGCTGTTTTGATGGGAACTGCCTCCCACCCTCATAGATCTTTTGCTTGATTATACTCCTAAGGTTCTCTATAGGGTTGAGGTCAGGGGTGGATGGTGGCCACACCATGAGTTTATCTCCTTTTATGCCCATCGCAGCCAATGACACAGAGGTATTCTTTGTAGCATGAGATGGTGCATGGACATGCATGAAGATGATTTTGCTCCTGAAGGCACGTTTTTCCTTTTTGTACCATAGAAGAAAGTTCTCAGTCAGAAACTCTATATACGTTGTAGAGGTCATTTTCACACCTTCAGGAACCTTAAAGGGGCCTACCAGCTGTTTCCCAATGATTCCAACCCAAAACATGACTCCTCCACCTCCTTGCTGACGTCGCAGCCTTGTTGGGACATGGTGGCATCCACCAACCATCCACTACTCCATCCATCTGGACCATCCAGGGTTGCTCGGCACTCATCAGTAAACAAGACTGTTTGAAAATGAGTTTTCATGTATGTCTGGACCCACTGCAACCGTTTCTGCTTGTGAGCACTGTTTAGGGGTGGCCGAATAGTAGGTTTATGCACCACAGCAAGAATTTGATGGATCTTACACCTTGAGGTTGGAGGGACTCCAGAGGCACCAGGAGCTTCACATATATGTTTGCTGGTTTGTACGGCCTTTTTAGCAGCTGCTCTCTTAATCCGATGAATTTGCCTGGCAGAAACCTTCCTCATTCTGTCTTTATCTGCACGAACACATCTGTGCTCAGAATCAACCACAAATCTCTTCACAAAACGATGATCACGCTTAAGTTTTCGTGCAATATTAAATGTTTTCATCCCTTGTCCAAGGCATTGCATTATTTGTTGCTTTTCGGCAGCAGAGAGATCTTTTTTATTTCCCATGTTACTTGAAAACTGTGGCCTGCTTAATATTGTGGAACACCCAGTTTTCCTTTTATTGGGCTCACCTGCCAAACTAATTATCACAGGTATCTGAGATTGATTTCTGTGATCCAAAGAACCCTGAGACACAATACCATCAATGGGTTTCATTGACAAAAAAAACCCCTATGATACTTAAAACCAATTTGCATAATAATTTGGAGCATGGTGTATATATGGCTTGTGCAGTCCTCAGGGTCTTAGCATGACTTCTACATTTTCCCACAATGTCACAAGTTTCTTTTGCTCAAAAATGCTGCATTTCTAGCTTCTATAATTAGGTTATACGGTAGAACCGTTTGCACACTGGTTATATAGTATTTTGACTTCCTCCTTTTCTATCTAGAAAACAGGTAGCAAACATGATACAGGTGAGAATAAAACCAACAAAATACTTGTCAGCATAGGCGAAGAGCTAATACCTGTTGATATTTCATATGTCCCACAATGGATCGAATGCCTACTTTTTGCACTGATTGAGTAGCGTCTCGTACTTATAATCATTTTCTATTAGAGCTTTGCTTCTGTGCTAAGCATCTGCTAAGATGAAAAAAATGAGCATGCACAGCTGCAGTGTAAAGCATGAGGGAAAGACAGTGCACCTACTAACCAATACATTAAAGGGAATATGTTTTAAATGATACAATGTGCCTCACTAACATAGTTTTCTAAAAACAAAATTCCACGTATTCATCTTAAAAAAAGACTTTATATGCTGATGTGACTGCACACACATACCTGGCTTCAGTCATAGGGGAGGTGACTGCACACACATACCTGGCTTCAGTCATAGGGGAGGTGACTGCACACACATACCTGTCTTCAGTTATAGGGGAGGTGACTGCACACACATACCTCACATATCTGGCTTCAGTCATAGAGGAGGTGACTGCACACACATAACTGGCTTCAGTCATAGGGGAGGTGACTGCACACACATCCCTGGCTTCAGTTATAGGGGAGGTGACTGCACACACATACCTGGCTTCAGTCATAGGGGAGGTGACTGCACACACATACCTGGCTTCAGTCATAGAGGAGGTGACTGCACACACATACCTCACATATCTGGCTTCAGTCATAGAGGAGGTGACTGCACACACATAACTGGCTTCAGTCATAGGGGAGGTGACTGCACACACATCCCTGGCTTCAGTTATAGGGGAGGTGACTGCACACACATACCTGGCTTCAGTCATAGGGGAGGTGACTGCACACACATACCTGTCTTCAGTTATAGGGGAGGTGACTGCACACACATACCTGGCTTCAGTCATAGGGGAGGTGACTGCACACACATACCTGGCTTCAGTCATAGGGGAGGTGACTGTACACACATACCTGGCTTCAGTCATAGGGGAGGTGACTGCACACACACACCTGGCTTCAGTCATAGGGGAGGTGACTGCACACACATACCTGGCTTCAGTTATAGGGGAGGTGACTGCACACACATACCTGGCTTCTGTCATAGGGGAGGTGACTGCACACACATACCTGGCTTCAGTCATAGGGGAGGTAACTGCACACACATACTCGGCTTCAGTCATAGGGGAGGTAACTGCACACACATACTCGGCTTCAGTTATAGGGGAGGTGACTGTACAAACATACCTGGTTTCAGTCATAGTTTAACAACCAGTATTTCCAACTACACAGACTCAAAGCTTCGGGCACTGTGTGGATGATGTCTAGCTCTAAGTCACACGCCTGCTGTCACGCTGGGAGCGGGAGAGACACTCAGCGTAGGACAACGACGGGGGGGGGGAATAAGGAGTCCCTAAAGCTATGGGCACAAGAGGGAGAGGGTGACCCCTAGTCTTCCTGGGGCTGACCCTGTCTGCCCTGACGTCCCTATACAGTTTCCTCAACTGTCGCCGACCACGAACCTCGTCCCTCTCTGATCCTAGCACTACCTTATCTAAGGATCAGATGGAGAGGTTCACTAGTCCCCTCCACTAACAACTAAAGACAAACACAAGGAAAAACAGACAATGGGGAAAGAAAACACTTATCTTGCAGCAGAGCACAGCAACCTCCACAACCTCAGCTTCTGCTGGAGCAAGGATAATGAGTGTCCAAGGAAATATCACCTGCACCGAGGGAGGGCAATGAAACTCCTTATAAAGGTGGGAAGAACCTGCTGGGTCCTAGTGACCCAGAATACTGGTGTAGAAACCAGACCGAGCACAAGACCTTCCCAGCCGTCTCCCCATGATAGGGAGATCTTATCATACCTTCTCTCTATCTACACAGAAGGTAAATGCCCCTGAAAGACGGACCGTCCTCAAACATTATGGCTGATTGGCCAAACGCTGGGACCGTCTGCGCGTGGCCTCTACCCTGTCATCCGTGCCACCCGTGACAGTACCCCCCTGTCCACGAGTGGCCCCCGGACACTCAGGACCAGGCTTATACGGATGGGAACGGTGAAAAGCGCGGACCAGCCTAGCGGCGGAGACTTCCGACGCCGGCACCCACATCCGCTCCTCAGGACCGTATCCCCTCCAGTGCACCAAATACTGAAGAGAATGGCGCAACCTGCGAGAATCAACCACCTTTGAGATCTCAAATTCCAAATTCCCCGCCACGCAGATGGGCTCCGGGGGCAAAGGAGACGGGTTAGACGACGGCACATACGGTTTGAGGAGCGACCTATGAAATACATTGTGGATCTTAAGAGCGGGAGGTAACGCAAGACGAAACGCCACGGGATTGATAACGGCGGTTATCTGATAAGGGCCAATAAACCTGGGCCCCAACTTCCAAGAGGGCACCTTCAACTTCACATTCTTGGTAGACAACCACACGTAGTCATTCACACACAGGTCCGGACCTGGCGCACGCTTCCTGTCAGCCATACGTTTGTACCTGTCGCCTAAGAGCTTCAAGCTACTCTGTACCCCCCGCCAAACCGAGGAGAGGGACGAGGTAAATCGGTCCTCCTCAGGAACTCCGGAAGGACTAGTACCACTAAAAGTACCAAACTGAGGATGAAACCCATATGCACCGAAGAACGGTGACTTGCCAGTGGACTCCTGAAGACGATTATTAAGGGCAAATTCGGCCAAGGGCAGATAACTCGCCCAAGTCTCCTGATTGTCAGAGACAAAACACCTCAGATAAGTCTCCAAATTCTGATTCATACGTTCGGTCTGCCCATTAGACTGAGGATGAAAAGCAGAAGAGAAGGACAAAGCAATTCCTAAACGTGCACAAAAAGCCTTCCAAAACTTGGAGACAAACTGAGTACCACGATCAGAAACCACCTCGGAGGGAACTCCATGAAGCTTCACAATCTCACTTACAAACACCTGTGCCAGTGTCCGAGCATTAGGAAGCGCGGGCAGTGCCACAAAGCGAACCATCTTACTGAATCTATCAACCACTACCAGCACTACCGTCTTGCCTGCAGACGCCGGAAGATCGGTGATAAAATCCATTGACACATGTGTCCATGGCCTCTCAGGAATAGACAATGGCAAGAGAGAACCAGCCGGACGGGTATGCGGGACCTTAGCCCGTGCACACACACTACAGGCAGATACGAATTCTGCTACGTCCTTCCGCAACCCCGGCCACCAAAAGCGGCGAGATAAAAGATCGAAGGTGGCCCTACTGCCGGGATGCCCTGCCAATACGGAGTCGTGATGCTCCGACAGCACCCTGAGACGCAAAGATGATGGCACAAAAAGTCTCCCAGAAGGACAGGAGGCAGGGGCGCCCCCCTGGACCTTCAACACCTCCCCCTCCAGATCAGGGCAAAGAGCAGAAACAACCACCCCCTCCTGTAAGATGGGAACGGGACTTTCATGAGCACTACCACCCGGGAAACTACGCGACAACGCATCAGCCTTCACGTTCTCAACCCCCGGACGGTAAGTGACGGTAAAATTAAATCTCGTGAAAAACAAGGACCACCGAGCCTGCCGGGGATTGAGACGCTTGGCGGACTCAAGGTAAGACAGGTTCTTGTGGTCGGTAATAACCGTGATGGGATGGACAGCCCCCTCCAGCCAGTGACGCCATTCCTCAAAAGCCAACTTAATAGCCAACAGCTCCCTATTACCGACATCATAATTCCTCTCGGCCGACGACAACTTCTTGGAGAAGAACGCGCAGGGCACCCATCTCCCAGGCGAAGGGCCTTGCGACAATACAGCCCCCACCCCCACCTCAGACGCATCCACCTCCACAACGAAGGGCTGAGAAAGATCGGGCTGACGGAGAATAGGTGCGGAAACAAAACAACGCTTTAGGGAGGAGAAAGCCTGGCGAGCAGACTCCGACCACTCGGAAAAATCTGTCCCCTTCCTAGTCATGTCCGTAAGAGGCGTCACCAGCACCGAATAGTTCTTAATAAATTTACGGTAAAAGTTGGTAAACCCCAAAAAACGTTGCAATGCCCGTAGATTGTCCGGTTGTTCCCAGTCCAGCACCGCCCGGACTTTTTCCGGATCCATCCGAAAACCCAACGGCGACAGGAGGTACCCCAAAAAACGTACCTCCTGAACGGCGAAGACACATTTCTCGAGTTTAGCATACAGCTTATTGTCCCGTAAGACCTGTAACACCTGCTTGACATGGGACTGATGCGTCTCCATATCGGGGGAATAGATCAAGATATCATCCAAGTAAACAACCACAAATCTACCCACCAAATGATGGAATATGTCATTGACAAAGTGTTGGAAAACCGCAGGGGCATTAGTGAGCCCGAACGGCATTACGAGACTTTCAAAATGGCCGTCCGGGGTATTAAATGCCGTCTTCCATTCATCCCCCTCTCTGACCCTAATCAGGTTGTAGGCCCCCCTCAAATCCAACTTGGAGAACCATTTAGCACCCACTACCTGACTGAATAAATCAGGAATCAGAGGGAGGGGGTACGGATCACGGACAGTAATCCGATTCAACTCCCGGAAATCCAAGCAAGGACGGAGGCCCCCATCTTTTTTCTTAACAAAAAAGAAACCAGCCACAACCGGCGAAGTTGAGGGCCTGATGTGACCCGTCTGCAGACTCTCGGAAATGAAATCCTTCATCGCCTGTCTTTCCGGACCCGATATAGTAAACATCCTAGCTTTGGGCAGTTTAGCTCCGGGAACGAGGTTGATCGGGCAATCATACGCCCGATGAGGGGGCAGGTCTTGGCACCCCTTCTCTGAGAACACATCCTCATACTCCGATAGGAACGGGGGCAGAGATACCGCAGACACCACCGAAAATGAGGTAACCAAACAATTCTCAGAACAAAAATCACTCCATTCCACAATGTCCCGGGACTGCCAATCCACTACGGGATTATGTTTAATCAACCATGGCAAGCCCAGGACAATGGGAGCGGGGAGACCGTCTAGAACATAGCAAGATATCGTCTCTTGATGTTGGGATCCAACCGTCAACTTAATGTCATGTACGATATGTGTGAGACTACCTTGAGCAAGAGGTGCTGAGTCGATGGCATAGATACGGATGGGGCGAGACAATAAACAGCAGTTAAGCCCATGAGCGTCTACAAAATGAGCATCCACCATGCTGACCCCCGCACCACTATCCACAAACACAGAAATACCCTCCGTTTTGCCCTCCAGCGCCACCTCCGCACTTAGGAGGAAACGGGAAGTACAAATGGAGGATACACACACCTCCCGCTCGACCACCTCCACACCCCCCATAGTCACATAAGGTCCAGGCACCCCAGTCCGTTTAGGAGTGTAGGGACAGGCCCCAATAAAATGGTCCCCTTTCCCACAAAAAAAACAGACCCCCTTCCCCTTGCCCCGGGAGGTACCGGAGGAGAACCTCGAGGCCGCCGCTCCTCCTAGCTGCATAGGTTCCTCCGCACTCGGGAGGAACGACACACCCTCCGCGTGACCTCCCGGTAACCAGGAATCACCACGAGAATGGCTCCCAGTAACAGGAGGTCTACCCCTCCGCTCCTGGAGGCGTCTATCCATACGAATAGCTAACGACATAGCCGCCTCCAGGGACGGAGGGGTCTCATAAACCGCCAGAGCATCCTTCAGCCTCTCCGAAAGACCCTGACAAAAGTGACTCCTGAGCGCCGGATCGTTCCACTTCGTGTCCGTAGCCCACCTGCGGAACTCAGAACAATACGATTCCGCCGACCGAGTCCCCTGGCGGAGATGGCGTAACCTGGATTCAGCCAAAGAGACACGGTCAGGGTCATCATATATGAGGCCCAGTGCGTCAAAAAATTCATCCACAGAGCGGAGACAAGTAGAGTCCTGTGGCAGAGAGAAAGCCCAGGACTGGGGATCTCCCTGCAGTAGCGACATAATAATTCCTACACGCTGCTGCTCATCACCAGTGGAATAAGGCCTAAGCCTAAAATATAATTTACAGGCTTCTTTGAACACAGTAAACTTATCTCTACCTCCTGAAAACCTGTCAGGGAGGGCAACCTTAGGTTCAGGTCTGGCCTGACCCAATGCTTGATTCCCCAAGACACCATTTTGCGGCTGCGGGCCCTGTAAAGCCGACCGAAGGTCCGCAACCTCCAAAGACAGGGACTGCAGCTGCTGGGCCAAAGCAGACACAGGATCCATAAGGAAAGGAAGAAAAATCGGTTCCTCCCCTGTCCTTCAGTTACAGTATTGGCAGGTGATAATGTCACGCTGGGAGCGGGAGAGACACTCAGCGTAGGACAACGACGGGGGGGGGGAATAAGGAGTCCCTAAAGCTATGGGCACAAGAGGGAGAGGGTGACCCCTAGTCTTCCTGGGGCTGACCCTGTCTGCCCTGACGTCCCTATACAGTTTCCTCAACTGTCGCCGACCACGAACCTCGTCCCTCTCTGATCCTAGCACTACCTTATCTAAGGATCAGATGGAGAGGTTCACTAGACCCCTCCACTAACAACTGAAGACAAACACAAGGAAAAACAGACAATGGGGAAAGAAAACACTTATCTTGCAGCAGAGCACAGCAACCTCCACAACCTCAGCTTCTGCTGGAGCAAGGATAATGAGTGTCCAAGGAAATATCACCTGCACCGAGGGAGGGCAATGAAACTCCTTATAAAGGTGGGAAGAACCTGCTGGGTCCTAGTGACCCAGAATACTGGTGTAGAAACCAGACCGAGCACAAGACCTTCCCAGCCGTCTCCCCATGATAGGGAGATCTTATCATACCTTCTCTCTATCTACACAGAAGGTAAATGCCCCTGAAAGACGGACCGTCCTCAAACATTATGGCTGATTGGCCAAACGCTGGGACCGTCTGCGCCTGGCCTCTACCCTGTCATCCGTGCCACCCGTGACACCTGCTCAATGGAATCGGAGTCCTGCGCATGCGTACCTCACTGTGCCCTATTTAACAGCCAGTGATTCCACTGCGCAGGCTTGTGGATGACATAGAGACGCCATCCACGTGCACATAATTAGAAGAAGCGGCGTTTGAAGGGAACGGGGCGGCGCTAATCACAATCTGTAGACACTCATCGGACTGCACCGCGCAATTTACATACAGCGCAGGAAAAGTATAATACTCTTTCTCTGAGGTAAGTAGGGGCACATCTGGGGATGTAAAGGGGTTGCAGAAAACCCATTCACATGATCTTAAAGGGGATATGCAGGGTTTATAAGCAATAACACTGGTGACAGGTTACCTTTAAGCCAAAATGAATTGCTATTTTGGGCTTCTTGTCCCTCATCAGCACAAAGCAAGATAATGGTTTGCTGAGTAAGAAGTGTTCGAACGTACATGCTTCTAGACTTGAAGACTATGAGCCCTCATGGGCAGGGTCCTCTCCCCTCACCTCCTGTATCCTCACCCATCTCTCGTAGACTGTGAGCCCTCATGGATAAGGTCCACTCCCCTCACCTCCTGTATCCTCACCCATCCCTTGTACACTGTGAGCCCTCGTGGGCAGAGTCCCATCTCCTCACCAACTGTATCCTCACTTATCCCTTGTAGACTGTGAGCCCTCGATGGCAGGGTCTTCTCTTCTCACTTACTGTATCCTCATCCATCCCTTGTAGACTGTGAGCCCTCACAGGCAGGCTCCTCTCTCCTCACCTACTGTATCCTCACACATCCCTTGTAGACTGTCAACCCTTGTGGGCAGGGTCTTCTCTTCTCACTTACTGTATCCTCACTCATCCATTGTACACTGTGAGCCCTCACGGGCAGGGTCTTCTCTTCTCAATTACTGTATCCTCATCCATCCCTTTTAGAATGTGAGCCCTTATGGGCAGGGTCCTCTCTCTTTACCTACTGTATGCTTACCCATCCTTGTAGACTGTGAGCCCTTGCAACCAGGGCCCTCTCTCCTCACCTACTGTATCCTCACCCATCCCTCATAGACTGTGAACCCTCGGGGGTAGGGTCCTCTCTCCTCACCTACTGTATCCTCACCCATCCCTTGTAGACTGTGAGCCCTCGGGGTAGGGTCCTCTCTCCTCACCTACTGTATGCTCACCCATCCCTTGTAGACTGTGAGCCCTTGGTGGTAGGGTCCGCTCTCCTCACCTCCTGTATCCTCATCCATCCCTTGTAGACTGTGAGCCCTCATGGGCAGAGTCCTCGCTCCTCATCTATTGTATTCTCACCCATCCCTTGCAAACTGTGAGCCCTTGTGAGAAGGGTCCTTTTTCCTCATCTACTGTATTCTCACCCATCCATTGTAGACTGTGAGCCCTTGCAGGCAGGGTCCTCTCCCCTCACCTCCTGTATCCTCACCCATCCCTTGTAGACTGTAAGCCCTCGTGGGCAGTGTCCTCTCTGCTCACCAACTGTATCCTCACTTATCCCTTGTAGATTGTGAGCCCTCACAGGCAGGGTCCTTTCTCACCTAATGTATAATCACCCATCCCTTGTAGACTGTGAGCCCTCATGGGCAGGGTCCTCTCTCATCACCTACTGTATCCTCACCCATCCCTTGTAGAATGTGAGCCCTCATGGGCAGGGTCCTCTCTCCTCATCTACTGTATCCTCACCCATCCATTGTACACTGTGAGCCCTTACGGGCAGGGTCTTCTCTTCTCACTTACTGTATCCTCATCCATCCCTTGTAGACTGTGAACCCTCACAGGCAGGGTCCTCTCTCCTCACCTACTGTAGCCTCACCCATCCCTTGTAGACTTTGAGCCCTTGTGGGCAGAGTCCTCTCTCCTCATCTACTGTATATTCACCCATCCCTTGCAAACTGTGAGCCCTCGCGAGAAGGGTCCTCTCTCCTCACCTACTGTATTCTCACCCATCCCTTGTGGGCAGGGTCCTCTATCCTTCTGTACATGTGTTTTCCTTGTATTGTTCATGAATATTGTACTTGTCTATGTATACCCCTTTTTACATGTAAAGCACCAAAGTGGTGCTATTATGATAATAATAATAATAATAATAATAATGGTCTTATTTCAGGTGTTGTTTTTTTGTGACCACTCCCCTCCACTCTAAATAGTCATGTGTTCCATCACCTGATGCTGGTTATAGAATTCATAATAATAATAATAATAATAATATTGCACTAAGCCAAAAAATAGGCAGCTATCAGACCATCTTGTCTCCCATTAGAACAGTGAATGGCTCGGATATTTTTAATCTCAGAAGGCGAGCTGTCCAACAATCGTCCTATATTCGGGATTTCGGCGTCCTCCATCACAGCCCGGCAGGTGAGGTCTTACTCACCACCTTAGGGTTTCAGTCTATGCTAATTATTATTGACAAGAGCGGTTTGTGTGAGTGGATGAAACGTTGCTGTCTTGTGTGTACAGGCGCGTTCTTCCTGCATTCATCATGTGTGATACAGTATCAGTGATGCCACCCATGGCTCAGCACCTGTGCTCACGTGGAGAGGGTGTGACGCCTTCACACAAACAGGAAGAGATCCTGCGCGGTGGATCTGTCACTCTCAGATTTCAGGTCACTAAGGAACTTTAAACCCCGGACTATTTACTGCTTTTTAGCTTCTTCCGTCTCCACTTCGCTCATTTTCACTTTCTTATAACGCCTAAACCCACTTCTGCGTCTCGTTCCCATACTTCCTCCTCTCTGATTAACGCTTCGTTCCTCCTGCCCTTCTATAGAAGTCTCCTTCATATCTGAGGGTGTCCTCATTCTTTTCCCCCCCTATACACACATGCACGCGTTACATGGAAGGCACAGTGGCAACCTGGACCGAAAGACAGTGGAGAAGCTCATACAGGGGCTGGAGGGATTGTCAAAGCTTAGCGGGCTCCCCCAACTGCAGAGGAGTCACCCCTACCTCCCCGACATTACCCGGGACACCAAGGATCATCTGCGCCAAATCCTAGACAAGACCTCGGATCTCAGCCAGAACCCGTACCTGCAGGTGACCGTGAACAGTCTGCTGGCCAAGACGGCACAATGCTCGGAAATGGTGAATAAGGAAGGAGCCATGGCCAGGTAAGAGCTAAGCCGAAGACGTAGAGGACCCACATCTGTCATCATTGGAATAAGATAATATTTATTCACTTATATAGCGCTATTAATTCCATAGCACTTTACATACATGTGCAACACTGTCCCCATTGGGGCTCACAATCTAAATACCCTATAATGTCTATGAAATAATGGAGGAGCGATGTCCAGGTAGGTACAAAGCCAAAGACGTGGCAGACCCGGATCTGTCATCATTGGGGGTAACTCAATTGAAATAAGATAATATTTATTCATTTATATAGCGCTATTAATTCCATAGCACTTTACATGCATTTGCAACCCTGTCCCCATTGGGGCTCAGAATCTAAACATCCTCTAATGTCTATGAAATAATGGAGGAGCGATGTCCAGGTAAGTACAAAGCCAAAGACGTGGTAGACCCGGATCACAAATGGAATACGATAATAATAATATGTAGATAGAGCTATTAATTCCATAGCACTTTTTATACATTTGTAACACTGTCCCCATTGGGGCTCACAATCTAAACATCCTATCAGTATGTCTTTGGAGAACCTGGAGTACACCCCTGACATTTTTGTAAATATTGTATTATATCTTTTAATGAGACAATACTGAAGCGATGACACTTAAATACAATGTATAGTAGTCAGTATCCAACTTGTAGAAGTGTACATTTGGTCTGGCCTCTAGATAACTCAATACACAGTCATTACACCCCCTAAGTGAAAATGGCCAAATTGTGCCCAAAGTCTCAATATGTTGTTTGGCCACCACTGCCTTTCTTCTCTTGGACATGGAGGTCACTAGAGCTTCATAGGAGCCACTGGATCTTCCTCCATCTTCCATGTGACCATCACTGAGCTGGTGGCTGTGGAGATCTTGCGCTCCTCCGCCTTCTTTTTGAGGAGGCCCCACAGATGCTCCAGTAGGGATTAGATCTGGAGACATTTGGCCAGTCCAGCACCTTTAGCCTCAGTTGCTTTCGTAAGGTCAGAGACCTGACAGTCGGACCCCCACCCCTGTAACCTCTGCAATGGGCAGTATATGGTCTGAGCACTGACAAGTGGACCACCCACCCCTTTAACCTCTACAGCAGGGGTCTCAAACTCAGCTGGGTTGGTGGGCCGCACATAGAAAAACATTTATAGCGGGGGGCCGCATCCCTTGTAGGACTAAGTGATATTTTTAGTAATACCAGAATTTTTTGCTCAATGTAGTCAAGTACAAATCCTGATCCCCTTCTTGTAGTAATGTCCCCATCCTGTAGTAATGTCCTTTTCTAGTAATGTCCCCCATCCTGATCCCCTTTTCTAGTGATGTTCCCCATCCTGATCCCCCTTAGTGGTGATGTCCCCCATCCCGATCCCCCTTAGTGGTGATGTCCCCATCCCGATCCCCCTTAGTGGGGATGTCCCCCATCCCGATCCCCCTTAGTAGTGATGTCCCCATCCCGATCTCCTTTAGTAGTGATGTTCCCCATCCTGGACCCCTTTTTTAGTGAGGTCACACATCCTGGTCCCCTTTTGTACTGATGTCCCCCATCCTGATCTATTTTTAGAGTGATGCCCCCATCCTGTTTTACCTTCTTTTTACACACTCTCACACACCCTCACACACAAACCCACACACACACATACTCTCTCACACACACACACACCCTCATATACACACACACACACACACACACTCACACATCCTCATATACACACTCACACACTCATACATACACAAACTCACACACACCTCACACACACTTTCTTACACACATATCCTCACTCACATACTCACACCCTCACACACACTCACTTTTCTCACTTTAATGATGCATCGCTCCAGTGCAGGGGGCCGCAGCGGTCCCCGCTGTGCTGACTTCCGGCCTCCGCTGTGCTATGACTTCCTCCAGCCGCCGTTCAGACAAGCTCTGTTGCTCAGCAAGATCAATGCAATCTGCCAGCTAGAGGCCCCCATGTGACGTCATATTCCGCCACCAGCTGCGGACCTCTCATTGGCTGGCAGCTTGCATTGATCTTGCTGAGTGGCAGAGTTTGTTAGTGCCGGGGGCAGAAGTCAAAACACAGCGGGGACAGCAGCGACCCCCTGCACTGGGGTGATGCATCATTAAGTTGTCCAAGGTGCCGCGGGCCGCATAGTGAAGCCCCAGGGGCCGCATGCGGCCCTTGGGCCGCGTGTTTGAGACCCCTGCTCTACAGTATAAAGAGAATGGTCTGAGCACTGACAAGCGAAATCCCACCCCTGTAACCTCTACAGTGAGTGTTGTATAGTTTGAGCACTGACAGGCGGACACCCCCAACCCTATAAGCTCTGCAATATGCGATGTATAGTCTGAGAACTAACAGGCAGCCTCCCTCCCAGCCCTGTAAACACCGCAGTGAGCATCATATGGTTTGAGCACTGACAGGCAGGCCCCTCATCCATTTAACCTCTGTGGTGTGCTGCGTATGGTCTGAGCCTGACAGTCGGACTCCCCAACCCCTGTAACCTCTCCAGTGTGCAGTGTAAGGTCTGAGCACAGACACTTGTACCCCCCCACCCCTGTAACCTCTGCAGTGTACAGTGTAAGGTATGAGCACTGACAGTTGGACCCCCCCACCCTTGTAACCTCTGCAGTGTGTGGCATATGGTTTGAGCAGTGACAGGCAGCCCACAATCCTTGTAATCTCTGTTGTGTGTAGTGGCATATGGTCTGAGTACTGACAGGTGGACCCCCACCCCTGTACACCCTACAGTGTGCGGTGTATGGTCTGAGCACCGTCAGGAGGACTCCCTAACCCTGTAACCACTGAAGTGTGTGATGTATGGTCAGAAACCTGACAGTCGGACCCCGACTCCTGTAACCTCTGCAATGGGCAGCATATGATCTGAGCACGGACAAGTGGACCCCCAACCCCTGTAACCTCTGCAGTGTACAGTATTTGGTCTGAACACTGACAGGCAGACCCCCCCCACCCCTGTAACCCCTACAGTGAGCTCCTTATGGCCTGAGCACTGACAGTTGGACTCTCCAACCCTATAACCTCTGCAATATGTGATGTATGGTCTGAGCACTGACAGGTAGCCCCCCCCCCCCAGGCCTGTAAACACTGCAATGAGTGTCATTTGGTCTGTGCACTGACAGGCAGACCCCCCACCCCTGTAACCTCTGCAACCTACATCGTATGTTTGAGCACTGACAGGTGGACCCCCATTCCTGTAACCTCTGCAGTGTGCAGTGTGTGGTCTGAGCACTGATACAGTAGTCGGACCCCCACCCCTGTAACTTAATAGTGTGTGGCATATGGATTGAGCACTAACAGGCGGTCCACTATCCCTGTAAACTCTGCAGTGTGCAGTGAATGGTCTGAGCACTGACAGGCGGCTCACTATCCCTGTAACCTCTGCAACGTGCAGTGTATGGTCTGAGCACTGACAGGTGGACCCCCACCCCTGTAACCTCTGCAGTGTGCGGTGTATGGTCTGAGCACTGACAGGTGGACCCCCACCCCTATAACCTCTGCAGTGTGCGGTGTATGGTCTGAGCACTGACAGGTGGACCCCCACCCCTGTAACCTCTGCAACGTGCAGTGTATGGTCTGAGCACTGACAGGTGGACCCCCACCCCTGTAACCTCTGAAGTGAGCGATGTATGATCTGAGCACTGACAGACCCGTAACACATGAGTAAAGGGAAGGAAAATGGCTATAGGTCAAAACCTGGCCCTTTTTACTTAGGGGTGTACTCACTTTTGTTACCAGTGGTTTAGACATTAATGGTTGTGTGTTAAGAGGACACACCAAATTTACACTGTTATCCAAGCTGTAAACTGACTACTTTACATTGTATCAAAGTGTGAGAACTTCAGTGTTGTCCCATGAAAAAATAATACATTCTTTAAAAAATGTAAGGGGTGTACTCTCTTTTTTATGTACTATGTATATACTGGGAGCAGGTAAAGATAGAACATGCAGATGCAATACTATGTGGCACAGCGCCAAGTGCTGGCATCTCCACTAATCCAAAGCTTATTCATAAATTTACAAATCATGAAAAGTACACAACCATGGGGAACGCAGAGGTGGCTGCTGTCCAATCACAGGAGCCGACACAAGGAGATCCGTCATTGAGGGAATCAGGTAGAGATTCATTACCTGAAATTTGTAGCTCAATGCAGAACCAAACTCTGGCTGCCTTCACATCAGCGCTTGTGTCTGCATGCTGATGGCATGCAGACACAAACGCAGTGAAAAGCAGGGTCATTTTGATGTGTCTGCAGCGAGGAATGTCCGCCTGCGGACACATCACTATGCAGCCCGGGCAGCCAATCGGCAGTGTCCGGGGGCGGGCCGGAGGCGGAGATCAGCGGCGGAGATCTCCTACTCCCGGCCGCCGGTAAGCTCCGGGACGTGTCAGCGGGGAGAAACAGCTGATCTGACAGCTGTTTGAATCTCCCACGCCGACACCGCTATGAGATTACCGGCGGCGGGGAGGAGGAGATCATGAGAGGCTCAGCTGATCTCCCGGTGGCCGTCGGTGATCTCCTGTGACATCACCGGCGGCCACCGGGAGAGATTTCAATGGGTCCGCAGCGTTCTCCTGTGCTGTCAAGCGCTGAACACTGCGGACCCATTGACGCCAATGCATTGTTTTGTGCTCTTGGGGAAGCTTGCTGATTTTCCAAGGTCCCCGAGCGTACAAAAAATGTAACATGCTGCGTCCCGGGTGCGGACGGGGGACGATGGAGGTAGCAGATATCTTCCACATCCGCACCCGAACGCAGCAAACACTGCCAAACGCAGGAACTATGCGTTCCTATGTTAAACATAGGAACGCAGTGCGCATGCGCTTGACTGCGTATGGGAACACAGCATACGCTGCCTTTCCATACACAAATGTGAAGGCAGCCTTTGGGACTTGATTCACTGTTTGCAAAAACAGATGCCTGGCATCATTTCCTACACTGCTCTTTCTCCTGTAAAGTGTAAGCTCTTATGGTCAGCGAGATCCCCCCTCTCTCTCCTGAAGAGTGTAAGCTCTTATGGTCAGTGGGGTCCTCTCTCTCTCCTTTAGAGTGTAAGCTCTGATGGTCAGTGGGGTACTCGCTCTCTCCTTTAGAGTGTAAGCTCTTATAGTCAGCAAGATCCCCTCTCTCTCTCCTGAAGAGTGTAAGCTCATATTGTCAGTGGGGTCCTCCCTCTCTCCTGTAGAGTGTAAGCTCTGATGGTCAGTGGGGTACTCTCTCTCTCCTTCAGAGTGTAAGCTCTTATGGTCAGCAGGTTCCACTCTCTCTCCTGTAGAGTGTAAGCTCTTATATTCAGGGGGTTCTCTCTCCTGTAGAGTATAAGATGTTATCGTCAGTGGGGTCCTCTCGCTCCATGTCAAGTGTATGCTCTTATGGTCAGGGGGTCCTATCTCTCTCCTGTAGAGTGTAAGCTAGTATGTTATTTTCTCGCTCTTTCTCCTGTAGAGTGTAATCTCTTCTGTTCAGGGGGGACATCTCTCTCTCCTGTAGAGTGTAAGCTCTTATGATCAGTGGGGACATCCCTCTCTCCTGTAGAGTGTAAGCTCTTATGATCAACGGGCCTTCTCTCTTTCCTGTAGAGTGTAAGCTCTTATGGTTAGTGGGACCTCTCTCCTGTAGAGTGTACACTCTTATGGTCAGCAGGATCCTCTCTCTTTCTCCTGTAGAGTGTAAGCTCTTATGGCCAGCAGGATCTTCTTTCTCTTTCTCCTGTAGAGTGCAATGTCTTATGATCAGTGGGGTCCTCTCTTTCCTCTGTAGAGTGTAAGCTCTTATGGTCAATGGGATCCTCTCTCTCTCCTGTAGAGTGTAAGCCCTAATGGTCAGTGGGGTCCTTTCTCTCCAGTACAGTGTAAGCTCTTGTGGTCAGCGGTGTCCTCTCTCTCGCCTGTAGAGTGTAAGCTCTTATGGTCAGTGGGGTCCTCTCTCTCTCCTGTAGAGTGTAAGCTCTTATGGATAGTGGGGTCTTCTCTCTCTCCTGTAGAATGTAAGCTCTTATGGTCAGTGCAGTCCTCTCTCTCTCCTACAGAGTGTAAGCTCTTATGGTCAGTGGGGTCTTCTCTCTCTCCTGTAGAATGTAAGCTCTTATAATTAGCATAATCCTCTCTCTCCTGTAGAGTGTAAGCTCTTATGTTCCTCTCTCTCGAGGGTCTAGCTCTCCCCTCCCCATGTGTATTTTCAGAGCAATTACAAGTTTTCCAGTATTGAAATTTGTGCAAATTTATTTGCTGCAAATCAAATTCTTTGGGAAAATGTGGATCAGCGGAGAATTCAGTTTTCTAAAGATCCAGTCATAGAGGCCATGAATGACCATGTGAACTCCAGACCTGGTGATCACGTGACTGCTCTGCACACATAGGGACAGAATCTCCAAAATCCAAAGCACTCATGTTTACTTTGCCCAGCCTCTCTATACAGAGTGGGGGGATGCAGCACTCCCCTTCTAACAAAAGAGACATACCTTATCTACTCGTGTATAAGCCTACTTTTTCAGCCCAAAAATTGGGCTGAAAAGTCCCCCCCTCGGCTTATACACGAGTCATACACTTTTGTGTGAAGCGGGGGCTGTGTCCGGGGGCAGGAGGAGGCTGGAGGAGGTGGGGGAAGGCTGTAATATGAGCGGCTCGTCACGTGGAGCCCCTCATAACTTATTCATGATATGTACTGCATCCCCCGCCCATCCGCGGGGGAGCAGTGCATATCGCATTACAAGCTCCCCATCACAGTATGGCACCCCCCGCCACAGTAAGGCCTCCCCATGCTGCCGCTGCTCACTGTACAATGCATACTGTTATTAGCTCTCACCCGGCGGCGGATCACTCAGTGCATCCTGCCTCCACCCTGCGTGTCATGTGACCGGCCGGTGACGTCATCGCGGTGAGCCCCGGTCACAGGACAAGAAGCAGGAAGGAGGGAAGATGCACAGCCAGGAGCAATCCGCCGGCGGGTGAGAGCTAATAACACTGTATTTATTGTACAGTGAGCAGCGGCAGCATGGGGGGGGCGGTACTGTGAGGGGGGCGCCATACTGTGAGGGGGAGCCTGTATACCAGGGATGGGGTCCTGTATACACTGTGTTGGGAGCTGTATACACTGTGTTGGGAGCTGTATACACTGTGTTGGGAGCTGTATACACTGTGCTGAGGGCTGTATACACTGTGCTGAGGGCTGCATTGTATATACTGTGCTCGGGGCTGTATACACTATGCTGAGGGCTGTATACCTGTGCTGAGGGCTGTATACCACACTGCTGGGGGCTGTATACCTGTGCTGAAGGCTGTATACCACACTGCTGAGGACTGTATACCTGTGCTGGAGTCCACCCTCGGCTTATACGCGAGTCAATACGTTTTCCCAGTTTTTGGGGGCAAAAATAGGGGGGTCGGCTTATACACGGGTCGGCTTATACACGAGTATATACGGTAACTTTTTTATGTTTTAGTCAACATAGCCATAGAAGAGCTTGCTTTTTGCGGGACACGTTGTACTTTTGAATGACACTATTCATTTTACCATATAGTCTACTGGAAAATGGGAGGAAAAAAGTGCAATTCTACAGTTTTTCTTTTTAATTTACCCTGTTCACTATATGATAAAACTGACCTCGCTGTATAATTCTCAAGGTCAGTACGAGTTTGTAGATACCAAACATGTATAGTTTTTTTTATTGTTATTTAAATGGTAAAAAAAATAAGAAATTTGGCAGAAATAGAAAAAAAATTATAAAAAAAATTCCACTTCTTTTCTTCATTTTCTGAGAACCATAACATTTAGATTTTTGGGGATCTGGCTTATTTTTTGCATCCTGAGCTGATGTTTTTACCGATACCTTTTTGTTAAGATATAATGTATTGATCGTCCCTTATTGTATTTTATTGCAATATTGCAGTGACCAAAAAACCCAGTAATTATGGTGTTTTAATTTTTCTTGCTCCGCTGTTTGCCAATTGGATTGAATTTTATCTTTTGATTGAGATATATATATATATATATATATATATACGGTATATATATATATATATATATATAATATATATTTTTTTTTTTTTTTTTTTTTTTTTTTTTTTTTTAATTGTTTTATTTTCAATGGGGCAAAGGTTTAGTGATTTGAATTTTTGTATTTTTTTATTTTTGTTTTTTCCATTTTTTTTGCATTTTTTATAACATTATTGACACTCTGACTAACTTCTTGCATGTATGATGTTGGAAATATACAGAACAAAACAGAAGCCTTTATAAATTTATGGCCACGTCTTATTGCTCATAATGAAACTGAATGTGATGTTATAAAAAGCCATTAATATCACTAATAATAACAATTTAAGTGAATGAGGATGTTCCGGGAAACGGCAGCTGTGCACGAAATGTGTCACTTCCCTCTACACATACAGATACACTCTATATGTAGAAGTATTAGGGCACAACACTTAAAGGGAACCTGTCACCCCCCCCCCAGGGCATTTTATACTGTGCCCAGCAGGTTACACCTCATGTAAATGGGGTTCTAGTAACCCCTGTATGTGCCCAGACTGACCCCTCCCCCCACGGGATTTGCAGCTGTGGGGGCGGCAAGACATTTCTCCACCATGACCTGATACCAGCCTCCGTGACTCAATAGGAGTCCAGCTCTGGAGAGAATATAAGTTAATCTCACAGGTATGTGGGGTCAGTCTGGGCACATACAGGGGTTACTAGAACCCCATTTACATGATGTGTAACCTGCTGGGCACAGTATAAAATGCCCTGGGGGGGGGGAGGGTGACATCCAGGGTACCTGGCGGCCCTGAATGGTTCATAAAGGACAAACTCTTCCTTGCTCGATCGCCCAGTTTGCCACTAGGCCGCGCCCACTCCACTACCAACGGCCCAGCGGGAGAGCTCCCGATGCTCCTGCCTCTCAGTCCGGGCCTGGTGACAGGTTCCCTTTAAGGTTTTTTTTTACTATTAATGTGATCCCCTTTCTTTTCTCTTATCACTTTCCCAATATACTTCTGCTATCTACCCTGCTTCTATAGCTTATCTCTCCAAGGTTCGTAAATTTCTTCATTGTTGTTGTAGCTTTGATCCTTCCGGCTGCAGACCAGATTCGGACCAACTGAGCAGAGCACATTTCTGGTGGGGGCTGAGAGAAGAGTGAAGTGTAATCTGGGCATGTGTGCCCAGACTGCTGTCACTCACACAGAGACAGCCCCTCTCCTACCAGAGACGTACTCTGCCCTGTTGGTCCGATTTCTGTCTCCAGAGCAGAGGAATCAAAGACACAACAGCTGCAGCCCAGAATTGGGCCAACTGAACAGGGCACATCACTGGTGGGGGCTGAGAGGGGAGTGAAGTGTGATCTGTGCGTGTGTGCCCAGACTGCTTTCACTCACTAAGAGACTTTCCCAATAGACTTTTGCTATCCACCTTGCTCCTGTAAGCTTATCTCTAAGAGGCTCATAAATACCTTTATTGTAGTTTTCATCCTTTCAACTGCAGACCAGATTCAGACTAACTGAGCGGGGCACGTCACCGGTGGGGGCTGAGAGAAGAGTGAAGTGTAATCTGGGCATTTGTACCCAGACTACTGTCACTCACATAGAGACAACCCCGCTCCCACCAGTGACGTACCCTGTTCTGTTGGTCCGATTCCGGTTTACAGAGGGGAAGGATCAAAGCTACAACTGCAGCCCGGAATCAGAGCAACTGAACAGGGCACATCACTGGTGGGGGCTGAGAGGGGAATGAAGTGTGATCTGGGCAGACTGCTGTCACTCACTAAGACTTTCCCAATATACTTCTGCTATCCACCTTGCTCCTGTAAGCTTATCTTTAAGAGGCTCATAAATACCTTTATTGTAGTTTTGACCAGATTAGGACCAACTGAGCAGGACTCGTTACTGGTGGGTCCTGAGAGGAGAGTGAAGTATGATCTGGGCATGTGTGACCTCCAGTTTCATGGCTGGTGTTGAAGCTTCCCAAACCGAATTGGGGCTGACACCCCTTCTGCAACTAGCTCCTCTGGCCAGCTTGATCAGCCTGCAGTAGATTTGTGTCCTCGGGCCTGGGACTAGCACCTAACTCCACATGTAATACTAGCTTCCCCAGCTGCCCGACTGGATTCCACTAGAGCTCCTTCTTCCTACTACCACTAACCTAACACCTCCCTCCATCCAGTAGGTGGGGACTGCCCTGAATGAGGGTTTCTTCCACCCAGCACTTCCCTGGCATGGAGTTTGGAATGTGTTGGATGCAAATGGGGGTCTCGGCAAACCTTTCTCCTCCCACCTCTGTGCATGATATCATAAATGTGAAATGCATGCTATACCATTACCGACATCCAGACCGCAGGGGCACCACATATAACATCCGGCCTCTCGTCACCCAGTTTATAACATCCAGCCCCTTGCTTCCAATGTATAACCTTCAACCCCTCGCCCTCTCCCCCCTGGTGTATAACCTCTTGTCCGCTGCTGTGCCATCTGACTCTACATCCATGTGACAGAGCGACCAACAAGGTCCTGTAATAGGAGCCACCGGGATAAATTGCCCCAAAGGTGCCCAAGGACCTAAATAATAACATTCAGGTTTTTTATTGCCCCATTGCCCTTGGTGTATAACATCCAACCTCTCAGTGTAAAACATCCGGCCTACCAGTGTATAACATCACTCCCCCGGTGTATAACATATGTTTCCATGCTGTGCCATCTGCCTTTACATCCATGTGACAGAGAGGCCGGTGGTGCAGAGCTCACTGATATCAGCAAGATCCTGTGTTAGGAGCCACCAGGGTAACAAGTCCATTAAGGACATCTCTTCCTTCCTGTAAATACCCTCATCTCCCAAATGATAATATTAAGGAATCGCAGCAACTGAGCCATGAAGTGGAGACCCTATAACATTACAGAGCGGGGGGCCAAGTGGTGAGAAGCAGAGGACAGAAAACTCCCCACTGCTCTGCTGACTCCATAACTACAGAGTCCAGACCTCCTCTGGTAATATTAGCACTAACAATGTGTCTGCCGGGATCTTCATGGCCGAGCAGCTGCAGCTGTACATCACCAAGCACAATGCCAAGAGTCGGGTGGAGCGGTGTAAAGCTGTACATGACCACGCACAATGCCGAGCAGCTGCAGCCGTACATCACCAAGCACAATGCCGAGAGTCTGGTGGAGCGGTGTAAAGCTGTACATCACCAAGCACAATGCCGAGAGTCGGGTGGAGCGGTGTAAAGCTGTACATCACCAAGCACAATGCCAAGAGTCGGGTGGAGCGGTGTAAAGCTGTACATCACCAAGCACAATGCCAAGAGTCGGGTGGAGCGGTGTAAAGCTGTACCTCACCAAGCACAATGCCAAGCAGCTGCAGCTGTATATCACCAAGCACAATGCCGAAAGTCGGGTGGAGCAGTGTAAAGCCGTACATGACCAAGCACAATGCCGAGCAGCTGCAGCCGTACATCACCAAGCACAATGCCGAGAGTCTGGTGGAGCGGTGTAAAGCTGTACATCAGCAAGCACAATGCCGAGAGTCGGGTGGAGCGGTGTAAAGCTGTACATCACCAAGCACAATGCCAAGAGTCGGGTGGAGCGGTGTAAAGCTGTACATCACCAAGCACAATGCCGAGCATTGGATGGAGCTGGGTAAAGCCATACATCACCAAGCACAATGCCGAGCATTGGATGGAGCTGGGTAAAGCCATACATCACCAAACAGAATGCCGAGCATTGGATGGAGCTGGGTAAAGCCATACATCACCATGCACAATGCCGAGCATTGGATGGAGCTGGGTAAAGCCATACATCACCAAACACAATGCCAAGCATCGGATGGAGCGGTGTAAAGCCGCCACCACGGGACTCTGGAGGATACATGTTCTGTCCAATGACGGATCACACTGCTCTATCTGTGTCTGATGGAGGAGTCAGAGTATGCCAAAAACAGGCACAGTTGAGAACAAGGAAATATACAAAGGTTAGAATAATACTTCCTTATTACTACTGAAAAATAGAAGGAACAGACAAAGTCAATAATGAAGCAGCAGGTAACGGCCGGGGGTTACTTCCCGCTGATTGCATATCTTCCAACGTGTCTATTTTTTCCATAGGTTCCACATGAATCTACCAGAAAAATAAGCCTTGTTATAAAATGTGAAACACACGGAGTACAGGGTGAGCGTATGGCCATTACATCACAGATCTGTATAACAGGGAACCATAAAAGCACAATATAAGGGAGACGTCAACCCAGCCCAACCTGTTCTCCAACAGTGCTGATCCGGCAAGTGGCAAAATCCCCCAGAGGCACGAGCCACTCACTCCATAAATACTCTTCCTGACTCAAAATACAGAAAAAAGTTTTGAACACGTCAGCAATTTTCTAAGTAAATCTATTTCTAAAGGTGCTATTGACATTAATTTATCACCAGATGTCGGTAACAACCTATCCAATCTAAACATTAATTAAGTTATGTGTAATAATAAGAAATGACACAGGGAAAAAGTATTGAACACATGAAGAAAGGGAGGAGGAAAGTCCTGACACCAGCTGAAATCTATGAGTAGTTAGAAAGTATTGCTACCCCTTAATGAAAAATAATACCAGCTGGTTCAACTGAACACCTGTAAAAAAGTGTCTCATTGTCAAGGTGCCACACAAGAAACATCTCATGATAGGTAAAACCAGTGAGCTGTCTCAAGACCTTTTCAAAACATACTGATGGCATTGGTTACAGAAGAATTCATACAGGCAAAGAAATCAAACCATAGATGTCCATAAGTTATGTCATGTGTAATAATGAGATATGGCACAGGGAAAAAGTATTGAAATATATTTAATAATGCCCACAAAATCCTATTTTGAGCCAATGATTTATGGGTACGTCAGACGTCATGAAGTTGTTAAATGTAGGAGTCAATTCTGACAGTGGCATATCAGTGGAATAGGACCGGCATGTGACCATTGTGACAACCAACCTCGCCTGAACATCTCTATCTCTCCCCTATGATGCAATTGCAGTTCTAAGTCTCCTAAGGGAACTAAAAAGGAAAGTAGAAATGAAGAAAAACAGCTTTCAAAATAAGACACACACACGCATGTATACAGCTGTAGCACACAGCATTGCCCCGTATAGCATCAAACTGTTCACAGCTATAACAAATCAAGAAAGATTGGATGGTTTAAAAAACAATTATTTTGCACATAAAAGTCACAAAGTAAATAGGCCTCCTGTTGTATACAGAAAGCTGTGTACGGCGTCCTGTTGTATACTGGGTGCTTTGTGCGGCCTCCTGCTGTATACTGGGGGCTGTGTGCGGCCTCCTGTTGTATACTAAGGGTTGTGTGCAGCCTCCTGCTGTATACTGGGTGCTGGATGTGACCTCCAACTGTACACTGGGGGCTGTGTGTAGCATCCTGCTGTATACAGGGGTTGTGTGTGGCTTCATGCTGTATACTTGTGGCCTCCTGCTGTATACTGGGGGTTGTGTGTGGCCTCCTGCGGTATACTGGGGACTGTGTGCGGCCTCCTGCTGTATACTGGGGGCTGTGTGTGGTCTCCTGCTGTATACTGTGGGCTGTGTGCAGCGTCCTGCAGTATACTGTGGGCTGTGTGCAGCCTTCTGCAGTATACTGTGGGCTGTATGCAGCCTCTTGCTCTACACTGAGGGCTGGGTGTGGCCTCCTACTGTATACTGGTGGTGTGTGTGGCATCCTGCTGTATACAGGGGCTGTGTGTGACTTCATGCTGTATACTTGTGGCCTCCTGCTGTATACTGTGGCTGTGTGTGGTCTTCAGCTGCATACTGGGGGCTGTGTGTGGCATCCTGCTGTATACAGGGGGCTGTGTGTGGCCTCCTGCAGTATACTGTTGGCTGTGTGCAGCCTCTTGCTCTACACTGGGGGTTGGGTGTGGCCTCTTACTGTATACTGGGGGCTGTGTGTGGCCTCCTGCTGTATACTGGGGCTGTGTGTGGCCTCCTGCTGTATACTGGGGGCTGTGTGTGACACAAAGCAAAGATGTGTCTTAGTCACTTTGGTGTCTGTGTGGCTGCTGCTTCCCTGACAGTTATGTCCCAGTGTGTGCCATTTTCCAGACGTCCTTTCCTTTGGCAGCTTCCCTGAATGTTTCACAGAATGCATAAGCTGTGTTATACTATGATCGTCCTTTGTTGCCTAGAGCAATCAATCAGACGCTGAACTGTGATTTGTTGCTATAGGTCTCCTAATAGAAATCCAGGCCAACTGTCAAAACATCCAAGGATGTGTCTATTAGCTCACACACACAAACAGTAAATAAGCCTTTTCGTTGGTGACTGTAAAGTACAGGGTTAAAATTTCACCTTAAAACATAATCTATGACGTTCCCTGAATCAAATAGGGCGTCTGTGGAAAATATTGTGTTTGTAGATGGGACAGTGCGGATTCCTTTAATGGACATACATGCAACGGTCGTAAGGACCAGGGTACTCGGACACTCTGGGGGTATCAGTCTGTTCAGTAATCACAGTGGCAACCCCAGAGGCCGTGGCCCTGACCGAGCATGAAAATGGAATATTTACAGGGGATTATTAAAGATTATTCGTGATGCAATCTGTGGATTCTGGTCAGAAGGATCAGCGCTGCTTGTGGTGAACCCTGGGGCAAAGATGTAGTGGCAGCTTAGGTGTATCACTCCCCACGGACAGAGCGAGTCCCCAGAATTTAGTATTACAGTCTGTGTGGATGATGGTGGTAGTTGTGGTGCAGGGAAGCGCAGAAGGAGTGGACAGGTACAGGAATTGCAGTTCTTTCCAGTCTCTTTACTTGCAGCTTAGTTCGGTGCCAACCCAGCTGGGATTCTGTGCTCTTCCAGTGTGCGGCTCGACCAGCCCTCAAATAGTACAGGAACACTCTGCTGAGACGCCTTTCATAAGCCTTTCGTTGCTGCCTTGTTCTCTGTACTGATCTTTCCGCCTTCCTTCCCCTGCGTCTTTGTGCTATGAGTCCCAAGGCAGGCGACTGTGGGCCCTGTCGAGCAACGGCCTGGCACATCCTCTTGACACTCTGAAGTCACTGTGCCTGGGAGTGTACACAGGGTTGGCCACTGCACTTGCAATCCAGTAGCCTCCAGTTCCCTGGCTTGAACATACAGTCTTCACACCAGCTTGGGGCCGGTCCCCTCATGCACATACTTTACCAACAAAGGCGGCTGTAGATTCCGAGTCCCTCTGGCCAGGGTTCCGTGGCGACCTACCAACTGGTCCCACTCTGCCCCAGCTCTAGCCTCCCCTAGAACTCCGTCTTGATGCTTCTTTTTCCTCGCTCTCCAGTTAACTGTGTTCCCACCCCCTAAACTATTAATTCCTTCAGCTAGCAGATGGGGACTTCCCTCTGGAGGGGTTTCTTCCGCCCATCATCTCCTTGCCTGGAGTTGGGAATGGTGTTGGGTGTAGGATGATGTGTCTCAGGTTTGCGTCACCTGTGGATTAGGTGCATTATCACTTTGGCGACCAAGACGCATGGACGCCACATAAACACATACACATGCATGCATACATATACATACACTTACACTGTTACAATATTGGGATTCCGTCTAATTTTCACCATTCTGGGAATACTTTTTATGTGTGTTTTATGGTAAAATGAAGCGTGTCCTTCAAAACTACAACTTCCTGCAAAAAACACAAAAAACCTTTATACAACTTTGTTGATGGAAAGTAAATATGGATCTTGGAAGAATGAGAAGAAAAATGGAAGCAAAAAAAAAGAAAAATGTTCTAATGAACAAGGGGTTAAAATCTATTGGATCAATTTTTTCACCGGCAGACAATCATTCTATGTCCCGGCTCGATCATCTTGACTTTCCAGATTGTCTAGTGTTTGCTCTAGTTGTCTGCTCGAGGTATTACATACCGCGCATTCCTCAATGGTACGATGATCCGTGATAATCTGCTGTAGTCTACATGTTTACCATGAGGGTGAATGAGAATATTGGATGTAATGAATCGAAGGGCATAAACCTTCATAAATGAGGCACACCCATTATCAAAGTCCAACCACAAAGCAATGACAATGAGAAGCTATACCTGAAACTGTTTGTATTCATATACTAAGGAAGACCAGATGTGAACCCATGGGATGGTCACAATGACCACAAGACGGATATATTTACACTCGTTAAAAAAGAACCTTCTACTGCTAGTTGGAAACCATCAACAAGTTTCTGTTGACCGAGGTTTTGTTTTACGAGTACAAGCGCTACAGATCAAAAGCTTGGGCCCACCTCCTCTTCCAATGGTTTCCTTGTTCTTCTTCTTGGGCACATTAAGATTCAGACTGAAACCATGATGGAATACTTATGACACAGAGAATGGGTTAATCTTTAGCGTCCTAAAAGCTCCCAACCTCCTTTTACACTATTCCCCCCCCCCCCTTGGAAATTCTCTACAGCTGCTTCATCAGGTCAAGACCTGGAATGGCTTTTAATGAACAGGTCCCCATGGCAGGAATCCATTTGTGGGATAACTGGCCATCAGAAGGTGTTTGTGATCATTGTATTATTTTTGGCTACAAAAGATGCACTAAGGCTTATTTTTAGGGGATGTCTTATATTTTTTTTATTGGCATCAGTGATTGGAACATGTGATAATGACAAAAGAGTATTCACCCTCTTACTTCACCTCACCTCCTTGTGTTGGTATCAGTAATTGGATCGTGTGTACATGGCAAATGAATATTCACTGCCTTCCCACACCCACAATACTTCCCACCCCTCTGTGTCAATGTCAGTGAATGGAACATGTGTTAATGCAAAAAGAATATTCACCCTCTTACTCCACCACATAATCCTGCCCACTCCTTTGTGCTGGTATCAGTGATTGGTACATGTGTACATGCCAAATGAATATTCACTGCCTTCCCCCACCCACAATACTTCCCACCCATCTGTGTCAATGTCAGTGATTGGAACATGTGTTAATGCAAAAAGAATATTCACCCTCTTACTCCACCACATAATCCTGCCTATCCCTTTGTGTTGGTATCAGTGATTGGATCGTGTGTACATGGCAAATGAATATTCACTGCCTTCCCCCACCCACAATACTTCCCACCCCTCTGTGTCAACGTCAGTGATTGGAACATGTGTTAATGCAAAAAGAATATTCACCATCTTTTCCCGCCCATGATCTTGCCCGCCATTCTGTACCAGATTCAGTTATTAGAACGTGTATTAATGGCAAATGGATATTCACCCCTTTCCTCCACCCATAATACTGCCCCATGTGCTGGCATCAGTGATTGGAACATGTGTTAATGGAAAAAGACTATTAACCCTTTTTCCTGCCCATAATCCTGCCTCTCCTCTGTGACCCCATCAGTGATTGGAACGTGTGTTAATGCAAAAGAATATTCACCCCCTTCTCATAAGCCTGGCACACCTCTGTGACAGCATCTGTGATTGGAACATGTGTTAATGGAAAGAATATTCACCCTCTTTCCCTGCCCATAATACTGCCCACGCCTCAGTGCCAGCATCAGTGATTGGAACACGTGTTAATGGCAAAATAATATTAATTCCCTTTTCCCACCTGTAATCCTGCCCACCCCTCTGTGTCGGCATCAGTGATTGGAATCTGTGTTAATAGTAAATGGATATTCAACCCGTTCCTCCACCTATAATCCTGCACACCCCTCTGTGCCACCACCAGTGACTGGAACGTGTATTAATGGAGAAATAATATTTACCCCCTTAACCCAGCCACCCCACTGCATCGGCATCAGTGATTCAAACTGCCATGTTACTGCCTGAGGATCGCATCACAATCTTCAGACTGGATGGCGGCTCTCTTGACCTTAGTGTGATAGCTGCTAACAAATATACGATGTCACACTTAGATCAGGAGAGTCACCGGTGATGCGATGCTCAGGCAATAATAGGGTAACGTGCCTAAGCCCTATATCAGTATACTAATATAGAGATTATTATATCCAGGGGCTGGCTGGTAGGTCTTGCCCTGGGGGCAGTCTACTTCTTCCAGGCTGAGCCCAAGTGAGGACCAGGGGAGAGAGGATAGGGAAAGGGGTGCTATCGGTGCAATCTGGGTGAAGAGCAGTGGGTGGGGGCTGCCACTCACCGGCCTCCACCACGCTACCTGCCGTGGGCTGCCGCCCACTTCACGGGTCCCGCTGTCACTGCTGCGCAGCCCCTATCATTACAGGGGGCGACCCTAAGCAGGGTAATACCACCGGCCTGGGGGGCAAATGCCTCCCTGTCACCTAGGCCAGTCCACCCCTGATTATATCTATATATTATATCTAATATATAGATATTATAGAGATACTCTATTATTAGAGATATTGTAAGCATATTCCAAAAAGCCCGAAAAATCTTGCTAGGACTTATTTTTGGGGTAGGCTTTATCTTTGGGAAAACACACCTCCATATGGTGCCAAGCTGTATTCTGCAGCTGTTCTATGTCAAATATGGCAAGAATCACTCATCTAAGTAAAGATAAACAGCGATCCATCATGTTTTAAAACATGAAGGTCAGTCAGTCATTCAGGAAAATTGCTAGGAACTTGAAGATATCAAGTACAATTATGAAAACCATCAATTGTTATGATAAAACTGCCTTTCATGAGGACCACTCATGGAAAGAAAAAACAAGATGTACCTCTGCTGCAGAGGATAAGTTCATCAAAGTAATCAGACTCAGAAACTGGTAATTAACAGCACCTTAGGAAAAAGCTGTCATTAAAGATGCACAGAGATCAAGTAGCAGACACATCTCATGATCAAGTGACCAGAGGAGACTGTGAAAAATTAATCTTTATGTTCAAATTGCTGCAGAGAAACAACTACTGAGGATCACAAACAAGGGCAGACTTGTTTCGGTCAAGCAACATAAAGACTGGACATTAGATCAGTAGTGACTTGTACTGAGGTCTGATGAGTCAGAATGGGAGATTTTTTGTACCATACATAATGCAGAAAAGGTGAGCAGATGGCTACTACATGTCTGCTGCCTACCACGAAGAAAGGCACAGGAAGTGTGGTAGAATGGGGGTGCTTTACTGTTAAAACTGTTGCCGATTTATTCAAAATTCAAGACATATTACCCAACATGGCTACCACAGCAGTCTGCAACCATCGTCATCACATCGGGATTGAGCTTAGTGGGACCATCCATTGTGCTGCCTTGTGACCCAAAACACCTCCATGCAAATACAAGGTCTATGTAACCAAGTAGTGGGATGAAGGCTGCATTAGAGGACATGGCCTCCACAACAATAACCCAACCTCAACCCAACTGAGGTGGATAGAGTTGAGTTGCATGTAGAGCAAAGTCAAAACAGTCAACAAATGTTCAGCCCCTTAGGGAACTCCTTCAAGACTCCTTCAAGCACTTTATCCTTCCAGCAGAGCTAGGGTGGCGCTATAGTTAATCATTATATTACAGACCTCTATTGCCATCTTGTAGAACATTAAATCATTGGCCATCATAGCCATAGTGTTTATTGGGCGGTATTGGTGAAGAAAGCAATCGGCAAGAACTTAGGTGACTTATTTTCCCTTTGTGGAGAAACAGGTTAGTGTGGATTGCAGTACTTGACATTTCTAGTGCATAGTTGAACATTATTATTATTAAACGATGCAGGCGCTGGAAATTGATGCATATAAATTAACCTGGCCCTTGACATGCAACTATGCAGCTATCATGAAACTATAACTTCTTAAAATCTGCCTTATCATACACCTACTACTAATACAAGGCCTTCTGCACACAACCAAATGTGTATCTAAGTAGGAAGTCTCCTACATTCACGAGATCTAGAAGACCTTCATTTGTCTTGTGATCATGCCTGCTATGCTTACAGAGTGGACCCTATGTGTAGTCACAACTTTGGCGACTGGAGCAGCTAAGTCGCCTGCAACAATGACCGGCAAGTGCAGTGCCAGCCGGGTCTTGATGCCACAACAGCTGGCACCAGTGGTCTGTTCTTACCGACAAGGCAATAGTCTATGGATAGATACGGCCAGAGTCTGCCATAGGCAGAGGCAGACTGTAGCTGACAGGTGTAGGCTGTGGCAAGCTGTAGAAGACTCTAACAGGCAGGTGCAGGCCATGAAAGGTGCAGAGAGGTGTACACAGGTACAGGCTCTGGCAGGCAGGAGTGGCAAGGTCTCGGATGAGAAAAACGTTAGCAGAGGACACTGGTGTAAAGCACAGGTTTCATGTATCTAAAGAATGACCACATTGCTCAGGCACCTCCAAGAGGATGGAGGCACCTTAAATGCATAGTGTATCGTCTACTGGCCCTTTAAATTTCATAAGAGTTTTGCGTGTACTGTCCAAGCACATTCCCAAGAGACCTGTTCAGAGGACATAGGCCCTTGGAGCCAAAGGACACAGCCGGGGAGCAAGCAGAAGGTGCAAGACCAGACCGCAGGCAGGGTGAGTATAGGGCTGAAGCAGGGCCAGGCAATGGGCAGAAGTTAAGGATGTCCAGGCAGGCAAGCATGCATCAGATGCCGGTCTCCCTGTCACATGGAGACTGTGATTATGGGGTCGGTCGTTACAATGCCAATTTGAGTGAAAACTCAAACTAGTCAATCCCTTTAACTCCTTAATAAAACAGTCATTTTTCATTTTTTCTCCCTTCTTTGTAAAGTGATAATTATTTTTTGTTTCTTACTTACTGTCATGACAGGGGAGGAAACACAAAATAAGGTAAAAAACACAGAAAAGGTAATAGGAGGCTCGACGACAGGGAGCGGGGATAGGGGTGACCACTAAACACTCACATGAGACTTAATCCTGCACTCTCTATCATACGTAACTGGGTCTTTCCCTCTGTGAATGATCATATGCCTGAGTCCTGTCTGACCCTGTGCTAGCCCTGGCTAGTAGATAGGGCAGAAAGACGCTACTCTTAAAACTGCGATAAGACAACATGCAGAGAGAGAGAAATGGGCATAAAACAACAAGCAGAACTCCATCACTTCCACAAGCACAACTTCTGCTTGGGAGGTCAGCATAGAAGAACTATAACTGGCACCTGGAGGTTCAGCATAGAGGAACTATAAATGGCACCTGAGGGTCAGCATAGAGGAACTATAACTGGTACCTGGGAGGTCAGCATAGAGGAACTATAACTGGTACCTGGGAGGTCAGCATAGAGGAACTATAACTGGTACCTAGGAGGTCAGCTTAGAGGAACTATAATTGTCACCTAGGAGGTCAGCATAGAGAGGCTGTAACTGGCACCTGGGAGGTCAGCATAGAGGAACTATAACTAACATCTGGGAGGTCAGCACAGAGGATCTATAACTGGCACATGGTAAGGAAGGAGTAGTGAGGAGTAAGGAGTGAGTTTAAAAAATGAAAGGGAGTGGTGGAAAGCAAGCAGCTGAGATTAGAGGTGGGGAATCTCAGCGGGATCAAAAACGAACTCTTAACCCTTTCAATACCAAATGTAAATAATTCCACTCAACAAATGCATTTATTCACTTATTTAGCACTATTAATTCCACAGTGCTTTACATACATCAGCAATACTGTCCCCATTGAGGCTCACAATCTAAACATCCTATCAGTATGTGTTTGGAGTGTGAGAGGAAGCATACAAACTCTTTGCAGATGTTGTCCTTGGTGGTATTTGAATCCAGGACTCTAGTGCTGCAAGGCTGCAGTGATAACCACTGATCTACCATGCTGCCCACTTTTGTTAATTGCCAGGCAGATTCTTGTCATTTGCTAAATCTTCTAATCCCTGATACGATAAAAGTCTCAGTCTGTCTTCACACCATGATTTTTGCCATCATGTTCTGTTTGTTTTTAAAAGAACAGAACAGGATATTTTTTAGCCTCCCATTTGTCCCTATGGTGCTGGATTTGTCATAAATAGCCATCCAGTTTTTTTAATTCAGCCCTTGATTCATTTCTGTCCTGTTTTTTCCAGGATCCAGAATCGGAGACTTCTCTGATTTTTGTCTCCAGTGGAAAAATCTGACCAAACTAGACAGAAACGAATCTGGACCCATCCGGCGCCTATAACATGGGAGTCTATGGGTGCCGGATCCGTTAAAAAATAGGATTGTTTCCTGGATAGGATTTTTACACAGTGCATGCTCTGAAATCCTGCCGTCCAAGGTTCAGCACCATGGACAGCAGCATTTCATGCACAGGCTAGGAATTCAGCAGACTTCAGGACCATGGACAGCGGCAGAATAACAAATTCGACAAAAAACAGTATCCGGGACCATATTTGGCAACACTTTTCTGAACATCCTGTCCTGTCCGTTTGTGTCCGGGTGCTCGTGCAAAAAACAGGATCCACCCAGACAGACTAAAACCGCGGCGTGAAACCAGCCTCAGCTAGATGCGGCACACTTGTGACACCTATGTAAAGGAGGAACAGTTGAATAATTTTCCATGCCTGAAGTAAGAATGTCTCAAACAAGGAAAAACCTGATATTTAGATATCTTCCTGGTTTATCTGGTTTCATGCTGTGACTACAAGTCAATCTTCAGTTATTAATGTAATTTATCCATTGTGATCTTTGCACTCCTGAACAGCAGGTGGACTTTTGGCAATCATTTAACTATGATGTTAAGACAATATAGCAACTGATATGCAATGATGAAAGTTGACATTGAGTAGATATCACTTTTTTACTTTCATATGCAGTTTTGTAGTTGTGATACCTTTTAATAGCTAACAAAAATGAAATAAATGTTACAAAGTGAGCTCTTGAGACTGCTTACGTCTCTTCATCAGGCATGGTATAATGGTATAACAGAAGCAGTCTCAAGAGCTTATTTTGTAACATCATACCTTTAAATGGTTATAAAAAATAATGATGTTACAAAGCAAGCTTTCGAGACTGCTTACGTCTATTCATCAGGCATGGTATAAAGTACATCTATGGAACTAAAAGATCTTCTGTTATACCATGTCTGATGAAGAGACGTAAGCAGTCTCAAAAGCTTGCGTTGTGACATCATTATTTTTGATAGTCATTTAAAGGTATGATGTTAAGTAAGGTCTTGAGACTGCTTCTGTTATACCATTTTAGAATGCCTGATGAAGAGACATAAGCAGTCTCAAGAGCTAACTTTGTAATATCATACCTTTTAATGTCTAAAAATAATATAGTGATGATGTTACAAAACAAGTTCTCGAGACTGCTTACATCTCTTCATCAGGCATGGTATAACAAAATATTTGAAGAAACACAAATACATACACATTTGTGTTTAGTCAAATACATTGTTATACCATGCCTCATGAAGAGACGTAAGCAGTCTTGAGGGCTTGTTTTGTAACATCATCACTATATTATTTTTAGACATTAAAAGGTATGATGTTACAAAGTTAGCTCTCGAGACTGCTTATGTCTCTTCATCAAGCATGGTATAACGTACATCTATGGAACTAAAAGATCTTCTGTTGTACCATGACTGATGAAGAGACGTAAGCAGTCTTGAAAGCTTGCTTTGTAACATCATTATTTTTGACAGCCATTTTAATTGTGTGATGTTACAAAGTAAACTCACGAAAATGCTTGCATCTCTTCATCAGGCATGGTATAACAGAAGCAGTCTCGAGAGCTTACTTTGTAACATCATAGCTTTAAATGGCTATCAAAAATAATGATGTTACAAAGCAAGTTTTCAAAATTGCTTTTATCTCATCAGGCATGATATAACATACATCTATGGAAGTAAGAGACCTTCTGTTATACCATGCCAGATGAAGAGAGGTAAGCAATCTCAAAAGATTGCTTTGTAACATCATTCCTTTTCTTTGTTAGCCACTAAAAGGTATCACAACTACAAGATTATTATTTTGTTTCTACCACTGAGAGCAATCAATATTTTTTCAACTGGCTAAGGCTACTATCACATCCCAATTTTTGAGAATCCGTGGCTATCCGTTGTAAAACGGATAGCCATGGATCCTATTTGGCCCCGATGTATCCCTATGGGCACGGATTGGTCCGGCATGGCCATCATATTGTGTCCAAATTGTAACAAATCCGATTGTGTCCGATTTTTCGCCGTACCTAGAATCAGTGACTGCTTCAATTTTGGGCACAGCAGACCAAATTGGACACAATCGAATCCGGCGCGCTCCGCAGCAAATAACATGGGGGCATATGGAGCGTGGGTCTAGGAAACAACAGAATCATTTCCAGCATGCTCAGTACACTAAAGCTGCTCTTTACCATGTAATTTCAATTTCACAATGTATATGCATACATTGCGGAAGTGAAGCAAGTGTTAAAAATAAAAAAATAATTCCTCATCTCTCTGGTGAGTGTTCCGCGATGTGCGGCATCCAGCTCCGAAGGCTTAAGGACCTAGATCAGCTGACTGGGTGGGGTGGGGCAACCCACTCAGTTGATGCAGTCATGTGACTGATTAGCTGATCGTTTTGCCCCGCCCGCGCTGGTCAGCTGATCTGGGTCCTTAAGCCTTCGGAGCTGGATGTTGCACATCGCGGAACACTCGCCGGAGAGCTGAGGATTTTTTTTATTTTTAACACTTGCTTCACTGCCGCAATGTATGTATGTACTGTACATTGCGAAAGTGAAAGTGCCCGGCTTGCCTGCACTTTGCAGGCTCGGGCTCCTCCCAGCTCTTTCTGTAAAAATCACAGACCCGGACACAGAAATGGCATTCGGAGGCCACATCCGATCCTGTCCTTTCCTGTCCGTGGGGTCCTGCAATAAACTGGATCCCCACGGACAGGAAAAGATTGTCATGTGAAAGTAGCCTAACACGGTGCCAAAACTTTTCTGCAGTGTAGCACAATGTATCAATCCATGTGGAACCATGTATGGAGATATTTATAGGATTAATGCTTGTAGAAGAGAGAGTACCTCCTTGATGTGCCATGCAACCATTTCTTTTGTCTTATTCTTCTTTTGTCTGATATAATTCTTTCCTTCTTTTTTTGTTGTTTCAGGAGGAACCTCACTAAGCTGTCCCTAATCTTCAGTCACATTCTGTGTGAGCTCCGAGCCTTGTTCCCCGGGGGCCGCTTTCAAGGAAATTCGTATCGGATTACAAAACTTGAGGCGTCTAAATTCTGGGCACAAACATTTGGAGCAAGGTAATCGTGTGATGTGAAATGCTTTACATTTTTTTTCTAAAGGTAACGCATTTGGTACGATTTCAGCACAATACAATATATCGGTTGTCCCAGAAATTCAATGCAAATCAAATGACTAAAAGAGATAATTTTTGGACTTCCAGACATTTAACTAGGGCTGTCTACCCCATAAAGTGTGCATGTAAAAAACAAGTGTTATACTATGCTTTACTAGTAGATTTTTGCATCTATATATGCCACAATAACAAAATACCCTGTAGCAGGTTCATTTCTTATTACATAATTTTTGAGAAAGTTGTTGAATTTTGTTGAAAAAATAAAAACAAGCTTGAAAGCAAGAAAACATTTAGCTTTGCATTTCTGTTTCACTGGTCCCATTTGAAAACCATTTGCACCACTCCTACAGTGCAGCCTACTGCCACATTTTGCTTTCTACAGTATATCTGTGATGCTGGTCACAAGTAATAACTAGACTCAGAGGAGCAGAAAACTAACTGAAATAAATGGAAAGTAGATATAACAATTATACTACGTACTAAAGAGATATCATAGCAATCCGCAGTCAGGTCCAGGAAATGGTGCAGTACAGCAAAGGGTTGAAAGCCAAATCCAATTCAAACCGAAGTCAGGAAACCGGAGAGACAGAAACAGAGTACATAGGTACAAAACAGAAAGTGAAGTCAGGTCACTAGCAAAGGGTTAAATCCAGGTAAGAAACAAAGTCAGGCAGGGTCTGGTTCAGACCAGGGGCGAACCTACCATGGTGCAGCTGGTTCAGCTACACCAGGGCTCCGACCGGCTAGGGGGCCCCTCAAGCCTGCAGGAGGGCCCCCATAACCCGCTGTCTGAGGAGAGGAGGGTCAGGCAAGGGAAGCAGGAAGCTTCCTGCTTCCCTTGCCTGATCCCACCTCTCCTCTCCTCTGCCCCACTGCCGCCCTGGCTCCCAGGAATGCATGCATTCAGTGCAGGTAGGAGAGCCGCATCACCAATAACCGCACCCCCCCCCCGCTCCTCGCCGACGGCCGCCAGCACCCCCCCTGCTCCTCGCTGACAGCCGCCAGCACCCGCCCCATAACCCCCCTCCCCCCCCCGCCCCTCACCGACGGCTGCCAGCACCCAACCCCCCCCCTTGCTCTTCACCATGGCTGCACCAGGGCCCTCTGTTCTCAAGGTCCACCACTGGTTCAGAACATAAAGAGATCAAGTCCTACACAGCCAAAAGCAAATGTACAATTGACCCAGAGCAGAGCTGCAAGCTAGGTTAAATAGTCTCTTAATTAAGTAAGCTGAATTCAGGTGATTGAGGCACAGAGCCAGCCCAGCCTGACATTCTCCACAAACCTAGAATAACACAAGCAATGTGGAGATCAAGGCAATATCAATATCTAGCTTCCTAGAATGTCCTAAAATATCCTTTTTGGCAATGGTTGAGTAGTTAGGGTTTCAAAGATTGTCAACAAATTAATTATGGTGTTATGCAAAACGTATGGTAAAGGAAAAGTTGTATTGGAAATGGACAATATAGTGTGATAGCGTAAGAAAAATCTACAACATGGCTCAGAACATGGGAGCCGCTAACAGCAGTGGACTTATCAACCTGGGTCTGGGACTGCAATGATGTAAAGTTTTCTCCGCTCAACTGACAATTGCGTGATCATGAAGTAAGTAGTGATTCACCAACCGATGTGTGGTACTACTGACAACTTGTGATCAAGTCATCCAGGTGCGTCACTGCTTCCTCTGATTTTGATTAGGAACGGTATTCCCTGTTGACTGGAGTGATTTTCATTTCACCAAGTTGCAGGCGTCACTGGGATGGCGCTGGATGAAAATCCACACGTCCTCACTCCCTGGATGACCAACCACCCACTTCCTTCTAGATGCTGCCTTCACCGCCTTCCTTGAGTCCGTGTACTGCTGTCAAAGTGCAGCCTGAAGCAGCAGAGTCCTTTTACTATGACATAAGCTTCATCTACCAAAAGATCCATTTTTATTTCTTATGAACATAATTACCAAAACCATGGAGTCAAAAGGAAGATAAGGCGACCTCTTGTGGACAGTGGTTAGTACTGCAGACAACAATGTTCTCAATATCCATGCAGTATGCTAATATAAAAACATAACAATAGCTGATGAACGATTGTTAATGTTAACGGTTCGGCATATTTCCCATAACCTCAAAGGAAAAACGCCTAAAAGTCCAAGTGGAAAGAACATGGGGAAAGGTGACACATGATAACATAAATGGCTATTTTGCTGATTATGCTTTATTTTGGCAAACATACTACTCATATATTTTGCAGGTGTTTTGTGAGATGGGAGGAGTTCAGGGACGGGCTTCATTCTGTACATCCCATTGGAGATGGACCTCTGGAGTCCGCTCTTCGCACGACGATGGACCTTACGTGTAGCGATTACATTTCAGTTTTTGAGTTCGACGTCTTCTCTCGTCTATTTCAGGTAAATTTTTATTTGAAGAACATAACTAGAACCAGGGACTTCTTTTTGAAGATAAACAGATCTACCCTAGTCCATAGACCAGTATTGTAACCAATCCCAGTTACATTCCATAAGGCTGAACTGCAATACCAAACATTGCCTATGCATGAAGGTGGCGCTGTTTGGGTGAAATCTGAGCTTTCTACATAATCTCTTCAATAATCATTGAAATTCATTGACTATTGTCTCTTCTCTGCTTTGGTGACCCACCATGCTTCCTAAAAATTCTTCTAAATGTGATACATTTGCTTTTTTTTTACTTGTTTCCCTAGCCATGGGAAACTTTACTCCAGAACTGGATGTTGCTGGCTGTCACTCATCCTGGGTACATGGCGTTCCTAACTTACGATGAAGTCAAAGATCTTCTAAAGAGTCAAATCCACAAACCTGGCAGGTGAGGCAACGTCTGCATTGTTGATTGACGCAAAAAAATGGTGGAAAATTATCTTTACAGACCTATAATATATATGCAGAGTAGAAAGAAATCAGCGCTTCAACAGGTCCAATATGATATTATATTATATGGTATTGGACCTGTTGAAGCGCGCTGATTGCGTGAAAAAGTTGATTGTTGTCCGGCTCTGCACCCCCTCCCTCCCTGCACTCGTAACCCTACAATGGAATGAAATAAAAAACTACATGACCGCAAACCGGTGAGTGTCGCTCTTTCTTCCAACATACATAGACCTACCATATAATTAACTTAAAAGGGTTTATTTAGGATTAGAAAAGGGTACATTTTCTCCAGAAGTACTATGCCACTAAGGCCAGACTGTAATGAAATAGATATTACGATTTACACGCTCTGCTATTAAAATCTAAATGTTTCGCTATGACTGGCATCATCAGGAGAAAATAGATTTGTACCAGACCAATAGCATTAGCCTTTTTACCCCTGAGAAAGCAAGTCATGGTGAAACCTGATAATAAATCTAACATAATAGCACAGTCTGAGTGTTCCTCTGAAGATATTACATACATCTCACTACCAGGGCAGTAATATATTCAGAGGAACACTCAGACTCTGCTAGTATGTTAGACATATCAACAGGTTTCGCCATGACTGGCATCATCAAAGATTAAAAGTTTAGTAACATTAACCTTTTTACCTCAGATGAAGGCTGTAATGGCGAAACCTGGTCACATGTCTAACATAATAGCAAAGTTTGAGCGTTTGGGCTCAGACACATGGGCGTATAAATCGGACTAGACAATCTGATATTGTACTCTGACCAATGTTATTAAATGAGTCTGAGCAGATGAGTGTTTGTGTTCAGCTTTTTCCCATCCAGATTCTGGATGAGAAAAAGGTTGCAACATGCTGCGAGTGGATCCAATAGTGCGAGACTCGTCAATGCAAGTCAATGGGTGCACAAGAAAAGTGGACAGCATTTTTAACATGCTCTTTCCCATGCTGTAAAAAGTGAGGATAGATAGGATAGACATAGATAGAGGACAGGAATAGCTAAATCCATCTTACCAGTTTCGCGCTGATGCTTCAGGGGCTGCTCATTTAGCTTCAGGCATATTCACTGCACTGATTGGCAGAGGCCAATGACAGATGCTCACTCTCTGTGAGAACGTCGGTGACTGGCTGTTGCAATGACGGCACTCCCACAATCTGTACCAGTGTCTGTGCTTGGTTGCCATACCCTTTATGGCAACCAACCTGCCATCATAGTGTGTAAAATAAATAAGTAAAGTAAACAAAATGGTTAGGTCTTTGTTGTATTTTTCATTCTCAGCACAGATAAAGGCTGACACCCTCAGATGCCTAGTTTAAATTTGGTTGGCAATTACAAATGCAGGGGAGCCCATTTTTCTAAAATGATTTAAATAAATAATTTAAAAAAATTGTGTGGGCTCTGCCCTCTTTTTAATTGCCAGCCAAGGTAAAAACTAGGCAGCTGTTGGCTGGTTTTCTCAGCATGTTGGGGCCCATAGTTATTGCCCATGCTATAGAATAGCAGCCTGTAGCTGCCCCAGAAATTGTTGCATTCATTACAAGAGCTAAATCCTGGCGCTTTTCCCGGCTCTTCCAGATGCCCCCTGGTGCAGTGGCGTCAGGATGATAGAAGGGGTTAATAACAGCTGATGATTGACAGCTTGTCATTAAGCCCTGGATAGGTAATGTCAGGTTTCTTCTGATACCCACCCATTAAGTGAAGAGGTAATAAATACGCTGACAACACACTGACAACTCTCTTTATCCAATTTATTAATCCCACCATGTACCCGGTGATGAGAATCCACCATGAGGTCTCACATTGCAATCTCAGCTTTGCTGCATCAAAGGTTGCGGTGGAGAAGTAGCATCAGCGCAGCCTCCAAGCACAGAATGATGACACTGAGAGCTGCGGCTGTGTGAGCGGTGAGTCAGTGAGGTCACCCGAGGACACAGCTCAGGCACTGTTTCGCCCCAGGGCCGTGGGATACTCAGAATCGGACTTTAGCAGTGCTTCGTCTGTGGAGTCACATGGGTCAAGACTCGGCTTCAGTGACCCTGGGTTCAGTGCTCAAGCATTCTTAGGGAGTGTGTAGGGATGGGGGGGTTTAAGGGATAAAGTGTTTGTGACGCCACCCATGGTTTGCGGCTATGGGTAGTCGACGCTGCTGCAGAACCTCTGGGGACGATCGACGGGCAGCTGGGATGGAGTAGCTCCCACGGGTGGAGTGGGTCCCCAGGGCAGCAAATAAAGTAACTGGTAGTCTCTGGCAAGCAGGGATTATCTTTAGGTCTCATTACCTTGCTCAGTGGCCTTCACAGCCTCTTGATCTATACACTGTGCCCAATGACAGATGCGGATGTATGGAGCAGACTCAGGAACAGAACCTGTTCCATACATGGCAGATGTGTTTCTTTGCACCGGAAAGAGAGAAAACTGCTGCAAATCTTTACATCTGTCTCTTACCGAGTTCCACACTGTTGTTTACTTGTGGTGGTTGTTTTAGCACCAGGAGATTATCATTGTTGGGACTATATTTCACATGACCCCTGGTCTGACCACACCCTCTGCAGTGATCAGCAACTCACTGTCTATAGACATTGTAGATACAGAGCCTGGTGTGAGTGGGGGCAGATTTCTCAACTCTGCTGCATGATAAATCTAAAAACTCTGTGTCAAAATGGCTGCACCAAGTAATCTATGTGATACATCGTTGGATTCAGGGTCTCTTTGCCTATATCATGCTGATGTCGTATAACGTAGCAAAAACCTGTTGACAGATTCCCTTTAAAGATGATTGTTGAAGCAAGAAAAGTGATAAATTGGCTTTTTCCAAATAATCCCAGCAATACATCCTGTGATCAGCTGATTCTCTAAACCTCACACGTTGTGTGGCAAGTGACCACATTATACATCACGTTTCATGAGTATAAAGGAATAATTGTACCTCACCGATCATTATTATCATTATACTTTGCTGATACTCAAAAATAAACAAAATAGAAAAGCCAGAAACCACATGAAGCCATGGGCGAAACTTTGGAGGCTCCCAATGGCTGTGAAGTAGTAAGGAATTAGGGATGTCGACACATTCGAAGCATTTATTTTGCTTATATTATTGGCTAGAAATCAATATTGCGGTAGGGTTTCATTAAAAATGTTGATGATCAGTTTCTGCAGCCATTATGTATCACTGTACATAAGAGTCTCAAACACGGGACTAGCTCCCACCTAGCCAGAATCCTACTCCACACTGATGAGGGGCAAAACCCCGAAACAGCTGTCTGTGGATGGATACCTGGCTCTGTTAATTCCCTTGTCATATCCTTAACTCGTAACTGAGTGGGATGTTGACTAAAAGGGCCACTTAATATGGTGGTTATGGTGGTCTCTGCAAGGAGTCCACCCCAGGGCTAGGTCCTTCCTTGGAGAGATATCTGGCTAGTCCAGTGTTTGAGACTCTTAATCGAGGCTCCACGGACTCCATTTGCATGTTCAAATTCCCAGGGGGCAATACATCATGGATTTTGCTGTGCTTCGGCGCTTTAGCCAGCTGCCCGCAGTGTTATCCTTGACTGGTCTCCCTGAGATCAGTGAGAGCTTTGTGATGTTGGTCTACCAGGCATTGCTCCCACCTAGCCAGAATCCTACTCCACACTGATGAGGGGCAACACCTCGAAACAGCTGTCTGTGAATGGATACCTGGCCTTGGCAATTCCCTTATCATATCCTTAACGCGTAACTGAGTGGGATATTGACTAAAAGGGCCACTTAATATGCGGATTATGGTGGTCTCTGCAAGGATTCCACCCCAGGGCTAGGTCCTTCCCTGGAGGGATATCTGGATAGTCTCTTAATCGAGGCTCCATGGACTCCATTTGCATATTCTTTTAGGCTGACTTATGAACAAATCAACTGTCACCCTTAAATGGGAGCTACAGGGAGATTAAAACGTTTTGTATGCTCCCTGCTTTCCTATACTCTAATGCTGAGCTCCCTACTACACTTGTATAAAGTTTCGAACACTCTTATTCACTAGCTGCTCCTCATCTGCCACCCCTCCCATATGGGACATCACATCACGCTTGATTGAGCAGCTCCCTCTACTGTAGTAAGCATCAGTGGGTCGAGTCCAATTTTGAAAATGTGAAAACTACCGTAGGTGGAGGTGCACAATCATGGGTGACGTGGCGTCTCATACAGGAGGGGTGACGGGTGACAGGCGTGGGACAGCTAGTGAATAAGTGATTTACAAGTGTTCTAAACATTATACAAGTGTGCAGCTTAGCATTATAGTATAGGAGTGCAGGGAACATACAACATTGTATTTGATCTCTTTGGAGCTCCCCTATATTATGTAATGTAATCATAAAACAGAGTTAAGTGTTACAGGCCCTAAATTCAGAGGAAGCTCACTGATAAAGTCACTGTTTTCTCATTGTGCTGCCTGCTGTGTACTGTGATACATAGAGGCTGTAGAAGCCAAATGGTTCAAGTTTTAACCCCTTCATGACCTTGCCATTTTTTGCAATTCTGACCAGTGTCCCTTTATGAGGTTATAACTCGGGAACGCTTCAACGGATCCTAGCGATGTTTTTTCGTGACATATTGGGCTTCATGATAGTATTAAATTTAGGTCGATAATTTTTGCGTTTATTTGTGAAAAAATCAAAAATATGGCAAAAGTTTTGAAAATTTAGCAATTTTCAAATTTTGAATTTTTCTTCCGGTACACCAGAGAGTTATGTGACACAAAATAGTTATGAAATAATATTTCCCACATGTCTACTTTACATCAGCACAATTTTGGAAAAAAAAAAAAATTTGTTAGGAAGTTATAAGGGTTCAAAGTTCATGAGCAATTTTTCATTTCTCCACCAAAATTTACAAAACCATTTTTTTAGTGACCACATCCCATTTGAAGTCCCTTTGAGGGGTGTACATGACAGAAAACACCCAATAGTGACACCATTCCAAAAACTGCACCCCTCAAGCTACTCAAAACTACATTCAAGAAGATTATTAACCCTTCAGGTGCTTCACAGGAACTAAGCAAATTGGAAACAAAAAAATGGATATTTTAATTTTTCTAACACAAATGTTCTTTTATCCTCAATTTTTTCATTTTCACATGGGCAAAAAGATAAAATGGATCCTAAAATTTGTTGGGCAATTTCTCCTGAGTATATCGATACCACATATGTGATCATAAACCACGGTTTGGGCTCACAGCAGGGCTCTGAAGGGAAAGAGCGCAATTTGACTTTTGGAGCTAATTTTCCATTCAAAAAGTGATATGGCGCTCCTTCACTTCTGAGCCCTGTCGCGCGTCAAAACAGTGGTTTATGACCACATATGAGGTATCGGTGTACTCAGGAGAAATTGGCCAACAAATTTTAAGATGAATTTTATCCTGTTACCCATGTGAAAATGAAAGAATTGAGGCTAAAAGAACATTTTTGTGAAAAAAAAGTACTTTTTCCATATTCACAGATCAATTTGTAAAGCATGTGGGGGTTCAATATGCTCACCACCCATCTAGATATGTTCCCTGGGGGGTCTAGTTTCCAAAATGGGGTCACTTGTGGGGGAGCTCCAAAGTTTAGGCACACAGGGGCTCTCCAAATGCGACATCGTGTCCGCTAACAATTTGAATGGAAAATCACCTCAAATTGTTAGCGGACACCATATCGCATTTGGAGAGCCCCTGTGTGCCTAAACATTGGGGTTCCACCACAAGTGACCCCATTTTCGAAACTAGACCCCCCAGGGAACATATCTAGATGCATAGTGAGCACTTTGAACCCCCAGGTGCTTCACAAATTGATCCGTACAAATTAAAAATGAAAATTTGTGTGAAAAAAAAGTATTTTTACCTTATTATGGATCAGTTTGTGAAGCACCTGGGGATTCAAAGTGCTCACTATGCATCTAGATAGGTTCCTTGGGGGGGTCTAGTTTCCAAAATGGGGTCACTTGTGGGGGAGCTCCAATGTTTAGGCACACAGGGGCTCTCCATACACAACCTGGTGTTTGCCAACAATTGGAATTCTTAGTGGACACCAGGTCGCATATGGAGAGCCCCTGTGTGCCTAAACATTTGAGCTCCCCCACAAGTGACCCCATTTTGGAAACTATACCCCCCAGGGAACATATCTAGATGCACAGTGAGCACTTTGAACCCCCATGTGCTTCACAAATTGAGACGTAAAAATGAATAAAGAAACTTTTTGTGAAAAAACATACTAGTCTAGTAGTTACAATTCGCAGCATAGGGGACCCTATACATTTGGGTCTCTCCATGCTGAGGATTCCAGCCCCCTAGCTGCCAAGTTGTACCTGGCTGGCAACCAAAAATACGGCAAAGCTCCATGTCATTTTATTTGTAGAATTTTTTAAAAAAATGACATGGGGCTCTGCCATATTTTTGGTCCAGCCTGGTACAACTTGGCAGCTACGGACTGCCACCAGCCCCCAGCTGCCTCATTGTACCTGGCTGGAACCAAAAATACAGCGAAGCCCTTTTTTAATTTCTACAACTAATTCTAGAAAAAAAATTACGTGGGGCTCCGCCATATTTTTGGTCCAGCCAGGTACAACTAGGCAGCTGGGGGCTGGAATCTTCAGCATAGAGAGGCCCAAGCGTTTTGGGCCCCCCATGCTGCGAATTGCAGCCTGCAACCGCCCCAGAAAATGGCGCATTCATTGAAGTGCCATTTTCTGGCGCTGTACCCACGCTCTTCCAGTTGCCCTGGTGCCGGTGGCTAACTGGGTAATAAAGGGGTTAATGCCAGCTTTTTATTGGCAGCTGGCACTAAGCCCGAGATTCATAATATAGGGCCAATGTTAGACCCGCCATTAGGAATCTCTAGTACAGTAAATAGTCAATAAATACACACAGAGAAAAATCTTTTTATTTGAAAAAAAAAACACAGACACAATTCGGACTCCATCTTTATTATGAAAAGATCCGACGTAGTCCACAACGAAGGTCCCACGATGCTCGATCGCTCCAACGTCGTCCATAACGAAGGTCCCACGATCACTTCCTGCAGCTAGATCCTCAGGATCCAGCTGTAGAAAGTGATCTGACAGATCCAGCACAGTGATCACATAATGGTCACTGTGGATCACTGTGCTGTAGCTGTCAGATCATTTCCTGCAGCTAGATCCTCAGGATCCAGCCGTAGAAAGTGATCTGACAGATCCAGCACAGTGATCCACAATGATCACATAATGGTCACTGTGAATCACTGTGCTGGAGCTGTCAGATCACTTCCTGCAGCTCAGGATCCAGCTGTAGAAAGTGATCTGACAGATCCAGCACAGTGATCCACAGTGATCACATAATGGTCACTGTGGATCACTATGCTGGAGCTGTCAGATCACTTTCTACAGCTGGATCCTTAGGATCTAGCTGTAGAAAGTGATCTGGCAGCTCCAGCACAGAGCTGTCAGATCCGGAGGCGGTGAAGAGGAGGAGGAGGAGCGGGACGCAGTGGAGACAGAGCGGCCGCCGGAGGGGTGAGTGGGAGAGGCGATCGCCGCTCTGGTGATCGGGGGGGCAGGAAGAGGGAAGAGGGGGGGGTGACAGGAGAAGTAGGGGGGCACTTAGGAGGAAGCGGGGGCAGGCAGGAGGAAGCGGGCAGCAGGAAGAGGAAGCGGGCGGCAGGGACAGGAAGCAGGTGGCAGGAAAAGGAATCGGGGGGTAAGAAAGATGAAGAGGGGGCAGGAAAGAGAGGTGGGGGACAGGGGGGCAGTTAGAGGATGACAGGGGAGAAGATTGGAGGGTAGGGATAGCAGCGGCAGGCAGGGAAGCATTACAGGCGCGGTGATTTTCACTTTCACTTTTGAGTGCCAATCACCGCGCCTGTAGCCGGGGGGTGGAGGTGGGGGCAAATCGACCCCCCCTGGGGTGTTGTACAACTCCCCATGTACCTGCAGGCCGAGTGACAGGTCAGTGACACCCTCACTCGACCTGCAGGAGCCTGATCATTCCATGGGTCTGGAAGGGGTTAAAATGGAGCTCAATGAGAAAATGATTTATAGGTGTTATAGATGAGCAGATCGATGCATAGGAAGGGGGTCCAGCAGCCACCTCCGATCAGGAGCCCTCCACACCTCTTCCTCCTTCTGACATCCACAGCACCCCTTCTGATTTGTCAGCCCAACACACCATCATTGTTGTAGTGTGATGCATGCATGACACCATGCCCTCAGTCCTCAGCCTGCCGGATCCACTTGATGGCATGTAACGCTATGTGCCTCCTGCCGATGCATCCCTATGGATACCTACAGCATAGCGCAGTCGCTGGCTCCACTCACAAGCACCGGATATGCGCTATTGCTGAGCGCTCAGGAAAATGCTGCGAACCGCGTTTCCTGTGCGCGCCGCTATCACATAAGCCGCCATGTTTTTCTGATCCTGTACAATCCCTTTAATTCAAGAAATTAGGGGAAAGTAGATGTCTGGCGTGTGCCGTCCTGGTAATATCAGTCCCCTGCTGTCTGTACCTGACTGACACAATCCCCATGCCATAAATCAATAAAGAAGATCCCAATCTCTCAGTGTCATTCCCAGACCGTGGACTTTACACCGTGGTATTTTCTATTTCCTGATTAATAGTTTATCTACATTACTTCCACCATGATTCACAGTTCCCGGTGTCCGGAGACAGGAATGTGACATTCTGTACATATTACTGATGCCCCGAGTCCCCAGATGTACAGATGCCGTAGGCTCCCGATCATCCCACGGAGGGGCTTGTGCCACAGCATTACATTTTATTTATAATATCATTAACGATCCTGCATTTCAAAGAAAATAGGATTTGAAGAACCAACCAGGGACTATAGTGAATGAGAGGACTAGTCCAGTCGACCTCTTTCTCCTGTCAATCACCTCCAGGCCCCACCCCCTTACCTCTTCTACAGGCCCCCTCTCCTGCCAGTCACCTCTGGGCTCTGCCCCTCACCTCTTGAGTATGTCTCCTCTGCTGTCAATCACCGCAGCAGCCGTCTGGCCAAGACTGACATCCTCAGTGATATCAGGCTCGGCCAGGTTTGTACTTTGCATGCTGCTTATAGGCTGCCATGCGCAGTACAAACCAGAAGCCACTGCTCAGCGCGGGCGCCGGCAGGATTTGAACGAACGAGCTGCTGCTGGTATGATGTCTGTGTGTCTGTCTATGTCTGTCTCTACACAGCACTAAACTGTATATACAGGTCCACACTACATCCTGTAATACAGTGTGTCTGTATATACTGTACATATATAGTGTGTACCTGTGAGTACAATATAGTGCTATGTATACAAGATATAGAGCCAGCAGTCTCTAATGTCATACAGTTGGCAGTCTCTAATGTGTGTACAGCCGGCAGTCTCTAATGTGTATACAGCCGGCAGTCTATAATGTGTATACAGCCGACAGTCTATAATGTGCATACAGCCAGCAGTCTCTAATGTGCATACAGTCGACAGTCTACAATGTGCATACAGCCGACAGTCTATAGTGTGCATACAGCCGACAATCTATAATGTGCATACAGCCGACAGTCTATAGTGTGCATACAGCCAGCAGTCTCTAATGTGCATACAGCCGACAGGCTCGGCCAGGTTTGTACTTTGCATGCTGCTTATAGGCTGCCATGCGCAGTACAAACCAGAAGCCACTGCTCAGCGCGGGCGCCGGCAGGATTTGAACGAACGAGCTGCTGCTGGTATGATGTCTGTGTGTCTGTCTATGTCTGTCTCTACACAGCACTAAACTGTATATACAGGTCCACACTACATCCTGTAATACAGTGTGTCTGTATATACTGTACATATATAGTGTGTACCTGTGAGTACAATATAGTGCTATGTATACAAGATATAGAGCCAGCAGTCTCTAATGTCATACAGTTGGCAGTCTCTAATGTGTGTACAGCCGGCAGTCTCTAATGTGTATACAGCCGGCAGTCTATAATGTGTATACAGCCGACAGTCTATAATGTGCATACAGCCAGCAGTCTCTAATGTGCATACAGTCGACAGTCTACAATGTGCATACAGCCGACAGTCTATAGTGTGCATACAGCCGACAATCTACAATGTGCATACAGCCGACAGTCTACAATGTGCATACAGTCGACAGTCTATAGTGTGCATACAGCCGACAATCTATAATGTGCATACAGCCGACAATCTATAATGTGCATACAGCCGACAGTCTATAGTGTGCATACAGCTGGCAATCTATAATGTGCATACAGCCGACAGTCTATAATGTGCATACAGCCAGCAGTCTATAATGTGCATACAGCCAGCAGTCTATAATGTGCATACAGCCAGCAGTCTCTAATGTGTGTACAGCCAGCAGTCTCTAATGTGTACACAGCCGGCAGTCTATAATGTGCATACAGCCGACAGTCTATAATGTGCATACAGCCGGCAGTCTCAAATGTGCATACAGCCGACAGTCTACAATGTGCATACAGCCGACAGTCTATAGTGTGCATACAGCCGGCAATCTATAATGTGCATACAGCCGACAGTCTATAATGTGCATACAGCCGACAGTCTATAATGTGCATACAGCCGACTGTCTATAATATGCATACAGCTGGCAGTCTATAATGTGCATACAGCCGGCAGTCTATAATGTGCATACAGCCGACAGTCTATAATATGCATACAGCCGACAGTCTATAATGTGCATACAGCCGACAGTCTATAATGTGCATACAGCCAACAGTCTATAATGTGCATGCAACCGACAGTCTATAATGTGCATACAGCCGTCAATCTATAATGTGCATACAGCCGGCAGTCTATAATGTGCATACAGCCAATAGTCTATAATGTGCATACAGCCGGCAGTCTCTTAAAATGTATACAGCCTGCAGTCTCTAATGTGCATATAGTCGGTGGTTTCTAATGTATATATACCCAGCAGTCTCTAATGTGCATACAACCAGAGTCTCTAATGTGCATATGACCAGCAGTTTCTAATGTGTATACAGCCTGCAGTCTCTAATGTGTATACAGTCCACAGACTCTAATGTGCATACACCCGCAGACTCTAATGTGCATACAGCCAGAGTCTCTAATGAGCATTCTAATATGTATACAGACGGCAGTCTCTAATGTGTATATGTAGTTTTAAAGAAAGCAAGGCACTACTGAGGGATTGTGGGGTGCACATCTAGGCTTCCACAACGTAAAGTAGTATTGATAGACAAGGCACTCCCAAATGAAGTAAATTTTCTGTATTTTTATTCAGTGTATACATATATGTATACACTGAATAAAAATATGGTAATTTACTTTGTTTACTTTGTTTTGTTTACTTTGTTTTGGAGTGCCTTGTCTATCAATACTGCTCTAATGTGTATACAGCCTGCAGTCTCTAATGCATATACAACTGGCAGTCTCTAATCTGCATACAGCTGGCAATCTCTAATGTGCATACAGCTTGCAGTCTGTAATGTGCATACAGCCAGCAGTCTCTAATGTGTATGCAGCCGGCAGTCTCTAATGTGCATGCAACCAGCAGTCTCTAATGTGCACATGGCCAGCAGTCTCTAATGTGTATACAGTCAGCAGTCTCCAATTGTCATACAGCTAGCAGTCTATAATGTGCATACAGCCAGCAGTCTCTAATGTGCATGCAGCCGGCAGTCTCTAATGTGCATGCAGCCAGCAGTCTCTAATGTGCACATGGCCAGCAGTCTCTAATGTGTATACAGTCAGCAGTCTCCAATTATCATACAGCTAGCAGTCTCTAATGTGCATACACCTAGCAGTCTCTAATGTGCATACAGCCAGCAGTCTATAATGTTCATGCAGCCAGCAGTCTCTAATGTGCATGCAGCCAGCAGTCTTTAATGTGCATATGGTCAGCAGTCTCTAATGTGTATACAGCCAGCAGTCTTCAATTGTCATGCAGCCAGCAGTCTCTAATGTGCATACAGCCAGCAGTCTCTAATGTGCATGCAACCGGCAGTCTCTAATGTGCATGCAGCCAACAGTCTCTATTGTGCATGCAGCAAGCAGTCTCTAATGTGCAAATGGCCAGCAGTCTCTAATGTGTATACAGCCAGCAGTCTCCAATGTGCATGCAGCCAGCAGTATCTAATGTGCATGCAGCCAGCAGTCTCCAATGTGCATGCAGCCAACAGTCTCTATTGTGCATGCAGCAAGCAGTCTCTAATGTGCAAATGGCCAGCAGTCTCTAATGTGCATACAGCCAGCAGTCTCTAATGTGCATGCAGCCAGCAGTATCTAATGTGCATGCAGCCAGCAGCCTCTAATGTGCATACAGCAAGCCAACTCTAATGTGCATGCAACCGGCATTCTCTAATGTGCATGCAGCTAGCAGTCTCTAATGTGCATATGGCCAGCAGTCTCTAATGTGTATACAGCCATCCGTCTCCAATTGTCATACAGGTAGCAGTCCCTAATGTGCATACAGCCAGCAGTCTCTAATGTGTATACAGCCATCAGTCTCCAATTGTCATACAGGTAGCAGTCCCTAATGTGCATACAGCCAGCAGTCTCTAATGTGCATGCAGCCGGCAGTCTCTAATGTACATGCAGACAGCAGTCTCTAATGTGCATACAGCCAGCAGTCTCTAATGTGCATACAGCCAGTAGTTTCTAATGTGCATGCAGACAGCAGTCTCTAATGTGCATGCAGACAGCAGTCTCTAATGTGCATACAGCCAGCAGTCTCTAATGTACATGCAGCCAGCAGTCTCTAATGTGCATGCAGACAGCAGTCTCTAATGTACATGCAGACAGCAGTCTCTAATGTGCATACAGCTAGCAGTCTCTAATGTGCATGCAGCCAGCAGTCTCTAATGTGCATACAGCCAGTAGTCTCTAATGTGCATGCAGACAGCAGTCTCTAATGTGCATACAGCCAGCAGTCTCTAATGTGCATACAGCCAGTAGTTTCTAATGTGCATGCAGACAGCAGTCTCTAATGTGCATGCAGACAGCAGTCTCTAATGTGCATACAGCCAGCAGTCTCTAATGTACATGCAGCCAGCAGTCTCTAATGTGCATGCAGACAGCAGTCTCTAATGTACATGCAGACAGCAGTCTCTAATGTGCATACAGCCAGCAGTCTCTAATGTGAATGCAGCCAGCAGTCTCTAATGTGCATACAGCCAGTAGTCTCTAATGTGCATACAGCCAGTAGTCTCTAATGTGCATGCAGACAGCAGTCTCTAATGTGCATGCAGCCAGTAGTTTCTAATGTGCATGCAGCCAGTTGTTTCTAATGTGTATACAGCATATGTCTATGTTGGGGTGGGCCTTGGTAGAGGTAGCGTTGTGGTGGAGAGTGGGCAGATTCTCGGGAGGTCCCAAAATATTCCCAGTGAGGCGCCCTGAAATTCCTAGTGGCAGCCCTGGTGCCAACCACATCTCCACTTTAATGGTACCTTTACACGCGGCAACATTTCTAGGGTGTCAACAGGTAACTTACTGGCTGCAGTGAAATCATGGAGACATTATTCCATTTGTACACAGCAACAAGATAGAACCTTGTCTCCATGATTTCACTGCAACCAGTAAGTTACCTGTTGACACCCTAGAAATGTTGCCGCGTGTAAAGGTACCATAACAGTGTCAACCATAGTACCCTTCTCATTGTGCCAGCCACAGCACCCCAAACCATTGTCAGCTGGAGGATTTCTCTGATTTTGCTTTTCTGATGACGTTTCACAGCTCCGCTATAACAGTGACACATACAAGGCCTTATAATAGTGCACACCCCAGCTCCTCACAATGGCCTATAGCGTCAGGGCCCTTTTGATAATGCCAACCACGGCTCCCCATAACAGTGTCAGTCACTGTGTCTTATTGCCCCATCTCTCCATAACCAGTGTCAGACACATCTATCTATGTCCATGTTAATACCCCATTGTCTCCCCTCTCTCCACAGCTATATCTTCCGGCTGAGCTGCACGCACCTCGGACAATGGGCCATCGGCTACGTGACATCTGGAGGCAAAATCCTGCAAACAATCCCGCAAAACAAGTCTCTACATGATGCTCTGCGGGAAGGCGAGAGAGAAGGCCTGTGAGTGGGCCGCGGGGATGGGGGCTATGAATGTAGGACAAGAGTTCATAAGGAATAGAAAAACATGGCTGCTTTATTCCATAAACAGCGCCACCCCTGACCATAGCTTGTACTTGGTACTGCAGCTTATCTTTATTATAGTGAGCTGCAATACATTGTACAACCTGCGACCAGAGGAGGCGCTGGTTTGGAATGAAGCGGCTGTGTAATACACCATCCTGCACTTGTTGGAAGTGCGGGGGCTTTTCGGTGGTGAAGATTTAATGCTCCTCTGTATAAATGCTGCCATTGATAACCCATGTGTACAGACACAGCGCCACCCTTGTCTACAGATCGCACATGGTATTACAGCATAAGCCCATTCACATAAATGGTGCTGAGCTGCAATATCGCACATAACCTGTGGATAGGGGTGGCGCTGTTTTTGAAGGAAAGCAGCTATGTTTATAGAATTGTGGACGACGCCTTTAACATATATGTGCTTTGGCCCCAGGTATCGCTATCCAAATGGTCTGAACACGAACCCGGATTTATCAGCGCTCACTGACCCTGCTCCAAACTCAGTGATCCAGGTGACACAGGTGAGGTTATAGCAGCATTATTTGTATGAAGAGGGTGAGCACAACTATCCATGATCATCAGGGAGCAGTATGAGCCATGCTTTAGCCACAAGCGCCCCCTAGTGGAAGATATTTATTAACGCTCAATACGTTTACACTCTGTACCAGGAATTTGTACAAATATAAACATGTACACATATTTCTATGTCTGCAATGGTCGTAAGGATCAGGGGGAAAATACTCGACCAACCTGGTGTAGTCATGGGGGATGTTATGGTGGCAGTCCTGGTGATCATGGTCCTGACCGAGCATGTAAAGGGTCTATTTACAGGGAATTAATAAAGTTATTATCGTGACGCCACCTGTGGTGTCTGGACAGGGATGACCAGCGCTGATGTTTGCACCTCAGGGGATAGATGTTGTGGCAGCTTAGATGAAACACACCCCACAGGTGGAGCGGGTCCCCAGGGATGTGTGGATGATGGTAGTGGTAATGCAGGGAGACGCAGAAGGAGTGGACAGACACAAGGGTTCAGTTCTTACCAGGTGCTTGCTGTGCTTGGGAGTGTATATGGGGTTGGCTACTGCACATGCAGTCCAGTAGCCTCCAGTTTCCTGGCTTGAACATACAGTCTTCACACCAGATTGGGACCGGTCCCTTCATGCAGCTAGTTCCTCTATCAACGACCTGAATGGCAGTTGTAGATTTGGAGTCCAAACAGCAGCACTGGTCATCCCTGTCCAGACACCACAGGTGGCATCCCTCTGGCCAGGGGTCCATGGTGACCTACCTTCTGGTCCTACTCCGCCTCAGCTCTTGCCTCCCCTAGAACTCCATCTTACTGCTGCATCTTCTCCTTCCACTTACTAACTGAGTTCCTACCCCAGTAAACTACTCCTTCCTCCAGCCAGCAGATGGGGACTGCCCTTTAGAGGGGTTTCTTCTGCCCTGCATCTCCCTGGCTTGGAGTTAGGATGGGTGTTGGGTATGTGGTTGGGTGTCTCAGGCTCGTGTCCCTGACTTATCTAAGAGCAATGACACCACACCTGTGGATTAAGTGCAGTATCACTGTGGTGACCAAGGCGCAGGGGCGCCACATGTCAACCTATATATATACCGGTAAATAATACACAACTAATGGAAATGTCTAAAACTGTTTTATTATTTCATCAGAATATACAATGCTTAAAATCAAAAGTTTAAGGGGAAAAGAAAAATGTTTCACAAGAAAAAATATACATCTGGGGTTACTTGAAAACGATTCACAATAGGTGATATCACAGCTCACCTTCTCCTCCTGTATAATGACTGATAACACCTCTATATACAGTAGATAACACAGGATCCACCATTGACAATAGGTGATATCACAGCTCACCTCCTCCTCCTGTACAATGACTGATAACACCTCTATATACAGTAGATAACACAGGATCCATAATTCACAATAGGTGATATCACAGCTCACCTCCTCCTGTACAATGACTGATAACACCTCTATATACAGTAGATAACACAGGATCCATTTATTCACAATAGATGATATCACAGCTCACCTCCTCCTGTATAATGACTGATAACACCTCTATATACAGTAGATAACACAGGATCCACCATTCACAATAGGTGATATCACAGCTCACCTCCTCCTCCTGTACAATGACTGATAACACCTCTCTACACAGTAGATAACACAGGATCCACCATTCACAATAGGTGATATCACAGCTCACCTCCTCCTGTACAATGACTGACAACACCTCTCTATACAGTAGATAACACAGGATCCACCATTCACAATAGGTGATATCACAGCTCACCTCCTCCTGTACAATGACTGATAACACCTCTATATACAGTAGATAACACAGGATCCACCATTCACAATAGGTGATATCACAGCTCACCTCCTCCTGTACAATGACTGATAACACCTCTATACACAGTAGATAACACAGGATCCACCATTCACAATAGGTGATATCACAGCTCACCTCCTCCTGTACAATGACTGACAACACCTCTCTATACAGTAGATAACACAGGATCCACCATTCACAATAGGTGATATCACAGCTCACCTCCTCCTGTACAATGACTGATAACACCTCTATATACAGTAGATAACACAGGATCCACCATTCACAATAGGTGATGTCACAGCTCACCTCCTCCTCCTGTACAATGACTGATAACACCTCTATATACAGTAGATAACACAGGATCCACCATTCACAATAGGTGATGTCACAGCTCACCTCCTCCTGTACAATGACTGATAACACCTCTATATACAGTAGATAACACAGGATCCACCATTCACAATAGGTGATATCACAGCTCACCTCCTCCTGTACAATGACTGATAACACCTCTATATACAGTAGATAACACAGGATCCACCATTCACTATAGGTGATATCACAGCTCACCTCCTCCTCCGGTACAATGACTGATAACACCTCTATATACAGTAGATAACACAGGATCCACCATTCACAATAGGTGATATCACAGCTCACCTCCTCCTGTACAATGACTGATAACACCTCTATATACAGCAGATAACACAGGATCCACCATTCACTATAGGTGATATCACAGCTCACCTCCTCCTCCTGTACAATGACTGATAACACCTCTATATACAGTAGATAACACAGGATCCAGCAATAAAGTTTATTTTAATCATTACACGTACAATACTACATGATACATTCCCTTTAATGCAAGAGACCTGACCGGAGGGGCCTTTACTTGGAAGTCGGGATTGTTTGGGGCTTTCCGTAACTCAGGAGAAGTTACACAATGTCTTTGTGTAGGGAAAAACTTTAATTTCTCGGAAATGTATAACGTATTGTATGACGCCTCAATAAAGGGAAATTATTGTCTTGTGTGCTCTTCATAATACTATGAATATATTTTATTATTTTGCATCTCTGTGGACTAATGAAGTGTGATACGGCAGCCTTCATGATGACAATGACTTTATCTCACCTGCTGCAAATGTCGCTTACCGCAAATTCCACATAACACAAATGTCACCTACTGCAAACACCACCTACCACAAATCGTTCCTGCCCCAAATGCCACCTATCTAAATATCAACCTATCACAAATGTCACATACTGTAAACCCCAATTACCACAAATTCCATCTATCGCAAATTTCACCTAAAGCAAATGCCACTTACCACAAATACCACCAACCACAATTCCACCTACTGCAGATGTCACCTACCACAAATGTCACCTAAGGCAAATGTTATCAACCCCAAACACTACCTACCACAAATGTCACCTGCGACAAATGTATCAACCACAGACACTAACTACCTCAAATGTCATCTATGACAAATGTTACCAACCATAAACACTACCTACCACAAATATCACCTATAGGTACCTTTAAACGCTGCAGCTTTTCTAGGAATTTCACTGGCAACTCACTGGTTGCAGTGAAATCATGGACACATTGTTCTATCTTGTTGCTGTGTACAAATGTAACAATGTCTCCATGATTTCATTGCAACCAGTAAGTTGCCAGTGAAATTCCTAGAAAAGTTGCCGCGTGCAAAGGTACCTTATGGCAAATGTTATCAACACAAACACCACCTACCACAAATGCCAACTACAGCAAATGTTATCAACTACAAATATTACCTACCACAAACGTCACCTACGGCAAATGTTATCAACCACAAACACTACATACCACAAATGTCACCTACAGCAAATGTATCAACCACAGACACTACCTACCACAAATGTCATCTATGACAAATGTTACCAACCACAAACACTACCTACCACAAATATCACCTATGGCAAATGTTACCAACCACAAACACTACCTACCACAAATGTCACCTATGGCAAATGTTATCAACCACAAACACTACCTACCACAAATGTCACCTGCGGCAAATGTTATCAACCACTAATACTACCTACCACAAATGCCAACTACAGCAAATGTTATCAACCACAAACACTACCTACCACAAATGTCACCTGCGGCAAATGTTATCAACCACTAATACTACCTACCACAAATGCCTCATACTGCAATTGCCACCTACTTCAAATGACACCACTGCAAATATCATGGCAAATACTACATACTGCAAAAGTCATCTACTCCAAATGTCACCTATGGCAATTGTCACCTACCACAAAAATCTCAATATTTCTATATTTCTCCCTATCTACAATCTTTTATTTATTTTTCTCTTTCCATGCAGGAACAATGGGAATTGTATTCAGATATGGATTCCACATTTCAGTTGTGTAAAATCTGTACAGACAATGAGAAAAATACTCGGATACAGCCCTGTGGACACTTACTGTGCGACACGTGCCTAACTGCATGGCAGGTAACACATTGGGGTGTACTCATTTATACATGCTCCTCCAGGTAGTCTTTCTGCCTGCTTAGAATATATATACAGTATGAAGAATACTTCTAGTAATGTTACAATTGGTCGGTGATGTCGATGTATCTGGTCGTTTACTGGATGGTCTTGACTTTCTTTCCTGTAGAAAACGGAAAACACCTGTCCATTCTGCCGCACCTCAATTACGGGCAGAGAGGAGGTCCACATTGCCGGACTTTCAGAAGTGGAACAGGTGGGTATTTTTAAGGATTTTTATATGGGATTATTAGAGACACAAAACCATCGGATTGTACTTGATCAACGTTGACCGTAACAACCAGTATGGCAGTTTTTCAGTCTTCGGAGGCTGGGTATCATACCTACCGCCACCATCCTTATGGCACAGAGTAGACTAAGTGGTTGGGTAATCCCAATAGAAGGCCATACACCTTCAATAGCTGTTGGCCAAAAGCTAGTCCTCTCATACCCTCACAATCTAGACACCTCTGGTGGTTGCCTATCGTTCCTGAGAACAAAAGTGTTGAGTTTATCTCCCATCATCTGCCATGTAGGAATAACCCCATACGTATAGGGTTGTCCTCCATATTGGGTGGGTTCAGACAACTTTTAGGACTAAAGTTGCCTAAAAGTCTAGACCTCTGGTGTACAGTTTAGTGTACCTTCTATTTATACTGAGCATATCCAATTTTGGGTTCCCCTAGATAGCAAAATGCATAATTTTTGTTGCTTGTCATTCTTTTAAAGTTCTTCTTTTCTTCCTTTCCCTCTATTTTATTGTGCTGTAGACAAAAAATCCACCACCGAGCACCACTGTCCAGCCAGACCATGATGTGAGTAGTGACCACCGTGGCTTCAGTCGGTTGTATGGCTATCTCTGTCTGTCTTGTCGTCTCTGCAGTGCTGTCTCGTGTTGTCTGACCTCCTAGAAGACTCTCCATGTTTGTCTGTTCCGAGATGACGTCTGAATGACTTTATAACCTTGACATTATCTTGTGTCAGCAGAACGCTGCCTCAAATGTATGGGGTGCATGTGCTAAGAACGTTGTCGATGACGAGGAGGTAGACTGGATTAGAAACCGACCATTACCACCTCCTCCTTCCGATTTCTCCAGCACTTCAGCTCACCAACCGTCCACATGGGTTTTGCCTAGTGCACCTGCTGATTCTCCTCCTACATCCAGAGGGTCATTCATTACTGGTGCTATTAGACCCCCCCTACCCACTCGAAGATCACAGCTGCAGGCTCAAGATATCATTAGTGGAAACCCAAATCTTTTCCCTCCGGCAATACCAAGACGTACATAGGGAAGATAGAAGAAAAGAATGGATGGAGCAACCAAAGAATGGATGAACCAACCAAAGAATATAATTGACCAACCAGTGAATGGATGAAACAACCAACCAAAGAATGGATGGATCAACCAAAGATTGGATGAACCAAACAAAGAATGTGATTGACCAACCAATGAATGGATTGACTAACCAAATAATGGATGGATCAACCAAAGAATGGATGGATCAACCAAAGAATGCCTGGATCAACCAAAGAATGCCTGGATCAACCAAAGAATGCCTGGATCAACCAAAGAATGCATGGATCAACCAAAGAATGGATGAACCAAACAAAGAATGTGATTGACCAACCAATGAATGGATTGACCAACCAATGAATGGATTGACCAACCAATGAATGGATTGACTAACCAAATAATGGATGGATCAACCAAAGAATGGATGGATCAACCAAAGAATGCATGGATCAACCAAAGAATGGATGAACCAAACAAAGAATGTGATTGACCAACCAATGAATGGATTGACTAACCAAATAATGGATGGATCAACCAAAGAATGGATGGATCAACCAAAGAATGGATGGGTCAACCAAAGAATGGATCAACCCAACAAAGAATGTGATTGACCAAGCAATGAATGGATTGACTAACCAAATAATGGATGGATCAACCAAAGAATGGATGGATCAACCAAAGAATTAATGGATCAACCAAAGAATGGATCAACCGAACAAAGAATGTGATTGACCAACCAATGAATGGATTGACTAACCAAATAATGGATGGATCAACTAAAGAATGGCTGGATCAACCAATGAATGGATGAATCAACCAAAGAATGGATTAATCAACCAACGATTGAATGGGTCAACTAAAGAATGGATGGGTCAACTAAAGAATAGATGGATCAACCAAACAATGTATGGATCAACCACTTATATGTAATGTGTGTGAGATTTTCTACTTGACTTTTAATCAATAACCTCCATCACAGACTTTGAAGACTTATGTTGCTTTCTATCCATGTAATGAAGGATATCTTAATATCTATAATATGTTTTTATACAATTTTTGTGAATATTGAAAAAAAGAATAGTTCATCAATGCTCAGATCAGATACACATTGTGGTTCCCCATGCTGAAATGAAATGGGTGGGCGATCATTGAGGATGCCGATGGTTCTCCAGAGCAACTTTCTGCTCTAACTAGTAGTAGGTTCCTAATTGCCTCTTGGCCTCGAAATATCAAGGGTGATTTAAAGAAAATGTACTCTTTAGGAAGGAACATTCTACGATGTCATATTATATAGCAGACTGTAGAGGGCGAGAAGGCATCAGAAATAAGAAAAGTCTTGGAAATAATACAAATGAGGTTGTTCTGATCACAATTCATGAATATTCAATAAAGTGGAATGTTGAGCATTTTCATTAAAGCTGCATTTATTTTTAATGTTCCTTTAGCTTCAGCGGAATTTATAATCCAATATAGTTCAATATGTACTAAGGGTGACAAATGGTTAATAAAAAGAGTCTGACTTTCGACCCAGAAATGTAACACATTACAGAAAGTCTAGTCGTGAAAATCTGTATAATTGAAGGAAATCTCCTCGTCAACTTCAGTGCAATAGATTATGGCTTGGCCTCATGCACTGACTGTTTTTGGTCACCTCTATATTTTTTTTTGTTTTTATATAAAATTACGGTAGCTAGAAAAAAAGTTGGTCTCTAAGATGTAAGGAGAACCATTTACTAATACTAGGACTTTGTGCACCTCTTTACAGCCTTTATGTACACGATTTCCCTGTCTGCATAATTGTTTTTAAACGGAAACTCCCTCTCCTGTAGATTATAAACTCTTATGGTCAGCAGCGTCCTCTCCCTCTTGTAGAGTGTAGGCTCTTATGGTCAGCAGAGTCCTCTCTCCCAGAAAGTGTAAGCTCTTATTGTCAGCAGGATCTTCTCTCTCTCCTGTAGAGTGTAAGCAATTATGACCTCTCGCTCCAGTAGAGTGTAAGCTATTATGGTAAGCGGTGGAGTGTAAGCTCTTATGGTCAGTGAGGTCCTCTCTCTCCTGTAGATTCTAAGCCCTTATGGTCAGTGGGGTCCTTGCTCTCTCCACTGGAGTGTAAGCTCTTATGATCAGTGGGGTCCTCATTCTCTCCTGTGGAGTGTAAGCTCTTATGGTCAGCGGGGTCCTCTCTTTCTCCAGTAGAGTATAAGCTCTTATAGTCAGTGGGGTCTTCTCTCTCTCCTATAGAGTGTAACCTCTTATGATCAGCAGGGTCCTCCCTCTCTTCTTTATAGTGTAAGCTCTTATAATAAGTGAGGTCCTCTCTCTCCTGTAGAGTATAAGCTCTTATGATCATCAGGGTCCTCTCTCTTTTCTTTATAGTGTAAACTCTTCATAGTCAGTGAGGTCCTCTCTCTCTCTCTCCTGTATAGTATAAGCTCTTATGGTCAGCGGGGTCCTCACTCTCTCATGTGGAGTGTGAGCTCTTATGGTCAGCGGGGTACTCTCTCTTCTGTAGAGTATAAGCTTTTATGGTCAGTGGGGTACTCTCTCTCCTGCAGAGTGTAAACTCTTATGGTCAGCAGGATCCCCGCTCTCACCTGTGGAGTGTAAGCTCTTATGGTCAGCGGGGTACGCTCTCTCCTGTAGAGTATAAGCTTTTATGGTCAATGGGGTCCTCTCTCTCCCGTAGAGTGTAAGCTCTTATGGTGAGTGGAGTCCTTGCTGGTTCCTGTAGAGTATACATTCTTATGATCAGTGGGATCCTCTCTCTATTCTTTAGAGTGTAAGCTCTTATGCTCAGTGATGTCCTCTCTCTCCTGTAGATTATAAGCTTTTATGGTCAGTGCGGTCCTCTCTCTCTCTCCTATAGAGTGTAAGCTCTTATGATCAGTAGGGTCCTCTCTCTTCTGTAGAGTATAAGCTCTTATGATCAGCAGGGTCCTCACTCTCTCCTGTGGAGTGTAAGCTCTTATGGTCATCAGGGTCCTCACTCTCACCTGTGGAGTGTAAGCTCTTATGGTCAGCGGGGTACTCTCTCTCCTGTAGAGTGTAAGCTTTTATGATCAGTGGGGTCCTCTCTCTCCTATAAAGTGTAAGCTCTTATTGTCAGTAGGGTCCTTGCTGTCTTCTGTAGAGTGTAAGTTCTTATGATCAGTGGGATCCTCTCTCTGTTCTTTAGAGTGTAAGCTCTTATGCTCAATGATGTTCTTTATCTCCTGTAGATGATAAGCTTTTATGGTCAGTGGGTTCCTCTCTCTCTCTCCTATAGAGTGTAAGCTCTTATGATCAGTAGCATCCTCTCTCTCCTGTAAAGTGTAAACTCTTATGATCAGTAGGGTCCTCTCTCTCTCCTATAGAGTGTAAGCTCTTATGGTCAGTGGGGTCCTTTCTCTCCTTTAGAGTGGTAGCTCTTATGGTCATTGGGGTCCACTCTCACTTTCCTGTAGAGTGTAAGCGCTTATGGTAAGCGGGGTTCTCTTTCTCTCTGGTAGAGTGTAAGCTCTTATGGTCAGTGGGATCCTCTCTCTGTATTTTGTAGAGTGTAAGCTCTTATGGTCAGTGGGGTCCTCTCTCTCCTGTAGAGTGTAAGTTCTTATGATCAGTGGGATCCTCTCTCTGTTCTTTAGAGTGTAAGCTCTTATGCTCAATGATGTTCTTTATCTCCTGTAGATGATAAGCTTTTATGGTCAGTGGGTTCCTCTCTCTCTCTCCTATAGAGTGTAAGCTCTTATGATCAGTAGGGTCCTCTCTCTCCTGTAAAGTGTAAACTCTTATGATCAGTAGGGTCCTCTCTCTCTCCTATAGAGTGTAAGCTCTTATGGTCAGTGGGGTCCTTTCTCTCCTTTAGAGTGGTAGCTCTTATGGTCATTGGGGTCCACTCTCACTTTCCTGTAGAGTGTAAGCGCTTATGGTAAGCGGGGTTCTCTTTCTCTCTGGTAGAGTGTAAGCTCTTATGGTCAGTGGGATCCTCTCTCTGTATTTTGTAGAGTGTAAGCTCTTATGGTCAGTGGGGTCCTCTCTCTCCTGTAGAGTGTAAGCTCTTATGGTCAGTGGGGTCCTCTCTCTCCTGTAGAGTGTAAGCTCTTATGGTCAATGGGGTCCTCTCTCTCCTGTAGAGTGTAAGCTCTTATGGTCAGTGGGGTCCTCTCTCTCCTGCCCCACATGTTTAGTTTCCCAGCAGTTACAAGCTTTCCAGTGCTAAAATTAAAATTGAATTACTTGTGAAAATTCGGTGAATGTGACAAGTGCGAATTTTAAATGTTCAGTTTATCTCTGGAATTAAAAAAAAATTCACCCCTAAATGATATATACAAAGGGATGCGGCTCAAAATGTAATAATAAGCCAACCAATAAGGGATATGATGAGCAGAAAAGTGTCTAGAAAATACAGTATATGAACAAAGGGCAATAATGTGACAACTATGTCCCCACCAAAATACCATCAGAGGATCTGCAGTTCTCACAGCTAGGTGACAGCCAGGATCAAGGCACCTGACGGCAGCGGGGAAAAGGACCTGCTTAGGGCTGTTAGGGCAGGAAGTGATATACTTAGGCCAGGGTCAGGAAGTTTCCCCATCTCCTGTGCTCTACAGTTAGGGCCTTCTTTCACTATTCCATCCCAATGTCCCTCTGCCATGGGGCAGACATTTCCCCTGTCCGTACGCGACACTCGACCTTAGGCTATTGAACAGAGCCCTGACTGGGTAGAATAATTGAGCATGTGCATCCTCCAGTGATCATTAGCTAGACGTGCACATTGCCGTTCCCCATGACCACCATGCGGCACCTGTAAAAGGCAAATAATGCTCAATATTAATATTTATGCACAAATATATTTAACTAGATGGCAGCCCGATTCTAAAGAATCGGGTAGTCTAGAATCCATGTATAGTTTATTTACTAATAGTTAGGGTAGTGCGGTGAAATTAATTGTGTGTATACAGGCGGCTCTGTGGGTAGCAGAGTATATGGTGGCTCACTGGCTAGCACTGCGCGCGGTGAGATTAGTCAGCGCAGCGGCGTGGGCAGAGTGGTCAGCGCAGCGGCGTGGGCAGAGTGGTCAGCGCAGCGGCGTGGGCAGAGTGGTCAGCGCAGCGGCGTGGGCAGAGTGGTCAGCGCAGCGGCGTGGGCAGAGTGGTCAGCACATACACACACATACACACACACACTCCGCTATACTTACCACCGACCCTGCGTCTTCTCCGGCGCCAGGATCCTGAGTCAACATGTGGCCACCCCCGGACGACTGGAGAGGGCAGAGGACGGCTGGAGAGGGCAGGGGACGGCTGGAGAGGGCAGGGGACAGCTGGAGGGGGCAGGGGACGGCTGGAGGAGGCAGGGGACGGCTGGAGGGGGCGGGGGACGGCTGGAGGGGGCAGGGGACGGCTGGAGAGGGCAGGGGACGGCTGGAGGGGACAGGGGACGGCTGGAGGGGGCAGGGGACGGCTGGAGGCGGCAGGGGACGGCTGGAGGCGGCAGGGGACGGCTGGAGGCGGCAGAGGACGGCTGGAGGCTGGAGAGGGCAGAGGACGGCTGGAGGCTGGAGAGGGCAGAGGACGGCTGCAGGCTGGAGAGGGCAGAGGACGGCTGGAGGCTGGAGAGGGCAGAGGACGGCTGGAGGCTGGAGAGGGCAGAGGACGGCTGGAGGCTGGAGAGGGCAGAGGACGGCTGGAGGCTGGAGAGGGCAGAGGATGGCTGGAGAGGGCAGAGGACGGCTGGAGAGGGCAGAGGACGGCTGGAGGGGGCAGAGGACAGAGGGTGCACACAGGGTGGAGGAGAGAGGGGGCACACAGGGGGGCAGAGGACGGATGGAGGGGGCAGAGGACGGATGGAGGGGGCAGAGGACGGATGGAGGGGGCAGAGGACAGCTGGAGAGGGCAGAGGACGGCTGAAGAGGGCAGAGGACGGCTGGAGGGGTCAGAGGACGGATGGAGGGGGCAGAGGACGGATGGAGAGGGCAGAGGACGGATGGAGGGGGCAGAGGACGGCTGGAGAGGGCAGAGGACGGCTGAATAGGGCAGAGGACGGCTGGAGGGGTCAGAGGACGGCTGGAGGGGTCAGAGGACGGATGGAGGGGCAGAGGACGGATGGAGGGGGCAGAGGACGGATGGAGGGGTCAGAGGACGGCTGGAGGGGGCAGAGGACGGCTGGAGGGGGCAGAGGACGGATGGAGGGGGCAGAGGACGGCTGGAGAGGGCAGAGGACGGCTGGAGGGGTCAGAGGACGGCTGGAGGGGTCAGAGGACGGATGGAGGGGGCAGAGGACGGCTGGAGAGGGCAGAGGACGGCTGAAGAGGGCAGAGGACGGCTGGAGGGGTCAGAGGACGGCTGGAGGGGTCAGAGGACGGCTGGAGGGGGCAGAGGACGGCTGGAGAGGGCAGAGGACGGCTGGAGAGGGCAGAGGACGGCTGGAGGGGTTAGAGGACGGCTGGAGGGGTCAGGGGACGGCTGGAGGGGTCAAGGGACGGCTGGAGGGGTCAGGGGACGGCTGGAGGGGGCAGGGGACGGCTGGAGGGGGCAGGGGACGGCTGGAGGGGGCAGGGGACGGATGGAGGGGGCAGAGGACGGCTGGAGGGGGCAGAGGACGGCTGGAGGGGCAGAGGACGACTGGAGGGGGCAGAGGACGGCTGGAGGGGGCAGAGGACGGCTGGAGGGGCAGAGGACAGAGGGGGCACACAGGCTGGAGGGCAGAGCATCGTGTGGGGCTGCAGACTCACCGCGGGCCGGGCATCAGGTGTACTGTAGGAGGAGAGGAGGGGCGGGCAGAGCTGCAGAAGAGGAAGTCCCGCCCTCCCTCCTCTCTAGGCGCGCGTCAGGGAGGACGGGTACCCCCATGGTGTGTGTGGCCCCCGAGGTGGCGGGCAATGGGCCCCCCCTGCCACCCCCGGTATGTGTGCTAGTGTCTGGAGGGCAGAGGGTGGAGGGGAGTGGCTGGAGGGCACACGGAACTTCCAAGATCGGAACGTTCCTGTGCCGCTGCGTGTAGCCGGGCTGCGCGCGGCTACAGTGCACTGGATGACGTCACCAGCCCTGGGCGAAGACCATCACGGAAGTGGGCATCGCCTTTTCCGGAAGTGGCCTTCGGGTTTTATATATAAGATGCTGGGATCACCCTTTTTAGAAACATTCCCATGTAGTTTGGGAGTTCACGTTCCTCTGTTGGAGATTACAGCAGATGTCGGTGATTTTCTTTACCGTATGGCGGTGTCACGTGATCTGGTGACATTCCGGACGTCGCTGTTTTGACTTTGTACCCTGACACCCGACAGTCAGAGTTTACGGCACAGGAGATTGTTTTCCTTTTCCTGTAAATATTGAATATCTCGGTTGCGCTCACCCATGAATACCTGTGTGATAATCCCACTCCTAGCAGGAGAATGTTGTTATTTCGTAAGCGTTGCAGTTGGGTATTGATTATCTTTCTCGTCTGTTGATGCGGACTCCTTGTTATATGCTGAGTGCTTCCACCTACTCACTGCTGGCATCCTTCTTATTAACCTATTAATGTATAGAGTCATTGGAAAGCTTCCCTGAAAAGGTTTTGTTTAATGCCTTACCCTAGCCAGGGTGGACTACCTTATTGGCAGTGTGGCATGTGGACCTACTCAGAAGCCGGACCATGGTGCCATTGCTGCCTCTGCACCCCCTTTAGGCTGTTTTCACACTGTCATTTTTACCCATCTGTGTGATTCCAGCTTAAACTGGATACACCCACATCCATTTGTTGAATCCAGTTCTTCCCGTTTTCCCCTGATCTGGGTGTCATCGTTTTCTTCACTGAGACGCATTTTGGTGCATTTTTGGTCTCCGTGAGATGCATCAATCATAATACCGGGTGCATCAGTTTTTAGAATTATAGGGGGTCCAGGAGAATTCCTACGGTAGTGTGACGGTAGTGTGAAACCAGTTTTAGCTACACTTCTATGCATATGCTAGTGTCCATGTAGAAGCATCGGCGCCTGGTGTAGTCAGTGGCAAAGCGGGAACAAGGACGCAGTGCAGCCACAGATCATCAGGCCCTACCCAAGCCGGCTCATCGGCAAAACAGTTGAGTTCACCTATGCCCTCGGTAAGGCCAAAGTAGACACGGAACCCGTTTTGTTTATAAATAGTCTTTTATTTGCATTAACACGTGACTCCCGCTGAACAGAGGCATCACGGACACCATTCTTGAACGGTACATAGTTCAGGACAATTACTTTAATTGACTTTGGTGTAGACTACTCCCGTTTTGGTTCCTTAACACTCCCGTGTTGACCTTTCAACACCATTGCGCTTTACCAGAAATTCATACAGTTTCTCCATGGCACCAGCCCTATCCCACACACAGTAAACCATCCAGAACACCAACCAAGGCTACCATTAGACAAAGAATCCTTCAATGCAAGCAATCTGATTAACCGTTTGCTCGAATCTGTGTAGAGGTTAACTGCACACGTACCATAGGGAACTGAGACCCGGATGAGACCCGTAGAACGTATGCCTGCGGGAAACGGACCGTTGCCTCGCTCAGTCTATGCTCAGCACAGCTCAGAGCTCCCTTTCCTGCACTGCTATGAATGTTTGGTTTATTTTACGAAGATCGGTGCCGCAGATTCCTTTCTCTTCGAATGGTGAAATTCTGTTGCCCTGGGCTTTAACTGGCGAGCACCGATCATTTTCATCCTTTGGATTATTGGATTGCTCCATACGTGGTGCATCAATGTAAGATTGGAGTCAGTCTGGAGACAGCACCCAATGAGAGAACGGTCACTTTCCCAGGATGCAATCTCAATAGGGTCCTGGCCGGTATTACACAGTGGATGGGCAGCACTACCCATGTGAACTTGTATTCCTCATGTAATCGGGGTCCCAGGGTTGAGCCAAGGGATCTAGCCTAATTCCTACTTTGGGGCTCTGTGCCTCTCCATAGACGAAGCGCTCAGTGTATTTCACACATTCATCCCTATGGTGACACTTCTTGTTCAGATATGCATGACAACTCTTACTCTCCACCCCCAGTGGGTGGACTCACTATCTAAACTATAAACCGTTCATTATTATACTCTAGATATCAGGGATCAGTCCTCCTTCACCTTGACCAATGAGCGCCAGCACAAACAAAACTATATACACATTAACGTGTAATATGTCAGTATACAAACACAAAAATCTGTAACACATCGATATTTACGCTATATACAAGAGCACGGCATTCCCCAGAGCGGAGGCGACAGAGCCCTTTACCCCCTTACATCCAAATGAACATCCAAAGACCCGATCTTCCAGTGGAAATTGAAGGGAACTTTGAAGGGGTTTTCCTAATTTTCCCAGCCTCCCTGCCTCCTGCTTGCTGGAGAGACATGGTGATGTTACAAGCAGAGGCATCTTTGTCTCTGTAGCATAAGAGAAGCTCCAGCAAACTGTACTTGGCCAGATCACTTCAGAGCAACATTTCGAAGGTCTAAAACAAAGGGCTTACAAGGGTGCGCCCATTGGCTAGGAAACCGCCCACCGCTGATCGTGGATAGAGTGGGTGTCGTCATTTTATATAGGCAACTAGCCTTAAGCAATAGAATTAAAATGAGAAGGGAAAGGATTTTTAATTAGAGGTAAATTGTAAATTGCTTGACTTTACAAAGTTTGCAATTTTACTTATTTTAACAGAATCTATCAGCAGACCAACCTATTTACAAAGTCTATATAGGCATGTAGGTCAGCGAAAGATAAACGCACTGGTACCTTTATACCTGTTTCATAAATCCCAGAAAAATAAATGATTTTTGCAAAATGCAAATGAAACATTCAGTGCTCTGTCACACCCAGAGAACTTAAGAGGAATCTGTCAGCAGGTTTGTGCTATGTGATCTGCATACAGCATGCTGTAAGGGTTAATACACAGTGTTCAAGGATGCCTATCTTGTCTAAGTCTGTTTTTGTTGTTCTTTTGCAATTTTGATTAAGCAGCAGGACTTATCATTCCTCTGACTACATTGTCACGCGCACGGCAGTCCGACATGCACCCTCCCCTGATTGGCAGCTCACTGTTGATGGACTTTGTATTCAAAGGGGGATGCTCTTTAAACTCTGCTGCTGCTAAATCTAAAATTTTAGATTGCTGTGTGCAGAGGTTCTGGCACAATCAAAGTGATACATCGTTGGATTCAGGGTTTCTTTGCTTTCACCATGCTGCACTCAGATGAGGTAGCAAAAACCACCCGAATCCCTTCAATTGAAATTCTGCCCCAAGAGTCAGTTTCATCCACAGTGCCTTCCTTTTATTGAGTAATAGCTCAAGGTGTCTTTGACATTAGGCGACAGAAAGAAATATAACGCCTGCGAAGATCCCCGCTTTTCTCATTTCTGCACATTTATGCGCCCTGTTAAGTTCACTTTGGGTGCTCTCTGTCCAGTTGTTTTTTTATAGTAATTATTATTATTATACTTAACAGTCTTCAGTTTGATCTCCAGCCAACTTGATGCATGAATGAAGATCGATCTTGTGTAGCCTAGATAGGTCCACCAGGGTCTTCTCCAAGCCTAGAAAGGTCCACCAGGGTCTTTTTCAAAACTAGATAGCTCCACCAGGGTCTTCTTCAAGCCTAGATAGGTCCACCAGGGTCTTCTTCAAGACTAGATAAGTCCACCAGGGTCTTCTCCAAGCCTAGATAGGTCCATCCGGGTTTTCTCCAAACTTAGATAGGTCCATCAGGGTCTTCTATAAGCCTAGAGAGGTCCACCAGGGTCTTCGTCAAGCATAGGTAGGTCCACTAGGATGTTCTTCAAGCTTAAAGAGGACCTGTCACCCCCCCACCCCCATGGATTAGAATCTAAGTCCAGCACTGAATGCAGCATGGTGATCTTTGCTTCCAATGACCTGTCTGGCTTGACTTGTTCCAGAATTGATTTGTTTGTTCTTCTCACCATCTATGGCATTGATAAAATCATTCTCCAGCTCCACATTTGGAAGGTGTAGATTCTTCTTCTGTCTTGTTCCTTTATTGTCCAGGTCTCACTTCCATATGTTACTACAGAATAGACCAGACTATGTACTAGCCGTGTCTTTATCACCAGTGAAATGTTCCTTGATGTGAAGACCTTGACCAGTGACTTCATTGTTGATTTCCACATAGTTATTCTCCTATTGACTTCCGGTGTTGTTGCTGTATCTTGAGTGATCTGTGGCGCCCCTCCGGGTAAACCGCCACCAGTGGTACTGCACTTCTGCGGTTAGGATGTGTAGTGCCCCTGTTCTACAGGTGTTAGGATGGTATGGTTGAGCCACAACGCAACACAAAGCACAACACACAGTGACAGGCCCCTGGGACAATGGGTGGACCCTGAGGGAGGACCCAGGCCATAAAACGGGGAAGGAACAATATTAGTTGAGTTCAGTTCAGTAGTAGGTAATGGAGGAGTAACATCAACTGATGGAGCAGTGGTAGTCGGGAGTGCCGACGTCCGTGGGTTGGAGAAATGCCACCCCCTCGCACACGGGAGGGAAAGCCTGACTGATGGAGAGAAGAGCCCTAAGGGTGCTGACGAGACATCGACCCCTGTACGCCTTAATCTGATGAGACAGAGGGGTTGGTGGAGGACACAGGGACCGGCCCCGCAGACGGTGCGGAAGCTTCAAGCCCGAGCCGAAACCGGATGCCTCAGACTTCTAACGGGAGCTGTGACTGAACACCTGACACATCTTGGGGAAGGTGGCCGAACTAGGGAGCAGTGCCTGGGAGGGATCCTAATGGTGTTGGGGACACACAGAAGCACCTGTGGCTTCCGGTACCTGAGCTCTGTGTAGCGGAGGGCATTGAGAGCCTGGGGGCAGAGCGACAACCCGCTCGCCTCAGAAGAAAGTTACCCCTTATAATGCCGAGAGAGAAGAGACCCACCAGAGACTGTAACACGTAGAAGGGAGAGTAAGGGCACCAACCACTTGACTGTACCAACCCGGCTCTGGAGAAAGAGTATAATACCAGAGACTGGCAGAGAGCGTACCCAGCGGCCATGTTTAACACCTAAGTAAAATTAACGGAACTGCAGGTGTGATGTGAGAGACTTTTATTTGCGGTGACCATCAGCCGCATAGGCTGCCTATGACACCAAAGGTACTGCTGATCGAGTGACCAACTGCTGAAGTATAAACAGGGGAAAGCACTCCACTGCCCTGGGGACTGCGCTTCGCCTGCAGGGAGCAGGACTATCAAAGCTGACGGTCGTCATCCCCAGAGGTTCTGCAGCAGTGGCGACCGCCCAGGTGACGTCACGAATACCCCTTATCCCCTCAGACCTTCCCTAACATCATCCCCTATATTAAAATGACACCGCCAGGGTCTCAGCCCCCGTCTGTCCCCTTGAAAAGAACTGAGAAGTGAAGACGTGAGAACAACTTCCCCGACCCTGGAGTGGGCGTGTCACCGATCATTGATCCGAGTAGGGTGAAGTCCTTTACCACTTCCAGTTCATCACCGTCCATCGCACGTGTCTTGATTGTATCTGGCAGTTGTCAACACCTTTGTCTTCTTTGTGTTGAGTAGAGTCCCATGTTCGAGCTTTCCGTCTTGGTGCAGTCCTTCATTCCATCTACCTATCAATGTTGTATTCTCTACGTATTTAAGATTGTTGACGATTTGTTCACCAATTTTGATTCCATCTTATTTTCAGGCAAGTCCGGCCGTCTGCTCACGGTTATGTTGCATGTTTTGAATTTGTATGATAGACGTTAATATAAACGTTTATAGGCAACTCCTTAATACATAGGTATACCCCGGTTTCTGACTCTAAGCTTTAACTGAACTACACCCCGGTCCTCCCAGGCCTGGGTCCCTTATTTATATAGTGAGATTCCTGTTGAGATGGCACCATAGGCTTACATAGGATCGGCGCCCCCCTCCACCATACTAGGAGAGCGTAATGTTGGCTCGATGTCAATGACTGCCAAGTTTGTTTAGAGATACGTGTGAAGCGCAGATCGCGGCTTAGCAATGGGCTGTGAAGAGCGGAGCATCTTGTAGGCAGATCTAGACTTGTCTTCTTCCTACATGTATCATCCCGGCTCCTCTGTTTACAGAATGGGACGATCATTCCATGGGTTCTTCACCTCTTTATGTAGATAAATGAATTAATGTCACTTAGCGCTCATTCCCTACCTGGGATCCTGACGGGTAGGCACGTAATGATCTAACAAGGAGGATGGCGCTTTACACTTGGATTATCAACTTTTCTATTACGGTATTTTTCTATGAATGTTTAGGTGTAAAGAAAAGCAAGGAACAATTTGACCAGCAGGAGGCAGTATGACGCTTTCTGCTTCTTCTACTTAAACGGAATGTGTCATCAGAAACATATCTATTGTTTAAAGTTCTTATGTTAAATGGATTTAATTATAAAACATATATATTTTATTTTTCATAACTCTATATATAAAATTGCAATTTTCACACTGGCTTTACTTTAATACACCCAATACTTTCTGTTTGGAACACAGACATTAGCAGCAACAGACTGACTCAGATTCTCAATAGCTTCCTCTCTGACCTGAGCAAGGGCCAATGTGAAGGGGAGGAGGTGAGCTGTGATATCACCTATTGTGAATGGTGGATCCTGTGTTATCTACTGTATATAGAGGTGTTATCAGTCATTGTGCAGGAGGAGGAGGTGAGCTGTGATATCACCTATTGTGAATGGTGGATCCTGTGTTATCTACTGTATATAGAGGTGTTATCAGTCATTGTACAGGAGGAGGAGGTGAGCTGTGATATCATCTATTGTGAATGATGGATCCTGTGTTATCTACTGTATATAGAGGTGTTATCAGTCATTGTACAGGGGGAGGAGGTGAGCTGTGATATCACCTATTGTGAATGGTGGATCCTGTGTTATCTACTGTATATAGAGGTGTTATCAGTCATTGTACAGGAGGAGGTGAGCTGTGATATCACCTATTGTGAATGATGGATCCTGTGTTATCTACTGTATACAGAGGTGTTATCAGTCATTGTACAGGAGGAGGAGATGAGCTGTGATATCACCTATTGTGAATGGTGGATCCAGTGTTATCTACTGTATATAGAGGTGTTATCAGTCATTGTACAGGAGGAGGTGAGCTGTGATATCACCTATTGTGAATGGTGGATCCTGTGTTACCTACTATATATAGAGGTGTTATCAGTCATTGTACAGGAGGAGGAGGTGAGCTGTGATATCACCTATAGTGAATGGTGGATCCTGTGTTATCTACTGTATATAGAGGTGTTATAAGTCATTGTACAGGAGGAGGTGAGCTGTAATATCACCTATTGTGAATGATGGATCCTGTGTTATCTACTGTATATAGAGGTGTTATCAGTCATTGTACAGGAGGAGGAGATGAGCTGTGATATCACCTATTGTGAATGGTGGATCCTGTGTTATCTACTGTATATAGAGGTGTTATCAGTCATTGTACAGGAGGAGGTGAGCTGTGATATCACCTATTGTGAATGGTGGATCCTGTGTTATCTACTGTATATAGAGGTATTATCAGTCATTGTACAGGAGGAGGTGAGCTGTGATATCACCTATTGTAAATGATAGATCCTGTCTTATCTACTGTATATAGAGGTGTTATCAGTCATTGTACAGGAGGAGGTGAGCTGTGATATCACCTATTGTGAATGGTGAATCCTGTGTTATCTACTGTATATAGAGGTGTTATCAGTCATTGTACAGGAGGAGGAGGTGAGCTATGATATCACCTATAGTGAATGGTGGACCATGTGTTATCTACTGTATGTAGAGGTGTTATCAGTCATTGTACAGGAGGAGGTGAGCTGTGATATCACCTATTGTGAATGATGGATCCTGTGTTATCTACTGTATATAGAGGTGTTATCAGTCATTGTATAGGAGGAGGAGGTGAGCTGTGATATCACCTATTGTGAATGGTGGATCCTGTGTTATCTACTGTATATAGAGGAGTTATCAGTCATTGTACAGGAGGAGGTGAGCTGTGATATCACCTATTGTGAATGGTGGATCCTGTGTTATCTACTGTATATAGAGGTGTTATCAGTCATTGTACAGGAGGAGGAGGTGAGCTGTGATATTGTGGCACCCCATGGGTTAATGTGCCACAATAACATCACATGGGTTCTCTCCCCCACTACACACTGACAAACACTACCACCTCTGGGCAATAGAGGGAGCACCTCCTGCTTCCATATATAGACTTGTCCATGAGGGAGAGCTCAGTTCAGCTCGCAGCAGGGCTGAGGAAAGGACACTGAGCAGAGTTAGCTCAGTGCAGACCTAGTAAAGGGTCAGAGGAAAAGGAGACCGAAGGACAGAGGAACACATCTGGGAGCTGGAGTGACACCATCACTTGCCCCAGAAGTAAGCACAGAGAGACGGACACCGGATCCGGTACTGTGTCTGGCACCCACAGCACAGCGAATCCAGGAACAGTGGGATCTCTAGATGCCCCCTAGTACCAGAGTGAAGCAACACGGAGGGGTCAGTACAGCATAGAGGACCCAAGTTGCCTAACCCAGTGGTACCAGCAGCGAACAGAGAGAGACGTGAGGAATCCCAGCAGCTTAGCTAAGAAGCAGCAGCTCAGGACACACACACAGAGTGCAGCACAAGGAGGCCAAAGACCCGGACAGGGTGTGGGGAGAGAGAGCTCAGCCACCATTACAGACTCCGTGGACTATAATCTGCAATAACATCAGCAGTAAAGCTTTGGAAAACAACTTTGGAGTCTGTGTATTGATTGTGACCTTTGCTCCAGATTCAGCACAGAGAGCTTCTCCACAGATCCAGCCTGTCAGCTCTGCAGCATCAGGGAGAAGAAGAGAATTGCAGTATCAACTAAACGTAAGTGTGTGTGTCCTCCAACTCTTCCCCACCATCTATAACCCCAACAGACTTTAACTACTTACTGCCCCGGGGGATACAGTTCTCCCCACTAGAACTATACCATCCCGGCTGCCATTCCATCACCCCCGGAGGTTCTGCAGCAGCCGCGGCCCCCATTACTGGCCGCATCAAGTGGGTGGCGTCACCCGTGACAATCTCCCTTGTAAATATTCCCCTTTTATTGTGCTGAGCCAGGGACACGGTCCGGACCAGGCCACCAGTGACATCCCCCAGCAGCAGATCGGTCCGGTACCGAGTACCCCACGTCCCTTGGGGCTCCACAACCTGGCGTCACGAACAGGATCTACCCGGTCCAAAAGAATTGGACCCAGTGCGCCATCTGAACTGTATATTTGAGAATCCGCCATTTTGGAGCGCGCGGCGCGCGGGAAAGAAAGGGGGCGGTACCTTGCATTGGCGCGAACCCAGCCTCCTCCCTTGGTGCTGACGACATCCGGCGGGGAAGGAGATCCCTGCTGCGCCCCGGAACCTCCCAGAGACATCCGGACGGAAGCGGAAGGCGGAGGGCGCATATTAACTAAGGGGGCCCAAGATGTCGCAGGCCGATGCACAAGACGGCGGCGGAGTAGCCGATGGAGCTGCAGCGCCGGGTCAGCCAGTAGCGTCCGGCGGTGCAGCGGCGCAAGGAACAGCATCCATAATGCCATTCCTGATGCCGTATACTCCAGGGGCAATGTGGCTGCCTCAATACTCCGGTGAGCCTCATACACTAACTGACTTTATGCAAAAGATTAAAGAGTATTATGTGATGTATCCCCTCACTGAAGCCCAGCGTGTAGGCATGATAATGGGACAGTTAACGGGCAATGCACGGCGTGAGGTGGCGTCCTGGCTGGACACGGATAAGGACACTGTAGAGCACCTAGCAGCCAGACTAAAAGCAACGTTTGAATCTGCTGTTGATACCCGGGCTAAGATGAGGTTCTTTGCATGCCACCAGAAACCTAAACAGAGTGCCAGAGACTTTGCCTTGAACTTGCAGGAAGCACTCAAAGCCCTTAAGCTGGCAGAACCTGCTTTAGCCCCGGGAGCTGATAAAATGCTATTTGACCAATTTATTGAGGGCCTCCATTCCCCTTCTCATCGAGGACAGTTAAGCATGGTACTGCTGCAGAACCCTGACATGACATTTACTGAGCTGAAGGATAGAGCTATCCGTCTGCAGCAGCTGGAGGAGCCAAGGGAATTAACATCTGTGCTTGACACTGCAGCAGCACCTCAGCAGGCGGCAGCGCCAGTGACATCTGCCATGTCAACGGCTGCTGCCGAGGCCGGGGACTATATCTCAAATGCAGCCATCAACCAAAAGCTAGATGCCCTGACAGACACCGTGATCTCCATGGCCAAGGTCATCAAGGAACTGCGAGAGTCAAAACCTGCACCCAAGATCGAGTTGGCGACCAGCAGAGAGGATGTTCCGTGGATGAGGCCCAGAAGATACCCAGCAGCAAGAGGACGACCCAGTGATCGCTACCAACCAGATGGACAGCCCGTCTGCCGCCGTTGCCAGAAACCAGGTCATTTTGCTCGAGAGTGTCCTTTAAACGACGATACCCTGGGCAGGCGGGCCGCTCCCCAGGAATGAACGCTCAAGGCCCCTCAGCCTGGTATGACAAATTCGTGGGAGGAAAGCCGGTGATCCCTATAGTGTTGAATGGCATCCCCTTTAGTGCCTTGCTGGATACTGGATCCCAAATAACATCTATCCCACATGTTCTATATAAAAGGTACTGGGCTGATTCAGACATTACTAATGCGCCAGATGGCTTTAACTTTGAAGTGTGGGCTGGTAATGGATTGATGATACCAAAGGTTGGATTTAGAGAGATGAATATTCAGGTTGGGAAGGTAGAATTGCAGAAACAGGGTATTATAATCGTAGATGTCGACCGGCGAGGCCGTGAACCCGTGATGGTGGTAGGAATGAATGTCATTGAGAAATGTTTTTCCGAAGTGTTAAGTGTTTTACAGCAAATCGCCGAGACTGCCGGAACTGGACAACAGAGGCTTCTGCACAAAGAGATCAAAGCCCTGATGTTGAAGCAGCAGGTAGAAATCTCCGGAGGTGAGATCGGCAGTGTCAGAGTAAGTGACCCAATACCTATTGTAATTCCTCCCAAAACTGAAATGTTGGTGTGGTGCAGAGCCGCAATAGGCATTAAAGGGCAAGACTATCAGGCCCTGGTAGAACCCGTGTACTCAGACAGTAGACCGACCATACTCACTGCTAGAGGAGTGGTTGACGTACACCGGGGAAGAGTGCCATTACGCCTGTTGAACTGCGGAGAAGATGAGGTCACATTACCAAAGTATGCTACCATGGCTAAGTTGTACACGGTTGATAACAACAACATCACCGTCGCTGAGCCCTTGAACCCGTCATGCCAGGCGGATGACAATGGCTCAGAGGAGAAGATGGAGGATTGGTGCCAAAAGTTGCATGTAGGTACCAGTTCTACACCTCCCCGTCACAAGCATGGAGTATACCGGGTAGTGAAAGAATATGAGCAGATATTCAGTAAACACCCGTTAGACTTTGGGCAGATCAAAGGAGTAGAGCACACTATACCCACAGGTAACCATCAACCTATAAAAGAAAGGTATAGACCCTTACCACCAGCTCACTACCAAACCACCAAAGATATGCTCAGAGAAATGAAATCTGCAGGGGTAATAAGAGACAGTTGTAGCCCCTGGGCAGCACCTCTCGTGTTAGTCAAAAAGAAGGATGGGACCATGAGAATGTGCGTAGATTACCGGCAGATTAACCACATTACACATAAGGACGCATACCCATTACCTAGGATTGAGGAGTCATTAGCTGCATTAAAATCTGCTAACTACTTTTCCACCCTTGATCTGACTAGTGGGTACTGGCAGGTTCCTGTGGCCGAGGCCGACAAGGAGAAGACAGCGTTTACTACGCCGATGGGCCTCTGTGAGTTCAATTGTATGCCGTTCGGACTCTGCAACGCACCCGGGACCTTCCAACGTCTGATGGAGAGCTGCCTAGGACACAAGAACTTTGAAACTGTCCTCCTGTACCTAGATGACGTCATTGTATATTCGAAGACGTACGAGCAACATCTACAAGACCTGGCAGAAGTGTTCGAAGCTTTATCGAAATATGGCATGAAAATCAAGCCATCCAAGTGTCACCTTCTCAAACCAAAGGTACAGTACCTGGGACATGTCGTGAGTTCAGAGGGAGTAGCACCGGATCCTGATAAAATCACCGTGATAAGGGATTGGCCAAGACCTACGAACGTAAAAGAAGTGAGGCAATTCCTGGGCCTGGTAGGCTATTATAGAAGATTTATCCGAGGATTCACGAAGCTAGCAGCTCCTCTGCAAGACATTCTGGTAGGACGATCAAAGAAGACCTCAAACTGTAATTCCCTGGCATGGTGGGATGAAGAAAGAGAAAATTCCTTCAATCAGCTAAAAAGTGCGCTGACGGGAGAAGAGATCCTGGCATACCCTGATTACCATCAACCATTCATTCTTTACACGGATGCCAGCAACGTGGGACTGGGAGCAGTATTGTCGCAGAAGCAAGGAGGCAGAGAACGAGTTATTGCCTTTGCAAGCAGGAAGCTCCGGCCTACAGAACGAAATCCCGAGAACTACAGCTCCTTCAAGTTAGAGCTACTGGCAGTAGTCTGGGCTGTAACCGAACGCTTTAAACATTACTTAGCAGGTGCAGAATTCACCATCTACACGGATAACAACCCGTTGACTCACCTGGACACAGCCAAATTAGGTGCTCTGGAGCAGCGATGGATAGCCCGGCTATCCAACTACAACTTTGTCATCAAATATCGGGCAGGCCGCAAGAATGGGAACGCAGACGCCTTATCCCGAATGCCGCACCTGAAAGACGTGGAAGAGGAACCGGAAGAGTTGGAAGAGATTGAACTCCCGGCCTTTCATCGTTCAAGGGTAGAAGATTATCGACCCGGCATCTACCAAAAGAAACAGGAAATAAACCTTAACCCGTTAAGACACTACGGATGGGCTGAAGCTCAAGATACTGATCCAGCCGTGAAGCTAGTGAAAGAACTGCTTACGCAACAACATGCACACCCTGGTCAGAATGCCCCAGCTGAAGCTACACAGCTATGGAAGGATAAAGGCAAGTTGTTCCTGCATCAAGGGAAGCTCTGTAGACGATTTACCAATCCCAAGACGCATGAACTGGTCTGGCAGATAATCGTGCCCAAGCGAGACACTCAAATGGTCTTAGAGGCTTATCATGACAACGCAGGTCATTTCGGGTGGAAGAAGTTAGAAGCAATCCTGAGGGACAGATTCTATTGGGTTGGCATGAGAGGATCCATTGAACTATGGTGCAGAAGATGTGCCGCATGCAACCTCAGAAGGAAAGATCTACAGAAAGCTCCACTTCAACCAATAATAACCAAGCAGCCTCTTGAACTAGTCGCATTAGATCACGTCAAGTTGTCACCAAGCCGGTCAGGCTATGTCTATGCCTTAACCATCGTGGACCATTACTCACGCTTCTTAGTGGTGGTACCAGTCAAAGACTTGACAGCGAAGACGGCAGCAAAAGCATTCCAGACGCATTTCTGTAGACCACATGGTTACCCAGAACAAGTCCTTGCAGACCAAGGTCCAGCTTTTGAATCAGAACTGTTCAAGGAATTCTGCAATATGTACGGTTGCAAGAAGATTCGCACAACAACGTATCATCCCCAAACGAATGGTCTATGCGAGAAAATGAATCATATCGTAATCGAACTGTTAAAGACCTTACCAGAATCAGAAAGAAACCAGTGGCCAGATAAATTACCGGATTTGGTAGACTTATACAACCATGTCCCCGTGAGTTCTACAAACTGCACTCCAGCTTATCTTATGCGTGCAAGACCCGGTAAGCTACCAATTGATCTAGAAATGGGAGTTGAAAAACCAGATACAGAATTAGAAGAAACAGATTGGGATACCAAACGCCAGAAACAGTATCACCAAGTGCAAGAATGTGTAGAGAGAAACCTACAACAGGCAAGAGCAAGACAAGAAAAGACCTTTAACAAACATGCTCAAGCAATGCCATTACAAGAAGGTGATCAAGTTCTCAAGAGAAAGAGACGTACAGGCAAACTGGATAATCAGTGGGAAGCAGTCCCATACACAGTTCTACCATCTAACCTAGACAATGTTAAAACCTATTTGATAAGCAAAGATGAAGGGAGAACTTCACAAGTCGTATCTCGTGATCAACTCAAATTGTGTCCTGAAACCCTGAAGACACCTGAAGTCATGGAACCCGTACAGGTCCAACCTATTCAAGAGAAAGAAAAAGAAGAAGTATTCCACACGGTACTAGGAGATTTTCCTAAAACATGGCCAAACTACCATGGAGCAGTTGTCGTACCAATGATTGCATTCCCTTCAATGATGGACTCAAGACCAGAACCTGTGTTACCAGAACCTGTGTTACCAGAACCTGTGTTACCTGAAGAAGACCCAAGACTTGAAGAACTGGAAGTAGAATCCGAAGAGGAAGAACAGATTCCTGGTCCCAGTGAACTTGCCAGTCCTGCAGTCAGACCTCCATCTGCCATAACACCAAGCACCCCAAATAGGTACACGTCCACTCACACTTTCATACTAACTCCACCAACATTGCGCAGATCAGAGCGTAGTACCCAAGGTCAGATACCAGCTAGGTACAAAGAATAAAATACAGAATTAAATGTATAATGTAAATATGTTGTTTGAATATAAGTTGAATTCAGTGGACAAATGTATATAGTTGTTGCAACGTTAAAAAGCCCAGTACCTACAGAGACTATCCTGTATGAACTTTGCAATCTCCTTATTTACTTATGGACCATATATACCACGGACTGGTTGTGGTAAGAACTCTCTTGTATATATTCATCAGCCCGGAGGCAATAGACTAAACCTCTGGAAAGACTGCTTTTTGACTTTCGAACTCTTTTTCACATTCTAGTGATTTTTGTACTTTTTCATTTTTAAGTCTATGTCAATAATAATTGTTGTTTACTTGTTTTTCCACAGTCCCGGAGTACTGTATTTAACTAAGGGGGAATGTGGCACCCCATGGGTTAATGTGCCACAATAACATCACATGGGTTCTCTCCCCCACTACACACTGACAAACACTACCACCTCTGGGCAATAGAGGGAGCACCTCCTGCTTCCATATATAGACTTGTCCATGAGGGAGAGCTCAGTTCAGCTCGCAGCAGGGCTGAGGAAAGGACACTGAGCAGAGTTAGCTCAGTGCAGACCTAGTAAAGGGTCAGAGGAAAAGGAGACCGAAGGACAGAGGAACACATCTGGGAGCTGGAGTGACACCATCACTTGCCCCAGAAGTAAGCACAGAGAGACGGACACCGGATCCGGTACTGTGTCTGGCACCCACAGCACAGCGAATCCAGGAACAGTGGGATCTCTAGATGCCCCCTAGTACCAGAGTGAAGCAACACGGAGGGGTCAGTACAGCATAGAGGACCCAAGTTGCCTAACCCAGTGGTACCAGCAGCGAACAGAGAGAGACGTGAGGAATCCCAGCAGCTTAGCTAAGAAGCAGCAGCTCAGGACACACACACAGAGTGCAGCACAAGGAGGCCAAAGACCCGGACAGGGTGTGGGGAGAGAGAGCTCAGCCACCATTACAGACTCCGTGGACTATAATCTGCAATAACATCAGCAGTAAAGCTTTGGAAAACAACTTTGGAGTCTGTGTATTGATTGTGACCTTTGCTCCAGATTCAGCACAGAGAGCTTCTCCACAGATCCAGCCTGTCAGCTCTGCAGCATCAGGGAGAAGAAGAGAATTGCAGTATCAACTAAACGTAAGTGTGTGTGTCCTCCAACTCTTCCCCACCATCTATAACCCCAACAGACTTTAACTACTTACTGCCCCGGGGGATACAGTTCTCCCCACTAGAACTATACCATCCCGGCTGCCATTCCATCACCCCCGGAGGTTCTGCAGCAGCCGCGGCCCCCATTACTGGCCGCATCAAGTGGGTGGCGTCACCCGTGACAATCTCCCTTGTAAATATTCCCCTTTTATTGTGCTGAGCCAGGGACACGGTCCGGACCAGGCCACCAGTGACATCCCCCAGCAGCAGATCGGTCCGGTACCGAGTACCCCACGTCCCTTGGGGCTCCACAATATCACCTATTGTGAATGGTGGATCCTGTGTTATCTACTGTATATAGAGGTGTTATCAGTCATTGTACAAGAGGAGGTGAGCTGTGATATCACCTATTGTGAATGGTGGATCCTGTGTTATCTACTGTATATAGAGGTGTTATCAGTCATTGTACAGGAGGAGGTGAGCTGTGATATCACCTATTGTGAATGGTGGATCCTGTGTTATCTACTGTATATAGAGATGTTATCAGTCATTGTACAGGAGGAGGTGAGCTGTGACATCACCTATTGTGAATGGTGGATCCTGTGTTATCTCCTGTATATAGAGGTGTTATCAGTCATTGTACAGGAGGAGGTGAGCTGTGATATCACCTATTGTGAATGGTGGATCCTGTGTTATCTACTGTATATAGAGGTGTTATCAGTCATTGTACAGGAGGAGCAGGTGACAGATTCAGCAGGATTTAGGGCATTATACAGGAGTACTTGGCTGTGTAGCTGTGAAGCCTGCACTCTTGTCAAGTAAAACTGTGTCTCTTCCTCTCCCTGTTCCCCCTTTCTCTTTCCTTGTCTCCTCCCTATAGACTTTAATAGGCAGCTGTAATCTGATTCCTCAGTGAGCTGGCAGTCCATGTTGTCTTGGTTTTCAAAGTAGCAGGTATGATAAGGAAACAGGGGAGAGGGAAGGAACTGACCTAGGTGAGATTTTTCTGATAATATATATTACACATTTTCCCATATTTGCCTGTACTATTCATTCATGCAAAGTTTGCTGAAGCAATATTAACCATATAATTACACCCTACTTTACCAATCACTCAACACAGCCATGTGCTTATTAGTTTATTCCAAAAATACATCAAAATCGCTCCACTTATTGACCCTAGTGTCCTAACGAGGTTCAAAAATATCTTGGTTATTGCATGAGATGGACAGAGCAGCCATCATACACTGCGGATGTAGATGATCAATGGGAAATAGAGATCTGCTGAATCCGTCCCTGTGGGATGATGTTTATATCATGTAAACATCCATTTACTTCTGAGCAATCAATGTTCTCCCTTCAGCCGGGCACTGACACAAACATTTCTTCCATCCTGAGTAACCGATGCCAACAGCGTCCATTACCTCAAGGTACTACTCACATAGACGTTACTGAGAAGAAATTATGTCAGTCGCCTCCTTATCACAGACTTTATATTAACCCCTTTCCGACCCGTGACACAGCATATGCGTCATGAAAACAAGTTCGTTCCCGACCTTGGACGCATATGCTGCGTCATCTCGGGTTTCCCTTGCTGCGGCTCTGTTAACCGCGGTCACTAAGGGGTTAAAGGGAACCTGTCAGGTCCTCCAGAACTTCTCAATCTGCTCCAATACCATTTAGAGTCCAAACCTGCATCTCAATCACGTCCTTGAACACCCTAACGACTGGCAAGAGACATTGACTGTTCCTAGAGCAGATGGGAATTTCTACATTAGAATAATAAGTAGAAGGTCTTCAAATTGAGGATCATTTCACTGGTGATGAAGACAAGGCTCCTACATAGTCCGGTCTATTCTGTAGTAACATATGGAAGGGATACCTGGACGATGAAGAAACAAGACAAAAGAAGAATCAACTCCTTTGAGAGCTGGAGCTGGAGAAGGACGTTATCAATACCATGGATGGTGAGAAGATCAAACAAATCAATACTGGAACAAATCAAGCCAGACATGTCACTGGAAGGAAGGATCACCAAGATACGACTTGTCTACACATTATACGAAGAGAGCAATCACTGGAGAAGGACGTCATGGTCAGAAGACTAGAAGGAACCAGGCAAAGAGGGAGACCAACAACCCAATGGCTTGATACAATCACGATAACTGTGTATAAAACCCTGTTGAACCCAAATAGGCCTGGAGAAATACATGGTGTACCTATCTAGACTTAGAGAAGAGCCTGGTGGACCTATCTAGGCTTAGAGAAGCCCATGGTTGAACCATCGAGGCTTAGAGATTTATCTCGTGGACCTATCTTGGCTTGGAGAAGACCCTTTTGGACATATCTAGGCTTGGAGAAGACCCTGGTGGACCTATCTAGGCTTAGAGAAGATTCTGGTGGACCTATCTAGGCTTGGAAGAGACCCTGGTGGACCTGTCCAGGCTTGTAGAAGACCCAGGGGGGCCTATCTAGGCTTAGAGAAGACCCTAGTAGACCTATCTAGGCTTGGAGAAGACACTAGTGGATCCATCTAGGCTTGGAGAAGATCCTGGTGGACCTATCATCTAGGCTTAATGAAAACCCTGGTGGACCTATCTAATCTTGGAGAAGACCCTAGAGTACCTATCTAGGCTGCAAAAGATTGATCTTCCTATAGAGTATACATCCATAGAGTATCATCATGGCTCAAGTTCAAGCAGAAGGGTGATAAATAATAATAAGTAGTGGAGATGAGCATTGATTATTGCATATACAGTGCTGTGCAAATTAATTGGGACACAGTATTTTTTAAGTAAAATCGTTAGTTGGGGTTACCAGTCAGTGATTCAAACCAGTTTTCACTGCTGTGAACAGGTGTGAGTGTACAACCTTGAGTAGCAAAATGTGGTTTGACTGGTTTTAGTCAGAAAATAACAGCTAGCTGCCCCCTCAGCTTCAGGTGAGAGCTTGTTTCTGGGAGGAGTGGTTTAGCTTCAGGTGAGAGCTTGTTTCTGTGAGGAGTGGTTTAGTGTACTTTTTCTCTGTGTGATTCGTGCCTGTAAAAATAGATGTTACTCCATGGAAGAGGTCTAGAATTATTACTCTTAATAAACATACAAGTCTGACTGTAAGAGAAATCGCTTCCACCGTTGGGATTGGAAAATCTACGGTTTAGCACACACCATGAAACTGGATTGTTTTCTCCAAAACGAAAAGGGAAATTTGGAAGAAAAAGGAAAACGACACCAAGAACTGATAAAACACTTATCAGAAATTGTAAAACTAATGCAAGAAAAACAAGTAAAGACTTGCTTTGTCCCAATTAATTTGCACAGCACTGTAGTTGGGTCATATACTGGATCATTCTCATTAAGTGGCTCAATGCATTTCTTATGACCGGACCACCATTGCTTTGACTGGTTGTTGTGTAGCCAGGGAAGAGTCTGCAAAGCAGAGGACAAGCTTCATACCTCGAACAAAGAGGCTATGGAAGTAGAAGGCCAGGATGGCCAACACCTTCATAGAAAGCTGATGAGACTAAAGGTACCGTTACCCGCTACAGTGTCGTAACAATCTCACCAAAGATCTCATGGGAACGCGGTCGTTAGGACATCTTTTTGAGATCGTTGGTGAGATGTCACACGTCTAGATATCATGAACGACGCACCTAGGATCCAGCGATCCAGAGGTCACTGGAACTACACAGCCAACGATCTTGCGGGTGTTATCACGCTGTCACACGGCAACTACGTGAACAACTCCAACCTCAATGTGGGCGTAGTTTGTGACACAGGCTAGGAGCTAGGCGTGCCAGATTGTGTTTTCCCACGCCCCTACAGCTCTGATTGGTGGTCACAACTGTGTTACCATTAGTCAGCCTTGTCTGGCAAGATGGCCACTTTATTAGCGCTCTTGCCCTTTCAACCATCTCGCCATTCAAGGCGGTGTTCATTTGGTGACGCCTGTGCAAGCCGCTGATGCATCCCCAAATTGTCACACATGAACGCTCGAGTGTGCACTGTTGCCAATACAATGTATGGCTATGTGTACGTGTTGTTTTCAAGATGGCTAGCTACACACAACCAACACCATGTACATACGTGTCTACATATTAGGATGCATGTAGTAATTATGTGTCTGTGCATATATGTATGTATGTAACTGTATATGGTTTGTTATGTGTACAAATGAGTGTATGTGAGTTGGTCGACAGGTTAGGGGGTACTCGGATACCGGGACAGATGGTTACTTCGATGGGGGATTACGTCTGGTCGGTTCCTGGCTCCGTGCCCTGGACCCTCAATGGTGGTGATGGTGGGGGATGATAATGATGGATGGGGAAACGGTAACGTGACGCCACCTGTGGTACCTGGTAACGTAGGTACCAGAGCTGCAGCCGGCCACTGAGGTGATGGAGGTGCAGCTCAGAGTAGTACAGCTCCCCACAGGTGGAGCTTTACCTCAGGGCAGCAAGGTGTGAATGAGGGGAATAGTTGTCCTCACCTCTTTGATGCTGTGGAAGCTCTCCGGGCGGCAGAGAAAAGGAGTACAGACACCAGTTCAGCTCAAGAAGTTCTTTACTGGTACCGGGCTAATGTTGAAGTACACAGTACAGTCTGGATTAACGGGGACGTAGCCACATATTTTGAGGTAACTTTGCAGAGTCTGTTGATGGTCCCTTTTAATAGCTTTCTGGGTCTGGGTTCCTCTTTAACTCTCTTTAACCACACTGAAGAGTCCTTTCGCCAGCCCCCTGGTCTGTGACTGTTTGGTACAGTCGGTTCCTTACCGGTACGGACAAGAGCGACAACAAGTTAATCTTCCCGCCTCCGGAATTCGGTCCTTTCCCTAAAGTGTCCTGGACTTAATTTGGGACTCAGTCTGTGGAGCTATGGCTTCCTTATGTCGGTCCCACAGCTTGTTGGTTTGCAGTCAGGGGTAGACCATGTGACTGCCTCGGCTCCGGTATGCCGGTGTCGACCTCCCTATGTGTGTGGTTTATGTTCATGTAACATACCCTGAGGAAGGTGCTGGGACAGCATCGAAACGCGTAGGTTTTGATGAAATAAAGGACCTTATGATGGTAATAACCTCTTGTGAAATCCTTTGGTAAAGAGCAGCAGCGCGGACCGTGGATACTATTCCTGTTTGACTCCTGGTGTCGACCCCCCGGACTCTCCAGCTGGCTCCAACCGGTCCTGGATTGTCCCCTCTGGTGTCTGGGTCACTTCTCTCCAAAGAGGTGCCCTCCTGTCACGGACGCAGTCTCCTGACGTCTGTCCTCCTGCTGACTCACTCGCTGACTGACTCCGTCACTCACTGTCACTCAAGTCTCCCGATCTACTCTAGGCTCCACCCCCCTGGGACCTACTGAATATACGGTCCCGTATCCTAAGGTGGCCTAGTGTATGTGTGCTTATGACAGACTCTGTAAGAACCCCATATCCATGAGTACGGAAGCACTACACCTTCTGTTTGGGGTGCAGTACCTCCCTGTGGCGCCTTCCTATAGAGGCGCCACATATGTACTTTGCGTCTCTGAAATAAAATCATATATGTTGATGTGGCGCCCCGCAACGAGTGCGTCACAAGAGGGTATTGCAGCCATAAATGCAGCCGCAATATTCTCTGACTCAGCAATGATCTGGTTAATTTAGAAATCCAACCCTGCATGCATCACCTAGAACAGAGGGCCAATCCTAGGTCCTGGTGGGTGGAGTGTTAGGGAAGTGTAGTAGAACACACAATAGTCTAGAGAGAACAGAACAAAAGGAGTCTGAAATCTAGAGCAGAGCCTAGAACACAGAACTTGGAGAGGAGCGGGGGCTCCGCACCCCGTGCAGGCCCCTGGGCCGTCACCGGTCGGGTGTCAGCACCTGAGGCCTTAACCACCGGGATTGGGCATTATTCACACGGGTTCCCAAAAGACTCCCGTGCCCACAACTCACAGCCGGTTCACTGGTACCGAAGCTGGCAGCAGTTCACCTCTGCTACGCGAACCAGAAGCGTGGAGGAGCAGCTTCACAGGAGCACCCCACCACCAGCCAACTTCCAGTCGTCTAACCAGCGGTGTACCCACCGAGGGATCCAAGGCTCCCCAAAACATCCAGAACTTACATCATGGATAGGGCATTGAAGCAGCCTCCCCGTACCCGACCTGGTATTCCTGGGCGACACTGGCAACCAATTAGTTAGAATGGAGGAACACTGCGGATTTCTAAGGGACACCATCACTGCTGAGTCCATCTGGTCTACTACCCAACCACTGTATGCCATGTACTGCCTGCTGGTTACAGTAAAGACCCGTTGCAGAGACTTTCTGTGTCCGTGCTTCCTTATGAACTGTCCGTCCGCACTAAAAGGTAACCGCAGCTGCCGCACAACATCTTGAGCAGCTCCATCCTCCGGGGATCACCGCTCAGCCTGTGGGGATCGTAACATCTTGCTGCTGTCCATCCCCCGGAGGTTCCGCAGCGTCGGTAGTCCTTACCGAAACTACTCATAGGTGGCGTCACGAATAAATTAAAAACCCCTTTAATCTGTTCCACCAAGACGTCTTCAAACACTTTGATCTGCACTACACCGGGCCCCACTACCGGCAGGCGCGGTCCACCCGTGACAAGGAGGAAGGAAGCATCGCCTGTCTAAACCGGAGTCCCGGCCACGGTGAGTCAGAAAATGGCGTCACGAACAGGATACGAGCAGGCCCGTTACCCAACGGGTATAATGTGCTTAAACTGGACTTTATTGTCTACAATTTGGACTTTGTTCGTCCCTAAAAGAACTTTCCCGCCTTTTCACCATTGGGCCAAGATGGCGCCCAAGATGGCGTTCCCGCCACAAGAATCCGCCACGTGTAAGCCCAGGAGTGAGTCAAACCCCCCCTCATCGTGGGAGGGCTAAAGACAAAAGGCGCCAAACTCTTTGTCCGTCCTGATTGCTCGAATCAACCATGGGGGCGGACCCCAAAGACTTTTCCCATGATTGGACTACAAAAGCCCACAGGAAATGGGAGTGACACAGACCTTCTTCACCAGCTCTACCAGAACGCTTACCGGTTGAACGGGTGTGGTTTCCCTCCGATGAAGAGAATGGCCAGCATGAGACTCCAAGACCTAATGCGGGAGGTCGAGGCGGAGGCCAGAGCAGCCATAGGCCAACCGGGTCCGGGTCCTGCCCTTACCATAGACGGCAGCCCTGACTTCTGGCTAGAGGCTCTACAAGACCTCCGGGTGCGACTAATTGAGGCTGTGGAATGGACGATTCGCAGCTGGAGTGCGACCCTAGGCAGAAGACTCCATCATGCGATGCAGCAGAGCCGACCGGGTACAGCTTCTCCAGGCCCAGACGACATCGCCAGCTTCTCGACCGCCTCACCGTCGCCCACCACCTGTCCTGCTTCGTCACCGGAGCCCATAGACTGCATCATTCCTGTAAGGACCACAGCTCGACCCGTTCCAGCGGTTAACCCCGCAGCCGACCCCATTCCAGAGCCAGAGCTTCCAATGCACTCCCACGAAGAAGCCGTCATATACCTGGTTCCACCTGCGGAACCCGCGACTAGTTTCTACACTACCGAGACTGTCGCCTGTTTCTCCCCTAAACCGGAGGCCTCCTCTGCAAATACAGAGGCCTACCTGGTGACCGGGATCGAAACACCACTTCCCGCTGCTACAGAAGAAGAGGCAGGCAGCCTGGAAGTCCTGCACAACGACCCCGAGGAGAACTTTGCAGCACAGCCACCCATCGACTCAGAGGATTTCATCCCATCGTCTTCGTCAGCCGAGCAGCCCGACGTAGTCATCGAAGGAGAGGTCGAGGAGGATGACGACAAGACCTACAGTCCAGCTGAGGATCTCTACACCGGGTTCGCCTGGGGAGACACCAAGAATCCTTCTGCCGGGCGATCAGCTCGGGTACACTGGTCGGGTGCCGCCGCAACAACATCTTCTCCGGTTCCGTTAAACCGGGCTCCAGTCCAGACTGCCCACCAAGCTCGAGCGGTTCAACAACCAGCACGCCGTAGTGACTTTATCCACACGCCGCACCACTCCGACGAAGAGGTACGTCGTATCCGGAGAGACGAGTGGCACACTCGACTGCAAGCCAACATGCAGGCTCGCGCCGAGGCCCGCCGCCAATCTCCATTACCTGAACAATTCCGTAAAACCGGGCAGGTAAGCACCTTTAACTTGTCCACTGGGTGGGGATTCGTAAGGGAGGAGGGTGTGAGTACCAAAGTATTTGTGGGGCGTCGTGATGTGGAATCGCACCTACCGCGAGGTCATCCAAACCGAGACTTGTATAGAGGAGACATAGTAACCTATGAGCGACATGTATGCTGTGACGGGTGGTTCGCTATACGAGTCCGGAACACTGCCCTCCATAAGTGACTTTTGTTGTTTGAACTTTTCTGCTAAAAGAGACTTCTTCCTGTTTGCGAAGTAACACCGCGACTTGGCGGCTACAGCCTGAACTTTTATTCTAAGGACAGCCGACCGCCCGCCGGGTCCGCGCAATGTGTTAACCTGTTTATTTACCTTTTTCACTTTTATGCATACAATGACCTGTCATTAATAAAAGTGTATTAACTGTTATAAAATATAAAAACCTCTGTAATGTGGGTAGTGTGACGCTTGGGGACAAGCGTATTCAACCAAGGGGGAGTGTGGCGCCCCGCAACGAGTGCGTCACAAGAGGGTATTGCAGCCATAAATGCAGCCGCAATATTCTCTGACTCAGCAATGATCTGGTTAATTTAGAAATCCAACCCTGCATGCATCACCTAGAACAGAGGGCCAATCCTAGGTCCTGGTGGGTGGAGTGTTAGGGAAGTGTAGTAGAACACACAATAGTCTAGAGAGAACAGAACAGAAGGAGTCTGAAATCTAGAGCAGAGCCTAGAACACAGAACTTGGAGAGGAGCGGGGGCTCCGCACCCCGTGCAGGCCCCTGGGCCGTCACCGGTCGGGTGTCAGCACCTGAGGCCTTAACCACCGGGATTGGGCATTATTCACACGGGTTCCCAAAAGACTCCCGTGCCCACAACTCACAGCCGGTTCACTGGTACTGAAGCTGGCAGCAGTTCACCTCTGCTACGCGAACCAGAAGCGTGGAGGAGCAGCTTCACAGGAGCACCCCACCACCAGCCAACTTCCAGTCGTCTAACCAGCGGTGTACCCACCGAGGGATCCAAGGCTCCCCAAAACATCCAGAACGTACATTATGGATAGGGCATTGAAGCAGCCTCCCCGTACCCGACCTGGTATTCCTGGGCGACAATGGCGAAACACTTAGCTAGAATGGAGGAACACTGCGGATTTCTAAGGGACACCATCACTGCTGAGTCCATCTGGTCTACTACCCAACCACTGTATGCCATGTACTGCCTGCTGGTTACAGTAAAGACCCGTTGCAGAGACTTTCTGTGTCCGTGCTTCCTTATGAACTGTCCGTCCGCACTAAAAGGTAACCGCAGCTGCCGCACAACATCTTGAGCAGCTCCATCCTCCGGGGATCACCGCTCAGCCTGTGGGGAGCGTAACATCTTGCTGTTGTCCATCCCCCGGAGGTTCCGCAGCGTCGGTAGTCCTTACCGAAACTACTCATAGGTGGCGTCACGAATAAATTAAAAAACCCCTTTAATCTGTTCCACCAAGACGTCTTCAAACACTTTGATCTGCACTACACCGGGCCCCACTACCGGCAGGCGCGGTCCACACGTGACAAGGTGGAAGGAAGCATCGCCTGTCTAAACCGGAGTCCCGGCCACGGTGAGTCATTGACATACTTTAGGTACCAGTGTGTCAGACATACATGTCCAATGAAGTTCTGAAAGTTGCCATATGTGTATATTTATTTAGATATGGTGCACATGTTGCCTCCTACATTTAAGAAAAAATAAAATAAAGATTGAACATAAGCACATACATATATATAGGACTGCTCAAATCTGTCATGACACCAATTGTTTATTTGCGTGCACACACGGGTAACTAAACGCCTAGAGAAAAGGATGGCGACTTCAATGAGTTTCCTTGTTTAAATGTGTTTAATGATAGTGTAAAGAATAAACAAGTGAATGAGTCTACTGATCAAAGCACGGAACATCAAATATGGCGCCTTTCCCATAACCAACACCAGCCAATCGAAACGCACGTATTCTATGCACCAGGGGTCGAACTAATAAAAGTTGGGCCCAGAGCAAACTTTTAAATGTCCAACATCTAAATAAAGAGGTTGGTCCAAGACTTATATATTGAATGCCTATCCATAGGATAGGCCATCAAAATCTGATCGGTGACGGTGAACCCCACCAAACAGCTGTTCCCAGTGCTGTCAGCAGCTGGATGCACTAGGATCTACACAGCGCACAGCTCCGTCAACTGCATAATGGCAATGGTCAGCTACTGCACCTCCGCCCCTTATTCAAATTCAAGTGTGTCGAATGGATAAGAAGTAAATACTAGATTGACCCATCTCTCTATTGAATAATTGTCCTAGAATACTTATTTTCATTGAGATTCCATTAATTTCCCTGAGGCTAGGTACAGAAGACTGTATATGGACCAATGTTATTCAATATGGCCATACACAGGCCATACCGAGTCTGTCCAAAATAAAAATCATAGACAAAAAAGAGACAAGAGAGCGCTCCCTGTGAAAGACCTTCCAGAAATAAGAATTAGAGGGGCACTGCTAGGCTGCTCACCTTGTTGGGTTGTGCGCCCCTGTACAACCCCGGATAAAGCTTCCTATGGAATTTATGTCCTCTGGTCGCGGTGCCCGGGTGGCGGTGTCCTCCTGTATCGGTCCTGCGGCTCCTCAACGTGATGGTTCCGGGTTCCGCGTCACGTGACCGCTACTGCCGGAATTACGTCACTGCAGGTCCTTGACTTCACCAGGTGGTTGCCACGGAGGTCAGAGGTCCTTCAGCTTGTTAGGTGTTGTGATCCACTAGAACAGCTCCTGCCGAACTCCCAGAGGGAGTGATAGCATACACGTTTCAACAGTACTCTACTGTCTTCCTCAGGTGATACAAGGGAATACCAGGGAAATAGGTTATAAAGGGGGTGTTTACTTAACATTGGCCAACTGCACGCACTAATTGAACAATGCTTAACTCTATACACTCCACATAGATCTTTCTCATCCATATATTCTCCTGGGGCTACAGAATTAAAACCAATGACACTAAAATCAACCAATTACAAATGGTTATAAAAATCCTAAAATAAAAAATATCTAAATACAAAAGAAGAGAAGAAAAAAAATATATATGTTATGGGCAGGGTCCATTTTACAGCTCATTTCCCTGGTATCCCATTGTACCACCTGAGGAAGACAGTAGAGTACTGTTGAAACATGTTGTGGCAGCACAAGGGGCCAATAAAGGTCTGATGTATTTGATGCTCTGCTTGTGATTCATTTAGCGCTCCACAAGCCGATAAAAGAAAAAACTTTTTTCCTGCAAAATAAAAATCCTAAATTGGATTGTGCTTGGCGATGGAAGTCATTGGGTCTGTGGAAAAAATGGGACTGCACTTGGATGACATCTTGGGTGACCTTTTCAGAGACTGAAAGAATGGAGAAGATAGAGAGTTCTTTTTTTAATATATGCTATTACTGTAATCGCCAAGGAGCGAGAAGTGTTGAAGGAGATGGTGGACCCACTGGACCATAGCGGGAACCTGGGCCTACCCAGACTAGGGGAGGGCAGTGTCCAAGACTGTGGCAACTGAACAGGGCTTGGTGACTGCAGGACAGGGGGACTGGCTAAAGCTAGACAGGGCTGTCACCAGGGTACCAACAGGGCTGGGTCAAATACACAGGTACAGTTCAGACACTGAATAACAAGCAGAAGGTATCAGGCTCCAGACATCGAGCAGAGATCATCAAAATCTGGAATCGTCAAGGCTCCAGACATTGAACAAAGGTTGTCAGATTCCAGACATTGGGCAAGGTTCTGAACATCGGGCAAGGCTGTAGACATTGGGCGGAGGTCATCAGACACCAGACATCATGCAAGACTCCGGACATCGGACAAGGCTCCAGATATTAAGCAGAGGTCATCAGACACTGGACTTCGGGCAAGACAGAAGACTCCAGTTGCTACACAAGCTGCAGCTGCTGGACACAAGCAGGGCTTTACTTGCAGGACACAGACCTCAGTCTGGGGCTGAAACGTGTGGGCAGCCACGGATGTGAACTGGGGTCTGCACAACATGTGGGAGGCACCGCAACGAAAGAGAGGACCACACGGCACGTGGATCTCCATGTGTCAGAACAGAGGACCACGCAGTATGAGGATGGCAATGCAGGGGTGCAAGGGACAGAGACACACATGGGTGGCCGTATGGGAGAGCAGAGGACCACGCTACTCGTGAACACTTGCAAGGACAAGCGAGCAGAGAGGTAACAGCATTGGTGTCCCTGCTGGGTGAGGCCAGAAGGATCTCAGAGACATCACGCTCCGTAGGGACTGGAACACCGGCAGAGTTACATCAGAATGTGAACTGGCCTGATTTCCTTGCATGAGAAAAAAAATGGTTGTCTGCACCTGCCCTAATCTTCCAAGAGGTGCCGCTGGGTTTGCATGCCACATCACCCCACCACCTCTTTATATGGTAATATGAAGATTCCCCTTCTTTCCCATCTAGCAGAACATCAGTGCATCCACTCTTCCCCCTCACCCAACTTCACATCGGGCCAGGATTTATTATCATTAGCTGCCATCATTGGGTGAGCAATGTGGCCATGTCTGGAGTTTTATGGACACTTTGTACAACCTCTATTCTTTCATAGCCGGTCTCCGTGTACCATCTTTCCAGGCCGTGTTGTTGAAGATAGCTTTGGTATATCATACAGTCCCTATAAGACTTATTACATCCAGGCTTATACTTTGCCCAACCGGTGACCAACCCAACGTTTGAGTCATTCAAGCCATGCAACTTTCTCCTCTCCTCACTCAGTATATGGGAAGTTTTCGATTCCTCTAATGTTTCCTATTGTGACAGATTAGTAGGATTTTTCCCTCTGGATTCTTTGTATCAGGATTTCAATGCTGAGTGAATTAATGTTGGCGGCAGCTATTGTCTTCCTGCTATTGATGACTATAAGGTAATAATTCAACTGCATTCGTTCCACATTCCACCTTCTGCATTTACAAGGACAAGCTTAATCTTATTTTACCCTTTCAGCCCCTCAGGTCTTTGCATATGGATGATCTCATTTTGCCATACACTGGTTTAGATTAATAACCCATCTGTCCGCCATTGTAAAGACCAAGCACTATGGCTTTTTTAGTTAAATGGGTGAATTATGGGGACACTATTAAAGGGGTTTTACGGGGATATTACATTAAGAACATTCTACTAGGATAAGCCATAACTGTATGATCAGTGGGGGTCCGATTCCTGAAATGGGCAATGGTGAGTGTGTCTGATACTCTAATAAATAGGGATGAGTACGGATCCCTGCCAACTCCTGAATGGCGAGTCTGTGTCATTAACTAAAGATATAGGGACAGAGGAACTATGCAGTTAGGTCATTCACATTTTTAGGAAAGTTATAATGGCAACTAATACCTGTTTTTATGACACTGGGGCCATGAGGTACTCGGAACCGGGCTCTTAGTTTCTCTCTCGCCGTCATCTGGGCCTGTTGGGTGGTGATGTGACCCGGCTCCGTCGTCCCAGGCGGTCAATAAAAGGGGTTAACAGTTTTTGAAAGGATAAGTTGTGACGCTAGCCGTAGTTTGTGGCTATATTGGCCACCGCCACCGCCACAATCAGGACCACTGGGGATGATGATGGGTGCAGCAAGATGGTGAGCCCTCTATAGATATGGCTGGTCCCCAGGGCAACTGTGAATGTAGTGTCAGTGTAAAGTCTCCAGTACCTCCAAGCAGCATCCCCTGTCTATTCACGGCCACAGTTATCTCTCCGCAGGCACACAATCAGAGTCCACACAGTGCTGGGCTTTATCGGGTCTTTACTTTCAGCTTCAAGTGGTACACTTCACAGCTAGTTCACAGCGGCTCCGGGCTCGTTCAGAAGCTGGGATGGCTTGTCCATGGCTCTCCCTTTCCGTGTACTTTTTGAGCCTACTCTTCCTCCATTCCGCATGTGAGTTATGGTCCGGCTGTTACGGCTCTTAGTGTACTACCCATAAGGTTTACTAGCCCTAGTCCAACGACTTTTCCTTTACCGCACCAGAGGTTGGGTCTCGGGACATAAAGACCCCACACCCCGCCGGTATCCGTGATTGGGGCTTAAAGCTTCCCAGCCACATCTGCAGAGTCAGCACTCTGGTCCTAGCCCAGTCCACCAGTGTCCCCAGTCAGTCAGGTTCACCTGACTCCTTCAGTCTTCCCTCAGTTTCAGCCTGAGACCCGGACTAGCCATCGATGGCAAAGGCCCTGGTGTTCTCAGTCTGGTCTCTGTTAGCTGATGGGGTCTCGCTCTCTTGAATTGAACTCCTACTCCAAACTGTTCTCCACCTTCTCCTGCTACTACTCCTGCTACTGCTCCCGCTACTACTCTGTGTGTCAGTTTGTTTTGTTGGTGTTGCCCCTCATCTTTCCGGGTTCTGTCCTACTCCCACCCTCCACCTATCTCCTCCTGCCATTCCGTTGTTAGACTTGAAGATCGCTGGTGTGTTTAGTGTTGGCCTTGGGATCGGAGGTGTGTTGGGTGTTAGTGTGAAGTGACCGACTTACCAATCCCAGCTGCTGTGCTCTGTTGTGGCCACCATTCTGCAGGGGCGCAACATTTACTAGAGACTAATACTATTATTTTATAGAGGTGGGAATGACTCACCGTGGCCGGGACTCCGGTTTAGACAGGCTGAAGCTCCTTCCTCCTTGTCACGGGTGGGCCGCGCCTGCCGGTAGTGGGGCCCGGTTGAGTGCAGATCAACAGTTGAAGACGTCTTGTAGAAACAGATTAAAGGGGTTTAATTTATTCGTGATGCCACCTATGAGTAGTTTCGGTAATCGTTACCGACGCTGCGGAACCTCCGGGGGATGGACAGCAGCAAGATGGAACACTCCCCACAGGCTGAGCGGTGATCCCCGGAGGCTGGAGCTGCTTAAGATGTTGTGCGGCAGCTGCGGTTACCTTGTAGTGCGGACGGACAGTTCATAAGGAAGCACGGACACAGAAAGTCTCTGCAAAGGGTCTTTACTGTAACCAGCAGGCAGTACATGGTATACAGTTTACGGGTAGTAGACCGGGTGGACTCAGCAGTGATAGTGTCCCTCAGAGATCCGCAAGTGTTCCTCCATTCTAGCTAAGTGTTTCGCCATTGTCGCCCAAGAATACCAGATCGAGTACGGGGAGGCTGCTTCAATGCCCTTTCCAAGTTGTACGTTGTGGATGTTTTGGGGAGCCTTGGGTCCCTCGGTGGGTACACTGCTGGTTAGACGACTGGAAGTTGGCTGGTGGTGGGGTGCTCCTGTGAAGCTGCTCCTCCACACTTCTGGCTCGCGTAGCAGAGGTGAACTGCTGCCAGCTTCGGTACCAGTGAACCGGCTGTGTAGTTTTGGGCACGGGAGTCTTTTGGAACCCGTGGTAATGATGCCCGATCCCGGTTGTTGAGGCCTCAGGTGCTGACACCCGACCGGTGACGGCCGGGGGCTGCACGGGGTGCGGAGCCCCCGCTCCTACTCCAAGTTCAAGTTCTAGACTCTGTTCTAGACTCCTCTACTCTCCTACTCCGCAGACTAAGTGTCTGTTCTCCCTACACACTTCCCTAGCACTCTGCCCACCAGGACCCTGGATTGGCCCTCTGTTCTAGGTGATGCATGCAGGGTTGGATCTCAAAGTTAACTAGGTCACTGCTGTGTCAGAGAATATTGCGGCTGCATTTATGGCTGCAATACCCTCCTGTGATGCACTCGTTGTGGGGCGCCACAGGAAAAGTTTTAAAAAGTTGGCCAATATTGGGCAAGTTTTAAAATATATAAAAATATGTCTACCTTTGACGTGTGGAACAGATGAGGGGAAGGAAGCAGGAAGGTATAATGGGAAATGTAACTGGGAGGCTAGTCTGGCCCTGGACTTGGGGTCCCTGACTAGCCCTGTTCCCGAAGGTACCTCTGAAGGTGAGGAGGTTTGGCCCACTACCCTTTCCACTAACTCATCAACCTGCCCTCTAGTAAGAACTCCTACCTCCACCCACAGACCAGGAAAAGGACACCACTCCAATGAAAGGGGACAGTAGCTGCTCCAGCAGCACGTCTGCACAGCAGGGTTTCTAGATGAGAATAAACACCTAGTGGAGGGACATGGAGCTATTTCAAGGCGGGGGGAGTGGTGATCTGAATGTTAAGATACACCCTCCACCTCCACCTCCACCTGAACAATAACTCAGTCCTCCACGTGCAGAGCCGCAGCACACATCAGTCTAAGGAAAAAAACTCAGTTTAATAGCACAGCAGCAACCCTCCAAGACTGCAAAGCAGTCAATACATGACACTACCTGTTTAATCCACTCTCATCCAGTGTTACCACCTTAGTAAGTGCAACGCAGATAGATCATTCTGTTTTTTAGGAAAGTTTTAATGACAAATAATACCTGTTTTTACTAGAAACTGATACAGCTTGGAAAAGTTTCAAAAAGTTGGCCAACATTGGGCAAGTTTCAAAATATGCAAAAAACCTACTACGTTTAATCCCCCCTACACCAGTGCTACCACTTTAGCAAATCCTTCCATCCTGCAGCACTGATGTCACTTACATCAATCACTAAAATTCTGCAGCCTCACATACCTTCTATGCCGGGTATATTGGTCACAACAGTCACAAGACCAATGGACAGGACACCACTGCTATAGGATAAGTGGGGCTCACCAGAGCAATGGTCCTGATATGGAGGGCGCTTAAGCAGGTACTACTGTGCAACATACAAGAATGAAGGGGCTACATGACTGAGGCTTCTTCAATTTCCTGATTAGTAGTGGCCCCAGGTCAAACCCCTCCCAATCATATAGTGATGACATATCCCAGTAATATGCCATCATTTTATTTGATAGGAATCTTTTAAAGGCTTATTCCCAATAATGACAGTCATTGTTATGCATGCTGAAGTCCAGGTGTGGACCCACTGGGTCTTGACACCTTCGCCAACTGGAGGAGCGAGCCTGGGAGGGCCAACGAGATTTCTGTCACAACCACAGGAGGTGGTAATAGTCTTAGCTGATAGGTGGTCACCAGGTGTAGCCCCATCCTGGTCTAGATGCCACAACAGCTGGCTCTTGGGATAAGCTCTTACAGACAGGATAAGTATAGTCTCTGAGTAGGTGCGGTTGGAGAGGCCAGTGCAGGTAGGAGATGCCCCACAGCAGAAGCAAAATGATGTAGGCCTCTATCAGGTGCAGCCGGTACAGACTATCGTTGACTGGTGCAGGCTTATGCGGACTGGTGCAGGCTAATATGGAGTCTAGTATGAGGAACACGCGCACATGCCAAAGGTAAACGGTTACAGGGCACAAGAACAAGGACCTGAGAGCTAGCAACATCTGAGGGTATGACCAAGTCGCTCAGGCACCTCCCAATGGGGGAAGATGCCTTAAATACATGATGCTTCCCAGAAATAGGCTGAGAAGCATCTCCAGGTTTAGGGCGTCCTGGCCTATTAAGAATTACGGGTATGAAGCACGTAGTGCCTAAGTGCTCTCACAGAACACCTGTAAAGAGGATGCAGGCTCTGGAAGCAGGAAGACACAGCCTGGGAGCGGACAGATGGCGCGGGACCACAGGTAGGGTGATTATGCCACAGATGCCGAGACCAACACCATGGCCACAGGTTCCAACAGTCAGACCTTCATCAATGAAAGGTATCACGTTGTAAAGTCTGGCGGTTCTGTAACTGAACAAGCCCCTAGCGCTCCTCGGTGCTCTCAGTCAGGTTACCTGTCGTTAAGTTCTAGGAGATTTGCTCCTGGTCTCTCTGGGAGGCGGGATGCTTTTGCTCCAAGCGATTATGATGTTTAGGGGCACTGGAATGGCAGGTCCCCTGGTGTTAGCTGTTGCTAGCACATATGGGCCGCCAGGTCTGCTGGGGCAGTCAGGTGTTGGGCGGTTCCCTCCACTTCGCCCTCCTCCCCTCTCCCGATAACCACTAAGAGGCAGATTTAGCCCACCATATCCCGTGTGTGTTGCTGATTATTTTAGTTCTAATGGGTTGTAGAGATCAGTGTTTATGTTTAATCAGTCAGACTCTAACCTCTACAACATGGGCAAGACCAAAGAGCTTTCTAAGGATGTCAGGGAAAAGATCCTAGACCTGCGCAAGGCTGGAATGGGCTACAAAATCATAAGTAAGACAAAGCTGGGGGAGAAGGAGACAATTGTTGGTGCAATAGTAAGAAAATGGAAGAAATACAAAATGAGGTCAATCCACATCGATCTGGGGCTCCATGCAAAATCTCACCTTGTGGGGTATCCAGGATCATGAGGAAGGTGAGAGATTAGCCTAAAACTACATGAAGAAAACCTTACAAAATCAGCTAGGGATCAAATAATTATTTCCTTCACTGTATATTGTGCTGGGAATAACTCTTTAAGTCACTTACGGTATATTGCATTATTAATCTTGAGTTACAGCATGTACTATAGAGCTGCATTTACAGTCCTACAGAGCTGAAATCTCTGCATTTATTCTATGCTTCGTCTGGGAAGTGTTCTCAGTTTCTGTGCAGTAATTGATGTAGGGAAAACTAACTGTATTGTTGTAATGTAGGAGGGCAGATGAAGCGTTAGAGGTATGTCTGATGCCATACGCGTCGATTATTCCCTAAAACAACCAGCAGATTTACAAATTCAGCTCTGAAGCTCTGGATAAGTATCAGATAAGCAAACTTTCGTAAAAAGTGTCTTTCGAGGTTACATAACGAATAAAGGTGTAAAATAAGAAGTGACATCACTGTCTTACAAAAATAGACGTGTGATGTCATCAGTGGTACCAAGTTTTACTCCAGAATCTATAGATAGTTTACGTTGTAGCCCGACCTTAAAATAAAAAAAAACCTGTAAAAACGAGGAATGTCCCCATAAATATGGGACAGCTGGAATATTATATGGTGTTTTTCTGCTTCTCTGAAGGAATGTGTAAGTTTATATCCTCGGGGCACCTTTAACTAAAGCAAACAGTGCAGTCAGCTGTCATGTATGAACATTGTAGAGCTGTCACCATACATCACTGCACACGTCAAGCACATGGGACAGGTTTGTACCTGGCGGCGATGTGTAGGTGTTATGAATGTGTCTTCTGAATGCTGATTTTAAGCTCAGTGTAAAGCATTATGGATTACTGAAAAAACAACCTTGGAGGAAGTGTAGGACATCATGGATAAAGGCAAAGACTCAGCACTAGAGGTGAGTAAAACTGCCGGCATTCAGATCCTGCACGTTGCTACAATTTGGCAGGGAAAATCATTTCATATCAAAGTGTGGGGTCTCTCCAGACACAGGGGTATAATGAACACAATGTGGTAAAAAATATAAAAGATTGCCTCAACGCTTACATGACTTGGCCGCCGAAGCCTGCCGACATCTTGTCTCGTATTTGATTCCACATCTTTCATTCAGCGATGGGCTTCTGGTGCTGAGTAGGCTTAAGACATCTAGACAGTATGACATATAGGGCCTACGCAACGCCAGAAGCCTGGCACCGAGCAAGAAGACTACCAGACACCTGACGGCGGACTGCAGGATTTATAAGGTCTACTCAATGCCAAAAGCCTGGCACTGAGTGAGGAGAATACCAAACAGGGGGCTTTGGGCATATAAGGCCTACTCAATGCCAGAAGCCTAGTGATGAGTGAGAGGAGTATCAGACAGCGAGCTATAAGACATATAAGCCCTACTCAAGTCAGAAGCCTGGTGCCATGCAAGAGGAGTAATGGATGGCGGGCTACAGGACATATAAGGCCTACTCAATGGCGGAATCCTGGCGCTGAGCAAGAGGAGAACCGGACAACAGGCTGCAGTACATATAAGGCCTACTCAATGGCACCGAGTGAGGGGAGTACTAGACAGCAGGTTGTGGAACTTATAAGACCTACTCAACAACAGAACTCCAGCACCAAGCGAGAGAAGTACCAGACAGGGGGTTGTGAGTCATATAAGGCCTTCTCAATACCAGAAGCCTGGCACCGAGTGAGAGGAGTACTGGATGGCAGGCTGCAAGTCTAATCAGGCCTACTCAATGCCAGAAGCCTGGCACCGAGCAAGAAGACTATCGGACACCAGATGGCGGACTGCAGGATATATAAGGTCTACTCAATGCCAAAAGCCTGGCACTTAGTGAGGAGAATATAAGATAGGGGGTTGTGGGCATTAAGGCCTACTCAATGCCAGAAGCCTAGCGACAAGTGAGAGGAGTATCAGACAGCGGACTGCAGGACATATAAGGCCTACTCAATGCCAGAAGCCCGACGCCAAGCGAGAAGAGGACCGGACAGCAAAATGTAAAACATATATGGCCTACTCAATAGCAGAATCTCAGCACCGAGCGAGAGGAGTACCGGACGGCAGGCTGCGGGACCATAAGGCCTACTCAATGTGAGAAGTCTGGAGCCGAGCCAGAGCAGTACCCAAGTAAACAACTATGTGACCAGTTATTTTATTTCATTTTCTTTTACCATTTTGCTCACTACAATTCAGACATTTTTTGCCATTTTCGCTTAGTTCTCAAGGGGTGAATACAAAAAAATTGAGTTGTGATTGCTGATCTGTACTCAGCAGTATATTAAAGGACTTTTCTATGTGTTTCAATTCTTTGTTGAATGAATCATACAAGCATAATTTTATTATAGAGATTCTGATTGTTGAGATTCACATCAATCAGCTGTAATATGAAAAAGGGTTCAATTTCTCTATAGTGCCACTCTAGGTGAAATCAAGCATTACATGGTGTGATGCCTCACCTGGTTAGGTGGATACTTGAAACCTTTGGTCTTGGTGAAGAGTTGAAAGTAATACAGCAAGGACAAGTGATGCTAGTGCAGGCGAGCGGTCCACTTGGTACAACTGAGGTTCTAGAGACTGGAGGGGAGTGGAAGACCAAAATGGAGTGGGAGGCTAAGCGTAGGGAAACTGATGAAGTACAGTTGATATGATTTGATTGCAAAGTAGAGTAAACTTACCAAAAAAATAGAGCAAAGTGTGAAAAAGTGATATAGCAGAGCTCAGTGATGTAGCAGACTACAATGATGTAGCAGAGCCAGGCAATGTAGCAGGGCTGGGTAATACGAGGTGACTCAATGTAACAGAAGATAATCAGAAGAGTAATGTAGAAGAACCCAGTGATGTTTCAAAACCTAGTATATCATATGGCTCTATACAGTGATGATCAACAGATTTCTGTGATGTAGTAGAGTCCAATGATGAAGCAGAGCTGGGTATGGGAGGTGGCTCAATGTAGTGATGATTAGCAGAGTTAAGTGACATAGCAGAGGTGGTCATGTGCCTTGATGTAAGGATGATAGCCAGTGTGGAGACATGGGGGTCAGTGGGTGCTCTCTTATGCTGGCCCGGCTGTCTTTAGAAATACCGCATAGGCCAGGGCTTATCCCAACTGAATGCCCAAACTCCTTAACCATGGGTGGAACACTAGTCAGATAACACAGGGTGAGGGAACCACAAAATGGTAAGACTTTATTAAATACTCAACCTGAAACCGCATAGAACACATACCCAAGCAAAACACACAGTGTAACAGGCAGCAGAGTCTCACCTTTCCGCTGGCTCACCAGGGATTAGAATATTTGTGCCTTTGGGGCTTCTAGGGCCACTTACTCCAATCAAGCAGCACCCAGTTTTCAGTGGGCACCCACTGAGATGGGATAGTGGTAAGCTTAGGAAGGTGACCGAACACAGCAAGGTTTGTAGCCAGGTGATCGAATTGTCACAACCTGGGTATCTTCCTTAAGTAATTTTTGATATTCCAGCCGAATCCTAGAATGTTAGGTTGAACAATTGCAGAATATAATCCAGTTTTGGTGCTCCTCTATTTGGATTGAAGCTCTGAGACTGAGGCCATGCAGAGTATGATGACACAATGTTATCCCTACAACCAGAACCGAAATTCCTACACTGAGGTTATAGTCTGGAGCCCCTAGGTTGGAGCTATATACTTAGCATATGAACTGCTGGTGACTGAAGAAAATCCTTTTTATAACCTGAGCCCCCACCTCAGGTTATATTGCATTCTTACAGGATGTTCTCTTATTAGTCGACATTTCAATCTGCATAATTCTCCTGCATTATTTTCCTCTGAGTGATGTAGACAATTTGAGTGAGGTAATTTATACTCAATTAGCAATACACAAACTCAGACAAAGAAGACTCCGAATAGTCTGGCAAGAAGCAACGACCCACCCCTCCTGAGTCAACAAATAACAGAACAATACGTCTGGCCAAATTAAGAAAATGTAACCCATGCCACACAGTGTAAAAGGCTGTGTCATCACAGCTGATAAAATAGTTAGACGTAGGGCAAGAATATCAACGACCTGAATTCTCAGGCGGGGTTCCTCCACCTAAGCTGTTTGATGAGGTCTGAGAGTGCAACCTCAGAAGTGAGTGAAGGTTGGTGCAGAAGTGGATTAGAGAGGCTTGTACTGGAGCAAGGACATGGTGGGGACCATTGAAATCAATAGGTTTCCTGTGTAATGTCTGCAGGGGCTGCATCCTCCAATATTACAGATGTTGTTTATGGAGGTCACAAATGAAAGATTCACCTCCATTTCTTTAAATGACCTTATAGGTTACATATAATGTTTTTTTTTGAAAAGCGAGAAACCTTTAAGGATAACTATCATTGTAAGAGACACATTGGAATGCAGGCGCCTTCTGCTCCTACTAATATGAGCAGCTGGTTTAATGGGAACATTAGTATTGATGCTTAATGAGTGAACGTACGATAACACTTTCCTGTATACAGTCTTGCAAATATCCACATTCAGGGCCCGGACAAAGATAACAACTTCTTGGAACTTGGATTCAAAGTTTATTCCAATATCTATTGCCCCATTGTTAATAAACACCAATGAGGCACTATCCAAATCCAAAGAATACTGCCAAGGATGGGTACGGGGGACAGCACCAAATGCCATGATTATCACCTCTTGTAGAAGTCATAGTAAATATGCAAAATAGCTCTCTGAGGAAAGAAAACTCTCTCTAATGCCCCCTACACAGACAGTTTTCCTATTTTTGCTGATTTTCCCAGGGACAATTGCCCTAAACAATGCCCTCATCATCTCCTGCCTTGACCATCGCAACCTCCTCCTCTGTGGCCTCCCTGCTAACACTGTCACATCTCTCCAATCTGTCCTTAACTTTGATGCCCAACTAATCCACCTCTCTCCTTGCTGCTACTCCACTTCTCCCCTCTGCAAATCCCTCCACTGGCTCCCAATTCACCAACGTATCCAATTCCAACTACTAACACTGACTTACACAGCCGTCCACAATCTGTCCCCCCATATACCTCTGAACTAATGTCCCGATATCATCCAACTCGTAATCTTCGATCCTCCGTAGACCTCCTCCTTTCCTCCACACTTGTATGTTCCTCATCCAACCGCCTGCAAGACTTCGCCTGAGCCTCCCCCATTCTCTGGAATTCTGCACCCCAAAACGTCCGATTATCCCCTTCACTTGGAACCTTCAAGCGGAACCTGAAAACCCATCTCTTCAGAACAGCTTACAGCCTGCAATGACCTCAGTGCCACTGGAGCTCACGCTCCACCACCACTGGACCTGGTGCTCCACCACCACTGGACCTGGTGCTCCACCAACACCGGAGCTGGTGCTCCGCCACCGGGGCTGGTGCTTCACCACCACCAGAACTGACTCAACCTACTGTAGAATGTAAGGGTCCTCTCTCCCCTCTGTATCAATCTAGATAATGAGATAAAGTGGTCTTGTAGGTGCTGGAAGCAGAGGCAGGGAGAAATAGTTATGGAATATCTTAGATATCACTACGCGTTACGGCGGTCTAGCCGCCTTCATCAGGTGACCACTCAGGAGTGCCCCCTCTATTTTTCTTTTATTACTCTGTACCAGTCTGTCACTGTTAGTTTGTTCGTTGTATTTTTAACTTGTTTGTATGTATCCCCTTCTCATATACAGAACCATGGAGTCAATGGTGCTCAATAAATAATAATAATAATAATAATAATAATAATAATATTCTATCCCTAATAATGAATGGGTATTTGCTCAGAAACCCCAAAAGGGGCCATATATTAATTTATGGTCCTTTCATTACAGACATGTATAAAACAATTCAGCATGTAAATAACCATTGTCGCCTAATGAAGATGACCAAGATATCTTGGCTATAAGAAGGTCTCGTTCGCCCGTGTATAATAAATAATGTAAACGTTTCATTGCATTTTGATGAAAGAGCCCCCGTCCTCCGGAGTTTATAGAGCGCAGCAGCGGTTATCACCCCTCTGAGGGCTGTGCTGGGTTATTAAAAAGAAGTATCGGTGTTAACGCCTGCACAGCGGCTTCTCGGAGGTTCTTGGAATCCTTGTTTCTCCTTACACCCTTTATATTCCTTTGTGTTCGTACAATATATCTATGATGTAACTATGTATATTTAATGTGAAAAAGTCAAACTTCACAGCAGTGGCGGACCTTGACCCCCGGGGGCCCTGGTGCAGCCATTGTGAGGTGAGGAGCGCGGTCCGGTGGGGAGGGGAAGTTGCTGGTGGCCGTCCGGGGGGAGTGGGTTTGGTGTGTATTGGTGATGGCGGCCATCGGAGAGGTGTTTGCGGCGGCTCTCCTACCTGCTGAGCCACGCCAAGTGCGCTCCTGGGAGCCGGTGGGGCAGGGGAAAGGAGGGGCGGGATCAGGTAAGGGAAACAGGAAGCTTTCTGCTTCCCTTGCCTGACCCTCCTCTCCTCTGACAACGGCTTACGGGGTCGGCTGGGGGCCCCCCTGCAGGCTTGAAGGGGCCCCCTAGCCGGTCGGGGCCCTGGTGCAGCTGGTTCAGCTGCACCGCGGTAGTTTCGCCTACGCTTCACAGGTTTCCAAGATCCTCATACCCAGAGGTTTTGCTGCAAACCTCTCCATCTTCCCCCTTCCTTGAACAGTAGCAAACATGTCCTACTGAACAACGTATGAACATGGCCTTAATGTGATGATTAAAAGCTTTCCTTTATTGTGAATGGTGAAGTTAACAAACAAAACCCCCGCTATTGGTCTGACACTGACCCACAGTGGATAGATCCCTCCAAGACGGTTGGATGGTATGGTGTGGTATATGGGGTACAAAGATAGTGGGGCCATTCTCCATCAATGGAAACCTCAATGCCACTGGATATCTGACTCATGTAGCAATTTCAACTTGTACCTGACCGTGGACCGTAACTTTACTACGCCTCTGTTTATGCCAAGTCTTGATCTGCTCTCCTGGTTCCTGACCTCGGACCATGGCTTTACTACGCCTCTGTTTATACCCTAAATAATAAAAAGTAGGAAACAAAAGCACAATAGGGTCTTATCCTTTTAAGTTCTATTTACAAGCGACAATAATCACTGCTCACCTGAGTTGGTTGTGTGACTCACAACCAGTATATGCGTATAGTACAGCTGCTGCAGGATCCACACTCCATGCTGAATTGGTGGGGATCAGAAAAGCTCCCAGACCTTGTCTTAGCCCACTTACTCAGCCAGATCAGAATATCCCACACACTACACTGATGAGGGGCAGGTACCCCGAAACGCAGCGTCTGTAGTTTGGGGTTCTGATCTGGCACAAATCCCTTAGTTATATTAAAAGCTTGTTGGAAAGTGATTATGACTTTGAGGAAGCTGCTTAAATATGGCACTGGAGTTTCTCCACTTCTTTAGTGAAGTGCAAATTTGCATATTTGCATATATCTGAGAGGAGGGAAGTGGCTTACAATCTCCTCACCTACTTCGCTGTCTCCATAAGGTTGATAGCAAGCTCCCAGACCCAAAGGACAGTGATTTTTCGATCCGCGCTTCTATATGATGAAAAAGGCCACAAGGATCTATTGGGTAATGGAGGCTTTATTTGACGCGTTTTGGAGCCTTATCCCCACTCGTTCCTCAGGAATGCAGCTATAATATTTTATAATCTTATGGTTGCATTCCTGAGGAAGGAGCAGGGATAACGCTCCAAAACGCGTCAAACAAATAAAGTCACCTTTACTCGATAGATCCTTGCGGTCATTTTCACCATATAGCAGTACAGATCAAAAAAACACTGTCCTTTGGGTTCATTTCTGTTTATACCCTGAGTCTTGATGTGCTCTCCTGGTACCAGACTTCAGACCATGACTTTACCTACATCTCTGTTTATCCCCTGACTCTTGTTGTGCTCTCCAGGTAACTGACCTCGGACTGTGACTTTACTACATCTCTTTTTATTCCCTGAGTCTTGTTGTGCTTTCTTGGTACCTGACCTCAGACAGTGACCTTTATTACCCCTCTGTTTATCCTGTGTCTTGATGTGCTCTCCAGGTAACTGACCTGGGACCGTGACTTTACTAGGTCTCTGTTTATCCTGAGTCTTGATGTGCTCTTCAGGTAACTGACCTGGAACCGTGACTTTACTAAATCTCTGTTTTTCCCTGAGTCTTGTTGTGCTCTCTTAGTACCTGATCTCAGACAGTGACTTTATTACCTCTCTGTTTATCCTGAGTCTTGTTGTACTCTCCTGGTACCTGACCTCAGACATTGATTTTATTACCCCTCTGTTTACCCTGAGTCTTGTTGTGCTCTCTTAGTACCTGACCTCAGACATTGACTTTATTACCCCTCTGTTTATCCTGAGTCTTGTTGTGCTCTCTTAGTTCCTTGACCTCAGACATTGACTTTATTACCTCTCTTTTTATCCTGAGTCTTGTTGTGCTCTCCTGGTACCTGACCTCAGACATTGATTTTATTACCCCTCTTTTTATCCTGACTCTTGATGTGCTCTTCAGGTAACTGACCTCGGACTGTGACTTTACTACATCTCTTTTTATTCCCTGAGTCTTGTTGTGCTTTCTTGGTACCTGACCTCAGACAGTGACCTTTATTACCCCTCTGTTTATCCTGAGTCTTGATGTGCTCTCCAGGTAACTGACCTGGGACCGTGACTTTACTAGGTCTCTGTTTATCCTGAGTCTTGATGTGCTCTCCAGGTAACTGACCTGGAACCGTGACTTTACTAAATCTCTGTTTTTCCCTGAGTCTTGTTGTGCTCTCTTGGTACCTGACCTCAGTGACTTTATTACCTCCCTGTTTATCCTGAGTCTTGTTGTGCTCTCTTAGTACCTGACCTCAGACAGTGACTTTATTACCTCTCTGTTTATCCTGAGTCTTGTTGTGCTCTCCTGGTACCTGACCTCAGACATTGATTTTATTACCCCTCTGTTTATCCTGAGTCTTGTTGTACTCTCTTGGTACCTGACCTCAGACATTGACTTTATTACCCCTCTGTTTATCCTGAGTCTTGTTGTGCTCTCTTAGTTCCTTAACCTGAGACATTGACTTTATTACCTCTCTGTTTATCATGAGTCTTGTTGTGCTCTCCTGGTACCTGACCTCAGACATTGATTTTATTACCCCTCTTTTTATCCTGACTCTTGATGTGCTCTCCAGGTAACTGTCCTCGGTCCGTGACTTTACTAGGTCTCTGATTATCCCCTGAGTCTTGACGAGCTGTCCATATAACTGACCTGAATGTTTTGACTATTCTGCTTCTACTTGTCCGTGTGGTGACTAGCATTACACTGTGAATAGGAGTCATCATAGTTGTTAGTCTTCACCCACTAGCTCAGAGACAATTGATCATTTGAAATAAACCCCGCAGGAGGGTACGTTTGTGAAAACTACATGTGATATCATGGCCAAAAATAGTGTTAATCCTCACTGACTATCTAGCTGAAGTACAAGAGGTGTCCACTAGGGATCAGTGTTCCTCCTCCTGCAGCCGGAGACAATTAATCATCCATTGCCATAAACATAAGCAGGAATGTCAGATATTCCCAACCAGCAAAGCAGGAATCATCAGCATGAGCAACTGTGTATATAAATATCAGCATTATGCGGGATGAGAGAGCATGTGCCTCATACATTTCCTCTTGTATCATTGCTGGGGTTAAATATTTGCAATTAATATGGTTGGATTGAACAGGTTTTGATTAATTTCTATTTGTAAAGAATGAGACATTTTTCGAATATTACAAATGTTATTTCCCAGAATAGAAGGAGCGAATCACAGGCAACAAAAGTATCCTGACTAATCCGGGGCCCCCGGTGTGATGAGTATGAAGAGTGCGGTGTATCTGGTGCATGCGCCAATTTGCAGAACCAAAGAGCGTGAAAACTCGTTATTATATTAGTGAACATTTGGATCTCATCAGTTGTACAAAATGATGGATAATTGCTATTTCTTCTATTACGAAGAGAAAACCCCGGTGGTCTATGGAGCCCCCCAGTGTAAATGAATGAGAGCCTCCGCACTTGTGTAAGTAGAGCCGCCCCGGTCACATTTACAGGATCCAGGCTCTGGGCTCCGGGCCAGCTCACTGCTCATACTAAAAGCAATCTAATGTATTACCGTGATGGGATGTTTACAGAGGTATATACTATATACAGAGCACGGCTGGTCTGCGGGAGGGCTGCTGTCATAAGAGGGTGTGTGGTACATGGGTATAAGGAGGCTCCGTATGAACAAGATGAATAGATAGATAGATAGATAGATAGATAGATAGATAGATAGATAGATAGATAGATAGATAGAATGTGAACTGGTCCAAGCTGTGATGCTGGAATAAACAAACAGGAAAACATTCACTGCAGCACTCAGTTATTACCAAATATGTTCACATGCTAACAAGCAGTTTATATATGAGGAAAAAAACTTACGTTTTTTCAAAAAAACTCAATGTTCACATGTTTTTATTTATAAGGTTCTTGGTACATATATTGGCCAATATCTGTTTGCCCATCAACCACTACACGGTGACCTTTTTCCTGTTTGTTTATTCCAGCATCACAGCTTGCACCAGTTCACATTATATCTTGAGTGCTGTGCAGTTTTTTTTTTCTGTTAGATATAAACAGAAATAAAAGGTCACCGTGTAGTGGTTGATGGGCAAACAGATATTGGCCAATATATGTACCAAGAACCTTAGTAAATAAAAATATGTGAACATTGAGTTTTCTGAAAAAACTTAACTTTTTACATTTTTTCCTCAAATATAAACTGCTTGTTAGTATGTGTACATATTTGGTAGTAACTGAGTACTGCAGTTAATTTTTTCCAATCGCATAGGCACAATCTCAAAACAATGCCTCTCAACTTTTATAGACACATGAAGGGACACATATAACAAATCAATCCCCCTAGTGTTCTCATCCACTACATTGTGCCTTTCATAGCACTCATGCAGAAGGATTACCCCCCAAAAATGCAGTATGATACTCTCACATTGAATTCACCCACATTACCACCAATACACATGCACGGTATAATACCCTACAGTGTTCCCAATACAGTATAGTACCCCCTAAACAACACCAAAACAGTATGATGCCCCCAAAAGTGCCACCAACACATTATGATGTCCCCATTGTGCCTCCAAAAGAGTTTAATGTTGTCAGAATGCCCTCCAAACTGTATGATGTCCCAACAGTGCTCCGAAAACAGTATGATGTCCCACAGTGCCCCCAAAACAGTATGATGTCCCCACAGTGCCCCCAAAACAGTATGATGTCCCACAATGCCCCCAAAGCAGTATGATGTTTCTACAGTGCCTCCAAAACAGTATAATGCTCAAAAACATTGGATGTACCCCACAGTTCCCCCAACACAATATGATGTCTCCACAGTGCCTGCAAAACAGTATGATGCCCCCATAACGTCCTCAAAATAGTATGATGTCCCCACAGTTCCCCCAACATAGTATGATGTCCCATCAGTGCCCCCAATGCAGTATAATGCCCACCAAACACAAATAGCATGATGTCCCCACAGTGTCCCCCAAGACAGTATGTTTTCCCCACAGAGCCTCCAAAACAGTATGATGCCCCCAAAACATTATGAAGTACCCCACAATGCCCCCAACACAATATGATGTTTCCATGTCTCCACAGTGCCTACCGAACATTATAATGCCCCATATATCCCCCAAAATAGTATGATGTCCCCACACTGCCCCCAAAACAGTATGATGTCCCACAGTGCCCCCAAAGAAGTATGATGTTTCTACAGTGCCTCCAAAACAGTATAATGCTCAAAAACATTGGGATGTACCCCACAGTGCCCCCAACACAATATGATGTCTCCACAGTGCCTACAAAACAGTATGATGCCCCCATAATGTCCTCAAAATAGTATGATGTCCCCACAGTTCCCCCAACATAGTATGATGTCCCATCAGTGCCCCCAATGCAGTATAATGCCCACCAAACACAAACAGCATGATGTCCCCACAGTGTCCACCAACACATTATGATTTCCCCACAGAGCCTCCAAAACAGTATGATGCCCCCAAAACATTATGAAGTACCCCACAATGCCCCCAACACAATATGATGTTTCCGTGTCTCCACAGTGCCTACAGAACATTATGATGCCCCATAAAGCCTCCAAAATAGTATGATGTCCCCACAGTGCCCCCAAAACAGTATGATGTCCTCCATAATGCCCCTAACATAATATGATATTCCCCACAGTGCCCCCAACACAGTACGATGTCCCAACAGTGCCCCCAACACAATATGATGCTCCTTTAACTCCCACCACAACCCCTATATATTATAAAGCGCCCTAAATGAATTGACTAATAAAATAAAGAACATTAAAAATACTCCCCTAACCCTTATTCCCCGGGTGTGCTGGCCTGGTCAGGATTTGGACGGAGGCTTCTTGCAGCAGGTGTGATTTAGTGATGTCATAGCGGCTGCTGTGCTGAGACTTAGACACAAACATGAATCTGCATCCAGATACTGCTGAGAGTGAGACATCGGGGCGGAGAGCCGAGGTGGTATGGGGTCCCCAAACAAAATGAGTTTTCCCAACTGATAGACCCAATAGACAGATAGAGGAGGAAGTCTTAGCAATTTCATGTTTAATACTACAGCTGGGGCCAGGACCATTTATTATCATTTTTATTATTTAGGTGCACATGTGGATAGCTTTATTTTTAGAATTATCTATTATTACATTTTAACTGTACTTGATTACAAAGCAAAAATAGTTCTGTCCTGTGAGGGAATGTGGTCCGTATGGTGTGAGGAGAGCTCATAACACATGATATCTGAGGGGTCATGTAACCAGAAAGTATGTATAGTGGGGAATAGAGAAGAGAAGGGGGGACATCAACATAGTGAGGAAATCTGATCTGTAGGGGCCTCGTCTGCGCTCATAAAACCCTCTGCGCTCACACATTCACTTTTTGCTCATCAGTCGTCCTCACAGAACAAACACAACTGCAATCTAATCTCAGGTCCAGCAGGCAGGTACGGGCTGCCACTCACCCTCAGCTGCCTAATTTTACCTGGCTTGTAATCAAAAATACAGGAGAGCCCTTTTTATTTAATTATATCTTGAAATAATTTTTAAAACATGACACGAGTCCTTGCCATATTTTTGGTTGCTAGCCAAATGTAACTCAGCAGCTTGGTGCTGGAATCCTCAACATGGGCAAGCCCAAGCGTTTTGGGCCCTCACACTGCAAATTGAAGCCCACAGCTGCACCAGAAAATGGCACATTCAGAGAAGCGTTATTTTCTGGAGCCAACTGCCTGTTGGGTTAGCAGACTGGGTAATAAGGGGTAATGGCAGCTATGTACTGCCAGCAGGCACTGAGCCCAAGATTCATAATGTCAGGCCAATGTTGGACCCGGCCATTAAGAACCTCTAATTATATAGTAAATAAGACACCACACCATGAAGAATCATTTATTGTAAAAAGAACACAATCACATTCCCTTTTCCCATCTTTATTGCTCCCAAAAAACCTCCAAGTAATCCTCTGTGACTGAGTTTCGGGTCCCACTGTGAGCAGGATGATGTGGGAAAGTTCATCTGAGGTCAAAGCTCAGCCGGATTGCTCTAGCTGACCTCAGATGAACCAGACTGTGATATCACCCGACTCACAGCGGGAACCAAAACTCCTGCCATGATCAGTCGCAGAGGATTATTGTGGAGAGTTTTTCATGGAGTACTAAAGATGGGAAAAACGTTTGTATTTGTGTTCTTTTAACAAATAAATTATTTTTCATGATGGGGTGTATTATTTACTATTTACGTAGAGTTTCATACCGGCAGAGTCTAACATTCACCCGACATTATGCACCTCCGGCTTAGTTCCAGCTAGCAATACATAGCTGGCATTAACCCCTTAGTACCCAGTCTGCCAACATCACAGGGAAGCTGGAAGAGTCAGGTAAAATGCCATAAAATGGCACTTCTATGAATGCGCCATTTTCTGGGGGTGGCTGCGGGCTGCAATTTGCAGCATGGGGGACCCAGAATGCTTGAGCTGCCTCATGCTGAGGATACCACCCCCAGCTGCCTAGTTTTACCTGGCTGGCAACCAATATTATGGCAAAACCCCATGTCTTTTTTTTTATTATTTCAAGAAATAATTAAAAAAAAACCTCTCCCCTGTATTTTTGATCAGCAGCCAGGTAAAACTAGTCATCTGGGGATGGGTGGCAGCCTGTACCTGCCTGCAGTATCTGGGCTAGTGGCCAAAAATACAGCAAAGCCCCATGTCATTAGCGCCAAATCCAGCTAAATATGCAGCAAATACTCACTTTGTGAACAGTGCTACATATTTGCTGCATATTTTGGAGCTAACATTCAACTTTATGGGTAAAATCATGACAAAATACGCTGAGAGAATTGACATGCTGCAGATTTTTCCACTGAAAAATGCGCACCATTCCTGCAGCGGGAAAATCTGCAGCATGGGCAATACACGTCTATTTTCCCATATGCTTTGCAGGAAAATTTTCTAAGTAAACATATTTCTAAAGTTGCTATTGACAAGAAAATCTCACAGGATGTCGGCAACAAACAATCCAATCCACATAGGCAAATATATCAAACCATAGATGCCCATAAATAACGTAGGGAGAAAGTATTGAACACGCTTACTGAAATTTATTTAGTACTTTATACAAAAGCCTTTGTTGGTGATGAAGCTCCAGACGCCTCCTTTATGGAGACACTAGTCACATTCATTGCTCAGGTGGGATTTGGCCCATTCTTCCACAAAAACACTCTTCACATCCTATGAACTCTGAGCTTTAGTTCTGTACTTACATTTCCTATAGGATTCAGCTCCGGTGATTGGCTCGGCTATTCTAGAAGATTTATTTTCTATCTCAACTGAGAGTTTCCTTAGCTGTGTGTTTGGGATCATTGTCTTGTGAAATGTCCCCCCTCAGGTCATCTTCATTATCCTGGTAGATGGCAGCAAATGTTTATCAAGAATGTCTGGGTACATTTGTCTTATCAACTTTCCTTCAATTATATGAAGTTTGCCGGTGCCGTATGCTAAAAAACATCCCCACACCATGATGTTCCCACCTCCACACTTCACCATTGTTGGTGATTTTGGGTTGATTTGTCTTTTGGCCTCCAAACATGGTGTGTATTATGGCATCCAAAGACTTAAATTTTGCTCTCATCTGACCAGACGATATTCTCCCAGTATTTCACATTCTTGTCTAGATGTTGTTGAGCAAACTTTAAATGTGCTTGAACCTGCTTGTTGTTCAGCAGTGGAGTCTTGCGTGGTGAGTGTGCATACAGGAGTGTGCATACAGGAGTGATTATACAGAAGCATGCATACAGGAGTGATCATACAGAAGCATGCATACAGGAGCGTGCATACAGGAGCATGTATACAGGAGCATGCATACAGGAGCAAGCATACAGGAGCGTGCATACAGGAGCATGCATACAGGAGCGTGCATACAGGAGCGTGCATACAGGAGCGAGCATACAGGAGCGTGCATACAGGAGCGAGCATATAGGAGTGTGCATACAGGAGCGTGCATACAGGAGCATGCATTCAGGAGCAAGCATACAGGAGCGAGCATACAGGAGCGTGCATACAAGAGCGAGCATACAGGAGCGTGCATACAGGAGCGAGCATGCATACAGGAGCGTGCATACAGGAGCGTGCATACAGGAGCGTGCATACAGGAGTGAGCATACAGGAGCGTGCATACAAGAGCGAGCATACAGGAGCGTGCATACAGGAGCGAGCATGCATACAGGAGCGTGCATACAGGAGCGTGCATACAGGAGCGTGCATACAGGAGTGAGCATACAGGAGCATGCATACAGGAGCAAGCATACAGGAGCGTGCATACAGGAACGTGCATACAGGAGCGAGCATACAGGAGCATGCATACAGGAGCGAGCATACAGGAGCGAGCATACAGGAGCATGCATACAGGAGCGAGCATACAGGATCATGCATACAGGAGCATGCATACAGGAGCGTGCATGAAGGAGCGTGCATACAGGAGCATTCATGCAAGCCAATAAGGGGGAACGCATTACTTATTGTGTTCAGTGAAACTATTGTATCTGCTGAATCCAGGTCTTTCTGTAGATCTCCACAGGTAGTTCTTGGCTCTTGGACAACTTCTGATAATCATCAGTCTTCTGTCTGAAATCTTGCGAGGAGCACTTGGTCGTGGTCGATTTATAGTGAAATTATGTTCATATCACTTCCAGATTATTGCCCCAGCACTGCTCCCTGGAACCTTCAGTAGTTTAGAAATTCTTCTGTAAACAATGCCATCAGTATGTTTTGCAATAATAAGGTTGTGAAGGTCTTGAGACGGCTCACTGGTTTTACCCATCATAGGTATTATTTTGCCATTAGATATTATTTATACTTTGTGTGGCCATGTTATTTAAGATTTATATGCTGCAATTGATTAGACGTTCCATGACCTATTTATCAAATCTATATGTGGCTGCACTTTTTTTACACTCTTCATGAGTGTTTGATCTTGGCTTTATGCAACATTTAGGCTTTCTATGGACATGCAATTTAGGCTTTATATGACAGCAATAGTTAGAACTTATATAGAGGTGTTATGTGGGCATTGCATTGGATGCTGCACTGGCTCTTCTACTTTGCAGCTTCTTCCAGCCAGCATGCAAGTGACAGCAGGGATGTGTGGCACCCTACTCACGCAGGTAACCACAGATCTCTCTAATGCACAGCTGGGTGTCCACAGCAGGTGCCTACTATGAACAACACCTTCCACCCCGGCACAGTAGGGGGAGCACCACTTGCTGACCTTAGGCAAGTTACCCTATAAATACTGCTGCTGGAGAGGAGTTAGTCAGAGTGTGCAGACACTAGAAGAGCTGCAAGGAAGTCCTGGTGGTCGGTGCTGCATTCAGGCCCGAGCCAGTGACCTGGAGTGGCCCTTCAGCGTCCCACAAGCCTAAGTGGGACTGAAGGCAGGGAGCTCAGAGAAGAAAAGGGAACAAGTAGCTCAGAGGGAGTTCATTCCAAAAGAAAGCCAGATATTGGGGATCCGCACCTGTGGGGAACTATAGGCCCACAGAAACCCCGTCGCACCGTGGAAGCTCCAGCTACCCGGTCTCCCAGGAGAGTCAAGAGAGGGAGCCAGGAACAGCAGACCAGCTGCAGTGTCCAGAGAGGGTCATCCCGGAGACCAAACAGGAGGAGAAAGAGACAGGCAAAGGAAGAGAGTGGAGGCAAGTCAGGCTATAGCAGGCTGTGCTTCAGCAGCAACACAGGGAAAGGAGGCCTTATACTCACTTGCTGTGGGAGGCCACTGTGCAGCCCGGTCACCCGTCAGTGCCCTGGACAATTTACCTGCAAGTCATCAGTAAAAGGTAAAAGAGACTTCTTCTGTGTGCGTGCATTCTTCTTCTTCACTCACCGTGTCCCTCATAGACTATTCCCACTCTCCCTATACAAACCCAGCTCCACTACATCCTGCTCACCCTCACTACGCTGCCCCGGAGGTCCCAGTCCTGCCTGCTGAGGACTATACCATCTCAGCCGCAATACCACTGAACTCCAGAGGACTGTAGCAGTGCTGGTGACATCTCACCAGTAACTGCAGGTGGCGTCACAACAAACTTGTAGATAATCCTTGTAAATAATTCCCCCTTTCAAGAGAAATGTCCCCAGGATACGGGATCAGGCGCGGCCGCCATACCCCGTGACAAAGTTAACCCTCTGCCGCCTGATACCCGAGTACCCCATACCCTGGGCGACACAGATGTGGCTCCGCAGATGGGGGACTCTGCAGTGGCACAGCAAGGAACAGTCTCAGGCAATGGTGAGGTTATCGGGCACTTTACTAGTTCAAGGTTCTTTAGCAGCAAGTTACAATTCACAGTTCTTATAGTCACAGTACTTACAAGTTAGCACCGCTGCGGGCACCCAGGTTCTACAGCAGCTCAGATGGTTCCTCTGCGTTGCCTCCCTCAAGGTACCTTTCATTCCAGTTTGTCTCTCTCTGTCCTCGCTCACGGGTTTGGTCTGGCTGTCACAGGCTTTTGTGTGATGCTTCTCTCTATCTCAGGGTCACTAGCCCTAGTCCGATGGCTGTGTTCCTACTCCGTGGGGGTGGGTGGCTGCAGGTCATAGAGTCCCTGCCCTACGCAGATGTGTCCTGTGATTTGGGTCTTAGAGTCTCCCCGGTCACCTCTACAGAGCTGTCTCTCTTGCTGTCGTGGCCTAGCCCTCCAGTGACCCAGGTATAATGTGGGCTCACCAGGCTCCTTCTGTCTCACTGGTTCCCAGCTTTGGGTTCCTCCGGTCAGCAGGGTGTTTGTGGCTGCCGGGCCCATTGTACTCCCACTTCCCTCTGTCTAGCTGTGGGATGTCTCTACTTGTGACTTCCTTCTTCTCGCCTCCGGCTATGAAGCAAGCTTTCTCCCTTGGGAATATTGATTCCAAGGTTCTACGTCCTCCAGGGAACCTCTCCTCCTGGGAATCTACTGTTGTTCTATCTGCCTCCAACTTATTGTTCCCGTGTTTTAGTACGGTTCCTCCACCTACTTGTCCAGTTCCTCCTTCTCTCCTCCCACACTGCTCTTAACGCCTGCTACCCCTTGCCTAACCTAGATTCCTAGGCGTAGGGTCAGTGTGTGTCGGGGTGTGGGTGTTCCTATGGTCAACCGTCTTCCTTGTCTGGCTGCAGTTCACCCTGTGGCCGCCCTGGTCGCAAGGACACCACATAGTGCTGTGTGTAGCAGGGCGCAGGAATAATTGGGAGAGACGGCAGGTAACAATTCTCAACAGTCCTTTTACTCACAGTTCTGAGTAGTCCTCACCCAGTTGGGGCACTGTGTCCTTCGGGTTGGCAATCTGGTCAACTCCCAGGCAGTCCGTGGCCACTCCACTGGGACACCATTTGTATGCCACTCCTTGCTGCCCACTCTCTCTCTGCGCTATTCTCCTGTTCTTTTTTCATGCCCTTGTACTACTTATCCCAAGACAGGCGACTGCGGGTCCTGTTGAGCAATGTCCTGGCACATCTTCTTGACCCTCTATAGCCACTGTGCCGGGAAAGTCCACAGTAGGTAGCCACTGCACCTGCAGTCTGGTTTCCTGGCTTGGTGATAAAGTTCCACACCAGATTGAGGCCGGTCCCATATCTGCAGCCAGTTCTCCTACCCCACCTGGAAGTCGGCTGGTGATTTGGGGTTTTCTGGACTGGGGGTTCGCAGCAGACCTACCCACTTGTCCTGCTAGAGCCCAGTCCCAGTTCCCCTAGAACTCCATTTTGCTGCTCCTTCTTCTTACTTCTCTCTCTGTCTCTCAACTCTCTCTCAGTTCCCAACCCCTAAATCTGTTCCTTCCTCCAGCCAGTAGATGGGGTCTGCTCAAGGTGAGTTTCTTCTGCCCTTCATCCCCTGGCTTGGAGTTGGGATTGGTGCTGGGTGTAAGGTTGTGTGTGTCTCAGCATGGTGTCCCCATTTTACCTGAGAGTGTGATATAACACCTGCGGATTAGGTGCCATACCACTGTGGCGACCACACCGCAGGGGCGCCACATATTACTCAAACTTTATTTGGTGGCAATATTTAGACTCTGTTTAGTTATATTATTTGGGCTTGATATCTGTTGATATTATTCAGGTGTTTGGCATTATTTAAGAACTAATTGGCTAAATTATGTTAGCATTGTGTGGACCTTTATTGGTATAAACTTTCGAAGAAATGGTGCACATGTTGACGTGTGCAGATTTGGAAATTAAAAATTATTTCCCAGGGGGTTATTAGGGCAACTTTACTATAAAAAAAAAAAGCTGTGTCAGTACATGGGATCAGATAAAGCTATAAACAATGTAGAATTCCTGTACGTGCTACACCATATATAGAAAACACTAATTACCATCCTCCTGGAGGTGCCCGCTGCCAGGATGCACTTAGTAATACGTAGTGTTTAGGCTCAGCGAGCGAGAAATATGAGACTAATGGTTGTTTATCAGCTTCATTTGTTAATATATTATTTAATACCGGGCCGAGAACACACACCGACAATATATCTGCTGATAAAATATCCCACAATGCACTACGGATACAGTACAGCGGTATGGGGAAGAGAAGAACTCCAGACCGGGCTTAATCTTTCATCCAGATTTCTGTGTTGACCAATTAGACAAACCAGAAGCTGCAATTAAATGTCTCTAAGAACCAGAAGGAACAAATCTTCCCCGGGGTTTACATCTGGAAGAAATGCTATTTGGAATAACAGACATATTTTGTTTTGTTTAAAGGCGCTTGTAACAATGAGATTCAGAAGTGGCCACAAGTAACTGTCGTTGATAAAGGACCTATGATCATTATTGCCCAGTAACTCAGAGCACTCTTAGTCACCCCCTGTCTATCCATATCTCATCCAAATTACATTCCCAATGCTTGATGAGACATGTCCCTTAAGATTCACCATGTCAAGAAAAAATGTTCCATTTCCAATGGAGTTTTTCCAAGGTCCTCAAAGTGTCCCTCAAGACCTACCACGTCAAGACAAGATGTTCCACTTCTAATGGTGTTGTTCCAAGATCCTCAAAGAGCCCCTCACGGTCTACCACATCAAGACGAGATGCTCCACTTCCAATAGGATTGTTCCAATATCCTCAACGTATCCACACCAAGATAAGATGGTTCACAACCAATGGAATTGTTCCAAAGTCCTCAAAGTGTGCCGCAACACCTACCACGTCAAGACAAGATGTTCCACTTCTAATGGTATTGTTCCAAGATCCTCAAAGTGTCCCTCACAGTCTACCACATCAAGACGAGTTGTTCCACTTCCAATAGGATTGTTCCAATATCCTCAACTTATCCACACCAAGACAAGATGGTTCACAACCAATGGAATTGTTTCAAAGTCCTCAAAGTGTCCCTCAAGACCTACTATGTCAAGAGAAGATGTTCAACTTCTAATGGTATTGTTCCAAGATCCTCAAAGTGTCCCTCATAGTCTACCACGTCAAGACAAGATGCTCCACTTCCAATAGGATTGTTCCAATATCCTCAAATTATCCACATCAAGACAAGATGGTTCACAACCAATGGAATTGTTCCAAGGTTCTCAAAGTGTCTCTCAAGATCTAAAATGTTAAGACAAGATGTTCCACTTCTACTGGGATTTTTGCAAGATCCTCAAATTCTCCCCTAGGATTTCCCCTAATCAAGACAAGATGTTGCACAACCAATAGGATTGTTCCAAGGACTTCAAAGTGTCCCTTAAGATCTACCACACCAAGTTTTTCCACGTCTTATAGGATTGTTCAAAGGTCCTTAAAGTGTCCCTCAAGATTTACCACATTAAGAAAAAATGTTCCGCTTCTAACGGCATTGTTCCAAGATCCTCAAAATGTCCCTCAAGATCTACCACGTGAAGACAAGATGTTCTATTTCTTATAGGATTGTTCCAAGGTCTTCAAAGTGTTCCTCAAGATGTATCACATCAAGAAAAGGTGTTCTGTATCTAATGGCATTGTTCCAAAATCCTCAAAATGTCCCCCAAGATTCACCATGTCAAGATGAGATGTTGTCCAACCAGTGGAATTGTTCCAAGGTCCTCAAAAATGATCACAAGACGAGTTGGAAAGACAATTTAGGGCAAACAGGATCTTATCACATGAAACACTGGGTGAAATGATAATGGAGAGGCTCACCTTGTGTAGCTGTGTGAGACACAACCACTATACACGCATGTAATAACGACTGCTGAAGCCACCATAGAAAATGATAAGGAATTAAATGAAAAGACGTTGTAGTGCCACACTGTTGGGACAAATTCAATCCACAGAACGTGAATGACATTATGTCTACGCATTTCAGAGCCCACACTTGCCCCTTCTTCAGGAAAAGTGATAAACAGCACTGTCAGTATACAGAGGTATCTATATAGTGTCCGGGTCAACGACCCTCCATGTGCTAAAAGAGCGTGAATCAAAATGACATAATAATAACGTGAATATTACATAGTTTCAATATCTATTACACTTAAAATTAAATTTATCAATATCTATTATCATGATATAATGAAAAATATGAAAAATAAAAATAAAATTAATCTAAAATTATATCTGCAATGAAAATAAAAATGTACTTGAAGAGAAGAGGAAAGGAGTACATCATGAAGCCCTGAAAGACTTGGGCCCCAAGAGAAGTGAACAGCTGCTCCAAAATGATATATATACATATATATACAGTATATCTAGAGAGATGAATTTCTTTAAATGATTATAAAAACTGTGACAATTCTAATAACTAATAAATAAAAAAAAAATTATAAAAAAAAAAAATCATAATTGATCCACCCCCATGCTTAATGGTTGGCGAGATGTTCTTTTCCTGAAACTCTTTGCCCTTTTTCATCCACACATACGTTTGTTCATTGTGGCCAAAGAGCTCTATTTTAAACTCATTGGTCCACAGGACTTGTTTCCAAAATGCATCCGGCTTGCTTAGATGTTCTTTTGCTTACTTCTGAGTCAGAATTTTTTTGGTGAGGATGCAGGAGAGGTTTTCTTCTGATGACTCTTCCACGCAGGCCATATTTGTGCAGGTACTACTATTATATGATAAATGAAAATAAATGAGTGGCACTAGAAACATGAGGATCAATGAATGTGTGAATTGCAGAAACTGCCCTACCTTAGGGCAGTTTCGGCAATTCACACATTCATTGATCCTCATGTTTCTAGTGCCACTCATTTATTTTCATTTATCATATAATAGTAGTGTCGTGGCAGATAACCGTAATTGTAAGTATATTATTTTCTGCCTGCACCTACGCTTAAAGTGGTGATGCCGTCATAATCCGGTTTATATATTTGTGCAGGTGTCTCTGAACCGAAGAACAATGTACCACAACACCAGAGTCTGCTAAATCTTTCTAAAGGTCTCTTTCAGTTAAGTGAGGAGACTTTTTCTGTCTGATTTGCCTCTCTACGAATCCTACGAGCAGCTCTCACAGAACTTTTGCGTGGTCTTCCAGACCTTATCTTGATCTCCACTGTTCATGTTAATTGCCGTTTCTAGAGTAAGTCTCAAACTGAGGAAAGAGCAACTTGAAAACACTTTCCTATCTTCTTCATGCCTTCTCCTGCATTGTGAGCCTCCCCCATTGTCATTTTCAGAGTGCTTGGCAGCTGCTTAAAAGAACTCATGGTACGATTTTAGATGAGGCTGGGTTTTTATATAGCTGTGAAATGTTCACCATCTGGCCTTTCAAACGATGATAGACAATAAGCCATAACCCTAAAAGGCTAATTAAGGTTTGAAATCTCGGTTATCTCAGCACAGAAATGTCCAAAGGTGCCCAAAGTTTTGCATTGGCCCATTGTAAATGATGAAAAAAAAAAGAATATATATATATATTGCCTAAAATACAAAGGAAATGTGTCATCTGTAACGTTGAGGGTACCGTCACACCTGGCGACATTACCGCCGATGTATTAGGCGATGTAGGGGCGTGGCCTATCAGCGCCGATATCGCCCCTGTGTCGCCTAATGTAAAGGGGCGATGTCGGCACCTCTGAGTGGTCGCCTGGTTTCACATCAGTGATGTGAAATCAGGCGGCCGATATGGGATGATGTGTCCACATCGCCCCATGTAAACGGCCGTCGGCGACTATCATTGGCGATGGGAGCCATAGGCTCCCATTGTACTGCATCGCCGCTGGGGTTTAGAGAGACCCCGGCTGCGATGCCGCCTGTCAGATCGCTGGCGCGTCGCTGGAGGTGTCGCCCCATGTAAATGGGGGACAGCGACACTGGCGGGGCGCCAAAAACGTGTGCGCTCCCGCCAGTCGTCGCTGACATCTCCAGCGCCGTCGACAGGTGTGACAGTACCTTTTAGAGTTCATTTCATCCTCAACTTGTTTAACTGTTCACAATAACAGTCATTTTGACCCGGGGATCCCAAACATTTGCATACTATTGTATATAAATGAATTGACCTCCATCGAGATGAGGCTGGCATTATTGAATATTGAATCTCTCCCTGTAGATACCATCGCTGCGGCCTCTATAGCCCGGTATAATGCTATCTCACTGCACCGGTGCTCCAATAAAGAATGCCCATCTCTGGTAAAGCGATTGTCCCAGAATAGCTAGACATTGAGCGGTGTCCTTGTTGTGTCTTTTGATGTGGTTGGGGGGGAGTTGTTTTGTCCGGCCACATTCCCTCTTTCCCCTCCCGTCCTTCACTCATCACTATCGGTAATTACTTTACTGGCAAGCACTGGCTTTTCTCTCTTCCTCTCCCCTTTCCTCGCTCCCTTCTTCTCATCTCTCTGTTGCTTTCCTTCGTCTTATCCTTTTCTTAATACCTCGCTGGCACTTGTGTTTTCTCGTACAGATACTCATCACCATCTCCGATTCTCCCGCAGGTTTCCTGACAGTTTCTCATTTTATTATTGTATTTTCCTTCCTCTCCTTTTCTTTATTATACGAGCACTTAAGGGACTTTCTAACAAGTCTTGGACATTTTATACACACTGTCCTCTGAAGACATAAAAAGCGTCCTCCTCTCCCCTGCCGTACCCACAGCTGAGCTGAAAATGAATTTATTGGGGATTTTTCCTGTATATGAATCTCCCAAACCACTGTTATAACCAAGGGATTCTGATTTCTCATGAAAACCAGAGAATGTGCCCTTTAGACAGGATATTGTTTTGTTTGTTTATTTTTATTTTAATCCATGTCTTTGGGGCTGAAAATTATTTTTGCAAATGGGTTTCATTAAAAATTTTGCACCAATTGTTTTTTACAGGCACTTTGTTTCCTTGAACATTCAACTTTGATGTGGTCTACATTTTGCACTATTTGGCTATATGCAGGTTCTTTGTTTCCTTGAACATTCAACTTTGATGTGGTCTACATTTTGCACTATTTGGCTATATGCAGGTTCTTTGTTTCCTTGAACATTCAACTTTGATGTGGTCTACATTTTGCACTATTTGGCTATATGCAGGTTCTTTGTTTCCTTGAACATTCAACTTTGATGTGGTCTACATTTTGCACTATTTGGCTATATGCAGGTTCTTTGTTTCCTTGAACATTCAACTTTGATGTGGTCTACATTTTGCACTATTTGGCTATATGCAGGTTCTTTGTTTCATTGAACATTCAACTTTGATGTGGTCTACATTTTGCACTATTTGGCTATATGCAGGTTCTTTGTTTCCTTGAACATTCAACTTTGATGTGGTCTACATTTTGCACTATTTGGCTATATGCAGGTTCTTTGTTTCCTTGAACATTCAACTTTGATGTGGTCTACATTTTGCACTATTTGGTAATTTACAGACTCTTTGTCTTTGAAGATAATAATACCAAAGAATTTGTGATTGCAATCATTTTCAGGAAGAAACTGAGTATTATCTGACAGAATTGCAGGGGTGCCAATACTTTTGGCCAACACTGTATATACAATATTATGCTGCACTCAGTTCTGTCAATGAAGGTGCTAACTAAACACAATTCTATTTCAAATATCAATAGTTGCACTCGGCACAGACTTATTTCTAAATAGAGAAAATTGAAAAATGAAAAAGTAGAGATACTTACCGTAGTATTAAGGAAATGGCCAAATTGATAATTCACCCAGTTAATATTTGAAATAGAATTGTGCTTGGTTAGCACCTTCATTGACAGGACTGAGTGCAGCATAATATTGTATATATCCAAAATGAAAAATCATATTTACACCTAAAATTCATTTAGTATGCTTAGCTTATATAGCACCATTAATTCCATAGAACTGTAGAGTCACCGTCATGACCGTCCGCATTGGGACTCACAATCTAAATTCTTTATCAGTATGTGTTTGGCATGAGGGAGGAAACCTGAGAACCCGGAGGAAACCCACACAAACAAAGGGAGAAGATACAAACCCAGAACCAAAGTGCTGTCAAGCAAAAGTTCTAACCACTGAGCCACCCTGCTGCCCATTGAGCCAGTGTGCTGCCCATTGATCCAGTGTGCTGCCCATTGAGCCACAGTGCTTCCCAGTGAGTCACTGTACTGCCAGTTGAACCACCGTGCTGCCCATTAAGCCACCGTGCTGCCCATTGAGCCACCGTGCTGCCCATTGAGCCACCGTGCTGCAGATTGAGCCACCGTGCTGCCCATTGAGGCACCGTGCTGCCCATTGAGGCACTGTGCTGCCCATTGAGCCATCGTGATGCCCATTGAGGCACTGTGCTGCCCATTGAGCCATCGTGCTGCCCATGAAGTCACTGTGTTTGCCCAATGAGCTACATGCTGCTTTCTGCACCAGCATTGCCACTGTAATGGACTCTTCTAGACCGTAGGGCATGACATTCTGACCACCAGTCACCTGACTTTCCCCCCATGTAATAGTAGTCAGGTAATTGGCTGTGACATCATCTCTTCAGGTCTGGCAGAGAAGGTCAGAGTGGCCGTGGTGATGCAGAGAGCACATTTTGCAGGTAGCCATGTCTCCTTTAAGTCCTTTATAAATATTGCTTCCCATTGTTAACGTTAAAAGAAAATGGGAAAATCCTTGAAGATACTTCACCCCGTAGTGTAATTGCAGTGGGGAATCAGTGGTGGTTTAATACCAGACGCACCTATCATTCAACTGTCTCCAGGTTGCATGGAAGCCAGTAGTTCACTGTGAATGGAGCTAAGGATTTCCTGCTCCAGAGCTGAGGGGTTCTGGCTCCAAAACTGATGGGTTCCGGCTTTGGAGCTGAGGAGTTCCAGCTCCGGAGCTGAGGGGTTCTGGCTCCAAACCTGAGGGCTTCCGGCTTTGGAGCTGAGGGGTTCCGGGCTCCAAAGCTGAGGGGTTCCAGCTCTGGAGCTGAGGGGCTCTGGAGCTGAGCAGTACAGGTTCCGGAGCTGAGGGGTTCTGGTTCCGAAGCTGAGGGTTTCTGGCTCCCCAATCTGTGAAGTTTCGGAAGTGCGTAACCTAAGAACAGCTGAAATGGGGGTGTCAGATGACAGACCCTCACTAGGATGTCATTAATATTGTAGTCCTGGACAAACACTTTAAATGTTGCAGACTCATACAAGTGCTCACATGTATATGCAAAAAATAGTATCAATAGTTTGGTTTTCCAGTTGAAGTTGACAGTGCCTGATGGGAGGCAATGGTACAAAAAATGCCCCAAGTTGTCAGACCACATAATTCCATGGACAGCACAACTTTAACTCTCTTGTGCGATATTATAATGGTTTATGATGTTGCTTGAGGGCACTCAATTGTCTTTTTAACGTCACAAGACGTCTTTTGTCAGCAAAGCAGGAAAATGTCCTGACCTTTCCATGGGAAATCTACAAGTCCTGACACTGATTTGACACAGGGCCATGTTCTCACTTACGTTTCCTTTCAGACAGTTTTTAAGGTTTGGTCTTCCTTGAAGAATTTGTAGCCAATAAAATCAATGCCTGCCAAGTGACATCTTTGACAATTAGAACAAAGCATCACTTTTCTTTATCAACAGGGGAACAAATTAACTAAAATAAATTGGAGTAAAATTGAGAAAGCTGAGTGGAAAAGAAAATACTCTGTTACTGGCTATCGACATGCTAATACTTTGTCTTCTGCTGCTACACTGATGCCTCCACCCTGGGCCATATTTGGCCTTCATGCTGCCCTAGGCAAAGGGAAGCCAAGAGCAGACAGGTAGCAGGCGTCAGAGCGAACCTGCAGGCACATTGTGTGCACACGCAAGAACACTTGGAGCGTCAGAGCGAGCCTGCATCCACATTGTGTGCACCCACACTAACACTTGGAGCACGCTGCTGCACTCATCCAGTGTTGCTGGTTTCACACTTGCATTTTTTTCAAATCAGGCAAATGCGGTTAATAAGTCGGTTATGTCAGCTTAACCCCATGCTTCTCTCCTGCCAGGTTGTGTCCGGATTTGTCCAGACTCCCTGGACACAAACTGACAGGACAGAATGTGTCCGAAGGTGTTAATTATTTATTTAGTTAAAAGCCGGCAATTTCAGCAATTCTGTGCTGAGCTTAAATCACTGGTGGCTGGAGTTCAGGACACAGGAGCTCTTCATGGTCCTGAAAGTTAAAGTTAGGTTCTGGCTGTGGTGCTGAAGTTCAACAGCAAACCATCTAAACAGCTTCAGCACGACAGTCAGCACCTAGCTTTAACGTTCAGGACCTCAGAGAGCTCCTTAGTCCTGAACTGCAGTAGCCATGGATTTCAGCTCAGCACAGAAGTGCAGAAATTGCCAGCTTTTAACTAAATAAATAATTAACACCTTAGGACACATTCTGTCCTGTCTGTTTGTGTCCAGGGAGTCACACAACCTGGCAGGACAGAAACATGGGGTTAAGCAGACATAACCGGATTATTAACCACATCTGCCGGCTCTGGCTGACATGCAGCACACAAGCTGCAGATGGGGTTAATATGCCAGTTATACCCGGATTATTAAAAAAACGCTGCAGTCAAAGCAGCAGAAAGCCCGATATAGTTATTATATCTACAGATCTTTATCTGTAGATATATAGCTATCAGGCTTTCCTGTGCCGGGAGACTAGCACATGTGTGAGTGACTCGCACAGTGTGCTGTCTGGGTGTGAGGTTTCATTGCCACCCAGCCACTTTCATTAGCCACTCGCACGTCAAACATGCTTTCAGTTGCAGAATGCTGCGAGTGAACTCGCATTTGACTCGCAGTGTGAGTTCAAAGCAGGGGACACGCACCAGTGTGCCCTGCCTGATATGGCAACACTGGTCTGAGTGCAATGCGAGTTTCCCTCACTTGCACTGTGTGCCTCCACCCTTACATCTAGGCTATGGCATAGACTGGGTTGGGCGGTCTCCGTGGCTCCATTCTCCCCTCCTCGTCCTCTTTTTTGAAAATTCCGCATCCTCCTCATAGTATGATGCTCGGCTGTAAAGCCATGTCCAGTCCTGCGCAGGGTGTGGGTGTATTGGCTGCACGGTCCGGCTCCCGTGCATTTGCTGTGTGCATATTGAAGCCGTGCTATACACCTGATAAGCCCCCACAATGCACCAGAACGGAACTGACGTCCAGCTGCACGTCATACTATGAGGAGGAGGCGGGATTTTAAAAAAAAAGGATGAGAAGAGAAGAAATGATGATGCTCAGCAGGGCGTGATAACAGCCTGTGAGGTGGGGAGAATGGAGCCTCCCCTGTCATCAATATATAGCAACACCAGTCTACAGAAGCAGTAGCCTCCAATGTCACCAGTATACAGACGACTCCAATGTCACCAGTATACAGCAGCAGCCTCCCCTGTCACCAGTATATAGCAGCACAGCCTCCACTGTCACCAGTAGGCAGCAGCAGCCTCCAATGTCACCAGTATACAGCAGCAGCCTCCCCTGTCACCAGTATATAGCAGCACAGCCTACAATGCCACCAGTATACAGCAGTATCAGCCTCTTCTGTCCACCAGTATACAGCAGCAGCCTCCCCTGTTTACCAGTATACAGCAGCACAGCCTCCCATGCCAATAGTATACAGCAGCAGCCTTCCCTGCTCACCGGCATATAGCAGCACAGCCTCCGATGCCACCAGTATATAGCAGCAGCCTCCACCCCAGTATAAACAGCAGCAGACTCCCATGTTTACCAGCAAACAACAGCACAGCCTCCCATGCCACCAGTATACTGGTATATTTTTATTTTAGATTTCCTATCTAGCGGTGAAGGGATTACCGACATGGATGATGGGCCGGGCCTTGGGAATCGATCTGCTACAACCCTACTCTCCCGACTCTTATGTCACCTTTATGTCCTAGTACAGTGTTTCCCCGAAAATAAGACATCCCCGAAAATAAGGCCTAGTAGGGATTTTGAAGAACTGCTAAATATAAGGCCTCCTCCCAAAAATAAGACCAACCAAAGTTTTTTGTTTTTTTTTTAGCATGCCTGCCTAACAGAAGATCAGGGCATGCCACTGTTGTCCTGATGACTGCTGCTGTATGGTATTCCAGGCACCGCTCTGAGCTCTCTGGCTCAGCTGCTGTAAATGTACAGTAAGCCGCTGGCCAATCAGAGGCTAGCAGCTGCCGGCCAATCAGAGGCCAGCAGCTAATGTTGGCACATGATGTTTCATACTGGCATATGATTGGTCAGCAGCTCCTGGCCTCTGATTGGCCAACGGCTTACTGTACATCTACGGCAGCTGAGCTTGGGAGCGGCTCCTGGAATACCGGTCCATCAGCACGGACCACGGAGGACAGGTGAGAAATTGTATGTGTTGGATTTTTTTGCAGGTACCATAATGTGGATATTGAGAGCTGCAAGATGATGATGGGGGCTGCAAGGAGATGGTGGGGATGATGGGGGCTGCAAGGGGATGATGGGGGCTGCAAGGGGATGATGGGGACTGCAAGGGGATGATAGGGATATTAGGGGATGATGGGGGCTGCAAGGGGATGATGGGGACTGCAAGTGGATGATGGGGCTGCAAGGGGATGAAGGGGATATTAGGGGATGATGGGGGGTGCAAGGGGATGATGGGGATATTGAGGGCTGCAAGGGGATGATGAGGATCATGGAAAAATAAGACATCCCCTGAAAATAAGACCTAGCACATCTTTGTGAGCAAAAATTATATAAGACAGTGTCTTCTTTTCAGGGAAACAGGTAGATTGTAAGCTCCTGCAATTAGGACTCTCACCCCTATTGTTTGCATTGCTCCAGTTTTTGGGACAGCTGGATGAGTGCCAACATGTTGACTATTTACAGGTTATACAGGCGTCCTCTCATAGACATGTCTGAAATAACTTTTTACCAACCAGTCGGGTCCCCATTACAGTTCCCAAAGTGTTTTGCGCCATTACATAATCCAGAAAGTTCTCTTGTCTACGTGCATAACTGGGATACACTTTACAGAATACTTTTTCGTTCTTATGTATACTGAACTCATCCTCCTCTTCTCTCCTTTCCCACTATTCTTGCACTTCTTCACTGCGTCCTTGATTACTAAAAAGCTTTTTGTTGGTGTATTGATTGGCTGATTTATTTCATTTTCTGCAGAAGGAGCCAAATCATTGCCTGTAACATCTAGACAGCGCTCAGGCCTCCCTCCGCTGTGTGTACCCTGTCAGCACAAAGACTAATATGCCAGGGTACCCCCCCCCCTTCAGAGACCTTGCATTATACTTGCCTTTATCTAATCCCTGTTCTACATTTAATCTCCTTCTCTCCATATATAATACTTCTCTTGCCTCCCCTATATACACTACATCTGTATACATCAGCTCCGCCAGGTACAATGTCTCCATGTATAAACATTACCAGCCTGCTAGATGATGAATGTAAAGTATTACTGGAGGAATGTTAATAGTCTTGCAAGGGGTGCAGCTATTGGGAGTACAGGGGTAGCGGCACAATCCGCCCTCAAAGGGTACAAAGGTCCCTTCTGTATCTCAATCAGAATACACCAAATAGATTGTGGCCCCTAGACTCCGTCTTAGCCTCTCGTACAGCCAGATCCGTTCCCATACACTGCATTGATGAGGGGCAATACCCCAAAATGCAGCATCTGCAGATTGGGATTCTGATCTGGTATAAATCCTAAATCATATTGAAAGACTTGTGAAAAGGTCAATATTGACTTTTAGGATTGCTACTTCCAATAAGTGGTGCTAGAATTTGTCTACTTCCTCCCTGAAGAGGCAAGTTGCCTATGCACGTATGTCATCCTACGCGGGTAAAGGGTAAAGAAAGCCTATCTCACAGCTGCCACACCTGCACCCTACTGGTCCAGGTACAGACTAGTATCTCTAGCTGCACAGTACCCTAATGGTTCCTGCACAGACTGGAATATTCCTAGCTACACAGCCAGAAAACCACAATCCGGACCTGTCTGCCTAAAAGTTCGCCAGGTTTTATTACATACTTCCTTACAAAACAGACAGGAGTTTGCAAAGCACTACAAATAAAGATAAAGCAAGCATGCAGAGTAAAAAACAGTACCCAAAGTGAGGAAACATATAACATGTGGATAAAGGAGCAATAACAAAGGCAAGCAAGGGTAAACTCATAATAGCATAACAGAAAACAAGACAAACAGGGCCAGTAACTGGTTTCTGCCTAAATCCCAAAAACTGTAGGGCTGGAACTCATTCAAAGAAGGGCTGTGGAGTCAGAGTCGCAGTTGTGGAGTCAGAGTTGCTGTTTATTTTGGTATAGTCTGAGTGGGATTCAGGGAAATTGAGGAGTCAGAGTTGGAGTCGGAGGATTGTCTTACCGGCTGCACACCAGGGCTGTGGACTCAGATTTAGTGTCCAATGCAGTATAGCTGGAGTTGGAGTTGTAGTCAGATTCAGGAAACTTGAGGAGTCAGAGTTGAAGTCGGAGGTTTGGCTTACCCACTCCCTCCACAGCCCTGCTTAGAAGACATCCACATAGAAATATAGCCAGCAGAGAAGGCTGCAATAGGAGAGTATAAATAGTCCCATCCGGGATGTGATAGGCCAGAAAAAAAATAGCAATTGAGAACAGTTAATAACCACACACTATAGGAAGAGAGCAAAGGTATAAGTAAATAGACCATCAGCAGTTGGACAAGAACTGACCAGGATGGTGCTAAGCAATGAAGGAAACTGACCATATAGCACAAGATCACCGGATCAAATCCTGAAAGCATGATGAAATGTTGATTTTAAGCCCAGAAATTACCCATCCTGTGGTTTTCAACAATACGTTTAGAAAAGTATTGACTAAGGCTTTGTAGAAGAATCGAGGTGCAAACTGAGACTAGAAGTCAAAATTATGCATTTCATATGTCCTGTTCTCTTCTTTATCTATGTGGGCACTATTATGTCATATACTGTTTGTAATCCATTGTATTGATCTAATAGTTGTAATAGTAACTATTATCCCTAAATTTTGATGTGGCAATAGAAACTAGGAAGAAACTGACTTTGGGAAGTGCAGTCAGTGTGTGGCTGAAACCACATGGAATGCCTGGAAAGTCTATATGACTCGGTCACTGGGAATAGGTTCAAGTAAGACAAATCAGAGTCTGCTGGGAGTGTTTTGGTGCCAGAAAGTAGAGGAATCAGATTGCCTGTGCTTGGTGTGCTTGGTGCTTGACAGACCTGCAATTGACCTATGCAATTGTTATGCCTGGGCATGTTCCTCAAGAGCTTTGGTGACTTGGAGAACTAGCATGTTTTCATGTTGAAAACAAATGCTGGTGAACTGAAAGCTGAGCAGTGAGAACATTTAATTGCATACTGGACCACCTGGTTTGCTTTTAGGGGATCCATTGGCAATAGGGCTGAAAGCCCTGAAACGTGCTGCAATTAGAGACAGTATGCAATGAAGTGGTCTGAGCCGAGTATGCTATTGGCCTTGGGACAAGTGAGTTTTGGGGAATCTGCTGGGGCTGTACGAAAAATCAGCCTAGGAGGTAGGCTGCAGAGTTTGGATTATGGAAGGCATCAACCCTGGTGAAGATACTTCTAGGCCCTGAGTGGGACATTAGTCTGTGACTGGCTACTGACCAAGGTATAAAGGAAGATTATTCCACTTTTTTGTTTGTTTGTTTGTTTAGGCCTTTTTATTTAATGTTACTTTTATGGACTTTACCAAAGGAGCATGATGAAGATCAAACTAAAGACACGCCCTTGAGGATCCTGTGAGCAGCACCCTTTTGTAAAGAGTATCAAAATTATTACTAATTAAAAAGGACCATGTGGAGGAATGTTAAAAATAAAAATAATTAAATACTCAGGAGATTAGGAAGAATAAAATAAGACCAAATACCGGTCACTATTGACCTGGTGAGAGGTCCCCAATAACGCTCAACTCCTGTTAGTACTGTTTGAGTATATTCTTGAAAGTCCATGTATTCTGAATTAACCAGAAATTATAACAATTTACTGATTATTAGGGGTCAAATGGGGTATTGAACTCAAGGTTGTGTTCAGGAGTCACCTGTATGAAGCAGTTTCCCTAAAATGACCCAGTAGCCAATCACAGACTAATGTCCCACTCAGGGCCTAGAAGTATCTTCACCAGGGCTGATGCCTTCCCAATAGCCTGATAGATAGTCCTATCTACAGTATATACATTAACCTAAAAGGGTCAACCACTATAAGCCGTGCTTGATTGGTCAGCTGTTTTGAGTCAGGGCTTGTGTTATATCACCTGATTGGACAATTTTATTACATAAACAAGGGGTGACATAAAAAAAAAATCACACATTTTTTCAATTTTAGCATTTTTTTTTAAAGGAGAGATAAAAAAAAAATTTGTACTGTCCCTCTTCCCCTACAGGAGGACGCTGTACTGGGCATTACAGTTCTAAGAGCTATATATCACTTATAACACAATAAAATCATATCTGTTCCTCAGCTCTCACTCCTCCCTTTGGGGACAGAGAAATTCAGCCTCATGCAGCAGCAGTGACAAAGGTGTGTCGGAGGGCAGGGACCCTGGGGTCTCCAGGATCATCTTACATCCCTGCCCCCTCACACTTCTCTATGGGGGCGGGGGCGTGGGAGGGGGCATGGCCACCGAACCCATAGTCACAGGGAGGGAGGGGAGAGGGCTGAGGAGCAGATATAGTTTTATTGATTTGTAAGTGATCTATAGATCCTACAACCATAGTGCCCAGCTCTGCTTCATCATGTAGGAGGGCAGTATTAAAATCTATTATCTCCCCTTTAAATATGGGATTATACTGTACAGTAAAGTGACAGGGAGCTGACAAATAGGAACCTACTTTGTTCGGACTTGAACTTGCTTAGTACTTGAACACACAGACATATAAATACTTGTAAAGGACGAATAAACAAGCAAGGGATTCGAGAAATGTGAATTTGTGTACAAAATGATCATAAACAGCCATTAGTAATATAAACCGCAGCAACGAGATTAAAGAGCTGAGTAATGCAGCCAGGGGACGTAGCCTAAATCCACCGGGAAGCATCATGTCGGGACGCACGTGACGGCCCTATAATGGGATGGTAATTTTGGTTTTGTGACTTTCAGACTGTTTACGACTATAAAGAAATTTCTCCTCCCAAGTTTATTTTAGAAAAAAATCTGATTAATGTGGCACAAATGGATATGACGGGCTGCCAGGGGCGCCATGACTCAAGCTAAGTAACCCAAAACCAGACCGTCGCCTTTAAAGATATATTAAGAAATTAATCCACACAGAATTTTGGACCTGAAAACCTCATGATGATAAACTACTGAAGTTATCTTTACAGGGAATGTTCTAAAAGGAAGTCACCTATTGTGTTTTAACATAATGTGTATATATATTTTTTCACAATTTATATTAAAAATAAAGTTAATTTTCACACTGACCACTAGGTCTAATGTTAAACTCGCATGTTGTCAGGATGATTTAGGATAATAGGGGTACCAGGGTGCCTGATCTTCTCCTCAAGCTAGGGAGCCCTGAACTCACCTTATCTCAGGGATAATCTAATGGTGGAGAGGACCGAGTCTCCACCCTGGCCCTGCTCCTGTTCAGCTCTATGCTGATTCCCACTCTCCCTTCTCCCGGAGCAGGGAACAAATCAAACCCACAGATAAAGACAGACAGGGGGAACCAAAACACAAGCTCTCAGCACTTATACACAAGGGGAATACAATATGTGGTAAGGAAGAAAACAAATACAAGCAGGAGATAAAAATACAACAAGGAAGTTTCCACCATTCACCAAATAAGTTTCAACTGTTTCCCAGAAACTGGAACACCACACCGCAGACCGGTCTCGCTAGAGCAGTGTTTCCCAACTCCAGTCCTCAAGGCACACCAACAGGTCATGTTTTCAGGATTTCCTTAGGATTGCACAGGTGTTAGTTTAATCACTTGCACAGGGGATAATTCCATCATCTGTCTAATGATAAGGAAATCCTGAAAACATGACCTGTTGGTGTGCCTTGAGGACTGGAGTTGGGAAACACTGCGCTAGAGCAAAGCTGAAGCTATAATTGGCATAGGAGACTGAGCTCCACCATACTTAAGGGTGGAGACGGCTATGATAGTATAGAAGCAACCTGAAACTCCAGCAGCACATTACCAGCCATCAAGAAGTTAACTCTTGCAAGACTGATGACCAGTGAGCGCAAAACAGTCAACACCCAAACCCAGGCTGTGCAAAAAAGAAGCACATAAACCACAGTGTGAACAGAGTCAGAAGATGGCAAAACACCAAATGAGTGCAGAGCGGAACAGTACATTCCTATTCTGTACAGGAGACTATGCAGCAGTCTCACAGACAGGATTAGAATAACTGATAACACCTGAACATACAGCATGTAACACAGAATCCACCATTCACTATAGGTAATGTCACAGCTCACCTCATCCTCCTCTCTGCACAAGGGGTGATAGGGTAATGGGGACATACACTGAAAAGCTAAAGGGTAACAAAGTTTTGAACTTTTGGTTTCCAGGCTCCATATCTCACAGTCCTCTAAGCTTTGAGTGTGAGACTACCTTCATTTTATAGACAATCATCTTGTCTATCTCATACATAAATTTGACTTGCAACTATTTAGCATTCTATTAGATATGCAGATTCTTGTCATGTTACTATTTTGCTCCTGGTGTTTGAAAAATCGTTTTCTTCCTGTATACTACAAATTACAACCTGTTCTCACATTTTCTAATAGCTCAGTGTGTTATTAAGTTGGTTCTCAAGTGAAAGATAATTGGTTTGAATCGAGGAGCAGCCATGAAGATTTCCCAAGAAAGGAGAAAGAGCATCATCCAGCTCATCGATAGCTGTCACACAGCCAAGAAAATTGCCAAACTGCATCATGTGAGGACACACCAGATGGAATAATACCACATGAAGTCTGTCCATCCATTCAAAAGCCAAGAGGTGAGTCAACAAGTCGGCTCATCACAAGGTCTATCCGTCTGGGCGCAACAAATATGGCGATGGAGGCAGCTCGTCTACTTCATAATAGTGAGATAACTATGCAAACACCAAGTGGTGCATGTTACACAAGTCTGGTATGGGGGCCTGAATAATGGTAAAGAAGCCTCAACTTCAGAAGCTCGAGATTACAAAGAGTACAAGAAGTGGACAGTAGAAGATTTGGAATGATGAGATGAAAGTCAATAGATGGCTCTGATGGGGGCAAATGGGTCAGGAAGAATGAAGGGAAGAAGGGGCAAATGCTGGGGTGGGCAACTCCAGTCCTCAAGGGCCATATACAGATCAAGTTGTCAGAATTTTCTTAGTATTGCTAAGTTGATAATATAATCACCTACAGAAGTGATGATTCCAACCCCTGTGCAATGCTAAGGAGATGCTGAAAACCTGCACTGTTTGTGGCCCTTGAGGACTGGAGTTCCCCACTCTTGGGAGAATGGATTAAGAAACTCAAAGGCTCTCTCAAGTTTGATGTTGCACTTATGCATTATTGCTGTCATAATCTTATACTAATGAAAGGAGCTGCAGTTATGAATGCACACTACTAGTCCTTTAGACTAATACATGTGACAGGTGAAGAGGTTACGCATGCGCGCTACTACTCTCATAGACATATGTAATTAACAGGAACAGATGTAACACCTATTAGTCCCATAAACTTATATGTGACAGGAGGAGATGTCACGCATTTGCACTACTACTCCCATAGACTTAGGCCCAGTTCACATCTGCGTTTGGTTGTGGTTGCACTTCCATTGCGTTTTTACCGCAAAATGCAATGGAAACGCATTAAATTTATGCCATTTTAACACTAGCGTTAACGCATGCGTTTCCCATAGGGTCCTATGTTAAAAAAAACACATGCGTTTTTGCTAAAGCATGCAACAACATGGTAAGCAATGTTTTTTGGGCGTTTCCACAAGGTCCTTTCATTTTGATGCAGCTCTACAAGGTCCTTTCATTTTGATGCAGCTCCACAAGGTCCTTTCAATCTGATGAAGGTCCACAAGGTCCTTTCATTTTGGTGAAGGTCCTCAAGGTTCTTGTATTCTGATGAAGGTCAACAATTAAGGATCGAAACGTCAACTTTTTGTTTTATTGATTGGCATTAAAATCTTTGGAATTCACGACCATTTGAGTACAGAATTTATTCTACAAAGACACATTGTAGGTTGGAGTTAAAGCCGTCATTTATCTCTGTTTCATTACTATGCTTTTTCCAAATTCACAATAACCTTTGATCACGTCATTTTCGGGATTTTACTTCTTGGCTCTCTCGGTGTTGATTCTTTGACTTGAAGGTGTCAGGACCTTTTTTTGTTCAAATTCTTCAACAGGAACTTAGAACATGGAAATTTCTTGATTTCTCTTAATTAACTCCCCAGGAATGACGGGTCCTCCCCATAGAGGTGACTATCTAAGGTCCTCCAGCCAGTCAGGACGTCACCCATCCTTAATGTGCTCGTTACAATTGAGTAAGTGCTGGATACATCTACAAACTATAAATGTGCAGAGAGCAGAGATGTTCTAGAAAATGAGTTGTGCCTGGGGCAAGGCAGGTTCATAACCTCGTACTGGACTCCGCACATAGTTCCCAGAGATTCCTGGCCGATGTATCAAACGTAAGAGAAGAAAATCATCCCTACATGAATCATTGATGGAGTCACGATCTGGCCTGGCACAGACTACTGGCAAAGAATGATTCACAGACGCAGAAACCAGATCACTGGAGCTGACGTTCCAAGCATGCCACCGATATAACGAGGCACCCGGAGCTTCTTAAAGGGAACTTCGGGACAATAGGATTAAATACATTACTCCAAGTTTTGCTTTTCACCCTATGGATACACCACTGATTAGACTAATTAAAGGGAAAGTATAATTAGAAAATTACATCTGTGACATAATCTATTGTGAATGGTGAATCCTGTGTTATCTACTGTATATAGAGGTGTTATCAGTCATTGTACAGGAGGAGGTGAGCTGTGATATCATCTATTGTGAATGGTGAATCCTGTGTTATCTACTGTATATAGAGGTGTTATCAGTCATTGTACAGGAGGAGGAGGTGAGCTGTGACATCACCTATTGTGAATGGTGTATCCTGTGTTATCTACTGTATATAGAGGTGTTATAAGTCATTGTACAGGAGGAGGAGGTGAGCTGTGATATCACCTATTGTGAATGGTGTATCCTGTGTTATCTACTGTATATAGAGGTGTTATCAGTCATTGTACAGGAGGAGGTGAGCTGTGACATCACCTATTGTGAATGGTGGATCCTGTGTTATCTACTGTATATAGAGGTGTTGTCAGTCATTGTACAGGAGGAGGTGAGCTGTGATATCACCTATTGTGAATGGTGGATTCTGTGTTATCTACTGTATATAGTGGTGTTATCAGTTATTGTACAGGAGGAGGAGGTGAGCTGTGATATCACCTATTGTGAATGGTGGATCCTGTGTTATCTACTGTATATAGAGGTGATATCAGTCATTGTACAGGAGGAGGTGAGCTGTGATATCACCTATTGTGAATGGTGAATCCTGTGTTATCTACTGTATATAGAGGTGTTATCAGTCATTGTACAGGAGGAGGTGAGCTGTGATATCACCTATTGTGAATGGTGAATCCTGTGTTATCTACTGTATATAGAGGTGTTATCAGTCATTGTACAGGAGGAGGAGGTGAGCTGTGATATCACCTATGGTGAATGGAGGATCCTGTGTTATCTACTGAATAGGTGTTATCAGTCATTGTACAGGAGGAGGAGGTGAGCTGTGACATCACCTATTGTGAATGGTGTATCCTGTGTTATCTACTGTATATAGAGGTGTTATCAGTCATTGTACAGGAGGAGGAGGTGAGCTGTGACATCACCTATTGTGAATGGTGGGTTCTGTGTTATCTACTGTATATAGAGGTGTTATCAGTCATTGGAGGAGGAGGAGGTGAGCTGTGATATCACCTATTGTGAATGGTGGATCCTGTGTTATCTACTGTATATAGAGGTGTTATCCTTCATTGTACAGGAGGAGGAGGTGAGCTGTGACATCACCTATTGTGAATGGTGTATCCTGTGTTATCTACTGTGTATAGAGGTGTTATCAGTCATTGTACAGGAGGAGGAGGTGAGCTGTGATATCACCTATTGTGAATGGTGGATCCTGTGTTATCTACTGTATATAGAGGTGTTATCAGTCATTGTACAGGAGGAGGAGGTGAGCTGTGACATCACCTATTGTGAATGGTGGATCCTTTGTTATCTACTGTATATAGAGGTGTTATCAGTCATTGTACAGGAGGAGGAGGTGAGCTGTGACATCACCTATTGTGAATGGTGGATCCTGTGTTATCTACTGTATATAGAGGTGTTATCAGTCATTGTACATGAGGAGGAGGGGAGCTGTGACATCACCTATTGTGAATGGTGGATACTGTGTTATCTACTGTATATAGAGGTGTTATCAGTCATTATACAGGTGGAGGTGAGCTGTGATATCATCTATTGTGAATGGTGGATCCTGTGTTATCTACTGTGTATAAAGGTGTTATCAGGCATTGTACAGGAGGAGGTGACCTGTAATAGCACCTTAATTTAAAAAGTCTGTGTGGTTTATTTCAGTTCACAGAAAAAAATTAATGCAAGCCTTACCTCAGCATTAAGGAACAGAACAGAAAATAACAAGTTCATTTTGTCTGCAGGCTTGCCTGCTTAGGATAAGATACTCTTCTTATACAGAGATCTTCCACTGGAGGTGTAGCAACCTCCACATACAGACTATGTGTGAAACAGTGTGTGAGCAGCCAGACCCGCCCATCTCTCCGGCTGCCCGTCAAACCTGGCCCTAATAATTCTTACTACTAAGTGTACCAGAGCTACACCCAGGCTTACATTACATACGATAACCACCTCTGTGGTACATACCTCTTATCGAATACATGTCCAGCAGCCATCTTACAGATACTTACTAAAAATGTGGCATTTCTGTTTTCTTTCTTCCGGTGATCCCTAAGCCAGCTTACGAAAAACACAAGGCTCCCATAAAATCATGGAACACCAAATTTCCAATTCATCGGCAACATTTAAAGGATTAAAAAGACAGAAAGCTACATAACAGTACAGCTAAAACTTCAATAAAAGTGTTAAAAAGACTGTGTCGATAACAGAGCCTGCCAGTGAGCGGGTTATGGAGAAAGCTTCATTTATGGGGCAGAGCATAGCACAATCCGGGGTAAAATCACATATAATCCACCATTCTGATGGTCCTCATTAACAATACCAAACACTTTGATAAAAATATGAAAAATATAATTCCGCCTTAGTTCCAAACTAGAACCTGTGTGATGATTTCCTGGTGCCGAACCCAACGGGAACATAAACTCAACCTGGCAAGAAAGTTAAGAATTAGGAAAAAACAAGACTGGCATAGATTAGGAAGTGCCAATATAAATAGGTGTATGAGGAGATAAGGATATAAAGGACTACTCCTCCCCAAATCTTTATATTATTCCAAGGTAATCTGGGGTTATACTAGCTCCAAAGGTGGAAAAGAATGTAATAAAAGCCAAGTTACACTTTCACATAAATAAAAGGGGAATTCCACTATTAATTATCTGCTATGTCATAAAGATCTGTCATTATTATATCAGCAGGGGGTCTGTGATCTACCAATTAAAGGGTTACTGTGCCATTTTGCATTGGGTAAGGAGGTTTTTCCATGAACAAAGTTTTAATCAATAGATCTTGGAATAATAATAATTTCCACAATTGGTTGTGATTAAAAATAATGTTCCTGTGCTGAGATATTGTTATATATGTGTCCCTGCTATGTACTGGCTGACTGTACAGGGACATGGTCTGATCATACCACATCTCCTGTGCTGAGATAATCTTATATATGTGTGTCCTGCTATGTACTGGCTGACTGTACAGAGACATGGTCTGATCATACCACATCTCCTGTGCTGAGATAATCTTATATATGTGTCCCTGCTATGTACTGGCTGACTGTACAGGGACATGGTCTGATCATTCCACATCTCCTGTGCTGAGATAATCTTATATATGTGTCTCCTGCTATGTACTGGCTGACTGTACAGGGACATGGTCTGATCATACCACATCTCCTGTGCTGAGATAATCTTATATGTGTGTCCCTGCTATGTACTGGCTGACTGTACAGGGACATGGTCTGATCATACCACATCTCCTGTGCTGAGATAATCTTATATATGTGTCACTGCTATGTACTGGCTGACTGTACAGGGACATGGTGTGATCATACCACATCTCCTGTGCTGAGATAATCTTATATATGTGTCCTGCTATGTACTGGCTGACTGTACAGGGAGATGGTCTGATCATACCACATCTCCTGTGCTGAGATAATCTTATATATGTGTCCCTGCTATGTACTGGCTGACTGTACAGGGACATGGTCTGATCATACCACATCTCCTGTGCTGAGATAATCTTATATATGTGTCCCTGCTATGTACTGGCTGACTGTACAGGGACATGGACTGATCTTACCACATCTCCTGTGCTGAGATAATCTTATATATGTGTCCCTGCTATGTACTGGCTGACTGTACAGAGACATGGTCTGATCATACCACATCTCCTGTGCTGAGATAATCTCATATATGTGTCCTGCTATGTACTGGCTGACTGTACAGGGACATGGTCTGATCATACCACATCTCCTGTGCTGAGATAATCTTATATATGTGTCCCTGCTATGTACTGGCTGACTGTACAGGGACATGATCTGATCATACCACATCTCCTGTGCTGAGATAATCTTATATATGTGTCCCTGCTATGTAGTGGCTGACTGTACAGGGACATGATCTGATCATACCACATCTCCTGTGCTGAGATAATCTTATATATGTGTCCTGCTATGTACTGGCTGACTGTACAGGGACATGGTCTGATCATACCACATCTCCTGTGCTGAGATAATCTTATACATGTGTCCCTGCTATGTACTGGCTGACTGTACAGGGACATGGTCTGATCATACCACATCTCCTGTGCTGAGATAATCTTATACATGTGTCCTGCTATGTACTGGCTGACTATAGAGGGACATATGCTGCATAGAGAGGTGGATGCCCCACCCCTGAGAAGCTAATGCAATCTCTGCACCCCCTATAGCCTTCTTTAGTTAGATGCTTAGGGTTTGATATGTTGCTTCCTAGAAGCCAATTGGTTGCATCCAGTGGTGAATTATAAAGTTAGCATAAAGGAGAATGAGGGCACCACCTTCTAGGGGAGATTCCAAGTAGGAAATACACGGAGACTGGAGCTACAGAGTCCCTCAGGGTGCCAGCAAAACAAAGTCCGTAATGAAAAGCACAAGAAAAAAGCGGCACTCACCGAGGTTGCTGAAAGTTGTGTCCTTTATTTGGGTAGTTGAAACATAGTGCAGGGAGGGGGACCGGGTGACCCGGTCCCCCTCCCTGCACTATGTTTCAACTACCCAAATAAAGGACACCGCTTTTAGCAACCTCGATGAGTGCCGCTTTTTTCTTGTGCTTTTAATTATAATGTTAGAATGGCTCTGTGGCACTATCATACTTGGCACCTGAAGACCCATTGTGAAGGAGCATACTGCAAGTAGATTTATACTGTACTGAATGAGCTTAAAGGGTTATATGTATCTGGACCTGTATTAGTTTTGAGAATTTGGCTTCATTACACACACTGTCAGTGTTTTTAAACTCTTGTAAAAATAAATGGTTAGGGCTTTAAAATGAGAGATCAGATCTCCCTTTCCAGCAGTCTCTATAGGTAGGTGTGGGTTCCATGTTGTGCCAATAATGTCCCAGATGAAACCTGTCAGAATAACCTGTCACATCCCCTCCAGATCCCGCTCCTACAACATCTGCATCTGTCACCAGGCACCGTATTCCCCTGTAGGTGGTTCTGGTGATAGAGGAGTCAGAGCCAGAGTCTCTGGTGAGCGCAGGTCAGAGTGGCTGGGACTTGCAGTACTTCACAGTCTGAAAAAGTTTATGTGTGAGCTGCCCAGCTGAAGTCATTAACTCCTAAGCTTCAGCCTATTGCAAAGCACCACACCCTACTAATACCTTCAGCCTTCTGCTGGAAGCTGCCAGAAATAGCTTTTGGTTCCCCTGGCTAGTCTCCTGTCTTTAATTACGGTAATGTTTTCCTGTGTTACCTTGGCCTATTTTTTGGATGCTTCCTCCTTGCGATTATGTACCTTGCTGACATCTTGATTTTGACCTGTGTATAACACTACTTTACCAGATCCTGATTTTCTCCTTTTCAGACCTACCGATTCTGACCCTGTTTGGTGAGTTTACCCTCTCTGGACTGCAGACCTTCCATAGGCAATAATCTCCTGGATCCTGTTGTAAATCCAGATCTCTGTATAGGGGTTAAAGGGTGTCAGAGTTTCTTGGGATTCTGCCTAACAGAGCAGTTTGTTCCTAATCTGTCCGAGATAGCCTTGTTTGCATGTAGCTTCAGACAGTTGTCACCAGTGGCGTAATGATCGCGGTCGCAGTAGTCGCAGCTGAGACCGGGCCCGGACCTGTAGGGGGCCCACCTCGACCGCGATCGTAGCTCAGCTCTGACACTCCGGTCAGAGGATAGGAGGTGAAGGGAGGGAAGCCTCCCTCTCCCTGCTGCCGCTCCCGCCCCTCCTCTCCTCTGATCTGCTGCCAGCTTCTTGCCCCGCGCTGCGCACTCCACTGGGGAGCCCATGGCCAGAAAGCATTAAACCATTCCCCCCACCCCCCGGTTCTCACCCGTGGCCATCAGCACCCAACCCACCCCCCGCTCTCCATCCCCCCCTCCGGCTTTTTCCCCGCGGCCGGCAGCAACCCCCCCGCTCGTCACCCCTGGTGTGAGGGCCTGATGCGTGGCCCCAGTCTGAATGTCGCACTGGGGCCCGACAGCCTCCGGTTACGCCACTGGTTGTCACATAACCCTCCAAATCCGATATTGCCATATTAGACTTGTGCTTTGCTTTCATGATACATATGCTACTGTATGTCAATAAATCTATCTAGATTCCATGAACTACACTGGCTTCTTGGGAGTGGGCACAAAATCCTCTCTGCAGCATAAAAGATTACTCAGCCTTGAAATAAAAAAAAAGTAATTATGAAACTCCTTATAGTATTGAATCATAGATGGAAGCTGTCAAGGATCTCTCGGGACTCCTTGACCAAAAGAATGAAAGGCTTACGAAAATTCTGCCCAAAACTGGATGCTCTAGGGCGTATCAGCGGCTGGAGGGGCGTTCCTCAGAGGAGTGGGATTGGGAATCTAAGAAATGTTGGAAGCTAAGGTTTCTATTAGTTCTGTTACCAAAGCTTTATCAAATGAACCCAAATTTGTATTTAAAAGTCAGATGTGCTCAAGTGCTCCATGAGAGGTGACCACCATGATTTCCCAGTAGGCGTGCAGGTCTGGAGAATCCTCCGGTCGGCTTATTCTGCATTAATTTGTCACTTATCCCCAAACATAATCTGTAGTTGTCACAATACACTTGTTTCACTATGTAGAGATGAAGGAAGCATCTCATCATCATACAAACTACCCATTATATTATTTTATAGGTAGATTTGTGAATGTAATATTGGCATGTAGTTGACCTGTGGACCCCTAACGTCAATGTTACTGGCGGATCCTGACCGCCCTAGTCTGTTTCCAGATTATGTCTCGTTGGGGCATGTCTGTCCCATAAAGGGGCTCTGGATTGAGAGCCGGTGAGGGCTGTAATATAATTTTTCGTGTTTACCCACATTCTTCAGGTGAAAATGTCATAAATATTCCCTAAAAACATCTAATTTGGAAGATCCTACGTGTAATTACAGCATAATGCAAGCACAAATAAGTCAACGAGCAACACATCTGATGTTTTCATGGTGCGACCTTGGCTTTACACGTTAATATCTGTGTGGTACACAATGTAATGTCTGTATAATAACACCCTGGCAGATGTTAACATTTGTTTAATGCCATCCTGGCACCCAGAAGTGTTTGTGCAGGGATCGTCTGGCACCGCGCTTCGTGTGAAATAACTGGCACATAGTATAAAGTCTTCTGATATAAATAGTAACCTATAACTGGTCAATATGGCGGCGTAGAGTGAGTAATTGTGAAGTATTGTGTGACGTTCTACCCTGGTACGGACACCTTATGGGTGATTTATGGGTGCTGATAGCCTGGCACCAGGTGAGGCTGATGCTGGTTCTCAGGAACCCTACAAAACATTCCTGGGATTCCTTGGTGTAGAGGATGCAGGGGAGTGCGGGATCTGTGTAATCACAGGTGGGATGTCTTATGTGTACGACCAGTATTTTCTGGTAGGGTTTGGATTGCTGAGACTTTATGAGTTGCGATAAAAAAAATGAATGTTATACAGATCATGTTATCCTACCCTCTGTCATCCTGAAAAGATCATCAAATGCAGAAAGAAAAGTGTAAATTAAATAGAAATATGGCCATCTTCATTGTTGTTAGTCTGAAGCATTTTTTGCATGATCCTAAAAATTCTGCTGAGAACCTATCCATCTGGGCTGATCAAATCCTAACCAAAGACAAGACTAATCTGGCAGCACTCCTGGCCAAGAACCCGAGCCAAAGACAAGACTAATCCGGCACTACTTCTGGCCAGGAACCCTAGCCAAAGACAAAACTAATCCAGCACCACTCCTGGCAGGGAACTCTAGCCAGACCCAAGATTAATCTGGCACCAATCCTGGCCAGGAACCCTAGCCAAAGACAAAACTAATCCAGCACCACTCCTGGCAGGGAACTCTAGCCAGACACAAAACTAATCTGGCATCAACCCTGGCAGGGAACTCTAGCCAGACACAAGACTAATCTGGCATCAATCCTGGCTGGGAACCCTAGCCAAAGACAAGACTAATCAGGCACTACTCCTGGCCAGGAACCATAGCCGAAGACAAGACTAATCCAACACCATTCCTGGCTGGCAACCCCAGCTGAGAACAAGACTAATTCAGCATCACTCCTGGCCGGGAACCCTAGCCAAAGACAAGACTAATCTGGCACCACTCCTGGCTTGGAACCCTAGCCAAAGACAAGATTAATCCAGCACCACTCCTGGCTGGGAACTCTAGCCAAAGATAAGATTAATCCAGCACCACTCCTGGCTGGGAACTCTAGCCAGACACAAAACTAATCTGGCACCAATCCTGGCTGGGAACTTTAGCCAAAGGCAAGACTAATTTGGCACCACTCCTAGCCGGAAACCCTAGCCAAAGACAAGACTAATCCAACACCACTCCTGGCTGGCAACCCTAGCTGAAGACAAGACTACTCCAGCATTACTCCTGGTCGGGAACCCTAGCTAAACATAAGATTAATACGCCACCACAACTGGCCAGGAACCCTAGCCGAAGACAAGACTAATCCAGCACCACTCCTCACCGGCTATTCCCAGTGCTGCTCTAGTTGATTGACAGGTCTCTCGCCATGTCAATCACCTGCAGTAGTGCTGCAAAAGAAGAAGCTCACATCCCTCTTTTTGACCTCTTTATTGACTTGATAATTTAGTCCGTGGTGTGTTCCAAGCAGAAGACGCCCGAAGAATGGTCAGATCACTTTTCAAACAGCTTTGCGTTTCTTGAACCTGAAGCAGTTTATAGACGCTCAAAACACTGAACATTAGACCAGGAAGTTATTTTGACTTAGAAGAGTATAATGTCAATCTTTTTAGGGACCTTTTCCAGGTGGGTTTCAGATTGGCTCGGTAGAGACATTATGTGCACATACCTGTGACACTAGTCAATAATGACAAGTCGTGAGATAGGGTAGTCAAGTGTTGTAGGGTCAGGTAACTGGACAGCCTGTAAAGGATTAAAGGGATAAGCAGAGGCATAGTCAGGTCAGGTCATGCTCCAAAGTCAGAATGATTAGAGGGTAGCGGATAAGACCAAAGGGGCTAAACAAATGGATGGTCAGAGCGAGGTGCAAGGACAGGCAGCAATAGACACCTCAAACAGAGCACAGAAATACAGGCCAACAAGCACCACTGAACAGAATGCTACAACTGGCATAATTCTGGGAGAAACTGCTCAGGTAAGAAGGCGGACAATCACTGGAAACAAGGAACAGCTGAATAATCAGTCCCTCCCAAAATCAAATTGGACAATTGAGCTGTCAGTCAATAAACTGACAGCTCACCATACCCCAGTACCAGATTGGACAACTAAGCTGTCAATCACCAAACTCGGCTTAGCATGCCCTGATTCTATAGTTACAGCAAACTGTCTCTCATGGCATCCTAGAAGCACTGAGGGAAGGAATCTTGACAATCTCCTTAGTTATCTAAAAGGATGAGGAGGGGGGGACATAGCTGAGCACACAGCGAAGTCAAGATAGGTAAGTATGACAGTCATGAGGTATATTTTTGTCCCAATGCCATGTGATTGGTCAGCTATAAAAAAAAACAGTAGAAGCAATGTAACATCCCAGTACCCTGTTTAATATTATACAATGTAACCAGGCGCTGATGTTATCATAGACCCAGCTGTTAATTCTATGAGAATATGACCGGTCCCCATCCATGTAATATTTATAGCACAGACGTACGCTGCATTGCATAAATACACATTAACCTCCTTTGTGCTGTTGCTTGGCAAGAATTGTGACCAAGGAAACAAGAGTCTATACCCTGTAGAGAATGGTATATGGGATGTAAATGGGGACTGACAGCAGCAAGAGATGTCAAGATGTCATGTAGAAAAGAGCAAACGTGCCCCACATAGTGCATGCCAAGAATTAAATGCACGTCCATGACCATTTGGTTCTTAGAGGTAAAGTTGAATATTGCAAAATCTCCAATAGGGTACCAATTATTACAGGTGTTTAATAGTATTGGTCTTCTCATAGGAGCTAAAGAGATCTTTTGGGATAATTGTACAATTTAGGGCCCAGGTGCAACTGCCACCCACTAGAGTTGCCCCTGTTTGTGGAAATAGATGGGTAATAGGCATTGCAATGGGTACCTGGGAGTTTGTTGTGATGACTGAGCATCTGGCCACTTGTGCGGTGGTGAAGTATTCTTAATCATGCCAGACATATTGTTCCATTGTTGAGTAGATCAGGAGACACTGACCATTGTTTTGTATTGGACTGTTTGAAGCCTCTTTCTGTGTGTGTTAATTTGTGAAATGTCTGCATTTGGAAGACAATTATGCAGTCTAATCGAATCTGTGAAAAATTAGGGGCAGCCAAGATTGCTGCCCCCTAATAGGCAGCAATGTGGGACACAATGCACTAAAATGGGAGCTGATAGATATAAAAGGGACCAGCTCCTGTCACCGTGTATCATGCTACAGGAAATCAGACTAGGTTCTATGGTTTCAGCTGGGGGATTACAGAACTGCTCGACTGCACAACACTGAACCCATGAATTCGCTGGAGAACTCAGGTTCGGAAGATGCAGTCACCTGGCCACATACTTCACTGAACTCGGTTACCTTCCTAAGCTTGCTGCTATCTCTTCTCAGTGGGTGCCCACCAAAAACAGGAAACTACTGGCTAGAATAGTTGGCCCTGGGAACCTCTAAAACATGAAGAGTCTAATCCCTAGGGAGTCAACAGAATGGCGAGACTCTGTCAAATGCTTTCTGGGAATATCCTTGCAGTTTATTGTTGGTGATCCAATAAATTCTTACCGGATCACGGTACCCTCACTTTCTATTGTCTGTGTAATGTTCTGCCAAGGGGAAGGACAGTGGGATGACCGTTTGTCTGTTCGGTCTTACTAAAGACGTCCAGGTCAAGGGATGAAATCAACCACTGACCCTTGTGTTTCCACAGTGGTCGTAGATGGAGCAGTTCACTTCTGTCTGAAGCCAAGACACCAAGTATTCGTCATCCCATTCATAAATTCTGGTCTGTAATGTGAGGGTTTATGGGACTGAAAGCCTGTCATGAATAAGGTGATTGAGGTCCATCTGAAGTATCAACCACGATAGTCTGGTGTACTGCCAAGACCTCCAGTGATCAGTTATGTATCAGTAAGTCTTTAAGATTCCTGCAGCGCCACCACAGGAGTGATGGAGCATTACACAGTTCAAATCAATGCTCTCTGTGCCATATTCAGACATTCTGGGTCCTGCGAGAATAGTTCCTACTCTCTAGTATGGTTAATAGACACACGCTTCAATATTAACCCATAAATCCCGAAAAAGAAACAATCTCTTGCAATAATTTTCTATAAATATTTTTTGTTCTCCCGAATCTGTCGATGTCTTTCTTTTGTTTCTACGCCTCTCCATTCCTAAGATATGGCCCCCTATTTCCTGTATATAAATCTGGTCTTTTAGCCAAGTGGGCATGGTCAACAACTCTGTTCCTTGGGGGTGTTCCTCATGACCACACCCACTTGGAATAAAGGCTATCTTTATATATAAAGAAGAGGGGGCCGTGTCTTTACGTAAATGTAAACTTCATGTAAAGTTCCAAGGGCTTTATGAAATCCAAACTTTATAGTTGATTTATTTCCAGTAGGAGGCAGTAGCTACATTGTGAATTAGTGATGATGATTCATGGGCTGCTCTCATCACCGAGCACTCATCGTCCTTATCTGGATGCATGGTTCAGGTTACGGCTTAATTCCAGGATATTATTTTTTTACGCATCAGTTGATGAGATGTTTATTCCAGTTTATACAACCGTGCCTTAGACAACCATAAAGGTTTACGGATATTTAGTGTTAATGATGGAAGTGTTACATTTATTGAAGTTTCAGAGCTGAGTTTTTTTAGTTCATTGGGGCAACACGATGCAGATTTACATAGGACTGCCGGTAAACCCAATATATTTTCCTAGGTGGTTATAAATGAATAGCATCCGATACAACAGTCCTGTGTTTATTTGCATGTGTGTCCATTTTATGTCTAAACCAAAAGATCTCAGCCCTGTCTCCACCCTACACCGCATCTACCTCTGTTCAATGTTTTAACTAGTAGATTAATTCTGCAGAATACAAATTTTTAGAAATTCGTTGAAGTTTGCAAATCCAAATTATCCGTGGTTGAATCACCAAAAATGAGAGCAACCCTGTAACAGAGAGTTTATTGGGATCTGTCAGTTGGTTTTTGCTATTTAATCTAAAGACAGCATGCTGTAAGGGTTAACACACAGATTTCAGCCATGCATTTCTTATCACACTTTGTGCTGTTTTTTACCTGCCATGTTTGATTTAGCTTCATGAGATTATCACTACCAGACTAGGGTACCTAGTTTTTGTATTCAGTCTAAATACAGCATGCTGTAGGAGTTAACACACAGATTTCAGCCATGCATTTCTTATCACACTTTGTGCTGTGTTTTTACCTGCAATGTTTGATTTAGCTTCATGAGATTATCATTACCAAACTAGGGTACCTAGTTTTTGTATTCAATCTAAATACCTAAATACAGCATGCTGTAGGGGTTAACACAGAGATTTCAGCCATGCATCTGTTATCACACTGTGTGCTGTTGTTTACCTGCAGTGTTTGATTTAGCTTCATGAGATCATCATTATCAGACTAGGGAACCTAGGGGTCAGCTAGCTTGCCGTTATTAGCAGCTCACTGTTTGCAGACCTTGTATATACAGAGCCTGGTGTTGGCATTGCTAAATCTAAAAAACTCTGTTTCAAAACTGCTGCACCCAGTAAACTAAGTGATACTTCGTTGGATTCAGGAACTCTTTGCCTACATCATGCTGCAGAGGTTAGCTAGTCCGGCACCCCTACTACTGTGGTTAGCAGATTACTGTCTATAGACCTTGTATATAGCGAGGCAGGTGTCAGAATTGCTAAATCTAAAAACTCTGATTGTTTCAGAACTGCTGCACCCAGTAAACTAAGTGATACATCGTTTGATTCAGGGTCTTTTGCCTACATCATGCTGCAGAGGTTAGAGAGTCTGGCACCCCCACTACTGTGATTAGCAGTTTACTGTCTATAGACCTTGTATATAGAGATTCTGGTGTTGGCATTGCTAAATCTAAAAACTCTGATTGTTTCAGGACTGCAGCACCGAGTAAAATAAATAATACATCGTTGGATTCAGGGTCTCTTTGCCTACATCATGCTGCAGAAGTTAGCTATTCCGGCACGCCCACTGCTGTGATTAGCAGTTTACTGTCTATAGACCTTGTATATAGAGAGCCTGGTGTTAGCATTACTAAATCTAAAAACTCTGATTGTTTCAGAACTGCTGCACCCAGTAAAATAAGTGATACATCGTTGGATTCAGGGTCTCTTTGCCTAAATCATGCTGCTCTCAGACAAAAGTCACTGACAGATTCTCTTTAAGACAGAGAAGAAGTATCACATGACGCCAGGAGCGGCCAATAATGCCTTGAGCGATAAGATGCCAATCACGAAAGATTGTTAGTTGGAATTCACTGAAGACTCATAATGAGTTTAAAATCTCACGCAAGACACAATGCTGCAATTTTGTGGAGAATGTGGATGGGAAAGAACCTCAGAGCTCAGTCAGAGAGACTCGGGTTACAGAATGGAGAATTAAGTGTGTGAGCAGAAGAGAATAGCTATAATGATAATAAATAGATAAAGAGGGAAGAATTAAGAGTCAACTCTTAGCTGTTAAGTCAGTGCAATTCACTTACTCAGGCTGATCCTACGACATTCAGTTTTTTTGCACCGGTATGTGTCTGCTTTTGCCACACCCAATATTGTTTTTGTTTTTTTTGCATTAAATGTTCAGCATTTAAAGGGACTCCGTCAGGTCATTTTTCAGTATGATACTAATAGTACCCTTGAATAGTGCTCTGTCAGCCCTTTCAAAAAATGTAACAATCATTACTGTACCCTTTGTAGTTTTCTTGCTAAAAGCATCTGCACATCCTGCACATGGCTAGTGCAGTACTCCGACTCATTATCTTCACAACCAAAGAGTCTGCGGTATTTAAATGTTATTTAAATGTCCACACCCACTGAAGTTGTTCTTCTGTCCCTCCCCTCTGCCCTCTGTTTCTTCTGATAGTGTAGAGTAGCTTTCATTTTCATTTCTGCCTGTCCTGCTTCTGAGGGAAAGAGGCTGTGGAGCCTCGTTTAGGAGTCTCAACACAGGACTAGCCAGCATTGCTCCCACCTAGCCAGAATCCTACTCCACACTGATGAGGGGCAACACCCCGAAACAGCTGTCTGTGGATGGATACCTGGCCTTGGTATTCCCTTGTCATATCTTTAAGCTTGTAAAGAGCTGGATATTGACGCAGAGGGCCACTTAATACGGTGGTTATCATGGCTAGGTCCTTCACTAGAGGAAGATCTGGCTAGTCCTGTGTTGAGACTCCTAAGCGAGGCTCCACAGACTTTATTTGCATATTCTAAATTCCCAGGGGGCAATGGACCTAGGAATTCACTGTGTTGAACGCTTTAGCCGGCTGCCCGCAGTGTTTTCTTGAACTGGTCTCCCTGACATCAGTGAATACTTTGTTCTGAGGGAAAGAGGAAGAGATGGTAGGCACATACTAGTTATCAGATTAGGCTGTCTCCTCCTGCTTTGAGCACAAGGTGTGCTGTCTGTGAGAGATTCTGTGTTTTTATTTGAGTATTTGTTTTCCTGCATGCAACGGAGAGAAGCACAATCAGGAGGATACCTCCCCTCCCCCCACCAATTTGAGTGATTTCTACTGAACTTTGCTTGTCGAAGAGGGCAGGTCAGTGATGTCACTACATGAATATTTATCCCTGTGGAATGTGCAGCAGAGAACTAAGTGATCACTCACTGTGATTGACAGATGAAATGAATCTCTTTATTTGCAGTTTACAGAGGAGGGCAGTGATGTCACTACATGAATATTCATTCTCTGGGGAGTGGGCAGCAGAGAACTAAGTAATCACTCACTTTGATTGACTCATGGAATGAATCCCTTTGTTTGCAGTTTACAAGGGATAGGAGGTGAGTATAAATAAAAGAAATACATGAAAAGAAAGAGCTTCACAAGTGGAAATAGAAAACGATATCAGTTACATATGGATTTTTGACCTGACAGATTCCCTTTAAACACAATCCATGTTAGGGCAAACAGACAGTGAATGTAGTTGAGTTTAGCATATTTGGTCTCATTGCTCATACTACATTGGAGGAGGCCTCCTGATGCGGTCAGTCACTTTACAGACAAATCTGATCTGAGGCATATCTATAGGAGGAGGGGAAGTAGTAGATCTGCTAAAACACATGTGGAATTATTTAATGTCCGTGTCACATGGGTTCAATTGTAAAAAGATCAACGGTGAGGAGGTCGTTCAGGGTGGTAGTTTTTTTTTTGTATGTTTTTGAATAAATTGGATGTATTTAAAAAAAAAAAAAAACTAATTTTCCAACGTCTTCTTTATATTGTACTGAGTGTGCTAATCCTCCTCTTCTATCTCCAGCTGTTATTTGAGGTATGGGGTGATTCCCATATCCAGCTGTTCTTTTCCATAACACATTTCTAGGACCAATGAACCTAATTTCTGGATTTTGTATGAGAGACATTTATAAACCTACTGTCAATAATCCCATTCAATATATATAAATCCTATATAGAGAGGATGAGTTGGTCGACAAGGTAGGGGATACTTGGATACCAGGACAGGTGGTTTACTTCAGTGGGGATCACGGCTGGTCGAATCCCGATTCCGTGCCCTGGACCCTCAATGGCGGGGATGGTGGGGATGATGATGATGGGGAATTTGTAATGTGACGCCACCTGTGGTACCTGGTAATAGGGTTACCAGCGTTGCGGCCGGCCGCTGAGGTGATGGGAATACAGCTTTGGTAGTACAGCTCCCCACAGGTGGAGCTTTACATCAGGGCAGCGGGGTGGATGACGGGAGTAGTAGTAGCGGTTCTGCTGTAAAGGCTGCAGGCGGCAGTGGTGAAGCAGGCACACACACACACACACTAGTCTCTGTTTTGGTACCTGTTTACTGATGTCCGGTAACAGGCACGGTCCAGGAGGGTGTGGCGCCCCGCAACGAGTGCGTCACAAGGGAGTATTGCAGCCGCAATATTCTCTGACACAACAGTGATATAGTTAACTTTGAGATCCAACCCAACATGCATCACCTAGAACAGAGGGCCAATCCTAGGTCCTGGTGGGTGGAGTGTTAGGGAAGTGTAGTAGAACACACAATAGTCTAGATCAGAGCGAGAACAGAAGAGCCTGGAATCTAGAGCGAAGCCTAGAACACAGAGCTTGGAGAGGAGCGGGGGCTCCGCACCCCGTGCGGGCCCCTGGGCCGTCACCGGTCGGGTGTCAGCACCTGAGGCCTTAACTACCGGGATTGGGCGTTATCTACACGGGTTCCCAAAAGACTCCCGTGCCCACAACCTACAGCCGGTTCACTGGTACCGAAGCTGGCAGCAGTTCACCTCTGCTACGCGAACCAGAAGCGTGGAGGAGCAGCTTCACAGGAGCACCCCACCACCAGCCAACTTCCAGTCGTCTAACCAGCGGTGTACCCACCGAGGGATCCAAGGCTCCCCAAAACATCCAGAACGTACATCATGGATAGGGCATTGAAGCAGCCTCCCCGTACCCGATCTGGTATTCCTGGGCGACACTGGCAACCAATTAGTTAGAAAGGAACACTTGCGGATCTCTGAGGGACACTATCACTGCTGAAGTCCACCCGGTCCACTACCTGTAACCACTGTATACCATGTACTGCCTGCTGGTTACAGTAAAGACCCGTTATAGAGACTTTCTGTGTCTGTGCTTCCTTATGAACTGTCCGTCCGCACAATAATGTAACCGCAGCTGCCGCACAACATCTTGAGCAGCTCCAGCCTCCGGGGATCACCGCTCAGCCTGTGGGGAGCGTAACATCTTGCTGCTGTCCATCCCCCGGAGGTTCCGCAGCGTCGGTAGTCCTTACCGAATCTACTCATAGGTGGCATCACGAATGAATTAAAAAACCCCTTTAATCTGTTCCACCAAGACGTCTTCAACCCTTTGATCTGCACTACACCGGGCCCCACTACCGGCAGGCGCGGTCCACCCGTGACAAGGAGGAAAGAAGCATTGCCTGTCTAAACCGGAGTCCCGGCCACGGTGAGTCAAGGGTAACCAGGTTATCGGTGCAGTTTGGGACGTTCACCTTGGAGAGTTGTGAGGCCTCCTCTGTTAGTGTGTGCAGTGTTTTGGGTAAGTTCTGCTTGGAGCTAAACCTGCTGCTCTTTCTCCCTCTCAGGGTGCTGTTCCATAACCGACAATGAGGACCTTTCTGTGGGATCCCTATTCTCTGCTTAGGTCCCTGGTCCTATGCGTGGTCAGGTTTGGAGTCTTCTATTCTTTAATTTCAGGGGGACTAAATCCTCCTGGTCTGTCCAGGCGTTTTCTGCTACAATAGATTAATAGCAGTTGCGGACTCCGGTGTCCGGGTAGCTAAAGGGTTCTCAGATCTGTTCTCTTCTTCCTTCTTCCTACTTCTCCCACTGGCCTTCGTCCCTCTCGCTAGGGCACTGCACAGCTGGGTCAGGGTTCCTGGTTCTGGGCCTGGCTTGGTCCCAGCAACCAGCTCCCTCACTGCTGCTCTCCTCTCTGCTAACTGCAAACTACCTTCCTCTTTGATGTCTCTCTGGAACTATCTGACTCCTCCCCTCAGGACTGGATCTTTATAGGGGATCTGGCTTAAGGACAGCCAGTGAGGCTCCCCCTCCTGGTCTGGGGTGGAAGGTGTTGGATGCTGTGTGTGCCAAGATGTACATTCCTCCCTGCACCGGTGGGTCCTGTGGCAATCCCCCGCAGGGGTGCCACAAGGACAGGGACTCTATTGGCACCTACTGGTTGTAACAATTCTAAAAGTCAGTAACGAGCTAACCTAAATGATGTGGCAAGGCTTCTTAAAGGGTGTAAATAGACTTTTAAGATTGCCATCTTCGAATAGGAAGTATTAAAGTCCTTGCCTTCTTTCTCTCTGAAGAGGCTGCTTACAGTTTTAAATTCCCACAGGATAATTCCACGGTCTATGACCTCAGAACATCATTTTGGCGAGAAACATCATCCCATGACAATCTAGGTATAAAATGGCTGAAAGCAAGGAGCGGTAGACCACTCAAATAAAATGTGAAGACTGGTGATTGGCTACAGCTCTCTGCCGGATGGTGATCCCACCAGACTGGCGGGACACATCGTTGGGTAAGGAGGAGCGGCGTGAGTCCAGGAGGTATGATTTTTTTTTTCACCCTACTGGACACACTAATAAAGATTAGGGATGGGGGAGCATGCTTGCTGGTACTCGGTCCTCGCCCTAGCATCTCAGTACTCGAGATGTTCGGCGAGCACCGAGTACCGGCGACATGTTAGGGCACATGTTCGGCTCCCCCTCCCTGCATGTTGACACTCTTTACAGAGCCAGCCCACATACAGGGATTGGCTGCCACACACTGTAATGCCACAGCCATGTTGGTTGTGGCATTACAGTGATTAGCTGGCCGCACAGCGTCATCAGGTCTATATCAGACCTGATGGCCCTGTGCTCGTCACTCTGACTAACAGTCAGCCAGTGTAGGGAGAGGTGCTGCTGAGCTAGGGACAGATTTAGTGTGTGTCTTAGGTAAAGTAGTTATTAGATCGAGTCAGCTGATTGGTTGCCCGCCGATGGCGGGCGATTTAAACCGTCAGCTGACGTGGACAGGCAGGCGGCCAATCAGCTGACAGCATCAGTTGTTGGTTTAAATTATATCACTAGACCTGAGTAGTCTCGAAATCTTGATATTTATCACCATCTTTTCAGTTAGCGATTAAAAAGAATCAACCACAGAGGATTAAATTTAAATAGAAAATGATACAGTGATTTTTGTGTGTTACTCTCTGGAATCTTGGATTCATTTCGATTAATTAAAAAGTGTCTGAAGTAGTAATTAGGTAATTGCAGTGTATGACTGTATAGAAAACACAGCCTGGAGGAGAGATCATGCTCCTTTCTTTTGAAGATTGTCTGAATACAAGGCGGGGACCGTAATCTCATTGTCTGGGAGCCAGTGGCTGATTCCAAGCGTTGCAGGTGTGGTCCTCCTCCAGTCTACATTAATTGCTATACAATCTGTCATGGACGCACAAGGGGGAAGACGAAGCTCAGGAAACGACAGGAAGCAACTGATTTATTGCTACGGTCAACACTATTGTGTTACATTATATGACGGCGAAATAAGGGCATCTACTGTGCAGAGCATTAAACTGCAGGTGGTTGAACAGTTTCCATCTACTCACTGAATTAGATAGGGGGCGCTGTGTGATAGAATCTCACTATATTTGCAGGTTTTTACCAATCAGTGGCCACTTTGAGTATGTTAATTATTGCATAAAGAGGTATGATGTTCTTTGACGTTTACGGCATATCCACATGTTATGTTATAAGTGTCTCATAGGTGGGGGTCATCTGCATCTGATTACATCCAGACACTGAAGGTGGTCTCAGGTGGAGAGCGAATGAGGAGGCTGCTCTGTGCATGAGTGTTGCTGTATCCATTCACTTCTATGGGATGTATCTGAGTAAGTGTTCTCAGCTGTGTCAACTATTAGTTGAGGAACCAGTTGAGTATTGACCAGTTTCGGTTCACCTATTAAGCATTTCAGGGGGGCTTATCGGGTGGCAGATGGCCCACTCCTCTAGGTAAGAAGAGACAGCAACCAAACCCCGGGTAAAAAAAAGTACAAAAGTGTATTCTGCCATACTGTAAGGCAATAACGTTACGACATATGAAAAAAGTACTTATCAAGTCAAATCCTATGTGAAAAAATAGTCTACATGATTATTTTGTCACTTAAAAATGTAACAATATCTCAGCCTATCAAAAGAGGTCTTTATCAAGCTAAATCTCGGGTGAAAAATTGCCCACAAGTTTATTCTGCCTTATTAAAAGGGAACAACGTTTCGACCTATCAAAAGGGGTCTTCACCAAAATGTTGATAAAGACCTTTCTTCATAGGTCGAAACGTTGATCCCTTATTGTAAGGCAGAATAAACTTGTGGGCTATTTTTTTACCCAAAATTTGAGCAAGCGTTCTCAGCTGTTTGTCCAACTATTATAGAAGTGAATAGTTGAGGATCGGTTGGGTATTGACCTGCTTTGGTTGCCTATTAGCATTTCAGAGCGGTTTATGGGGTGACAGATCGCCCACTCCTCAAGGTAAGACAAGTCAGGGTGCTATTCCTGGGTGAAAAAAAATGATCCAAAAGTTTATTCTGCCTTAAAAAAGGAAATAACATTATGACCAATTATTAGTTGGGGAACCAGTTGAGTATTGACTAGTTTGGGTTCACCTCTTTCAGGGAGGTGGATGGGGGGGCAGATGGCCCACTTCTTAAGGTAAGAAGAGACAGCGTGCAAATTCCGAGTTAAAAAATAGTCCAAAAGTTTATTCTGCCATATAAAAAAGTATCAACGTTTCAACCTATCAAAAAAGGTGTTTATCAAGACCTTGATGAAGGCCCTTTTTGGTAGGTCGAAACGTTGTTATCTTTTCATATGGCAGAATAAACTTTTGGATTATTTTTTCACTGGGAATTTATATGCTGTCTCTTCTTACCTATTGGACTTTCTTCAAGTGGGTTCCTAGGAGTTTTTTTTTACAGATAGAGTTCTCCATACTCTTCCTCTTCATTCTAGATGGTCCAATTGCTCAATTGCCATAGTCACTTTTGACCATGGTATCTAAGGAGTTGATCTGAGTTGTCTCCGACCCAAATATTTGTAGGTTGGTATCAATTCCAGCTCTCTGGTTTGGAGGTACCTTTAGTTCTTCAGTTTCTTCCCATTTCTAGATTGGGAATGCTCCTATTTCCAGTAATCCTACAAACATTTAAAAAGGGGTTGATCACTTTGATCATTTTTACCTACGAACTGCTGAAACCCCCCAACTACGAGCATCAAGTCTTAAAGGGGTTTAACAAAAATTAAATTTATCATCATCACCTGTCCACAGCTTGGCAATATATGATCACTAGAACCAGTGCTGAGACCACCATTGCAATGGTGGCCCCAAATCGTGAGCAGAAGAGCTTAAAAACGATGGAAAAGCTCAAACAAGACCATCAGATGAGCATGCACACTGTCACTTAAGATTTTTGGGATTGACTTTGAAAGCTTAGCACAACAGTGCCACTACAGCACCCCCACTGGAGAAATGAAACATTGCAACATACTTATTGAAACTTTATGTGTCGGATACCGTACTGTGGAAAATTGATAATTGCTCTACATGGGACTATCACTTAGACAACACTGTAATAATCCTAATGTACAAATGCGTCTCAATTAATTACAATATCATCAAAAAGTTCATTTATTTCAGTAATTCAATGAAACACATATATTATATAGAGTCATTACACACAGAGGGATCTATTTCATGTGTTTATTTCTGTTAATGTTGATGATTATTACCTTCCGGCTTTCTTTGGCTGTAAGCCATAATCATCAATATTAACATAAATAAACACATGTAATAGATCCCTCTGTGTGTAATGACTCTATATAATATATGCACTTCACTTTTTGTATTGAATTACTGAACTTTTCGATGATATTCTAATTCATTGAGATGCACCTTTATATTCCCAGGACCTCCAATCTAGAGAAACCATTGAAAGTGTGATAGATCTTTAAATGAAAAGTGAATAAAGAGTGTTTCGGAGCATAATTTAGGTCCCAGACAGACAAAAATCAGATTGAGAAGCTTAGCAGATCATTGTGGTTGTATAAAGTTTTCATGGCACTGATCCATAAAACCAAACCTTTCATGTCCGACGGGGAAACAGGAGTGAGTGCACAGGATGAAAAAGCCATTAAATGTTGATATAAAAAGAAGTGATATTTGCACTTCCCCTACAATGTATGACCCCACCCAGTAATTACTTCAATAAGTCCCCTCCGGTGGGATATGCCATCGGCCGGCTCTGATCTGTCTCAGGCTTTAATCTCCCCTTGGCAGCGGCGGCACAATATGGCGGCGGTGCATTTCCCTGCTTGCAGCGCGGTTGGAGCTCATCACTTATGGGAATATTTGGATCAGCCTGAGGTCAGGTTATTTTTACTCTTGAACATCCTGACTAACAAGGTCTCTTATAATAAAAGTCTGAGATCTTATCAATACAATGCACTCATATCATTCCGTACTTACAGACAGAAAACTGTCTTTATCACCGGTGGCTGAGGACACCAACACTTTATAACTTCCCGTATTACAGCTATAGTATATATCAGTCCTTCTGAAAGCTTCCGGGGAACCGTACGGGTCCATCACTGAAGGTGACACACACTATTTAGTGGGAGTGGGGTTTATAAGTGCATGCCCAATACTTACCATGTGGTTGGCATGCTGTTCTGCCCAATCAGACTCAGTAAGAGAAAGCAGCTCTAGTTTGACATGTGTTACAACCTGTGAGATATTATATGTTATCTTGTTATGGTGTTTAAATAGGTTTAGCACAATCTGGCAGTATCCCTGCATATCCATGTGTCTTCTCCTTCAAGAGCACAGTGCTTTGTAGGACCTACTAAGCTTCTTGCTCCTGTGGGCTTTTCTCTCCTGTGAAATCCCAACATTCTTTGCCAAGTCAATCTGGTGAGAGTCATACTCCTGTCTGTATATTAATACATTAGAGCCTGTTGTTAGGATGGTACAGGAGTTGTTTTACATAGGGATTTTGGTTGTAGAGTTATGTTTCTCCTCAAGTTTCCATCTTCATCTAATGATTCTCTGTACTGTCCACTATCAGGGCTGTTAAGATGTGTTCGCAGCATTTATTTATGCTTTCTATACTATACACTGTCATAGCTTTTATGTTATTATTATTGTAGTCTTACTGCTGTGTATTATTACTACTGTTGTTTACATGATATGCTTAACATTGATTTATTTTAACCAGTATTCTTATAGTTTTACCACCCACATCACATGATTGATGAATCTCAGACATTGAATCATTTCATCATTATCCTCCGTTGAACAATAAACAATTGACTACAGATCAACAGTGTGTTTATTTGGGATACAGAGAAGGTTTAGCTGTATGCTGGAACTTGCATCGAACTCAAATCAAATACAACGCAAATGACGGCAGAACTATTGCCATTGTCTATCCATGCCACTTATTCTCTCCGAACCTCCTCAAATTATGGGAGTAAGGTGTAAATTGTCTCTTCAAGGAGGAAGTAGACAAACTCTAGCTCCACCTATTGGAAGTAGCAATCCTAAAAGTGAAAAACATCCCTTTAACGAGTCTTGTCATATGACTACCCAATCTGCAGATGATGTGTTTCGAGGTGAACTCCAGGAGGTTTCTGTAGAGTCCAGGAGATTTCCCATCTCTTTTGGAAAACCTGGAGGTCTCTCCTTTTTCTCTCAATATCCGAACACTTGGCAGGTTGTGTTGTAGAGCACCACAATGTGTTTAGGGAAATGCAAAACCTAATACATTTTGCTCCACAGTCAGTGGAGAATCATATAAAGTTCTTGGATCTAGGGGCAAACTAAAGTCCTTTTCATGAGCCTCAATTTGCATTCTCTATAGCAAAATTATACTTGATAAACCCTGCCATAAAGTCTAGAAGTTGCCACAGAAAAAGTAGTGGTGCACCTGCTTTATCCCCTTTCCCCATTGAGTAAACATGAGCACTTGGCAAAGGGAGCTGTCAAATGAAAGACAACAGCGGAAAATTGCAGCTTCATCTCCCTCCTCTCCCCTCCCTGTTGTTCACATTTACTGGATAATCCCTTTGAAAAATGGCAACTCCATCTCCCTCCTCTCCCCTTCCTGTTGACCACTGTTTACTGCATAAGCCCAATTAAAAATGAAAGCTACATCTCCCCTTCTCTTGTCCACCATTTACTGCATAAATCCTATGAAAAAATGCAGCTACATCTCCCTCCTCTCCCCTCCTGCTGTCCCACCATTTACTGTATAAACCCTTTGAAAAATTGCAGCTGCATGTGTCTTGGTCATAGGGTTGGGGTACTCAACCATCCAGGGATTAACAGTTCAGAAGTCACAGTAGAAGTCCCCAGAGGTTGTGGTCCTGGCCCGACATGTTAAGGGGATATTTACAGGGGATTTGTAATAATTTGTGACACCAGGTGGAGTTCTGACCTATAGGTGGCCAGGGGCTGCTGTGGGGCCTTCCAAGGGAGGATGGTGTGGCAGCCAGATGTTAAGCACTCTCCAATAAGGGCAGTGGTACTAAGGGCAGTGGTACCCTCGGAAGGTGTAGAAGGATGGATGGGATGGTGGATGGTGTAGAGGATACAGGAAGAACCAGACAATACACAGGCCTGCAATTCTTACCATTTACTTGAAGTTCAAGGTTACAACCCAGCTGAGATACAGAGTTCATCAGGGTTACAGCCTGGCCAGCCCAGAGGTATTTGGAGTCCACCTTGCCGAGATACAGGGTATATTTGGCCTTCAAGCTGCCATTTCCCTTCTGACAATTGCAACCCCTTGTCCTCTCCTAAGTTTCCCGTGGTTGCCATTCCCTGTAGACAGGTAGCTACAGGTCCTACGAGTGACAGTCTTTTGTCCTCTGACTCTATATAGCTCCTTGAGCCTGGGGTGGGTCCACAAGGTGAGTCATTGTACTTGAAGCCTAGTGATCTCCAGTTTCAAGACTGATCCTGAAGTACTGGTACTCCTGCTGCAGCCAGCTCCTCCGCCCAGCTTGAACAGCTGGCAGCAGATTCGTGTCTCAGGCCCCTGGCCTAGCACTTCACTCCACGCACCATGCTATCACTCGAGCTACCTGGCTCGGGCTCCTCCTTTCTGCCATCCACCCCTAACCTAACTCCTCCCTCCAGCCAGTAGATGGGGACGGCCCTAGATGTGGGTTTCTTCCACCCAGCACCTCCCTGGACTGGAGTTCAGATGTGTTGGGTGCATTTGGGGTCTCAGCAAAGTTTCCTCCTCTTACCTCCAGTCATGATACATGTAGTGCCACTAGTGGCAGCCAGACCGCTGGGGCACCACACATCTCACCCCTCTCCACGCACTGCCTGTCCCACCATGGCTGTATAAGCCAATGGTGGGGTTTGTTTTAAAAACATTTTTTTTAAATGACACATTTAACGCAATTTTTAGTCACTTTTTTTTCCTTTTAGTGGCCAGATGTTACATTAAAGTCTACAGTGAAAACCTAAACTTTCCATGTAATAGGTTTCATTATTGGAACAGAGGAATTTTTTTCAAAACCTCATTGATTTGTGCATTTTGTTTTTTTTTTGGCAATTTTTCCATAGGTGTCAATTTAGGACTCGAAGAACATATCTATATAAATAAAAGGGCAGGGGGGTGCGGGAGCAATGACACAGTCGACAGTATCCTCTACTGAGTATTGCATGGTTGATTGTATTACCATGAAGATCTGCTCCTGTCTCCATGTCCCTCCACCTCTTCCCACCCGTCAGCACATCTGTCACAGGGAAGATATCAACTTTCTAAACTCTCCTTCTAAATTTGGAAAATACCCACATTTTACATTGCAGTATATGCAATCACCATCTGCTGAGTCCCAAGGGCACGACCAGGACCTTATAAGTATCCAGTGTCTCCTGTGCCGATAGCCCTGCAGAAGGCTGAACACACATCAATTGTTCTCATAAAACCAACGTCCACCATCACCATTCTACAGTCGTTGAGTCACAGTCACCGCCACTGGATCCATATTTAACGCTTCCTAAATGATATTACTGCACAACAAATGTCCCCTCTGGGCAGTTTAGATTGGAGATTATGGATGGGATTTCATTCTAGTGTACCGGAGCCGACGGCTTCTACGGATTGTAATAAAAGAAATGTGCTTGGATGTGAGGTCACGTGAAATTCGTGCAGTAAATGACAGGGAGGCTGACGATAATTATAGACAGGAAACCATTCCGCTGTCACATTAAAGAGCCACCCCCCCTAAAAGCACCAGAAATGCCGAGCCTTCTCCTGTCATGTTCTATTCAGGCTTTGTTCTTTTGCTCGGAAAGTTGGGTGGCCACCATTGTCAACTTCACTGGAACCGCTTTCCCTGACTCCTGTCCGTCTAGATTTTATAAACATTAGATTCGATTTATCAATTCTGCCCTTCCTTAACAGTGCTGTCAAACTATCCCTCCCTTTAATGTGCCCCTTCATTACAATACCATCAGATTGCCCCTCCTTTACATTGTCATCTGAACACCTCTTTGTTATGCACATGTGGAATCTCACATGGAAAATTAGGGCCTATTTCTAAACCTCTGCACCTGACCCAACTGGTTCCTGTGCAGACTGAAGCTCCTAGCTGTACAGTCCCTGGTGGAACATGCACAGACTGGAATAACCCCAACCACTAACTAGAAGATGGCAACTTGGACCTGGCTGCCTGAAAGGCCATCAAGTGTTCCTTGCCCCTCCTTAGAAATCGGAGAGAGAGACAGATCCCAAAGGGGCAGCAAAGATAATAAACCTAGCTGGTCTCTATACAACCGGCATAAATCCTTGGCAGCAAGACAGTAACTCCAATCGGGATCCACATTGAAATATAGTCAGCAGAGAAGACCAGCAAGAGGAAGGTATAAATAGCCACAGCCACAATGTGATAGGGCAGACTAAATGACAACTGAAAACACCTGTTCACCAAAAAGAATGAAACAAAGATAAAATATAATCAGACGTCAGACACAGACTGAATCTGCTGTTGTTCAGTTGAGAATAAAGCTGATCACATGGCACAGGTTCGCCGGATCAAAACCAGAGACATTAAACTTTTTTTAACAGTGTCATTGATGTGCCCCTCCTTAATAGTAATGTAAGACTACCCCTCCTTAATAGTACTATCAGGGCACCTCTTTTTACCAGTGCCCCCACTTAACATTGACATCCAATTTCCCCCTCTTAATAATGCTCCTCCTTAACAATGCCATCAGTAAGTGTGCCTTCATAACTTCATCATCATAGTACCCTTCTTTATTAGTGCCATAACAGTGCCTGTTCTTAATAGTGCCATCAGTGTTCTCATCCCTATCATTGCCATCAGATCACCTTTTCTTAAAAATGCTCTCACAGTGCCCTTCTTTAGCAATGCAATGGTGCCTCTATTTAACAGTACAATCAGAGTACCTCTTAATAATGCCAACTGAGGGCTCCTTCCTAATAGTGCCATCAGAGCACCCCCCTTATCAATGACATTGGAATGTCCCTCCTTATAAAGCCATCAGTGCATCCCCCTTATTGTCATTAGAATGCCCCTCTTTAGCAGTTCAACGTGAGTGCCCCTGTTTATCAGTGCTATTGGAGTTTCCTTCCTTACAAGTGCCATCAGAATGCTGTTTGTGACAATATTATGTAAGTTTTTGAAACAATACTGTATTCTATTGTCTTTATCAATGCAATACCATCCCGTACATACAGGTGGTGCTGTGGTTCAGAAGTTACAATTGGTGACGTGCTGCAAAAGGGATTTGCATCCACATTATAGCCTCCATATAATGGTGCCACCTTCCAAAATCACGGCTATGTTCATTGATTTCCTAGGAATTTGGCTCATGATGGTCTAAAAGAGAGAAATTATAATTTGATGTTGAATATGAGTCCATTCAGTATATAGAATCAGTAATAGGGTGTGAAACAGTATATTAGCAGAGCACCACAAAGACTGTCTAAAATTCCGGTTCACCTCCCCAGTAAGACGCTTTAGGCAATGGCCTTGTTAGCCTTCCCATAATGTCACTCATTGGACACACTAGCCAGGGGGCTTATATGCTTTGCCTTGAAAAGGCGAGCTGCAAGGTTGGCTTTCCGACATTAATATGTCCGCCCTCGGGGAAAATCATCTGACAGGTGACGTCCAGAGAATTACTTATCTAGAGGAGGACAGTGATGAGGAAAGACTGATTATATTTAACAACTCAACCGCGAGAGATCTCGAAAGATATCCCACCTACTAACCGCTGCCAAAAAAATGAGGTGCAAAATACAAATGATTCCGATGACCCGTAGGAGTAAAAATCTTAAAGCTTTCGAGACTTGGTAAGAATAATTTCTCTCCGGTGAGGCGGTTGAGAAATAAAAATCTCAACTCTAAAGAATACAAGGGGTTAAGTACGTCAAGCAGGTCCGGGAAGGAGTGTTTGGAAGCTGCTAGTGAAAGGGAGGAATTTCTTTGATGTTTTTTATCTGAACCTTCTCAAGTGGAGACCAAGTATGAGAAACCAAGAACATAGTTGGGTTCTTCAGGTGGGAGAAGTACCGTGGGTGGGGGACAAAACCCGCACCTATGCACACATCTTATGTCCGCGACAAGGGGGGACTTGTGTACGTTCACCACGGGAGATTATCGGTTACAATGCAATTATATGCTGTCATGTGGGAATTGAGGGGGAGCCACAATGTCAGCCGAGCTGGGGCGTGCAAATGCGGAATTTTCCCCTTCAATACGATTGTTCTGGTTGCTTTATTAATTAATAATTAATAGTGTTAGTTTTAGTGATCGTTGACTCATTATTTAGGTATTAGGGCACAGAAGAGCCCCGCGGCGTCCAATGTCTACAACACAAATCGTACACAAGACTAATTTCCGTGAACCTGCACTACAACTAGGGAGAGTGGGGACTTACCGGACTCCTCTCCCAGGAGATGTAAACCATAGCAATTTTCTACCACCGAATGGTGCAAAGCTCTGTATAGACCAGTGTTTGGTAATATTCTGGAAAGAAAAAAAGAGCTGCACTCACCGTGATGATCTTCAAGACTTTATTATAGTGCAACGGGTGCCATGCAGGCATGTAGAAGGATGTAGGCTACGTCCTGTGGGTAGATTACGATTGTTTCACTCACAGGTGAGCTTCGACATGTACAATTGCATTGCTTGGATAGGCATGACTCAAGTACCAGTATAATGGAAGTCAACGTGAAACTCAAGCATTTTTTCAGAAGATCTCCCAGAAAAATGCTCAGGTTTCCCATTGACTTTCATTATACTTGGGTACTCATGTCGAGCCTGAACAGAGCGTCCTACTCAGTGGCGGACGTTGACCCCGGAGGGATCGGAGGAAGAGCTGCTGGTGAGGAGCGGGGGGGGGGGGGGGGGGTGTTAGTGAACGCTGGTGAGGAGCGGGGTGGGGGGGGATTCTGGTAGTGAACGCTGGTGAGGAGTGGGGGGGGGGAATGGGGGTGGTAGTGAATGCTGGTGAGGAGCTTGGGCTGTGGGTTATTGATGCAGCTCCTACCTGCTGCGCCAAGCCGCGCTTTGAAGTCCTGGGAGACGAGGTGGCATAGCAGATGAGGGGCGGGATCAGCCAGGGGAAGCAGGAAGCTTCCCTCAGTTATCCTCCCCTCCTCTCTCCTCTTACACAGGTTCATGGGGGTCGGCTGGGGGCCCCCCTGCAGGCTTGAGGGGCCCCCTAGCCGGTCATGGCCCTGGTGCAGCTGAACCAGCTGCACCACGGTGGGTCCGCCCCTGGTCCTACTGCTTTTCTCACGTATCAGGCACCCGAGCATGGTTGTGCTCTCTCATCACTACAAGTTATCACTTATCCAGTAGATAGGTGATAACTTGTTTTCACTGGACAACCCCTTTAAGGGGTTATTAGTGACTGTAGACATATATGTTGCCATATATTGTAAATGCTTCTGTAGTCCAGTTGTGTTTCTTGGCCATTGACATATCAGAAGAGACTTTGTGTTTGTTTGTAATCACTTTGCGATCTTCTATCTCTGTACTCCTTCCCTATTTAGGTATATTGCACTCTGCACTTTCTCCGATTGCTTTGACCATGGGTGGGAAACTCTTCAAGGGCTGCAAACCATTCATGTTTTCAGGATTTCCTTAGCATTTGACAGTTGGAATCATCAGCTGTGCAGAAGATTAAATTACCAACTGTCAAATACTAAGGAAATCTTGAATACCTGCAGTGGTGCGACCCTCGAGGTCTGGAGTTGCCACCCCTGCCTCAGATAGTTTGAGAAAGGCTCGATGGCCTTTTAGGCAGCCAGGTTCGAGTAGTCTCCTTTTAGTCTGTGGTTAGGGCTATTCCAGCTCACGCAGAGGCCACTAGGGACTGTAGGGTTAGGAACCTTAGTCTGTACATGGACCGATTTGGTCAGTTACCGTGTCTAGTGTTAGACTTATATTCGCGTGTGAGTTGCTACACAAGCAACAGGTTACAATGGAGAGTCTTCCATTGTTAACAACTTCTCAAATGTTTTAGACAGGGGCAGACATACCATTGGCTCCTATTGTTTTTGCATAGGTGGCCTCCTCTGCCCACTACTGGTTTTAGAAATAGCCTGTTACAAATATATTTATTTTCTATGAAGATGAGAAAACTGCAAAATTGATTTTGGTTCACCTCCAAAGATAATTTTGTCCTGTCCAACATTGCTAAAGATTCACTAAATCATTTGGCAATAGTCACTGTTGAGTATTGGTCCTTGGGGAAAGGAATGTGCGGTTGTAAAACAGATCGATGGTCACTTTGACAACCACATTTTTTGGATGGCTTAGTAGACCTTTACCTGCAAGAGATAAGCCTCAGGTAAAACTAATTGACATCATTTGTCTAGACAGATCCATGGGTCGGTGTCGGTGTTAGGTGGTCATTTCTTTTCTCTAAGGTGTTGTCCTCTTTGGAACTGGTCAGAAAAGAAACGTTTTTGGACAACTGTGAAATATTTGGTCAGTGCTACAAGCCATAAGAAGTCTTCTTTAGTGATAAAAAGGCATTACCATGCCTGGGTGCTTGGTAGTGGAAACGAGCAGTTGGATGCTCAGGTGGTCGCAAGTACATGAGTATGATGGAAGTTAATTGGAAACACCATCATCTTGAGTTTCCCTTTGACTTCCATTATACTTAGGTACTTGAGTTGCGACCACCTGAACATCCAACTGCTCATAACAAGTACCGAGTACCCGAGCATGGTAGTGCCCGCTCATCACTAGGCTCCACCCCATTAAGGATTCTTGGTAATACTTGATGTCCACCATCATGTACATGGGTGCTCCGTACAACATAATTATTATTGGGCATAACAAGGGCAGGTTTACTACAGGTCAGTCCAGATGAACCGTATCATACCAGCAACTATTGTAATTTAATACTCTTTTCCACACAGATAGATTTGGTGTCTTAATCTCTTGTCCTTAATTGTTGCGGTCTGAAAATCATGTAAAGAAAATTTAATTCAGCCATCTAGTGTGTCAAGCTGTCAGTAGTTGATTGACAGCGCAGGCTTCCATTCTAGTTCTGGGAGGTGCTGGGTTGCTCAGGTGTTCCATCTTCCCTGTGATTGCTTTGCTACTTTACTGAGCAGCTTCTCCCAGAATCCTGCCAGTCATACATTATGTGTGAAGTGCTGTGTGGCCTGCATTCCTGTGTTTGTCTTGTTCCGATCTCTGTTATTTGACCCCGGACTGATGCTTGATTTCCCTATTGTCTGCTCCCTGTACTTGTTGTGATCTCTTGGTATTGTAAACCCTTGACCGTGCCCTGAATAATGTACACTTCAGTTGACTCTCTGAATCCTCTTCATGCTCTCATGAAAACCTGATACTGGACTGTTGCATGACTATGTCTCTGTCTACACCCTGAATCACAAGAGCTCTCCTGGAACCTCACCACGGATTACATGACTTCTCTGCTGTTTATACTCCTGTAAGTAGTGACTATGTCTCATACCAGCTGTTAATAGTGACGAACAGGGGCGGACCTACCGTGGTGCAGCTGTTTCAGCTGCACCAGGGCCCCGACCGGGTAGGGGGCCCCTCAAGCACCTGTAGGGGGCCCCCCGTGACCCTGTGTTAGAGGAGAGGAGGTTAACTGAGGGAAGCTCCCTGCTTCCCCTGGCTGTTCTCACCCCTCCTCTCCTCTGCCACCCCGGCTCCCAGACCTGCAATGCGCGGCTCGGCGCAGGTAGGAGCTGCATGCAAACCCCCCCTGCTAGCACCCCCCATGCTCCTCACCTGCAGCTGCTAGCACCCCACCCCCACCCCTCACCCTTACAGTGACCAAATGGTGGTAGGTACCAGTTCTGCAAATGATATGAGCGCAGATATACTGTATACTGTAATGTTCTTTTACTTTTCAGTGAGTGACATAATATTAATAGTAGTGAGAATAATATTTATTTATATGGCACCAACATATTCCGCAGCGTTTAATAATTCAGAGGATCGTATACTGTACAAACAGTCATAAGTAACAATTATCAGAAAATACTTATTAACTTAATATTTGTGACCATTTTTTCTAGGTATTGTTCTGTTGTCCTGACTTACTCCCACTTTCCTCTCAATGATAACATCAGGCAAAGGCATAATTAGGTGTTTCTCAATGAACAGTTGATATCTAACCCAGTATGAGTGATTCATACCATATAACCTGTTGCCGCAGGAATAAGAAAACTTTTATGAATGTTCCATTATTCTACTTGTAGGATAAAAGCTTTCAATCACAAGTGGGTGACAATACCCAGAGGGCAAGTTCACCAAAAAAAATGAAGTTTTGAGTGAGATGAGTGAATGGCGTTCACATCCACGGTAGTCTCATTCCGGAATGAAAGTGAAGCCTTCAGGGATCTCCGCTCCGCTCCGATAGTGATATAAGAAAGTGAACCAAACACTTCTTCTTCCTCGTTCCACATGAGATCCTCAACTCTTAAAGAGTTTTCAAGTCCAAGACACAATACAGGACTGTTCTGTCCTACCCATGTATTAGTCATGATAAGTAATGAAGATCAAACACTACTCTGAACTCAGCGTCAAAGATGACAGGAGGAAGCACAATGAGAGAGTAGAAGACATAACCATAAAGCCTAGCGACTCGGTGACTAAAGTTGGTCCAGAGTTAATCTCTGCTGGGTCTACTTGCTCCTTATCACATACTGTGGGGAGGCCTATCACAGCGGCTCCCATCCTATTTATGCTGGAGAAATCCATGTAGTTTATCCTATGTTGGTCCCAGACTCTGGAGAAAGTTGTGTTATTTGCTTGATACAGTTGAAGTTCTCCCCTGTTGTTCTGTAGCTTCCTTCCTCTCTTGTTTTTCCTCCTGATACTCTTATTGTCTTTACCTTTGTGTGTACATGCTTTGTGACTGAGTTTTGATTTTGCCTTATCTGTCTTTTTCTGCGGTTTTCATTACTCCCCTGTCCCAGGGGGAGTTGGAATCAGTTCAGGACAGGAGCAGGGCCAGGGTGGAGATTCAGGCCTCTCCACCATCAGACGTTCCCCTGACATAGGAATAGTTCAGGGCTCCCTAGCTTCAGGGGCAAATCAGATGCCCTGGTTCCCCAGTTATCCATAGCCATCATGACACCATATTAGATAACAATTGGCAAAATGCTAATTAATCTGATGGCTACCTCTACTGGCTCCACCATACAAAGGAGCACGCAACTCGGTCAAGTGTCCTCATCTTCTTTATGAGAAGAACAAAAAGATTGGAAGATGAATTTCCACTTGTCATATACTTCTCTCTACTCACAAAGGTTCTATTTCTTATTGGATGGTCACAGATTTCCACCTAAATTGGCAGGTTTGTCACCATCATAACCTGGACTGAAAATATGTTGAGGACGGCTTAGACCAATATGGGAGTCACATCCTATATTCCAGCACTGCTATTATAGACAGTGCAGCAGAGTGCTTGTGTCTTTTGGCAGCCGAAATGAGTGAGGGTCAATTGACAAAAAGTGATGTAGTACAACCCCTCCTACTAGAGATCAGGGAGAGATAAGTGTGAAGCATTCATACATGTATAGTATTACTATCCTGCCTTTAGCAGTATAATAGAACTGCCATTAACTTGTTCACTCTATAATAAGAATGCGATGACTCTGCTAACCCTGTCCCAGTCTATACATCAAAGCTGCCAAGTGAGTTACTGAATGCAGGAAAATATAGCACCAGTACCAGTGTGATAGTGTCTCATACCATGGTGCTGATCACTGGATTACCACAGTGCCAGTTACACCTTCGGCACCACTGCACTGCCCCATGTGTAAGGGGCACTGTCTTGCTCCTTATGCTACTCCTTGGCTTTCCATATCTCTCATTCCTTCATTGGCTCCCAAGACTTAAACAGTCGCTGCAGGGCTTAGGGCGCAGATGTGCGATTCTGCCTATCCTTCAAGGCAAAGTGTCCCTCAACCTATTGCTGAGGGGCAAAAAGAATTTAAGGCACCCTTCCCTATTGGGAGGTGCCCGGTCCATGTATTAGGTTTCTGTTGATCTCTTAGCTGGTTGTAAGGTCACCCCTGTGCTCTGTGCCTTGTTACCATGCTCTACCTTGTGCCGGTCTATCCTTGTCTAGTAGTGCCACCAGCCATGACCATCTGCGGTGCCTACCCATACCTGCCAGTCACCACCAGCCATCACCATCTGCTGTGCCTACCAATACCCACCAGTCATCACTATCTGCCATGCCTGCCAGTCATCGCCAGTTCTCACTTGGTTATACTGCCTGGACTCAATCTCCTCTCCCTGTGTCTGTCTGTCATCCTCAGACCTTTGTGTGGGGTTGTGCTCCCCTCTATGTGGCGCCAACTGTTGTGGTGCCAAGAGCCCCTTTTGTTGCCCTCTGTCGGGCACCTATCAGCAAAGTCTGTCGCCACCTCCTGTGGTGTCAGTGAAGTCTCAGTGGTTGCATCAGGAGTGCTCCTTCATGTAAGCAATCGGTACCTTAGAACCAATGGATCTATAAACCCCTGGGCTTGCCTGATTGGGCATGATAGATAGTCATTAGTGTTGAGCGAGCACTACCATTCTCGGATCGTCGGTGCTCTTATGTGCATTTTGATGATGGGACATGCTTGACTTGTTTACCGAGTAGAATTAAAGTCAATTGGGTCCTCGAGCATTTTTCCAGAAAATCTTCTGGAAGAATGCTCGAGTTCCCCATTGACTTACATTATACTCATAAACAAGTCGCTCTCATCCCATCTTCAAAATGCTCATTATGAGTACCGAGCATCTGAGCATCAGTGGCAGAACTAGAGCTTGGCGGGCCCTGGTGCAGCAGTTGAGGAGCAGGGAGGGAGGGGCTAGCTAGAAGTTATAGGTGAAGCGGCTCCTACCTGCACCGAGCCGCGCATTGCAGGTCTGGGAGCCGGGGCGGCAGAGGAGAGGAGGGGTGGGATCAGCCAAGGGAAGCAGGAAGCTTCCCTCAGTTAACTTCCTCTTCTCTGACACAAGGTCATGGGGGTCGGCTGCAGGGCCCCCTACAGGTGCTTGAGGGGCCCCTTAGCCGGTCGAGGCCCTGGTGCAGCTGAACCAGCTGCACCACATTAGGTCCGCCCCTGCTGAGCATGGTGGTGCTCACTCATCACTAATAGTCATATAAAAGATAAATACATACTCATACTACCAAAATGTTGAAAAATTTGCAAATATGTCATTTTATGATAATAAATTCCTTGTAATGTAATATATCACAGATGAGAGTTTGTTTAGTTTGATGTCTTCATTTCCAGGTTGGATCTACGCTCCATGTTTGCCGTCATCCTCTGTATGGCACATGGCAGGAGCTGGACGATCTTGTAAACACGGTAGCCCTCATTTCCATAGAATGATGTATGCCCAGTGATCCTCTGACCCACTTTATTATTCATAAGGAGATTAAAGTAACCACAGGGGACACAAATGTAATCATTTCTTGTGCCTCACTTGAGACATCTGACTCCATAATCGCCTATTTAACAACCTCAACAAGATAGAATTTCCCAAGGTGGAAGGAATCAATACTACGTGGAAGAGTCCACTAAGAGAGATGTCCACTAAAACCACTGCAAATCAGCAAATATCTACAAACATCGTCCACATGCGGATTGTAGATTCAGTTCTACTTCCAAATCTGTAAAATGATCTTCGAACAAAGAAATGTATGAAGGTTGAATGAAAAGTAATGCCTCCACTTTTATAACTTGTGTCTCGATGGGAATATTTAAATATGTCAAACACAGAAATTATCCTTAGAATATTCCCTTTAATTACCAATATTCACCTTTCCATGTACCACGTAATCATCAAACAATTGGATACTCTTCTGCCAATGATGAACAAGTTTTCTAAAGCCATCACGGAACATGTTGACTGTCACAGGGGCGGGGGGGGGGGGTATAGCGAATAGGGAATCATGGCAAGATGGTAATGTGGGCTACATGTGTTTCTTCTCTTATAGGATTTGTAATACTAGAGGAGGACTAGACTCTGCAGTCTAACCTTTATTCCTCAGACTCCCCGCACTGTAATGTTATGAAGTCTCTACTTCATTGATTTTGGTCATTAAGGGGAATCTGTCAGCAGGTTTTTGCTATGTAAGATGAGGACATCATGCTATAAAGGTACCGTCACACGTAACGATATCATTGCCGATAGCGTTCAAAAGTCACGTGTTTTGTGATGCTTGAACTAGGTTCCCTACTTACCCGCTGTGTACCTTGAATACCAGCCAGTGAGCGGAGAAGGCTGGTAACCAAGGTATACATCGGGTATCTAGGCAGAGCACGCTGCCTAGATACCCGCAGTTTACCTTGGAGACCAGCCTGCTCCCGCTTACCGCAGCCTGCAAGCGGGACCAAGATATCGTGGAAACGATATTTAAATAATTTCCACGATGTTGGTGGTCCACTGATCGCTGGTGAGTCTGCCTGTGTGACAGCTCACCAGCGATCTGAACGATTTTGTTAGCGATCGCGCGTGCATGTGCATGTGATTTTTGCCAGTCATCAGTGTGGAGTAGGATTTTGCCTAGGTGATAGCAATGCCTGGTAGACCAACAACACAAAGCACTCACTGATCTCAGGGAGACCATTCGAGGAACACACATCACAGTTGGTGCTGAGCATTCATTCTGGGCACCGCAATTGGTTTGGGCATCATTCTGGCCACCGCATTTGGTGCTGGGCACTTGTTCTAGACACTACAGTTGGTGCTGGGCACTAGTTCTGGGCACCACAGTTGGTGCTGGGCAATCATCCTGTGCACCACAGTTGGTGCAGGGCACTCGTTCTGAACACCACAGTTGGTGCTGGGCACTCATTCTGGGCACCACAGTTGGTGCTGGGCACTAGTTCTAGGCACCACAGTTGGTGCTGGGCATTGATCCTGTGCACCACAGTTGGTGCTGGGCACTAGTTCTGGGCACCACAGTTGGTGCAGGGCACTCGTTCTGAACACCACAGTTGGTGCTGGGCACTCATTCTGGGCACCACAGTTGGTGCTGGGCACTAGTTCTAGGCACCACAGTTGGTGCTGGGCATTGATCCTGTGCACCACAGTTGGTGCTGGGCACTAGTTCTGGGCACCACAGTTGGTGCTGGGCACTAGTTCTGGACACCACAGTTGGTGCTGGGCACTCGTTCTGAACACCACAGTTGGTGCTGGGCACTCGTTCTGAACACCACAGTTGGTGCTGGGAACTCATTCTGGGCACCACAGTGGGTGCTGAACACTTAACCTGTAGTGACTGGTGGTGTGCCCGTTTGTGAAGTGTGAGGGCCTGGCATGAGCACAGCTGGACACTGTCAGTGTAGGAGGATACTGATGGCACTCGGCCGCCATCTGAATTATTCTGTATCCACCCAGCAGATTCCATCTGAGGTTAAAATATCTCAGAAGAGTGGACGGCAGCAGAAACTATCAGGCAGCTTTTCACCTGCTTTAATTTGGTACTCTGAGGCTATTTGGACAATGCAGCAATCATTTGGTCTGGAGAGAGGCCATTGTATTAGCTCTAGAGTGCAGGATAAGGAAGCTATCATCAATGTATTTTTTTTGCAATGTTTTTTTTTCATATCACAATAATGTACTAAAAAAAAATGTGTAATCTTGCAATTCTCACACCGACCACCGGGGCTTTTTTTAGACTCTAACTTCCTGTTGTTTCAGGAAATGCACATGTACATTAGCAGCAACAAACAGGGCTTTTGCATTGAGGCATCTAATGAGCGAGTGCAAAAGTGATTGTGATGGGGAGGGGAAAAGGGGCACTTGTGATTTGTGGATCCTATGCTATCAGCTGTTTATACAGGTATTACCTGTCATTGTAATCCTGCCTCTGCTGATAATGAGGGTGTCGAAAAGTCTCATGTGAAAAGTCTTCTTGAAAAGACAGGAAGTATTAAATCTTAAATAATCACACTGGCCTAAGTGAAAAATTGCAGGATTACTAATTCATTTTTTGATACAGATTTTTTGATACAGATTTTTAACATACCTGTAATACAAAAAGCTGCTTTACACAATAGGTAATTTTCTAATGATAGCTTCCCCTTATTGGGGGTATTTGAAGTCTAGCAAATACATTACTATCATTATAATAAACGTCTCACAGATTTCAAGATCACCACTTGCTATAGAAAATGTTAGATTTCATGTATCCTGGTCATGTAATAAACTTACTGGCTGACTTCGGAGCAGCCCTTACAAGCTCTATTGGAGAGAGCTTGTAAGCGCTGTATTCCTTGTGTAGGAAACCAGCGTCAGCTGATAGACTGCAGCAACGGGCTGTAAACCCTAATCCTTGAGAACAGAAAGGGTTTTAAATTAAAAGTAAATTGCAATGTTGCTTGTTTTCACAGGCACTTTTAACATTTAACACAATCAGGCAATCCCTTTAAGTGGTTAAGAAGTGAATTGTATACTTTTTTGGAAACACCCTATATTAAAGAAGCACTCCCATCAAAGTTTTTATCCTCTTAATATATTGCAATCACCAATTTACAAAGCTCTGTGTACTTGCAGGGTGCTACTGATACCATTAATGGCAAGAAGAACAAACAAATCAATTTTGGAACAAATCAAGCCAGACATGTCACAGGAAGCAAGAAACACCAAGCTACAACTTGTCTACACATCATACGAAGAGAGAAATCACTGGAGAAGGACATCATGGTCAGAAGAATAGAAGGAACAAGGCGAGGAGCAAGATCAAAAACCTGATAGCTCGATACAATCAAGCTAATGGTGAAGAAGACCCTGGTGGATCTATCTAAGCTTGGAGAAGACCCTGATGGATCTATCTAAGCTTGGAGAAGAGCCTGGTGGATCAATCTAGGGTTGGAGAAGACCCTGGTGGATCTATCTAGGATTGGAGAAGACCCTGGTGGATCAAACTAGGCTTGAAGAAGACACTGGTGGATCAATCTAGGCTTGGAGAAGACCTTGGTGACCCTGTCTAAGCTTGCACAATACCCTAGGCTGCACAAAATCGATCTTTCTACAGAGCGTTCATCCATCAAGTCGCCATGGCTCAGAATCCAGCTGAAAGCAATCAGAATAAAACAAAAAACCTACAATTGCTCTATTTGCCTTACTACCCAGTAAACTCATCTCTTTTCTCTAGAAACAGGAAGTCTCTTTTCCCTGATTAAATCATTACTGTCTTGAACTCCTGACCTAGTTGCACCCTCCTCCCCCTGCCAGAGACTTTATTAATGCCTCATGAAGGAGAAAGAGACTTCATGTTTCTACAAATAGCTTATGAGGATTCAGCTAGTCAGTTTTTCATCATGTTATGTCATAGACCTAGTGGAAAAGAGAAGGATTAACTGGGTATAAGAGAAAAATGATCAATTTTAAGTATACGGTACTATGTCATATCATAATTGTAATATATGAAGATGATAGAAACTGTGATTGGAGTGTTTCTTTAAAGAATGCAGCACTTTTTTTTAATAGTTTTTGTTGTTCCCCAGAAGACATTACACATGACATTGCTGAATAAAATACCAATATGCACACAGTAAATGAAGGAGACACTGAAGTGTCCGCAGAAACCCTTAATGCAGTAGTCTCCTAGACGGCAGCCATTACTCCTATCTAGTGAGGAACTAATAATAGGATGTTATGCGGTTTGGATGTGAAGGTTAATGGCTTGGAAATGTTATGGAAGAGAACAAGTAAAGATGAGAAATCAACCTTGAAGTCCTGAGCTGCCTGAAAAAATTACACTGTGTGATCCGAGGCCAGTGCTAGAGGTTTACAGTTATAGGGGACACGAGGTCCACTGATAATACTGGTGTTGTGGGAATCCATGGATGAGAATATAAAAATAAAAAATATCACAGTGCATTCATCAAAACTGGTGCAAAGGACAATACAGAAATCGCAAATAGCAACCAATCAGGATGCAGCTTTGGCCTCTGACAAATAAACTTTTTGTTATACTTAACCCTCAATTAAAACGAAATTCTCAAAAGAGGATTTTTATTTGCCATTTTTAATTTATTACTTGACTCCTATAAATGGGATAATATAGAGATGTGATTTAAAGAGTTGGCTTAAAAAGGAGGAATGTATGTACTTTGGGGGTGGGTCCATACAAAGCATGGGTGGGACTTAATGTGGTTCAAAATATGGGAGGTGTACCGTAGGTTACAGTCCATATGTGAGATGTAAGAATATCACATACATGCCAAGCTTTTGGAATGTCCATTTTCCCTTTAACTACACCCCTTTTTTCAGGCCACACTCTGTATTCCATTTTTTAACACCTCTCTTTTATTGGTTTATGTATTTTAGGGGTGTGTCCAAACATAGCATGGGTGGAGCTTCATCCCTAGCTATTGTCATGCCTCGAGTTTGGGACTTATTCACTGATATTGTGTGCTGCAAGGTCAGTTTACTATCCCGATAAGCCACAGACTGGTCAGTCTCTGTCCAAATGCCTTTACTTCTATCATTTTAGTTTGCGGTTACCAGGTGTTTTCACTCGCTCATGTTCTCTGTCCTATCACATCCAGGGTGGGGCCATTTATACTCTCATAGTACTAGCCTTTCTTGCTGATTATATTTCTATGTAACTAGGAGAAAGCATTCCTTATTGTTACTATGGGAAAGGGTTATAATTCACATACGTACCTCTGTATATCTGTATACGTTGATATCATGTTGATCTTGAAACTTGTGAAACACAACACAACTTTCACATCACGCATCTGTGGGATGTTGAACTAATGACCTTACTCATGTTGAAATCTATTTTTGAAAGGAATCTCTTAAGGTACCGTCACGCGCCGCCATATAGCTTCCATATCGCCGGCGATTTGACGTGAGCGCGCACGTTTCGGGCACTTTTTTCACATCGCTGTGGAGCTGTCACATGCAGCTATCTAGCGTGCAATCTTCAGCGATCCTGCATCCCGGAAATCTCCTGTAGAAGACCGGAAGAGATCTTCCCTTCACACATCGCCGCGTCACACGCCACAATTGTAGCAGCGATGTGGGCATAGTGTTTTGATAGGTGCGTGCTAGAGTGTGTTTCACCGCACCCCTATCACTGCGATTGGTGGACGGAACTGCTTTCCCATTGCTCAGCCTTGCGTGAATGCACTGGTCATCAAGTAAGGTGCCTCAGACACGGCCAGCCAATCAGAATGCAGTATCACCCACCAGTCTCTGCAGATGCGGCGCGAAAAAAACAACATCCAAGCATTCCTACGGGATTTATTTCAGGATCGCTGTGTACGTCGCTATCGCCCTGTCACACGCCAAGGTGCGCTGAGATCACTTGGTGGATATCGCCTGATTTCACTGCAGAGCAGGGCGACCAGGCGACGCTCCACCAGCGATTTCTCGCTGTAGAATCGCCCAGTCACACGCCACTGCACACATGTGATGTGGTTTCCACAACGCCGAATTCGGACATTGCCAGCGATCTCGCCGGCGATATGGCGGCGTGTGACGGTATGTTTCGTTTCAGCCATACATTAGTGCTTGGGATTTCGAAGTGATCCAACCCAGGGCCGTGGGGTACTCGGTTCCGGGCGTTGGTTCACGGGGGGTGTCACGGGGCCTGTGCCTGGTCCCGTGGTCCTGCTGGTCGCTGAAAAGTCAGTAAAAATAATAAAAATAAAAGTGATTTGTGACGCCCCCTACGGTTCTGGAATGGTTACCAGAGTGGCGGGTCAGTCCCCTTTCACAACAGCGTTTTACCGTATCTGCCGCGGCGGATTTACCGTATCTGCCTCCTAACCGTCACACTTGCGGTTCACCAGCGGCATGTCCCATGCAATGTCTATGGCGTTTGCGGCAGGTGCGGCAAGTGCGGTATAGTTGCGGTTTCGGCACTTTTGGCAGTTGCGGCCGCGAAAAAGCCACACCTGGCGAGTTATGAGGCCTCACTGTGGTGCTGTGTCAGTTCTGGTCCTAGGCTGCCTGAAGCTAGGCCCTAACTCTTTCCTACTGTCTTCACCTGTATGTCAGGCGGCAGAAGCTCTTCAGCAGGGCACCGCTGCACTCCCTGTGGTCCCTAAGCTCTGCGATGCGGCTTTGCCTTCAGGTACTGCTGTGGCCAGGAGATTTGGAGTCTCCCTGGCCTCTGGTCTTTACTGCTGGGTGGTTAGATCCGTTGCAGACTCGGACGCCATTGTTCGGGCTTCTGCACTGTTTCTCTGGGGCGAACCGGTATGGCTCCACTCCCCCTTGCTACCCCTCCTTGCCTCCGACCCTCGCTTTAGAGTCCCTCACACTGGCTAACGGCTCTCACTGGTATGGGATAGCACAGCCTCGTCACCAGGACGTCTTCACAGTCCTCCCTGGAACTGCACTGCTTGACTGAATTTATAGGTGACCTCACCTGAACTCGGTTTGCAGAGCTCCCCCTTCAGGTCTGGGGTGGAAGGTGTTGTGTGCGGGCTTACCTGATGTGGAGTTCCTTCTCTGCCCCATGTGTATCTGTGGCAACCGGACCCTGGGGTGCCACATAAGCACTAAAGTTGTGTAAAGAAGAAGAAGGGGGGTTTTTATCCACTCCACTGGTTTCTGCTTTTCTTCTTATTTCTGCATGTATTGTTGCTTTTATATGAATACGACCCCCGGGTTTTTTCTTTTTAAAATATGCTGTAAAAATTACATTGTATTATACTTGATTTCTTTTACATCATTGGCTATTCAATTCTAATGCTATTTTGATGCAGCGCCTTGATGCATTGCAAATATGTATGCTGGGACTTGTAGTTCAGCAAGTTGAAGTAATGAATTAAGCTGTGACTTGTAGTTCCAGTGGCGGACCGTTACCCCAGGGGGCCCTGGTGCAGCCACGCAGCCATTATGAGAGCGCGGGGGGGGAGCTTTGCTGGTGGCCGTCGGCGCGGTCCGGCGGGGGGGAAGGGGTGCTGCTGGCCGCCAGGGCTGTCCGTGGGAGGGTGCGTTGTGGTGCTGGCAGCCGGTGGAGAGGAGTTTGCGGTGGCTCCTACCAGGCCTGGTGAGCCGCGCCGTGTGCTCTCCAGGGTGCCGGAGAGGCAGAGGAGAGGAGGGGTGGGATCAGGCAGGGGAAGCAGGAAGATGCCCGACCCTCCTCTCCTCTGACAACTGACTGTGGCTTACGGGGATTGGCTGGGGACCCCCCTGCAGACTTGAAGGGGCCCCCTAGCCGGTTGGGGCCCTGGTGCAGCTGCACCAGCTGCACCACGGTAGTTCCGCCCCTGTGTAGTTCCACATGTTCAGGTAATACATCAATATCTCATACAATATCCAACCTGGATACAACAAGTAATCAAAAAGTCCCGAAAGACACAAAGGCGGATGTAAACACTTTAACAATTTTTATTTAGGAATACCTGTAAACAAGTTTTATTCCATACACAATTTCATAAATAAATGAAAAAAAGGGGGGGAAGACATACAATTACCAGCAACAATTGAGCCTCTGAAAAATATCATAATAGCAAGATTTCTATATACTCAGAGGTGGTCTCTGACGGTACAAATAGGGGGTAGACCACGTGACTGTACAGTGGTATATGCAATATCTGGACAATGTCCGTGGTGTGTATGAGTATGGGCCAATTAAATCTGGTGTCCTAAGGACTATCGGATCAAAAAATGGGTCAGTGGTGGACCTTATCAAATTACTGCAACATGCATAAGGCTGGGCTAATATTGAGACCAGATCTCTTACAAGCATCAAAACAGATCTAATGTCTCACCAATTGACCCCCTTCCATTATCCAACCATGAACCACTATTTGGCATACATACACACAATGATGGGTCAGCTCTAATTCATCACTAAGATTGCACCACCTATGCCACTGTTTTTTTGTGTTGTTATTTAAATGGCGTCAAGTATATAAGCTGATCAAAAAGGGCCAACAGTGACACATAGCAGTAAGTGTCAGGCTCAATGCCTTTCCACCACCACTAATCTGTACCATTGATACCTAGACCAGCTCCCACTAATACAGCACCATGACTTATAATATCAGAGGCAGGTGTGCAATTAGGATAAAACATGGCTGAACCACCATACACAAAATCAAAGACATTCCATCATTACATACCACTGAGAATGTTATCACGGTCACGCTCAGGCCACCCCTGGACCCCTACGCGTTTCGTCCTCAGACTTCTTCAGGGGGCAGTGTGCAAAGTGGAGGACCATATCGAGGGTTTATATAGTGAGTGGAGGGGATTAATGATCCGGAGCGGCTGTGCATTGTCTCCTCCGCCTCCATAGTCGGCGCCGGAGTCACGTGATCGCTCCCGATCATGTGACACGCCACACTTCCGGTCTTTGGAACGCAAACCGGAAGTAGCGTCAACACAGACGCTCTTCCTGGTTCGCGATCATGTGACCGGGAGTGGGAGTGCCAGGGAGATCACACATGACTCGGGCGCTCATAGGGAGGAGGAGAGAAGGCACAGAAACTTCCCTAACACAGTGTATTTGCCAATTTAAACAGTAAAGGTGCATAAATATTAAAATACATAGTAAATCAGATCTAGATAATTATAAGATAGGCATAAAAGCACATCTTAATCAATATTAATAAAATTCATACACAATCCATTATAAAGTGCATATAATAGTGCTACATATATACAAACATACAATTAGGATTGTATCTGCAGATTAACATGTGCAAAGATGATTGCTATATATATCTCAATCATAATAACAATATAATAATGATACAAGTGTTTCAATAAAGTGCAAAAAAAATACATTATCCCATGTGCACGGGTCCAAAATGTTTCATTCTTGTTGTTTCCAACCGATTCACTATCAAAGTATTCTTATGATGATACTGACAATTGCATGACTATAAATAATAATGAAAAAAGAGGGAATTAAAATCATCATTAAGAACAAATAAAACCACAGTCAGTACCCACAATACTGATGCAAAATACAGGAATCTAATCGGCACAAATCACAAGAAAGCACCAAAACCAAAGTGTTCGTTGAGACCAAACGGAGCCACAGAATTCAATCTGTAGATCCATTTACTCTCAACTTGTCCCAGGGCTCTACTTAGATTACCACCTCTTTGGCCAAGTGATACTTTATCAATGCCCATAACCTTCAACAAACCCGAATTGCTCCGATGTTCATGATAGAAATGTCTCGGTATTGTCTTTAGACTGGAGGGGTTTTCTGCTCCTGCACCTTTCTCTATATCGAGAACATGTTCCCTTGTCCGAACACGTAACTCACGGGTAGTCATACCTATATAAATTTTGTTGCAGGGACATTTGGCCAAATAAATTACTCCCTTAGTGGAACAAGTAATGTGCTGTCTGATTTCATACGTCCTAGAATTGTCTGAGTTACAGAATGTCTTGCCTTTTAACATGTTTGCGCATGCTTTGCAGCCCATACATGGAAAAAAGCCCTTAATATCCAACCAATTACCATCATTTGATGAACTTCTTACAAAGTGGCTGCGAACTAAGGTATCCCTGAGGTTGGGTGATCTTCTTGCTGTCACCAGAGGTCTTGGGGAGACACAGTGTTTTAAGACTGAATCATTAAGAAGGATACTCCAGTGTCTTTCAATAATTTCCAGAAACCCCTTCCATTGTTTGTGATAAGTAGTTATCAATCTGGGAAAACCAGACTGATCCTTACTGTTTTTATTCCTCATATCACATAGAAGTTCCGTCCGATTACACTTTTTAGCCTTTGAGTATCCATGTTTTATGGCTCGCTTACTGTATCCCCTTTCCTCAAATCTCTGTTTGAGATCATTTGCCTGAACCTCAAAGATATCATCATTCGAACAGATGCGTCTGGCCCTCATATACTGACCAACCGGAATTCCTTTGATTGTTGATGGTAAATGTGAAGATTTCGCATGTAGAAGGGAGTTTGTGGATGTTGCTTTCCGAAAAATATCGGTAGTCAAACTTCCATCCTCCCTAGTATCGATCAATATATCCAGAAACTCCATTTTTCTGCCACTTGTATATGTGAGTTTAATGTTCAAATTGTTGCAATTCAGTCGGGTAATAAGGTCTTTGAGTTCTTCATCACTTCCCTCCCACACAAAGAAAACATCGTCGATAAATCTCATCCATCCCTGAATTTTATCAGAGGCCGCTATGGGGTTATTAATAAAGATCTCTCTCTCCCATGCCCCCAAAAATAAGTTGGCATAAGAAGGGGCACAGGAAGCCCCCATAGCGGTCCCCTGTTGTTGACGGTAGATGTGACCATCAAAGACAAAACAATTATGGGTAAGAATGAACTCCAGCAGGGTAACTATTAGCTCAGACATCCCAGGATCTGTATTACTCATTTCCAAAAAAAGTTTGGTGGCCCTAATTCCATCCTCATGCTTTATTGAGGTATACAGGGATTCTACATCCACCGTTACCATAATAGAATCAGTACCAAGCTGTAACCCCTCCAATCTTTGGAGTGCCTCGGTAGTATCCCGAATGTATGATGGTAATGACATAGTGAGTGGTTTCAAATACCAGTCAATCATTTTACAGATGTTTTCGCACAGACTGGCATTACCGGAAACTATCGGCCTACCCGGAGGGTCCACAATGTTTTTGTGGACCTTCGGTAAAATATAAAAGGTCGGCAATCTTGGATTCAATTTCTCCATATTTTTTACAACCTCTTTAGGGACTATACCATCTTCAAATGCTTTTATAAGGATTGTCAATAATGAATCTTTATCTTGTTGTAGGGGGTTACCTTGCAATTTCTTATAACACTCAGTATTATTTAATAATTTCTGAGCTTGTTTCACATACATGGCCTTAGGCCAAATTACCAGGTTCCCCCCTTTGTCAGCTGGTTTCACTAAGACGTCTTCCCACTTGCTTACCTGATCAAGAGCTAAACGTTCATCCCTGCTTAAGTTATGTCCCCACCTTTTATTTTGGGCCAGTTTCTCAACGTCCGCAGTTACCATTCTAGTGAATGTATCAACATTAGAGCATGTGCTCAATGATGGAAAATTTTTTGATTTTATAAACAGCTGTGTTGGAAACTTACCACTTTGTGATGGGTTCAAACTTTCTTCAGACAGTATCTCAAGATCACGTAGAGTGTTCCTTTCTTCATCAGTGGATAGACCATTCTCAGTTTTGTAATGTAGTCTTTTCAAAATGACCTTCCGTGCAAACAGGTGGACATCTTTAATGATTACAAAGGGGTCTGGGGAGCGAGACGGGGAAAAGGTTAAACCCATATTTAAAACCCTCATCTGAATCGGAGTAAGAATGATATTTTTCAGAGGCTCAATTGTTGCTGGTAATTGTATGTCTTCCCCCCCTTTTTTTCATTTATTTATGAAATTGTGTATGGAATAAAACTTGTTTACAGGTATTCCTAAATAAAAATTGTTAAAGTGTTTACATCCGCCTTTATGTTCAGGTAATGCATCACAACTGCAAGTGAGCCAAAAGTTGCATCACAACTGCAAGTGAGCCAAAAGACAGGGGCATGTCTGGCTAATCTGATTCCTCACACACCTGGGTGTCTGAGGGAATATAATCTCTGTGTTAATGGGATCATATGTCTGTGCATTTGGGAGCAGAAGCTACCGTGGAAGATGTATGGCCAGATCTCATGCTTAGGAGCAGGTGGCTTCTTGGAAAGCATGAGGTTCAGGGATCATGGGACCCCTCTCTTGTTGGGACCAGCTGGTGGCCTAGAAGGAACCTATGAGGGCTCATTCTCGGTGCTTGGAGAGACCGTTGTCTTGGAACGCACCTGATATGGAAGCGTAGAAATGGCTGGTATCCTTGAAGGTACACGATGAGGAGACCACAGGGGTTTTCAGGAATATACAGTCCTGCTGAGGATCTGGGACTGATGGGTGTTGGTGATCCCAAAGAAGCAGTTTCCTGAATGATGGACTGACAGGAGTCAGTGAATGGAGCTGGGAATAGCCCCTGAAGGTAACCATGTGTCTAAAAGGGACTATATAAATACAGTAATTGGGACAAACTGAGGGTCATGAATGTTCTGTTGATGTCAATGGACTGTATCATGTATGAGATTTTCAATGTGTAATAAACCGTAAAGACCATTTGAGTGTCCCCCAACACGCTCAGTGAGCACATCACTACAATATCCTTATTGTAATCACTCAGGTGTCTTATAAAACAGCTAAAGAGACTTTTTAGGAACTTGATAAAAAGGGACGGCATCTTTATTTATTGTTAAACATTTTATTTTAGCAGAAGAAAAATGCTACTTCCATAGAGATAATTAACCCCACAGATGCCAGGGAGGGTCTTGGCATGTGATGGAATGCAACGAGCGTCAGAGAGGACAATCGCTCGCCCACATTGGATCCCATTATCCACTGTAAACATTTGCCGCTGGCACATATGTTCCCATATCCTCTGTAATGTCGCCCGGCAGCGGCCGAAGAGAGGACAAGCAGACGGCCGCGCTGACCCAGGACACATGTTACATTGTTCCAGTGAACAGATGTCTGTGGAGAGGCTGCGGCCTGCAGCAAGCTGTGCGACAGATGCCAGCGCGGGGAGGGAGAGGGCTCAGCCACTTGTGCCAGTGAAGAATGGGCACTCAGTCTACGAGCGGCCAGAGATTGCCAGTTCAAACACTTACAGAAGTAGAAAAATAAGCGGGAAGAACAGAAGGCGCAGAGCAAACGTTGTCACAGCCGGTAGATCACGGGGTCACACACATCACACAGGTACCACAGGGTCACACGTGTGTCAAAAGCTCAAGAATTCTTGCCAGAAGTGTCATGTGTTGCTGGATGGAAACCAAATGGACCCTATTATAGTGAATGGCGTCCATCTGCAATGTTGGTACCAGTCGTAGGATGGATACATTTTTTACAGGGCTTCCATTTTTCTGTTTCCTCATTGAATCAGAAAAATGGGATGCTGAGAACTAGAATGGATAGATAGATAGATAGATAGATAGATAGATAGATAGATAGATAGATAGATAGATAGATAGATAGATAGATCCGGGTCTGGAGAAAGGTGCCTGAGGAAAAGTCTTTGTGACTTGAAACGTTGCATGTTTTTGTGCCTGACCTGATAAAAAAGTTCTTATCACACTGAGAACTTGGAGTGCTGCAAGTCTTTCTCCAGACCCGCATTTGTCTACAACCTTTAAAGATAAGGTTTGATTTGCCTGTTCCTGCTTTTCAGCTGTTTATGCTGCTCCCTGACCCAGTTTTTTCTAGATAGATAGATAGATAGATAGAGTCCTGTGAGACACGCCCTCAGGGAGTCCTGTGAGTCACGCCCCAGGGAGTCCTGTGAGTCACGCCCCCAGGGAGTCCTGTGAGTCACGCCCTCAGGGAGTCCTGTGAGTTACGCCCCCAGGGAGTCCTGTGAGTCACGCCCTCAGCGAATCCTGTGAGTCACGCCCCCAGGGAGTCCTGTGAGTCACGCCCTCAGGGAGTCCTGTGAGTCACGCCCTCAGCGAATCCTGTGAGTCACGCCCCCAGGGAGTTCTGTGAGTCACGCCCTCAGGGAGTCCTGTGAGTCACGCCCTCAGCGAATCCTGTGAGTCACACCCCCAGGGAGTTCTGTGAGTCACGCCCTCAGGGAGTCCTGTGAGTCACGCCCTCAGGGAGTCCTGTGAGTCACGCCCTCAGCGAATCCTGTGAGTCACGCCCCCAGGGAGTTCTGTGAGTCACGCCCTCAGGGAGTCCTGTGAGTCACGCCCTCAGCGAATCCTGTGAGTCACACCCCCAGGGAGTTCTGTGAGTCACGCCCTCAGGGAGTCCTGCGAGTCACGCCCTCAGGGAGTCCTGTGAGTCACACCCCCAGGGAGTCCTGTGAGTTACGCCCCCAGGGAGTCCTGTGAGTCGCCCCCTTGATAAAGAACAGAAAAAAAGTAGCTATAAAAGTAAAACTTTCTCTGGAAATATGTAACAGATTTCAAAAAGGCCAAATACCCCGGGGAGCAGCCAAAAGAGCAAAATCTCTCCCGTTGTGACCTGGTGGCAAGTTCCATTTAAGAGGTTCATCTATAGTTTCATGGAAAATCACAAGTGACTTGTGCCTAATACCAGACCCGGCTCTGCTACATCTGTGTGTGCATTGTTCTATTTTGAGGACTGTCTCACTCTTTACCTTTCCAGTTTCAGATTATAAGAAGGGAGAAATCTTATCTTTTCTTAAAGGGACAGAACCTGATACATACAATATGTGTGTGTTGTGCCAAGTGATAAGCAATAAGTATGGAGACTGGAGAGTTTACTGACATATAAGGTCAGTAATGAGCCTGGCATTCTCCACCACCCCTCCATGCCCCCTCCACTCTTCTCATTCTTCTTAGGAATTCCAGGAATGTGATAAGAGAAGGAAAAAGCTAAAGCAATCAAATCCTCTTCACTCCAGGAGGGGGAAAGAGGTAGAAAGTCAATGAATCACCCACAGGGACTCTGCACCTGACCTGGAGTTGTGTACCAGCTTACAGGAGGCGTTCATAACCCTGAAACCCAAAATTCCTTATTACACTGCGTATTATCATCCGCTGGCATCTTGTAAACACTGCGGGGGCACTGGTATCAAAAGTGTTGAAATGAAAGGGTCGTTCTCACCAGGGCTGTTGAGTCGGTAAGCCAAACACTGACTCTGACTCCTCAATTTTCCTGAATCTGTCTCCAACTCCACCAAAATGGTCACCAACTCCGACTCCATGACTCCACAACCAAAGCTGAGAAGCCAGCAAGCCAAACCGACTCTGACTTTGCCTCTTCAATTTCCCTGAATCCGACTCCAACTCCACCAAAATGGACAACGACTCCAACTCTACGACTTGACTCCACCAACATGGCTGTGAAGTCTGTAAGCCAAACATCCAACTCTAACTCTGACGTCGGCTCTTCAATTTCCTTGACTCTGGCACCGACTACACCAAAATGGACAACTCTTACTCCATGACTCTGACTCCACAACCAATGATGTGGAGTCAGTAAGACAAATATCCGACTCCAACTCGAACTCCTCAATTTCCCAGAATCCAGTTCCACCCAAAATGGGCACTGACCCCCACAACGTCCGACTCTGACTCCTCAATTTCCCTGAATCCGCCTCTGACTCTGACTCCACAGCCCTGGTCCTCACTCCGTACTATAGGCACATACATATCTGATAGGTGTAAGTCTCACCCCTTGGATCCTAACTTGTCTGAACAAAGGGGGTCCCCAAACAGTTATCCTAACAACTGGTAGCAACGAACGTTGGATTCAGGGAAAAATGCGGATCAACAAGAGTATCTCCAGACAAAGGATATCCTGTGAATTTGACTATAATAGGAAAGTCCTAAAATATAAAGGGGTTGACCAGAACTTTTATTTTGAAAACCGCTCTAGCATTTTCCAAAAATAATAATTAAAAAATCAGGTAACCACAAAATATCACTATTTCGATCAGTGTTTGGCTGCAGCAGTCACCTGTTAGTCTTTTGGTCGGAAGGGCCAGGGGACTCAGCAGTTGGGCTAGAGATCAGTTCACGGTAGCCATGCCCAGCAGCTGTGGTCCTAACTGCACATGTAAAGGGGATAGTAATAGGGATAGAGTTTGTTCGTGATGCCCGTTGGGATGTTCAGCCACATGTGGCTGCCATTGCATATTTTCCCTGAGTGATAGGTGGCAGTAGCAGTGCAGATGTATCACCCTTCCCAACCAGGGTCGGCTCCCAGGGAGATGATGGGGTGATGGGCTAAATATAGTGGAGGAAGGAGACACAGGTAACAGTCTTTGCTTTACCTTTCTTTACTGCTGATTCTGTAGTAGGTTCAGGTTATTACAACCACCACCAGACATGTGGTTTGGCCAGTCTGGTGAGAACTGTAGTCCACACTGCTGGGTAATATGGTCTTTCTGCTGACTTCTCTTGGTTTTAGGCTTCTTGGTGCCTTTAGCTGTCCAGTACACCCTCTTAGTTCCTGTAGGTTACCTCCTGCCAGGCTAGTAGTGCAGATCCTGTGGGTATCCGTGCCTTTAGCAATTCCCTGATCATCTGTAATATGGATGCCCGGAGTGCTTCACTTGAGTTGCCAGTGAGCATAAAACTCACCAACATCCAGTTCTGCACTAAGCTCTACAAAAATGGATGACTTAGGAACTGGTACCCTGCCTGTCGCTGATCCTTTCAGAGCAGCTCCTGCTGCCTTCTCACTGGACCTCTCCGTCACCTACCAACTCAGACTTTCAGTGCTCAGCTACCTGGTTAGAGATCAGGCAGTGTGTGTTTGCTCTTCAGACATCCAGCAGAGGGACCCCAATTCCCATCAGACATGGCATTATATAGATGTTATAGCAATACCATGTTGTAGCGGCCAGATGCAGGGGCTCCACATTAGTATGTCCGGTCATGCTGGGCTGGCTTCTAAAAATGAAAAAACAGCACTTGACTAGAGATGAGTGAATGTCTGGATGTTAGCATTTAGGTGGTTCTTGTTCGCGATCTACATGTGACCCCGTACATCCTAGGATGTCACTGATTGGCTGTTCGACTCTCCATCCACATACAGCCACATAAGCAAAAAACGTCTCTGAAGGGAAGGGCGCTGTTTTAATTTTTTATTTTATTTTCCTACCATACTATGGATGATAACGCAAGATTTCTTCATTCTTGCAATGCATGTAAGTGACTTGCAATCCCTGGCTTTTTCCCCGGTGTATTTGACTGCTATACGCTGTATTTATTTCAGACTGTATTTATTTGGAGTACAGCTGATGGCAGTGAGGGGTCATCTCATTGTTATGCATGAATAAACTCAAACACAAGTAAAGGGAGAAATAAACCACTACAGCCTCACCCACATTCTACTGTTTCCTGTACATACTAGAATGTCCCCAGCTGCACAACTAGAAACCAAAACTCAGACTTGGCTCCCTAAAAGGCCATCAAGCTGTCTTTCATTCTTCCTAAGAAACCTTGACAGGTGCCCGGTTAGCGGCTACTTTCCTCCCCAGTGTTGGTTTGGTGGGTCTCCGGCATAGACTCGGCGAACGGGTTGCCACAGTGCAAGCGGTGAAGGAACTCTGTCTGCCAGTGCCCTATCAGTTATTCATATGTGTCCACGCAAGTGGGTTAGGGATACAGGTGTAATAGATTCCAGCGTCATGTTAATTCATGGTGGGTCACTGTGATGTTAGGAGACAAGAGGTACCAGGACGAGGGTAATGTGATAGAGTGGATCTGCAGTCCTATACCCCACTAAAGACATCAATGATTTCATTGTGTATGTGTGATTTCATTAGAGAGTATTAAGCAAACTGTAATACAGTTATAGGAATAATGTAGGAGATGTTATGTAGTAGTGTGCCATAAGTTCTAAGGGAAGATGTTGGGCACAGTTTGTTGGTATAATAAGGTGTAGTGCAATGTAAGTGGTGTGTAAGAATGAAGGTGAAAGGTGAAGGTCTGCCCAGACTGATTGCAGGGACAGAGTTACGGTTTTGAATGAACTCACAGAGGGAGAGGCCTGTCCCTAGCCAGAGAGGAGAGAAAACACCATTTTAGTCCAGTCAGGAGTCTTCCAGCCAAGAAGGAGCTATTCCTGGGTGAGAGTTCATGGTTAAAGAAGAAATACCCAGTACTGGTCTTGTGTGAGTAGGCTTAGTGCACAAAAAACAGCAAGAATCAAGTAAACAATCTGATGGTGACTGAAAATAAGATGCTAGGAAGCTGGAGAAGGCCTAAGAGACACAACAGAGAGAAGGTGAAGTGAGTCAGCATAATGGTTAGGCTTGGGGGGATCCAGAAGAAGACAGTGATACCTGGCTGATGCACAAAGGGAAGAAAGGGCCATTGTGAGCATCCTCCTGCAAGAGATCACTGTCTATGGTTGTGTATTTAAGTGAAGGAAGTTTAATTTATCTGCCAATAATCATAAAGGTTGTGCATCTGTGTCAGACAGAAGGTAAGGAGAGTACTGCCTGCTGAATAATGTTAGTTCAAGCTGTTTACAGTAAAGTTTGACTTGTTTTTTCCAACGCCTCTGTTGTCCCGCCCTGGCATACCTGGAGACTACTGGGTGAAAAGCGTGACCGAATCATTCTGAAGTCAATAAAAGTAAGATCATCGGTACCTACACACACCAGGAACTCTTAGATTAATGTAGAGTGCCAGAGTGGACCATTCACAGCACTAGCCAATGGCAACCACCGCAACAGTGAACCCCGGCATCACTTCAGGAGCAGCCTGCAACAAATTGTGCTGCTGTGAATTACCCTACTCTTGTAAAGTTCTAGTATTGTGCCTATGTTTTACAAGACTGTTCGAGTACGCTTGTTTTAAAAACTTTGATTGACTGTAAATCATTTGGGCTTCACCAGTAGCACGTCAGAACTGATTGCACTGAGGAACCGGCCGGGGTGAACGCTGCATCACCAGGGCTACACCGTAACTGAGGTCTTTCCTCCACAGCCCTGTATGGCTGACAACTCAACACTTTTCTATTGATTTTTTTTTATAACAATCAAAGTCACAATGAGATGAGACCTCAAAACGTTAGGGGTCCAATGTGACAGGACGCCACGTATGGCAGAAGCAGCAGCACTTCCGCCCCATTCACATGCACAAGGCAGTAATAAGAATCATCCATTACATACACAAGTCACAAACAATATTCCGTAACCACAAGACATGGTAATAAACCGTCTCATGTGTTCCCGCAAATGTCTCTATTTAACAAATGTCTCTTCACGCCTCGTCACCAGCAGCTGCAAGGAATGAGGCAGCCGCGAAGCTAATTAACATAATTAAAATTTTACTAATCAGCAGACTCGTAGCCCACACAATCAAATATTAATGTAAGAAGGAATTGGTAATGTTTCTGCCTCGCTCCACCGGCAGCTGAAGAATGTAGTGATCATGAGAATGATTGCGGGTTTCACGACCTGCCAGTAATGACACGACGCCACAAATCATAAAGCGGGTGTATATTATACATCACAAACACATAATTATGTGACCTACAGGACCAGTCACTGTTCTTATTTTATTCCCGGGTATTCTGTTTGTTGCCATTTTAAAATCAGCCATTCAGGTCCAGAGATAGAAGCTTTTTTATCATTCATTTTGATGTTCTTTTCAAGAGGGTGTGGCTCACCGGATCCTCAGGGGAGTGTCTTTTACTTAAGAGACTTGTGACTGGTTTGGGACCTCTGTCTCTTTTCTGTATTGAGACTTCATGTTAAATAAGTTTCTTTCCTTTGGCAGTGTTGGAGGTAATGTCAGTTTCTGTTGCTAGCAAGCTTCCTAATTCTCTTTCTAGGTGTGGCTAATGTGTGATCACTCCCATCTCCTTTATATGGTCACATGATCCAGCATACCTTGCTGGTGATTGAACTCATTCCTGGCCTGGCTACCTGAGGTGTAGGTAGTTCTTGGAGAGTCATCTGTTGACTTGGATTGTGGCAGCAATCCCCTTCCCCTCTTGTCTTGCTTATTGCAGTGGTTGGGACTAGTTGTCCCACTGGTCATCTTCTTATTGACGGTTTACATCACGGTCAGCGAGGGCATAGGTATCCTGCTCAGCGACAGGGTGAAAGAACCCATATATGGATGGTAGCAAGTTCAGGGCACAGTCGCAGGTGAGCGCAGGAGGTGCCCTTTCCCCTGTTCCCTATCAGAAGGGTCCCCCATTGTATTTCCCCCCTGGTGTTTCGCCAGTCTGTTGTTGTGGGCAGTGCATTGGTCCATGTGCTGCTGTCCGGTCTGGATGCTCCCAAGTCCATGGCGTGACATCAGTGCTAAATAAAAAGGCCCATATCTCTGGAACTGTACTGCAAGTTTAAAAAAAAAACTTAGGGGAGCAGCAGGAATGAGAGCAAAAACTGGACACATTTGAGCTGATGACTGACCCAAAATGGCTAGAAGACCTATTACACATAACTAATTCCTAAACGTGTGTCCCTATTACAGGCTGCAGTTCACTATGGGGCAAAGGGTCCGGGTCTTTTGGAAACCCCTTGGATGTACCAGTGACTTAAAAGTTGAGCGAAATTAAATTTGGGCAAATTTGCTCAATTTGTGTGAGAAATTTTGATTTTTGTTGAATAAATAACCTAATAAACTGTTAAATTCACCTCTACTCATGCCTGTCCATTAGCCGCCACCCCATACCTGCCCTCCGATTCTTCTTCAGCCTCTTTCTCGTTCTGGGTGTTCTGGCGTTAGGCACTTAGTTAACGTCTACGATGTGTTTCTCACCTCGCACACGTGGAGCCTAGTCAACCCAGAACGAGAATAAAAAAGGCCAAAAAGGGGCGATTAGAGGATTGGGCTGAGAAGTAGCGGTGGGATAGGTAATAGGTGAGTATATCAGTTTATTGATTTTTTTCTTTTAACTCTTTTCCAGTCTTCGTAAAAGTGTTGGCATACTTGTAGTATAGAGGACCGGAAGTTAGTGGGTCGTGACCAGCTCAGTTGATGGACAAGATGCATGCCTTGGTTGGCGCGGCCCAGTGACTCTTTCGGCACACTATATCATGGACACGGCCTGCTTACTGTTGGTTGTCGCATCCGTCTCCAGCTCTAGAGCATGACGCTTGTTGGTCGTTGCCTTGGTCGGTGGGTATACTTTCGGAATGGAACGAGAGAACCATAGAGGGCATGGTGGCCGGCTTAGTGGGCGAGAGTAACCAGCTTTGTGTCTCTTGTATGCAACAAGACACTGGCCACTTATAGGGACAACCTCGCCTCGCAGTGCTGGTGGGGTGTGGTGATGGGGCTTGTGAGCTGAAACGACTGGCCGGCACTAACTGGGTAGGAAGGAACTTCCGGGTCATGCCCACCTCATTTGGCTCATTTGGTAACTACAATTTAAAGGGGCAGACCAAGACTAGAGTACACTTACTAAAAAGTCTATCCCTTATCCAACGCTATAAGAGCATTTATCGTTCATAGCACAAATACCACATACTTCTAAAGGTTTCCCATTAATCATGGAGAAGGGTCACATTGATGGATCCATATTATCTCTAATCAATGTAATCAATCAGAAGTAAACTGATCAGATTCCTCTCGCCGACCCATGAATATTAATGTTCTTACAGGATCAATACATTTCCCTCTTATTATCTGTCATGTGGATAGATAAGATTTCAATCAGGGAAACCAATTTCGTTTTTACCCTTTATAAACCCTTTTAAGCAATCATAGGGGTTACTTCGTTGTAGTAGTCGGGTACTTAAAGGGTTATTCCTGACTATTAAAGTTCATTTTAATCAATAAATCTTGGAATAATAATAATTTCCACAATTGGATGTGTTTAATAAAAATGTTCCTGAGCTGAGATAGTCTTATATATGTGTCCCTGCTATGGCTGTAATGTCTGTATACTCTTATATTCTGTGGTCCCCGGCTGTAATGTCTGTATACTCTTATATTCTGTGATCCCCGGCTGTAATGTCTGTATACTCTTATATTCTGTGATCCCCGGCTGTAATGTCTGTATACTCTTATATTCTGTGATCCCCGGCTGTAATGTCTGTATACTCTTATGTTCTGGGATCTCCGGCTGTACTGTCTGTATACTGTTATATTCTGTGATCCCCGGCTGTAATGTCTGTATACTCTTATATCCTGTGATCCCTGGCTGTAATGTCTGTATGCTCTTATATTCTGTGATCCCCGGCTGTAATGTCTGTATACTCTTATATTCGGTGATCTCCGGCTGTAATGTCTGTATACTCTTATATTCTGTGATCCCGGCTGTAATGTCTGTATACTCTTATATGCTGTGATCTTCTGCTGTAATGTCTGTATACTCATATATTCTGTGATCCCTGGTTGTAATATCTGTATACTCTTATATTCTGTGATCCCCGGGTGTAATGTCTGTATACTCTTATAGTCTATGATTCCTGGCTTTAATGTCTGTATACTCATATTCTGTGATCCCCGACTGTAATGTCTGTATACTCTTATATTCTGTGATCCCCGACTGTAATGTCTGTATACTCTTATATTCTGCGATCCCCGGCTGTAATGTCTGTATACTCTTATATTCTGTGATCCCCGGCTGTAATGTCTGTACACTCTTATATTCTGTGATCCTCGGATGTAATGTCTGTATACTCTTACATTCTGTGATCCCCGGCTGTAATGTCTTTATACTCTTATATTTTGTGGCCCCCGGCTGTAATGTCTGTATACTCTTATATTCTGGGATCCCCGGCTGTAATGTCTGTATACTCTTATATTCTGGGATCCCCGGCTGTAATGTCTGTATACTCTTATATTCTGTGATCCTGGCTGTAATGTCTGTATACTTTTATATTCTGTGATCCCCAGCTGTATTGTCTGTATACTCTTATATTCTGTGATCCCCGGCTGTAATGTCTTTATACTCTAATATTCTGTGATCCTCGGCTGTAATGTCTGTATCCTCTTATATTCTGTGATCCCCAGCTGTAATGTCTGTATACTCTTATATTCTGTGATCCTCGGCTGTAATGTCTGTATACTCTTATATTCTGTGATCCCCGGGTGTAATGTCTGTATACTCTTATAGTCTGTGATCCCCAGCTGTAATGTCTGTATACTCTTATAGTCTGTGATTCCTGGCTGTAATGTCTGTATTCTCTTATATTGTGTGGTATATCCTACCTGTTCCTATATGGTCGGACACTTACATCACACAGGGGCACATATATAACAATATCTCAGGATGGGAACATTTCTTTAACATCCAATTGTGGAACTTATTTTTATTCTAAGCTCTATTCATTAAAATGTACAATTGTTTGCGGCACAGCCCCTGTATACAGTAGAGGAGATTATTCAGCTCCAATAAATGCACGATCATGGTGGCATAATAAAAAAAAAATAAGGGCACCAAAATGAATTCTGAGTGCATGGTACAAAGGGGCAGGGTGGAATTAAAATTCTTACACAGATTATTATTATTCCAGCTCTTTAATATCGGAAGCTTTTATTTTTAATTCTAAGGGATTTTGTGGGGTTTTCTGATTTGACAATCCTATTTTCCCCTCCTTCCTTGGTAATTTTTCCTTTACCCCCCCCCCCCTTGTCCCTGGTAACTTTTCTGTTCCACAGTCAGTCTTATTTCTGGCTTTCCTCCTTATATTTCTCATTAGTTGCATACCCCTATAATCTCACAGTGATGTTTACTTTCTTTTCGGCCTGATATGACATGGAACTTAGGAAGAAGCTTTGCAATTTATTCCGGGGTAATATAAGAAAGCAGCTGCCGGATGATTGAAAAATCACAAATGAGGCTCAGAAGTGGAAAAACTGTTCAGTAGGGACAAGAGGTTCACAGATCCCAACTCTTCGGGAATAGCTGAATATGCAAACCCTTCCGAACAGGCAAACCCCCAGCTGTGAGGATGAGATTACTATGCAAGTATTAGACAATTCCCCTTAAAGGCAGCTGCAAGGGAAATGTAGAATATTATATCTCGGGGAAAAGATTCAATATGGGGTCCCCCTCACCCCCACTTCCCCCTCACCGCCCACTTACTATATTTGAGTCCCTTTTTTTTGCTTTATGATATTCATTGATTTTTTTGCACCAAATTCTTCAAAATGGCGCATGTTATTCATCAATTTTGCCCTCAAAAAATACTCTTTATTTTTCTACGTCAAGGGAACCATCCAACAGGATTCAATCACCTGTAAATCAGTGCAGCAGGTGGAGAAGGAAGTTCTCTGGAGAGCTGACTATTGCTAAGCTGTCTACTGTCAAGGAATGTGGCAGCAGGCGTGAAGTTGCCTTGTTGTTCCCCTGTCTGTCTCCTCTTCCCTCTTGTTGAATTATTGCAGTGGTTGGGACTAGTGCTCCCTCTGGCCATTCTCTATTGAAGCTAACATTAGGACCAGCGAGGGACTAGGTATCCTGCTCGGTGATGAGATGAAAGAACTCGTATAGGGACAGTAGGGAGATTAGGGCACTGCCACAGGTGAGTTTAGGAGGTCACCTGTCCCCCATTCCATATGAGCAGAGCCCCCTTGGGTGTCTCCCCATCTGTTGTTTTGTCTCGTGCACTGGACATCAATGTTCTGTGCTTCAATGTCACGCACGGTAGCTGGACATTCCGGTTAGTCCAAGCGTGCGTGAGACTCATCCAGGCTCATCCGGGGGAGGGGGTTTGGCTTACAGCAGAAAGACAAGCCCACAGGGGAGGAATAAAGAAAAAAACAAGTAGTGATCTCATGCTGCACACATCAGTCACCTGCTGCACTCATTTACAGGTCATTAAATCCTGGTGGTTGGTTGCCTTTAACTTTTTTTGAGACTTTTTAGCTACAATTTGTGCAAAAAAATAAAATATTAAGTCGTAAATAAAATCCCTGGGTCGGGGATGTTGGAGTATAATTTTGCAATTTTTTTAAAAGTCACAAAAAAGAAAAAAAAATAGATATAAAAATAAAACTAAAGGACGAATGAAGCACAAATAAAAAACAGGCAAAAAACACCACCAAAACGTAGAGAAAAAATACAAATGCCATACTGAATCAGGCCCATAGAGCAGGATACACATGACATTTTACAAACACACATACATACTACACACACATGCGTACATACATATTATACACACACATACGTACATATATTTATACACAGCGCAGGCACACAGTAAGTACATTACATTACTGAGTTATGGTCTTAATTACAATCCAGAGCTGCATTCATAATTCTGCTAGTCATCACTGTACACAAGCGCACCTTTATGACACGTAGTTCAGCCCCTTTAATGCGGAGGCGATTGATTTTCCTGCATTACATGTCTGTACAGCGCCTGGTATAAACATGATAAATGAGCCAACACAAATAATGGGAGATTTCAGCTCTGGAGAAATGGTGTGTGACCGACATGATCTAATGGAACAGTGTAAATGAATTATGGAAATATTTCCCTAAGTGTCTAATTTCCTGACAGCGTATGACAAACACAATCTCCCCTAACACTGCACTTGTTAGGATCACCGCTATCTTAAAAGGAATCTGTCAGCCGGTTTTTGCTATGTAAGCTGTGTAAAGCATGCTGTAAGGGTTAATCTCTTATTAGTGTGGTGTGCTATTGTTTACTTAAACTAAACACTTCATTACCTGGTGATTACCATTACAGGACTCATTTGTCACATGCAGGGCAGTCTGACACGCCCCTTGCTGTGAGTGACACCTAACAGTGAATGCACAGTTTCTATAGAGACTGGTGTATGCGGGGGCAGCTCTCCCAGCTCTGTTGTAATTGGACAATCTCTATAGAGACTGGTGTATGCGGGGGCAGCTCTCCCAGCTCTGTTGTAATTGGACAATCTCTATAGAGAGCCTGGTGTGTGCGAGGGCAGCTCTCCCAGCTCTGCTGTGATTGGACAATCTCTATGGAGAGCCTGGTGTGGGTGGGGCAGCTCTTTCAGCTCTGCTGTGATTGGACAATCTCTATAGAGAGCCTGGTGTAAGCGGGGGCAGCTCTCCCAGCTCTGCTGTAATTGGACAATTTCTATTGAGAGCCTGGAGTGGGCTGGGGCAGCTCTCCCAGCTCTGCTGTGATTGGACAATCTCTATAGAGAGCCTGGTGTGGGCGGGGGCAGCTCTCCCAGCTCTGCTGTGATTGGACAATCTCTATAGAGAGCTTGGTGTGGGCGGGATCAGCTCTCCCAGCTCTGCTGTGATTGGACAATATCTATAGAGAGCCTGTTGTGGGTTGGGGCAGCTCTCCCTGCTCTGCTGTTTTGCCAAAACTAAATGCTTTGTTTATGTGAGAGCGGCTGCAGCCAGTAATACTATGTGATATATCGTTTAATTCAGGGTTTCTTTGCCTACGTTATGTTGATGTTAGATGAGGTAGCAAAAATCGGCTGATAGATTCCCTTTAAGATCATTGTTGTGCTTTGTGCAATATCTAGCGTTGGCTCGTCCCCTCATTACATTTAAATACATATCCTAAACTTTACATCTATGGGGAAGGTTGATGGAGATCATTGATGTCCGTACACACTTGTAGGCATTTTCCATGGAGCCTTGTATCAGAGTTTCTACATTATACACAGGTTGTGTAGAAAAAAAGCCCAGGTTTAGATTCCGCGCAGACCACAAAGCAGGAAGGGTAGGTTTGATGTCCGTTTATTGAGCCAATAAACGGACATCAAACCTACCCTTCCTGCTTTGTGGTCTGCGCGGAATCTAAACCTGGGCTTTTTTTCTACACAACCGGATTTCTCCCTCACCAGGTGTCTGCAGCGACCAGGATAACAAGACTCTTGCAGTTTGTTGTGACTCACACAACCCAAAAAGGTGAGTCACACTAATCGGGGGGCATTGAATTATCATCATAGATAAGACCCTATGTGCGCTCCCTTCTCTCTCTGTTTTACATTATACACAGTCAGTTCTCTTCTCGCTGACATTCAAAGATGTGTCAGTGCCAATCATTCCCAACAGGCCAGGAATAAATTGATATATAAGTGGATTTAACATATCAAACCTTGTTGGGGCATTGCTGAAACAAAAAAGAGTTGAAGGCTGCTCTATGCTACAAAAGGATAAATAAGCAGGTAGTACATTCATTAACAATCTGGGCAAAACACTGTGTTGTATTTAGTGTAGAACCTCAGGGGTGGTGTTTGATGAATCTCAGGGTCAGTGTTTGTTGAACCTCAGGGGGGATGTTTGTTGAACCTCAGGGGCGGTGTTTGTTGAACCTCAGGGGGGATGTTTGTTGAACCTCAGGGGCGATGTTTCTTGAACCTCAGGGGCGGTGTTTGATGAACCTCAGGGGCGGTGTTTGATGAACCTCAGGGGCGGTGTTTGTTGAACCTCAGGGGCGATGTTTCTTGAACCTCAGGGGCGGTGTTTGTTGAACCTCAGGGGGGATGTTTATTGAACCTCAGGGGGGATGTTTGTTGAACCTCAGGGGCGGTGTTTGATGAAGGGATCCTCCTTTGCTCCACCCCTTTTCAAATTTCATTACATGCATAACACAGATGCCAGATTTTTTTGCTTGAAAATGTTGTGTGTTTACTAAATTAGCCCCCAAAACATTCAAAAGACCAATATGGCCAGTTAGATGAAGTCCAACCATGGTTTACCAACGTTACCTGGACGCAATAACGAAAATAAATCATGAGACCTTACAAGCATTTTAGGGGTCTGACCAGTGTAATGACCATAGAGAAATACATTATATACATACAGGCCGGACAGAAGCAGGCCAAGACCAGTGTAACAGATTAAAGCCCACTGAGATCTGTTGCCCCCCCATGACATGCTGGAAAAACAGCTTCAAACAGCAGGATAGTGGAAACCATTTACATAATTTGGAAATTAAAAAAAAAAACAATCAGGTAAAAAACGACCAAAAACATATGCATGAAAAGAAAAACCTGCAACAAATAAGGGTAACTGACTGAGGTCTGTGGTGGGCAATGCAACAACGGCCATCCACCACTTAAGGCAACATTAGGTTGGGTAGTATACCCAATAACAGACCTTTGTGAGTGAACCTTGAAATGTTCTTCAAATAAAAAAAAAAATAGGAATAAGACCCCAAAATAGAATAATGCATCCCCAAAAAAATCTGATTGGGAATTTGTGGGATCTTGATGCGTAATCTCTTATATATTGAGTCTTTGCATTTTCTTCTGTTGCAACTCTATTTCAAGTGCAATAAGTCATGAAAACATGAATCCACAGGTTGGAGATGTCAGTTGGTTGCCTTACGATGGTGGCGACCATAGAAGGGTTAGAAGAGGAGATGATCCTCCTCTGGTCTATGCTTGTTAACACTGAAAAAGATAGAAAGGGAAAAGCCGTTAGAATGGTGCCAAGCAAAAACATAAAAGGCATACATGATGGATGATGCTCTGACCTCTGCAGCTGGGCCTCCTCCTCCTCCACGAGAACTCAATAACCCATGCTGCTCGTTTCGTTTCTCTGATTTTAACTCAACAGCAAGTTCAGCTGAAGCTGGATCCTGAGATCTGGAAGGGAGACATCAGTAGACAAACTCATTACAAGGAGGACATCTCTCGAATAAAGTTTCCAAAAAGTTGATTCTAAGATGAAAAAGTTCACTTAGTTGTCATGTAAAGATGAGCATAATGATGCCAGCATCTAGACCGTTCTCTGTGCCGTAGGCTAAGCCCCACGACGTCGTGTCATTACTAAGCTTGACTGTTGTGGAGCCTAGTGAAGGCAAGAGGCACTAAGGATGCAGAGTCAAGGTTACCGCCCTGTTGTCACGGTGTAGGGAATAATGATAAGGGAATGGCAGTTTAGGGCAGGGAAGACTAGTCTGACCCTAGTCTAGAAACCCTGGATGGCCCTGATCCTGAAGGTATCTCTGATGGTGAGAAGGTTCGGGCCTCCAGCCTCACCCTTACCTCCTCCACCAGCCCTGCGCTATTCCCCCCTCACCTCCCTCCACAGAACCGGGATAGACCAACTCCAAAGGAAAGGACTTCAGGAACAAACACACAGGTCAGCACAGCACGGCTTCCAGGCATAGAGTGAAACTCTATCAGCATCACCACCTGGTGGAAGGAGAGGTTACTTAAAGGCTAGGGGGAGGGGAGTTCAGGGGAGTCACACATTAATCCCTCAACCAGGAGTTATAATAATAATTTTATTTATATAGTGCCAACATATTACACAGCACTTTACAATTCGGAGGGGACATGTATAGACAATATGAGACAATACAGCATAACAAAAATTAAAAAAACCATGAGGAGTGAGGTCCCTGCTCGCAAGCTTACAATCTAGAGGAGTTGAACCTAATAGTGAATGCAGCTCTGGAGCACAACACAGGAGGCCAGGACCTTCACAACTATCAACCATGTAGCTCTTAAGGGCCTGTCACACGCGTCAATATCGCCTGCACGATATCGGCTGCACGTGACGTTGCAGCGATATTGATGCGTGTGACATAGTGAATCAACCAGCGATAAATCGCTGGTTGATGATCGCCAGGTTTTAGAATCAGTCCTAAAACCTGGCGACTGTCGCCCGGTGGACACGCAGCATCGCTGCGTGTGACACCGGGAGCGAGCGATATTCCAGCTCCCAGCGCCTCTCACAAGCGCTGGGAGCTGGTATCCAAGGTACACTGCGGGTAACTAGGCAGCGCGCGCTGCCTAGATACCCGACGTGTACCTTAGTTACCAGCCTCCTCCGCTCACCCGGTGAGCGGAGGAGGCTGGTAACTAAGGTACACGTCGGGTATCTAGGCAGCGCGCGCTGCCTAGTTACCCGCAGTGTACCTTGGAGACCAGGCTGCTCCCGCTTCCAGCAGGCTGGCAGCGGGAGCAGGACATCGTGGAAACGATATTTAAATCGTTTCCATGATGTCACTGGTCAATTGATCGCTGGTGAGTCTGCCTGTGTGACAGCTCACCAGCGATCAGCCGTCAATGTCGTCAGCGATCAGATCGCTGACGACATTGACGCGTGTGACAGGACCTTTAAAGACAAAGACATACACAGCAGCATCCAGCAATGTCAGCGCCAACTAAGCGTGCAACACCTGTATAGACAAACGGTAAATTGCAACACCCCTTACGGAATATAGGGGATTAGATCTCACCATTGGTGCAGCTAACGTCACTCCCAGTGAGCCTTCTTGGAATATAGCACTTGTGTTTAATCAAAGACAGCGCTCCACCAAAGCCAGTGTGTCCATCAAATAAAGCTTTATTCCACCATCCTCAGTGCAACGTTTCGATCTACAGCTGCTTGGCAAATATCTAAACTATATATCGAAATGTTGCACTAAGGATGGAGGAATAAAGAATTATTTGATGCTGTGAAGCGACATCTTCAATTGAACGCTAGGTTACCGCCAAGTCCGGCTGCCATGGAGGACCAGACTAAACGCGGGATCAAGGTAGTGAGAAGTTTTTCTTTTTGCTCAACCCAGATGAGATAATTGACAAGAGTCAGATCCCTTATCATAGACATTGCAGACGGGAAACCAAACGCTGACAATGACTGCGGCTTCCAACCTTCTGTTCTTCTAAACTAATTTTAGGTAATGAAATTAAAATCGAGTCGGGTGGGCATGGCTGAAATGATGCAGAAGGTCCGATTAAATTATTATATAGCAATGTAATAAAGTAGTCCTTTTGAAATGATGTGCACTAAATTTTTGCTAGTTTTCTGCTCATGACTAGAGATGAGCGAACCTGTTTCGGGGCTGGAGTTTGGATGATTTGCATATCCAAAGTGCAGGAGCGTGCAGCGCTCCAGTTCGCTTGGTGCCCGGCCAAGTGTGAGCCACTAGCCAGTGTGTGATTGGATCATACTGGGGATAAAACCTGAATTTTCTGCTGTATCGTGTTGTCCCGTAAAAGAAAACCCTGAAAAATCCCCAACCTTGCGCCCCTGAAGGGTTTTTAATTATGGTTGGATCTATGCGGGTGGACAGCCAAACAGCCAGTGACGGCTCAGGCCAAGTTGGTGTCGAACCCGAACGTTCACGGGTTTGTTCATCAACATCACTCATCACTCATCTCAACTCAAGAGACTTAAGCTCCTGTCACACACAAAGACGCAACAGCGATCCCGACAACAATAACGATCCTGTAGGGATCGTTGGTGCGTCGTTACCTGGTCGCTAGGGAGCTGTCAAACAGGCAGATCTCCTCAGCGACCAGGGACCAGCGAGCCACCTCCACATCGCTGGAAGCGGGAGGACACTGGTAACTATGATAATCAGCGGGTATCTAGGCAGTGCGCGCTGCCTAGATACCCGCTGTTTATCGTAGTTACCAGTGTCCTCCCTGCTTGCAGGCTGCAGTAAGCATGGAGGATGCTGGTAACTATGATAAACAGCGGGTATCTAGGCAGGCATATAGAAGTGAAGCCCTAATGGACTTTCACCATGCGCAAGTCAACCTGACCACATGTAGTTAAAAAGAGCAGGGTCAAACATACAATGCCTCTATTCCTTGAAGCCCTAAGACCTACTAGTCTGCACAAAATGTAAATTGAAGAAAAGTTTGCTGTTCTTCCATTTTAATTGCGCTCTCGTTAACAAGAATATTACAAATCCAGCCCATTATGTAGAAGAAGGAACGTAAGTGTCAAAAATTTAAATTTCACAAAAGATGTAGTTTAAATATAATCCTCATGACGGTAGCAGGATGTCACGTACATGAAGGATAAGTAATCACAGTCATTCTGTAACTGCATAACCATCCTGCTGGTTTCTGTACAGACTACAACTCCAGCTATCCATTCCCTTATGGCACCAGCACAGATGGGAATATCCCCAACCACAAGACCAGATTATGACTGCTTGGGCCTCGCTACCTGATAGGCTGTCGAGAGTTTCCTACTAAGAAACAAGGGGAAACAACCGCAACAGGGCAAGCACACAGTGGAAGGTAATGCAACGTGACAGTGTTGAAGCAGAGATAGTGTATACCCGAGCTGTCCTTCCAGCTAGGAAACCCTAGAGCAGTGTTTCTCAACTCCAGTCCTCAGGACCCACCAACAGATCTTGTTTTCAGGATTTCCTTAGTATTGCACAGATGATAATTTAATCACCTGTAATGGGGATAATTCAAACCCCTGTGCAATACTAATGGAATCCTGAAAACACAACGTGTTGGTGGGTCCTGAGGACTGGAGTTGAGAAACACTGCCCAAGAGTAATACCTGTCCCCAAGATTAACCCTGGAGGTGGGGATGCCTGGGTCTCATACCTTACTAGACTCCTGGATTGGAATTATCTAGATGTCCCTCCTCCACCCCAAAGTGAGTGAAGGGGCTGGAGAGCAGGGAAACACATATAGATCCCAGGCAATGCAAAAAGTATAGCAGGGTTCCAGCAGATCTCCACATAGAAGTTTCATGGCAGGCAGAGCCATGACACCACAGCTGAACAACTGAGAGCTTCACAACACATGATCTATCACTGGCATGGAGTGAAGTCAGAAGAATGTGGATATAGCGGAAGGGGAGGGTAATAACAAGCTACAGCTGAAGGCTAAATAAAAATACTTCATCCTGCAGTGAAAAGGTTCTTAACCCCTTAAGCATAGTAGAGCAGGCACATAGGTAAAGCTGGTAAGCTAGCTCTGCAGAAAGCCTGCGATTAAACAAAGCTGAGACTTTCTGAACTCAGGTCCTCAGAAGTGACAAGATATGGCACACTCATGATATTTAGGGGCTCCTTACAGCGGTCTATAAGAATTTCTAAATAGATGGGGATTCCTGGATTTGTTGATGTGAATCACTTTGCATTGTCTTAATGCCTGAGGACTTTTGCAGCTTGACGGACAAACGCTAGCGATCGCCGGCTCTATGAGTTTCCTGAAAGGATGTTTAAAAAAAAGCAAACAAACAATATTTGACACAAGTGAATTCTACGAGGAAGCAGAGGACACGACCAGATTGTGGGTTTTCTTTCTATACAAAGTGGAGGCAATGTGTTAATCTCTGATTAGTCATCAGCTGGAAGCTCTCATGGAGTGGACTACGTCACATAAATACTCAAACATAGGACATTTGGCAAGTCTTAAAGGGTAAATCCACCGTACTGTGTATATTCCATGAGGGTTTGTTTATGTCCACTCTCTCTGCAACAGATATTTTTGGCTCGGGGGATTGAAAACTATTGTATTTCCATAGTTTCATGTAATAGCAACAAAAATAAACTAATCTGAAGCGGAAGCTGGTGCTAAATAAACGATTTAAACTGACCATTGGGCACAAAACTGGTCAGCTGACTTAATTCATGGGCAAGAGAGGAGGCATACTCAGTGCACCATTAGACCCTCCAATTTGCATTTTAGCACCCCCACCCCTCTCGGTGTTTAGGCAGCGCTCACTTGTCCCGAGCCAATCTGCATCCTTGTAATGTCAGGAGCTGCACGTGCAAGATGTTCTATACCCTGTCCTGCGAACTAAAGCCATTCATTCACTAGACCTGTAGGTGCATCAGTGTAGAGACTGGCAGTTGCCGACAGGAGCCAAAGATCAGGGCATCCGCACCTACACTGTGTGCTCACTTGTCCAAAGCCAATCTGCATCCTTACAATGTCAGGAGCTGCACATACGAGATGTTCTATACCCTGTCCTTCTAACTGAAACCATTCATTCACTAGGCCTCTAGGTGTGTCAGCTTAGCAACCGACATTCACAGACAGGAGCCAAAGATCAGGGTATCCGCACCTACACTGTATGCTCACTTGTCCAAAGCCAATCTGCATCCTTGCAATGTCAGGAGCCGCACGTATAACATGTTCTATTTCCTCTCCTACTAATTAAAGCCATTCATTCACTGGACCTCTATGTGAATCAGCGTAGTGGCCGACAGTTGCAGACAGGAGCCAAAGATCAGGGTATCCGCATCTTATCTATGTGTACATGGTATGGATAGAGACCCCAAAACACTCTCTAAACATAATGTGTCAGTAATGTCAATATAGGTCTTCAGTTCACTAAAGAAACTCATTTCCTAAAATGTCTTAGAGGAACGATGTAATTAGTTTTTTATCTCAGTATAGAATAACAGGAAATCATACTATCTGCGGGTGTGATTCCTTTATGTCAAACACTGACCTAGGCTTCCTGACATTGAACTTGACAATATATAGCTATTGATGATGAAACTCAGGGGAATATCTGAGGTCATTGTCCTCAGTTATTCTGAAAATTCAAATAGGCATAGCTGGGACTTATGGAGTTTTGGCAGCGTACTACACTCTAATTTTGGTCATTTTTTGCTTGTGTACATTACAACATTGACAATTGAGATAAGATGACACTGAGATCCAGCAGCTTCACACATCTGTGATATAATGAATGATTGGCTGTCATAGCTCCGCCCCTGAGGATCACTAAATAGCATTTTCAAGGGTTCTGGAATATTTAAAGAATATCTGGTCCTTCTGACTTTTTTTTTTAGTTGTATAACATTGACAATTAACATAGGATAATGATGAGATCCAGTATCTTCCCACATCTGTGATATTATGAATGATTGATCATCATAGCTCCGCCTCTGAGGAGCACTAAATAGCATTTTTAAGGGTTCTGGAATATTTAAAGACTATCTGGTCCTTCTGACTTTTTGTTTTAGTTGTATAACATTGACAATTAACATAGGATAATGAAGAGATCCACTAGCATCCCACATCTGTGATATTATGAATGATTGGTCATCATAGCTCCGCCTCTGAGGAGCACTAAATAGCATTTTTAAGGGATCTGGAATATTTAAAGACTATCTGGCCTTTTTATTTTAGTTGTATAAAATTGACAACTGACATAGGATAATGATGAGATCCAGTATCTTCCCACATCTGTGATATTATGAATGATTGATCATCATAGCTCCGCCTCTGAGGAGCACTAAATAGCATTTTTAAGGGTTCTGGAATATTTAAAGACTATCTGGTCCTTCTGACTTTTTGTTTTAGTTGTATAACATTGACAATTAACATAGGATAATGAAGAGATCCACTAGCATCCCACATCTGTGATATTATGAATGATTGGTCATCATAGCTCCGCCTCTGAGGAGCACTAAATAGCATTTTTAAGGGATCTGGAATATTTAAAGACTATCTGGCCTTTTTATTTTAGTTGTATAAAATTGACAACTGACATAGGATAATGATGTGATCCACCAGCTTTATGCATTCACACACCTGTGACATTATGAATGAGTGGTTGTCAAAGCTCCATCCCCAAGGAGCACTAAATAGCATTTTCAAAGGTTCTGGGATATATAAAGACTATCTGATCCTTCTGACTTTAGTTGTATAACATTGATAACAGATATAGGCTAATAATGAGATCCACCAGCTCCAAAGAATCACACATATGTGACATTATGACTGATAGCTCCTCCCCTGAGGAGCACTAAATAGTATTTTCAAAGGTTCTGGAATATATAAAGACTATCTGATCCTTCTGACTTTAGTTGTATAACATTGATAACAGACATAGGATAATAATGAAATCCACCAGCTCCAAAGAATCAAACATATGTGACATTATGACTGATAGCTCCTCCCCTGAGGAGCACTAAATAGTATTTTCAAAGGTTCTGGAATATGTAAACACTATCTGATCCTTCTGACTTTAGTTGTATAACATTGATAACAGACATAGGATAATAATGAGATCCACCAGCTCCAAAGAATCACACATATGTGACATTATGAATGAGTGTTTGTCATAGCGCCTCCCCTGAGGAGCACTAAATAGCATTTTCGAAGATTTTTGTAATATTTAAAGATTATATGGCCCATCTGACTTTTTTGTTTTAGTAAGCAGCAACTTTGGAAATCTTTTCTTATATCTCTAAGCCCATACAAAAAAAACCAATGGTCCAGCTCTTCACCCACTATTCCCCAATTTTCTAACTACGACATTCATCTTCTAATTAGTCCAAGATCCCCATGTCAATAGTACAGTTTACCAATACTTTCTAGATACAGGTTGAGAACATATCCACAATATCTCTTTTCTTGGTTGAAAAAGCATTTGGGACACTGAAGATTTTGCCACCAATCCATCTTCAGAGCCCATCTTATACTGCAAAAACCACAGTTAACTAATTGTATTTAACTGTACCTACTGGTAAATGATGACTCTGTTGATATGTAGTCAATTAAGAACCATTATCAATAAACGTGTTAGCCTTTACATATTTCTACAAATGCATTGTCTGCACTTGATTGTAGAAGTACAATCATTATGGAGATGGTTGGGACAGTAAGTGACTGGAGCGATGCCAGACTGCTGTGCACTAAGGAGAATTAATTCCTGGTAAATTACAATAGCAAATTGCTCCATCTGTATGGATCAGATGATAGGGCAGAATCTTGGTTATTTGTAGTCATAGGGTGGTGCGAATCGATTCACAGGACCTGGTCCAGTGGCCATGTCAGCAATCTGTGGTCAATGGACAGGAGCCCTAAGAGCCCTGTCTTACCTGACGGCATCTGCGGCTCTTCTTTGGAATAACTGGCCTGGCGCTATTTCATCGTTGCATGTTTCATAAATGACATTGTACCAATCTGGTTAATTTATAGTACAGCCAAGAGGTACAAGGTGGTTCTTAAGTCTCCCGTTCAGTGGCCACAGATTACTGACATGACTGATGGACCAGGTTCTACAAATCAATTCAACTACGTCAAGAAAAGAACCAGTAGCTTCTAAAACAAGATAGACCTAAGCCTAACCAGTGCCAACATGGACCAATTCTGGAAGTGAAATACCCTGATCGTGAGCCCCCACCCATATAATAACTCAATATCCCTCAATTATGTCAGAAGGCCCTATAAGTGGTGCTGGTGATAGGGGACAAGTCAGAGCCATGAACTCTGATCAACACAGGTTATGTCCATCCACTAAGGTTAGAGTGGCTAGGACCTGCAGTAGGTGTGTGTGCTGTCCAGCTGAAGTCATCAGCTTCTGGCTTCAGCCTATTAGAAGTCACCACACCTTTCTTAATCTTCCATCTTACTGCTGGAAGCTGCCAGATATAGTTTGTGATTCCCTGTCTAATCCTAATCTCCTGGTCTATAATGGTGTTTTCCTGTTTTACCTCCTTCTGTTTCTTGGATGCTTCTTCTGCCTCATGATTATGTACCTTGCGGTCATCTCGGTTTTGACCCGGCTCCCTGACTACTCTATCAGATCCTGATTTTGTCCTTTTCCTGACCTCCCAGCTTTGACCCTGCTTGGTACCTTTCCTGTCTCTGGACTGCAGCCCTTCCGTAGGCAGCAATCTCCTCAACCTTATTATAAATCCAGATCCCGGTATAGGGCAGGGGCGGAACTACCGTGGTGCAGCTGGTGCGGCTGCACCAGGGCCCCAACCGGCTAGGGGGCCCCTTCAAGCCTGCAGGGGGGGCCCCCAACCGACCCCCGAAAGCCGCCGTCAGAGGAGAGGAGGGTCAGGCAAGGGAAGCAGAAAATTCCTGCTTCCCCTGCCTGATCCCGCCCCCCCTCTCCTCTGCCTCTCCGGCTCCCAGGAGCACACTCGCGCAGGTAGTAGAGCCGCCACAAACGCCAGCACCACATCGCACCCCCCCCCCCAGGACCGTGCCGACGCCACCAGCACCCCCAAGCCTCCCCACCTGGACTGCGCCGACGCCACCAGCACCCCCCTACCCGCTCCTCAACGTGGCTGCACCAGGGCCCCCTGGGGTAAAGGTCCGCCACTGGTATAGGGGTTAGAGGGTGGCAGAGTTTCTCGGAATTCTGCCAAAGGAGTGGCATGTGCCAGGTCTGTCTCAGACAGCCCTTTTGAACCTGTGGCCATGGATAGACGTCACAAGTTGCCTATATAATATGTATGGCGGCATCCCAACTACTCCCGCATACAAGGTGGCAGGGAAAAATGGATCAGGCTGTTAGATTTTAACATGCCTGACCCTTTTCTTCATAAGAAAGTTAAACCTTTGCCAGTGGACACATGTAAGCTTGGCCCACCTGGATGACATTTGTCAACTGAAGTGTATAGCTGGCCTCAGAAAGTGAGAGTTCCCCTTTAATAATATTTTAGTGTACATGAAGAAGGCTCTGTCCATATCAACCTCTATATCCAGCCTAACGTGACAACTATGTGTAGCAGCGTCCTTATCGAAAGCTCCTTGCATTCCTTAGTGTAGAAATCCGTGCTCTTTCGCTCTTTCACTCTTTCAACAGTTGCACTTCAGTCTCCGCGCTCTTTGAAGTCTGGAGATGTTTTCCTGTATGGGGGAGGTATGCTTTTATGATAAAACAAACTAGATGCATGGGGCCAAGGATATTTTCAGACACAATTTAACTTTCTTGCACCCAAGGGAGGCGTCCAGTACAAGAATTAAACTCTCCATAGAATGGATTTACAGCTACTAAGACTTGGCGCCCAAACTGGAACTCAAACAGCATCGGCAATCTATCGTAATCATAATAGCTGATAATAACGGGGCCCTAAAGCCCTACATACACATTGGGTGAAAGTTGGTAGAACCTACTGATTTTGGCACGACTGTCTGACCATTCGATATGGGGATCTCCAAAGCGTCTCCGACAAATGTTTTGGCGTAGAGACTAAATGGGTGGTAGGACGTTCAACCACGGATCATTTCTTTTCAGAGAAGTCTTCACTTTGGCAATTGAAAACACATGAATGTTTGGCCAATCCGAGTGCTCATGTGCATGGAGGAATCTGGAGAGATAGTGGTCTGTCCAGCCGATAGGAAATCTCCTGTGTATAGTTAGGCAAAGACTATATTCTCAGGCTCCAATCAATGGCGTCATGCAAGGTGCAATATTTACCAGTTCTATATCCTAGTTTTGACGACTTGGCTTTTGACTAGTAGAAGAGGCAGGGGCATAATTACAACAGGTGCAAAGGTTGCAATCGTACCCGGTCCCCAAAAGTCCCTTTAGACTAATTCTATATATAAGATTATCTCAGTGCAGGAGATGTGGTGTGATCACACCATGTCCCTGTAAAGTCAGCCAGTACATAGCAGGACACATATATAAGATTATCTCAGCACAGGAGATGTGGTATGATCAGACCATGTTCCTGTACAGTCAGCCAGTACATAGCAGGACACATGTATAAGATTATCTCAGCACAGGAGATGTGGTATGATCAGACCATGTCCCTGTACAGTCAGCCAGTACATAGCAGGACACATATATAAGATTATCTCAGCACAGGAGATGTGGTATGATCAGACCATGTCCCTGTACAGTCAGCCAGTACATAGCAGGACACATATATAAGATTATCTCAGCACAGGAGATGTGGTATGATCAGACCATGTCTCTGTACAGTTAGCCAGTACATAGCAGGGGCACATATATAAGATTATCTCAGCACAGGAGATGTGGTATGATCAGACCATGTCCCTGTACAGTCAGCCAGTACATAGCAGGGACACGTATATAAGATTATCTCAGCACAGGAGATGTGGTATGATCAGGCCATGTCTCTGTACAGTCAGCCAGTACATAGCAGGGACACATATATAAGATTATCTTAGCACAGGAGATGTGGTATGATCAGACCATGTCCCTGTACAGTCAGCCAGTACATAGCAGGACACATATATAAGATTATCTCAGCGCAGGAGATGTGGTATGATCAGACCATGTCCCTGTACAGTCAGCCAGTACATAGCAGGGACACATATATAAGATTATCTCAGCACAGATGTGGCATGATCAGAGTATGTCCCTGTACAGTCAGCCAGTACATAGCAGGACACATGTATAAAATTATCTCAGCACAGGAGATGTGGTATGATCAGACCATGTCCCTGTACAGTCAGCCAGTACATAGCAGGGACAGACACATATGTAAGATTATCTCAGCACAGGAGATGTGGTATGATCAGACCATGTCCCTGTACAGTCAGCCAGTACGTAGCAGGGACATATATATAAGATTATCTCAGCACAGGAGATGTGGTATGAGCAGACCATGTCCCTGTACAGTCAGCCAGTACATAGCAGGACACATATATAAGATTATCTCAGCACAGGAGATGTGGTATGATCAGACCATGTCTCTGTACAGTCAGCCAGTACATAGCAGGACACATATATAAGATTATCTCAGCACAGGAGATGTGGTATGATCAGACCATATCCCTGTACAGTCAGCCAGTACATAGCAGGGACACATATATAAGATTATCTCAGCACAGGAGATGTGGTATGATCAGACCATGTCCCTGTACAATCAGCCAGTACATAGCAGGGACACATATATAAGATTATCTCAGCACAGGAGATGTGGTATGATCAGACCATGTCCCTGTACAGTCAGCCAGTACATAGCAGGACACATATATAAGATTATCTCAGCACAGGAGATGTGGTATGATCAGACCATGTCCCTGTATAGTCAGCCAGTACATAGCAGGGACACATATATAAGATTATCTCAGCACAGGAGATGTGGTATGATCAGACCATGTCCCTGTACAGTCAGCCAGCACATAGCAGGGACACATATATAAGATTATCTCAGCACAGGAGATGTGGTGTGATCAGACCATGTCCCTGTACAGTCAGCCAGTACATAGCAGGAACACATATATAAGATTATCTCCGCACGGGAACAGCTGTTTAAGCATCCAGTTGTGTGAATTTTTATTATTCCGAGATCTATTGATTAAAATCAACTTTGTTCATGGGAAAACTCCTTTAACTATTGGTAACGTACATCTATTCACATCACAATTTCCACAAAAAAAGGCCAGTCTATAGCTGATAATATTAGAAAACATCCTATCACTTGTAGTAAATATGTAATTTTTGTCCCCTGATGTAAATGTCGATGTTCTCCTGAATCCGGCGATGTTTTTCTGATCTTCCTGTGCCACTGCATTTCCGAGATACGGCCTCCTCTACCTTATATATAAATCTAATCTTTTTAGCCAAGTGGGCGTAGTCTTCTGTAGGTGTCTCCTTGAAGACCACACCCAGTTGGCTAAAATTACAGGATTAAGATATCGAGCAGTAGAGGCCGTATCTCTGGGACGGAGAGGCGCAAAAACAAAAGAGAAACTGCGCCGGATTCAGGAGAACAGCGGCATAATACATATTTATAGCAAGTGACTCGTCCTCTTGTATAATCATGCAGCACAGTGTCCATTCTTTTACCATAACTCATACTTTACAGTCTATTTAGACACTGACATTACTGAGGCAGTTGAACATGTACTGGAGTCTAATCTGGGATTTGCATTCCATAAAAGTCAATTATTCTTAAACCTCAAGAAGGAAAAAAGCTCCTCGTTGGGATTGTGGCTTTTTTTAAGCAGATGGGTTGGGGAATTTTAGCTTTAGGCGGGGTGATGCCACATCTTAAGCGTTCTGTGGTTCATAAGGATAAATTAGCTAAAGATTGTTAGAAGAAGAACGTCGTTCCCTGGGAAAAATGCACAAAATGAGGACGTCTTTTAGAAATAGCCAAGCTAGCCACAGATATAAATACAGTCGCTTCAAGGGTTACAAGAAGAACCATCTCTGATTCCCCTGTTGATCGGAAAAGAGGCGACCAGTGAAAACTTTTACTGTGTCTCTAGATAGTTATGGAACATACAGTTATGAAAGTGTGTGGGCAATATGAAAATCACACCTGAAATCAGATAAAAAGAGGAGAAGTTGACTCAATCTTTGCATTGGGTGTCTAAGTATGTGCCCCGCTGCGGACTAGTATGCATTACAGTGGTGCACAGACCAATGGAGTCCCACACACTACTAGACTGGGGAAATACCAGGGGGGACAAATACAATGGAGGGCCCTGTTTGGAAAGGTGACCTCCTGCTCTCATCTGCAGTAGTGCCCATCATCACTACATGGGTTCTTTCAACCTGTTGCCGAGCAGGATAAATAATCCCTCGCTGGCACTGATGTTAACCCTGAATAGAGAAATGGCCGGCGGGAGCACTAGTTCCAACCACTGCACTAATACCAAAAAGAGGGGAAGGGGAGACAGACAGGGAAATTACAAAAACAACTTCACACCTGCTGCCACTCTCCTAGCCAGCAGATGGCTTGGGAACGGTCAGCATCTCCACAAAGGTGCCTCTACCTCAAGTAGCTAGGCACGGAATGGAGTTCAATCACCAGCAAGTACTGCTGGACCATGTGACCATATAAAGGAGATGGGAGTGATTACATACTAGCCATACCTAGGAAGAGAACCTAGGAGCATTGCAGCAACAGAAACTGACATTAACTCTTAAACTGCCAAAGGAAAGAAACACATTTAAAATTAAGTCTCCATACAGGAATGAGACACAGGTCTCATACCTGTCACAAGTCTCCAAAGAGAGACCATTGTGACAGTATGGGGAACAGAAACAGGAGAAGAAAACTGTCTGAGGACTTGAGAACCAAAATTGTTGAAAAATATTCACAATCTCCATCTACAGATATCTTGATGTATCATTGTTGGCAATAGAATCAAGAAGTTTACAACCCATGGCACTGTAGATAATCTCCCTGGAAGTGGACAGTACAGAAAAATGATGAATGGTTGCTATGCAGGATAAGGTGGAGGAATAACAGGAGAACAAAACAATTGTGGAGAATATATGTTTGTAATAAAACTGGTATCTCAGGAGAGGTGATAGGTCCTTGTGAAACAGCTCTGCTGCATGTCAGGTTCTAATTAAACCATCAAAAAATGCAACAAAACAATGCTAGGCCAGCTGTGACGGGGTAGTATTATGGATAGGGAATCAGGAGGCAAAATGGTAAGATGGGCAAGGGTGTTCAGGGAAGCTAGTCTGGTCCTGGACTTGGGGTTCCTGACTAGCCCTCTTCCCTAAGGTACCTCTGAAGGTAAGAAGCTTCGGGTCGCTATCCTAGACCTTTGTTACGCTCACGAACCGGGAAAACCCAGCAGCTTCAATGGAAGTCAATGGCAGCAATAACACAGCTCAGCACAGTATGACTTCACAGCATGGGGTCTAAGTAGAAATGAGCTCTATCTGCGACACCTAGTGGAGGGAAGTGGAGCTTTTTCAAGGCTGAGGGAGTGGAGATCTGAATACTAAGACACACCCCTCCACAAGCATTTTTAGAATTCCTACTGAAAAGATTAGATAAAATCTGCACCAAAAAGGTTTCATGTCTTAATTTCTGCAAGAGACTTTCCTTCTGGCAGGGAGCCACTGCCACTCTGGCACCCTCTCTATAGTTTCACCACTACTTGTAGGTATGACTTTGGAAAGGAGTAAAAAGGGAATTGTAGTTTTCAGGCTTCTATGGGGTTTTTCATATTAAGGCTACCTACATAGTGATGCCACGTGCCAGGCTGGGTGACAGTTTGGCACAGCCATTCATAACCTACGTGCCCCTAACGACCAATGGAGGAGTGCTAGGACGCGGAGCAGTGAACGAGCAGGAAAAAGACGTCACAGGCGCGATTCTATCATTTACAGTACATGATAGACGAAAACAGATGCTCACAATTTAATTCTGGCAAATACGTTGGTTGGGAGTCACCAAGAACAGCTGTCGACTGGCAGAAAAAAGGAAAATAGTGAGAGCTGCCAAATAGGAAGAGCGGCATGCAAGCTATGGAAGGCTTGTGAGCTATCTGCTCGTCGTACATGTGAGACTCCAGAGCACTCAGGGAATTGTGCTTAATTAAGGGAGAACCCTGTCTATATAAATATACACTATATGGACAAAGTATTAGACACATCCACATTACACCTACAGGAGCTTTAATGACCTTCTAAACCCATAGACATTGATAGGGACGTGTTTGCCCTTTTGCCGTCGCAATAGTTGGGTAGGAGTTGGGTATTATACACTTGGGGGTTGTGAGGGGCCGGATGTTATACACTGGGGGTGAGGGGCCGGATGTTATACACTGGGGGTGAGGGGCCGGATGTTATACACTTGGGGGTGAGGGGCCGGATGTTATACACTAGGGGTGTGGGGCCAGATGTTATACACCGGAGGTGAGGGGCCGGATGTTATACACTGGGGGTGAGGGGCTGGATGTTATACACTGGGGGTGAGGGGCTGGATGTTATACACTGGGGGTGAGGGGCCAGATGTTATACACTGGGGGTGAGGGGCCGGATGTTATACACTAGGGGTGTGGGGCCAGATGTTATACACTGGGGGTGAGGGGCTGGATGTTATACACTGGGGGTGATGGGGCCGGATGTTATACACTGGGGGTGAGGGGCCGGATGTTATACACTGGAGGTGATGGGGCCGGATGTTATACACTGGGGGTGAGGGGCTGGATGTTATACACTGGGGGTGAGGGGCTGGATGTTATACACCAGGGGTGATGGGGCTGGATGTTATATACTGGAGGTGAGGGGCCGGATGTTATACACTGGGGGTGAGGGGCCGGATGTTATACACTGGGGGTGAGGGGCCAGATGTTATACACTGGGGGTGAGGGGCCAGATGTTATATACTGGGGGTGAGGGGCCAGATGTTATATACTGGGGGTGAGGGGCGGGATGTTATACACTGGGGGTGAGGGGTCGGATGTTATATACTGGAGGTGAGGGGCCGGATGTTATACACTGGGGGTGATGGGGCTGGATGTTATACACTGGGGGTGATGGGGCCGGATGTTATACACTGGGGGTGAGGGGCTGGATGTTATACACTGGGGGTGAGAGGCCGGATGTTATACACTGGGGGTGAGGGGCCGGATGTTATACACTGGGGGTGAGGGGCCGGATGTTATACACTGGGGGTGAGGGGATGGATGTTATACACTGGGGTGAGGGGCTGGATGTTATACACTGGGAGTGAGGGGCCGGATGTTATACACTGGGGGTGATGGGGCAGGATGTTATATACTGGGGGTGAGGGGCTGGATGTTATACACCAGGGGTGATGGGGCTGGATGTTATATACTGGGGGTGAGAGGCTGGATGTTATACACTGGGGGTGAGGGGCCGGATGTTATACACTGGGGGTGAGGGCCGGATGTTATACACTGGGGGTGAGGAGCCGGATGTTATATACTGGAGGTAATGGGGCCAGATGTTATACACCGGAGGTGAGGGGCCGGATGTTATACACGATGGGTGAGGGGCCGGATGTTGTACACTGGGGGTGAGGGGCCGGATGTTATACACTGGGGGTGAGGGGCCGGATGTTATACACTGGGGGTGAGGGGCCGGATGTTATACACTGGGGTGAGGGCTGGATGTTATACACCGGAGGTGAGGGGCCGGATGTTATACACTGGGGGTGAGGGCCGGATGTTATACACTGGGGTGTGAGGGGCTGGATGTTATACACTGGGGGTGAGGGGCGGGATGTTATACACTGGGGGTGAGGGGCTGGATGTTATACACTGGAGGTGAGGGCCGGATGTTATATACTGGAGGTGAGGGCCGGATGTTATACACTGGGGGTGAGGGGCCAGATGTTATACACTGGGGGTGAGGGGCCAGATGTTATATACTGGGGGTGAGGGGCCAGATGTTATATACTGGGGTGAGGGGCGGGATGTTATACACTGGGGGTGAGGGGTCGGATGTTATATACTGGAGGTGAGGGGCCGGATGTTATACACTGGGGGTGATGGGGCTGGATGTTATACACTGGGGGTGATGGGGCCGGATGTTATACACTGGGGGTGAGGGGATGGATGTTATACACTGGGGGTGAGAGGCCGGATGTTATACACTGGGGTGAGGGGATGGATGTTATACACTGGGAGTGAGGGGCCGGATGTTATACACATGGGGGTGATGGGGCAGGATGGTATAATACTGGGGGTGAGGGCTGGATGTTATACACCAGGGTGATGGGGCTGGATGTTATATACTGAGGGTGAGAGGCTGGATGTTATACACTGGGGGTGAGGGGCCGGATGTTATACACTGGGGGTGAGGGCCGGATGTTATACACTGGGGTGAGGGGCTGGATGTTATATACTGGAGGTAATGGGGCCAGATGTTATACACCGGAGGTGAGGGGCCGGATGTTATACACTGGGGGTGAGGGGCTGGATGTTGTACACTGGGGGTGAGGGGCCGGATGTTATACACTGGGGTGAGGGGCCGGATGTTATACACTGGGGTGAGGGGCTGGATGTTATACACCGGAGGTGAGGGCCGGATGTTATACACTGGGGGTGAGGGGCCGGATGTTTATACACTGGGGGTGAGGGGCTGGATGTTATACACTGGGGTGAGGGGCTGGATGTTATACACTGGGGTGAGGGGCGGGATGTTATACACTGGGGGTGAGGGGCTGGATGTTATACACTGGGGGTGAGGGGCCGGATGTTATACACTGGGGGTGATGGGGCCGGATGTTATACACTGGAGGTGAGGGGCCAGATGTTATACACTGGGGGCGAGGGCTGGATGTTATACAATGGGGGTGAGGCACCGGATGTTATACACTGGGGTGAGGGGCCAGATGTTATACACTGGGGGCGAGGGGCCAGATGTTATAACACCGGGGTGAAGGGCTGAATATTATACACTGGGGGTGAGGGGCCGGATGTTATATACTGGGGGTGAGGGGCCGGATGTTATACACTGGGGGTGGGGGCTGGATGTTATACACTGGGGTGAGGGGCCGGATGTTATACACTGGAGGTGAGGGGCTGGATGTTATACACTGGGGGTGAGGGGCTGGATGTTATACACCGTGGGTGAGGGGCCGGATGTTATACACTGGGCGTGACGGGGCCGGATGTTATACACTGGGCGTGACGGGGCCGGATGTTATACACTGGGCGTGACGGGGCCGGATGTTATACACTGGGGGTGAGGGGCTGGATGTTATACACTGGGCGTGACGGGGCCGGATGTTATACACTGGGGGTGAGGGGTCGGATGTTATACACTGGGGGGCGAGGGGTCGGATGTTATACACTGGGGGTGAGAGGCCGGATGTTATACACTGGGGGTGAGGGGTCGGATGTTATACACTGGGGGCGAGGGGCCGGATGTTATACACTGGGGGTGAGGGGCTGGATGTTATACACTGGGGGTGGGGACCGGATGTTATACACTGGGGGTGAGGGGCTGGATGTTATACACTGGGGGTGAGGAGCTGGATGTTATACACTGGGGGTGAGGGGCTGGATATTATATACCGGGGGTGAGGGGCCGGATGTTATACACTGGGGGTGAGGGGCCAGATGTTATACACCGGGGGTGAGGGGCCGGATGTTATACACTGGGGGTAACAGGCCAGATGTTATACACTGGGGTGAGAAGCTGGATGTTATACTCTGGGGGTGAGGGGCCGGATGTTATATACTGGGGGTGAGGGGCGGGATGTTATATACTGGGGGTGAGGGGCCGGATGTTATATACTGGGGGTGAGGGGCCGGATGTTATACACTGGGGGTGATGGGGCTGGATGTTATACACTGGGGGTGAGGGCTGGATGTTATACACTGGGGGTGATGGGGCCGGATGTTATACACTGGGGGTGAGGGGCCAGATGTTATACACTGGGGGCGAGGGGCTGAATGTTATACACTGGGGGTGAGGGGCCGGATGTTATACACTGGGGGTGAGGGGCCGGATGTTATACGCTGGGGGTGAGGGGCTGGATGTTATACACTGGGAGTGAGAGGCCGGATGTTATACACTGGGGGTGAGAGACCGGATGTTATACACTGGGGTGAGGAGCTGGATGTTATACACTGGGGGTGAGGGGGCTGGATGTTATACACTGGGGGTGAGGGGACGGATGTTATACACTGGGGGTGAGGGGCCAGATGTTATACACTGGGGTGAGGGGTCGGATGTTATACACTGGGGGTGAGGGGCTGGATGTTATACACTGGGGGTGAGGGGTCGGATGTTATGATGGGACCGAAAGAAAAACTTAAATCCAATGATTAGGAGGTGAGTCCTGATACTTATGCCCATATAGTGCAACTGTAATCCATTTCAAAGACCATTTTCTGGCTGAGGATGGAGACAGGGACAGCTGTATTGAGACCTTTGTGGTTTTTGATACTCATCTCCAAATTCCATTGAAACACACAGAGCAAAATGATAATATCGTGCCTGCAGCCACCACTAGAGGGTGCTCCGGAGCTCACTTCATACAGATACTGTAGACATGGCTGTGGACATTCACTCTCAGATAGGCTTTAGCTTTGTTGTACTTTTGCTATATGAATATAAGCCCCCCCACCCCGATTTACATGTTTATTCTGCCCTCTTTACTCACAGCGGCTGCTTTTCTGATCGACCACACGCCAGTTTTCCTTTTTTCTGTAAGAAGTAGAAAAGAGCGACCACCAGTAGGAGGAGAAGGACGCAGACGACCACGGCGATGATGGCGGTGCTGCTCCCACCGCTTTGCTCTGTAACAAAGATATTGGGATGAATCCCATTGGACTGGATGGAGATTGAGCAAGAAGTGATATAGAGGCAGCCAAGGTGGATGGGAGATTATTCAAGAGGGTGTAGGTTATATAATGGCATTTCCATCATAGGGACACTCCTTGGTATGGGTGTAAAATAGAGTGTGTCAGTGCAAAACGACTGTTCAAACCAAGCACAGACGCTCGGTGCTCCCCTGACATGGCAGAGCAGTTCAGCGTCTTGCTTGATTCACAGGGGGAGGGTGGAGATATATCAAAAACAAGTAGGTGGGAGAGCTGGGTGAACTCTTCAGTGGCACTAACAGTACACAGCACCTCTGTGCTTGGTTTGAACAGTCATTTTTTGCTGATAAACTCCCTTTTAAATCTAATGTATGCATATTTATATATTAGTAAGATTCCCTCTAAGATAGACAGACAGACAGACAGACAGAGGGACATACCTTGAGCAGGTGCTGTACTTGGGGCCACCATACTTACTGTAGAAAAAGAAGAAGCACTGCATCAATAGCAATCCCCATTATGAATAATGTAAAGTAGTCAATCAGTCAGTTTCCATATTACACACATAAAGGATACTGCATCCCTATGTTACAGATATAAAACAGTGTGAGACAGTTACAAAAATATTAATATCCGCCCTTAAATGGAATCTTTCAGCAGGTTTTTGCTATATAATCTGAAATCAGCATCATCTAGGGGCTGAGACTCCAATTCCAGCGATGTGTCACTTACTAGGCTACTCATTTTGATACAATCTCAGTTTACTCTGCTGCAAATCTAACAGAGCCTTGTATAGCCCCGCCCACATCACTGATTGGCCGCTTTCTGAGTACACTGCGCATAGGCGGAATGCTGCTAATCAGTGCTAGAGGGTGTGTTTCTAAGAACAGCAGGACTAGGAGGAACAAGACTACTAGTCATGTAGTGATAATCTTTTGTCAATAAAACACTGATTTTATTGAAGCAAGAACAGAGAACCTAGTAAGTGACATCACTAGAATTAGGCTCTCAGTCCTACATCGTTTTGGTCTCATATCAAAAAGCAAAAACCTGTTGAAAAATTCCCTTAAAAGTAATCTTTAACCCGGTTTTTGTTATATAATCTGATATTAGCATGATATAGGGGCTGAGACCCCAATTTCAGCGATGTGTCACTTACTAGGCTGCTCATTTTTAAACAATCACAGTTTACTCTGCTGCAGATCTAGCAGAGACATGTATAACTCCACCCACACCACTGATTGGCCGCTTTGCGAGTACACTGTGGATAGGCAGAAAGCTGCTAATTAGTGCTGAGGGGATGGTTACATAGAGCAGAAGAACTAGGAGGCACAAGACTACTAATTCTGTAGTGATAATCTCCTGCTAATAAAACATTGATTTTGTCAAAACAACAGACAACGTAGTAAGTGATACATCACTAGAATCAGGCTCTTAGTCCCTACATTGTGTGACTCTCACATCAAACAGCAACAACCTCTTCAAAAATTCCCTTTAAACACTGTTTTGTGTTTTTTGCCCAGTACCAGACAATCAGAATGGAGAGGCTTAAAGGGGAGAATTTGTCTCATGTCAAAATAGAGAAGAAATCCGGTTGAGCAGCAGTTATAAGCTACTTCTAAAGGTGCATACACAATTTCCATTTAAATCCTATTTTGTGTTTTTATCCAATACCAGACAACCAGAGTGGGAGCAGAGAGGCTCAAACTGTGGAATCCGTATTTTCTCTAAATAATAATAATAATAATTTATTTATATAGCACTATTAATTCCATAGCACTTTACATACATCAGTAATGCTGTCTCTCTTGGAGCCCTCAATCTAAACATCCTATCAGTATGTCTTTACTATGTGGGAGGAAACCCACACAAACACAGGGAGAACATACAAACTCCTTGCAGATGTTGTCCTTAGTGGGGAATTGAACCCAGGACTTCAAGACCCCCAGTGCTGCAAAGGCTGCAGTGCTAACCACTTGAGCCACCGTGCTGCCCTAAACAGAGAAGAAATCCTGCTGAGCAGCAGTTAAAAGCTACTTGTAAAGAAACATGGACTGATCATGCAAACAAATTCCCTTTAAATTCTATTGTGTGTTTTTTATCCAATACCAGACAACCACAGGGGAGAACAGAGAGGCTCAAAGAAGGGAATTTGTATCTCCTCTAAATAGACAAGAAATCCTGCTGAGCAGCAGTTAAAAGCTACTTGTAAAGAAACATGGACTGATCATGCAAACAAATTCCCTTTAAATTCTATTGTGTGTTTTTTATCCAATACCAGACAACCACAGTGGAGAACAGAGAGGCTCCAAGAGGGGAATTTGTATCTCCTCTAAATAGACAAGAAATCCTGCTGAGCAGCAGTTAAAAGCTACTTGTAAAGAAACATGGACTGGTCATGGAAACAAATTCCCTTTAAATCCTGTTTGGTGCTGGATAGAAAACAATGCAAAACAGGATTTAAAGGGAATTTGTTTCCACACCCATTTCATGCTCCTTTAGAAGCTGCTTTAAACTGCTGCTTAGCAGGATTTCTTCTCCATTTAGAGAGGGTTGTCTGGTGCTGGATAAAAAAACCCACAAGACAACCCTCTCTAAATGGAGAAGAAATCCTGCTAAGCAGCAGTTAAAAGCAGCTTCTAAAGGAGCATGAAATAGGTGTGGAAACAAATTCCCTTTAAATCCTGTATTATGTTTTTTGTCTAGTACCAGACAACCACAATGGAGAGCAGAGAGGCTCAAAAAGAGGAATTTACGTAATCTCTAAATGGAGAAGAAATCCTGCTGAGCGGCAGTTAAAAGCAGCTTCTAAAGAAGCATAAAAACAACTATTTGTGAGAAGAGGAGGTTAAATAAGGTAGTGAAGGATATCACAAATATTCATAACTTTTTAAATAAATAAATTAAAAGTTTATTTAACTTATAGGGTTAAATAATATTTTACACATTTACTAAAGTCAGACTTACAGATGTTCAACTTGAATTTTTTCTCCTTGGATCCAAGTGAATTTTTCGCAGTGCATGAAATATCATTAATAAGCTTGGACGTGACCTTTACAGCAACCTCGCTTTTTACACCCGTGCCAGAAACTGTCTGAGAAGGCTGCAAACGAAACAGAACAATCAGTGTATACAGTCTATGGAATGAGTGAGAAATGTGAAAACAATGAGCATTGTTAGGGCGGAAGAAGTCAAATAATGATCCAAAAAACCACCGGACGTGTTACAAAGGAGCGTGGTGGCCTCGTAGTTAGAGTCATCGCTGCTCGCGTAGGTTCTGTCCATTGAGTCAGAGGGACAAGGCAATGACAAGAAGAGTAGATTGTGCTCTCAAAACAAACAGATCGTCAATGAGGGTTTTTTTTTTATCCAAAAATTGACATGGACATGATCAACTGGGGGCAGGAAGATCACGAGAGTGCAGAACACATCATCAATAGGGGTAAGACAATGAGAGTGCAGAAACACATCATCAATGGGGGTAAGACAATGAGAGTGCAGAACACATCATCAATGGGGTAAGACAATGAGAGTGCAGAACACATCATCAATAGGGGTAAGACAATGAGAGTGCAGAACACATCATCAATAGGGGTAAGACAATGAGAGTGCAGAACACATCATCAATGGGGTAAGACAATGAGAGTGCAGAACACATCATCAATAGGGGTAAGACAATGAGAGTGCAGAACACATCATCAATAGGGGTAAGACAATGGAGAGTGCAGAACACATCATCAATGGGGGTAAGACAGACCATGAGAGTGCAGAAACACATCATCAATGGGGGTAAAACAAACCATGAGAGTGCAGAACACATCAACCGGGGTAAGACAGACCATGAGAGTGTAGATCACATCATCAATGGGGGTAAGACAGACCATGAGAGTGCAGAACACGTCATCAATAGGGGTAAGACAATGAGAGTGCAGAACACATCATCAATGGGGGTAAGACAGACCCTGAGAATGCAGAACACATCATTAATGGGGGTAAGACAATGAGAGTGCAGAACACATCATCAATGGGGGTAAGACAATGAGAGTGCAGAACACATCATCAATGGGGGTAAGACAGACCCTGAGAATGCAGAACACATCATTAATGGGGGTAAGACAATGAGAGTGCAGAACACATCATCAATGGGGGTAACACAGACCATGAGAGTGCAGAACACATCATCAATGGGGGTAAGACAGACCATGAGAGTGCAGAACACATCATCAATGGGGGTAAGACAGACCATGAGAGTGCAGAACACATCATCAATGGGGTAAGACAGACCATGAGAGTGCAGAACACATCATCAATGGGGGTAAGACAGACCATGAATGCAGAACACATCATCAATGGGGGTAAAACAGCCCACGGGAGTGCAGAACACATCAACCGGGGTAAGACAGGCCATAAGAGTGCAGAACAGATCATCAATGGGGGTAAACAGACCATGACAGTGCAGAACACATCATCAATGGGGGTAAGACAGACCAGGAGAGTGTAGAACACATCAACCGGGGTAAGACAGACCATGAGAGTGCAGAACACATCAATGGGGGTAAGACAGACCAGGAGAGTGTAGAACACATCAATGGGGGTAAGACAGACCATGAGAGTGCAGAACACATCATCAATGGGGGTAAGACAATGAGAGAGTGCAGAACACATCATCAATGGGGGTAAGACAATGAGAGTGCAGAACACATCATCAATGGAGGTAAAAAAGACCATGAAAGTGCAGAACACATCATCAATGGGGGTAAGACAGACCATGAGAGTGCATAACACTTCAATGGGGGTAAGACAGACCATGAGAATGCAGAACACATCAACGAGAGTAAGACAGACCATGAGAGTGTAGAACACATCAACGAGGGCAAGACAGACCATGAGAGTGTAGAACACATCATCAATGGGGGTAAGACAATGAGAGTGCAGAACACATCAATGGGGGTAAAACAAACCATGAGAGTGCAGAACACATCAATGGGGGCAAGACAGACCATGAGAGTGCAGAAGACATGAACACCGGAGGTCAAAAAGACCATGAAAGTGCAGAACACACGACCAATGGGGGTCAGAATGGCCACAAAAGTGCAGGACATATACTGGGAGCGTGCACCCTACCCATTGTAAAGGCAGGCTTTGGATGGGGAGACAAAGTGGATGTCTCTCGGAACGTTATGGTAATTATGTAAATAATTACAGCATTTCATCGGAATGATGCATGAAGAATGGAAAGGGGGCAATTGACGAGTTGACAGCAGGCGGCGGCCCTCTCTATGGTGAGTTTTCTTTTTATGGTGACACAGATGTAGACCCTAACCTTCAGCTCTGGTGGTTGCCAGCTGATCTCCGGCTCCGGGAATCCTGTTGCTGAACACGATAATGTTAACGTGTGTCCTTCGGAAGGTACGTCAACTAATTCACTCTCAGCTCCAAGATCTGGGGGTCCTACAAAGAAGACAATAGGTAACAATGGATTGTTTGATCTGGAAGTCCTATGTTAAAGTGGCTAAGAACTTACAGGCAGGTAGTTAGTAACTACCTGCCCGGCACCGATCTCTGCCGAGTCAGAGCGCTTAATGACTGCTCCTGTTGTTGATTCTTCTGCTTCATTTGACCGCACGTTAATGGAGCAGGTCTTCCTTATCCGGTCTGTTGGGCATGACTGCTAACATCAAGCTGCTATACAGCTGTCTCCCTGCAGTTAGGCAGCAGGGATCTGACTGTCAATCAGAATGACAGCAACAGTGATGCCCATCAAAAGAACAGAGCAGAAGAGATGAAGATGCTCTGTCCACTGGACGAATGCTCTGAGATGGGGAGAACTGGTATAGGGCAGAACAGGCAGGTAGTTAGAGACTACCTGCCTGTAAGTTCTTAAGCTTCATAAGCAAATAAACCTGGATAAAAGACACTAAACATATAGGGTTTATCCCATAAATGACATATATTACTTCTTAACAGAATAAGTGATATATATAACTGCTTTGGCGCCAATCCCCTTCACCATTCATCCGAACTAGGGTTTCAAAGTCCTTTGTATGAGTGGAGTTGTACTGAGCATGTGCGACCACCGCTCCATGCAATGTCAAGATGAAGGTGGTCGCAGACGCTCAGTACCACTTCATTGTCACAGTGGGCTTTAAGGCCTTGATTTTTGGGATCAGTGTCGATCTTATCAGTCAAACACCCAAAGCAAACAATTTGTAGATTTAAGACTTTACGATCTCTTCACATCAATATATGTAAAGTGAAAGTAGATTGAATTGGATTAGAAAAAGAAAAGGAACTATTTGGAAAAAGGTCCTTTTTTTCCTCCAGAAAGGATGGGTCAGGTATAGCACCGCAACCATGTTTGAAGATAATTTTGTTATTCTGCAATACCAAAAACAGCCATTAGAAAATGATGGCACTGTTCTAGAAAAAAAATAAGTCAAACCCTTATTTCTAATCACATACAAGTGTTATGGAGTCGATTAACGTTGCTCTAACATACCCTCCACAATGATGGTGACACTCTCTTCTGTGCGCAGTCCTGGCACGCTGGACACTGTTGCTTCACAAGTATAAACCCCGGAGTCTGTATATGTTAAATTACGTAAGCGATGTCGGTTGCTGCTGGAGAGAAGAACGTCCCCCTGTAAAAGAAATGAAGAGAAGGTTAACAGCTACTCTAAGGAGAGATGATAAGATGACGGCGGACGGGAGAGAAAGCAGGTTTACCTTCTTCCACACCAAGTCGGGTCTTTCTGAGCCGTCACCTATGCAGGTAAGGGGAACATCGTCCCCGACAGTGGGCCGAACACGTCCAGATGGGATGAGAGAGAGAGGATTTAGGTCTGTGGAAGAAAAAGTGTAAAAAGTTATTCTGCATCATGGGTCATGTACTCCAATTGTGGAGGACTCCTAAATGGCCTGTGCCGCGAACAATTGTACATTTTAATGAATAGATCTTAAAATAAAAATAAGTTCCACAATTGGATGTTAAAAAAAATGTTCCTGTCCCGAGATATTCCTATAAATGTGTCCCTGTGTAATGTATGTGTCCTACAATGCAGGAACCATATACCACAGCTCCTGGGCAGGGGAGGAAGTATGGATCACAGGATATAAGAGTATACAGACATTACAGATGGGGATCACAGAATATAAGAGTATATAGACATTACAGCCAGGGATCACAGAATATAAGAGTATACAGACATTACAGCCGGGATCACAGAATATAAGAGTATACAGACATTACAGCTAGGGATCACAGAGTACAAGAGTATACAGACATTACAGCCGGGGATCACAGAATATAAGAGTATACAGACATTACAGCTGGCGATCGCAGAATATAAGAGTATACAGACATTACAGCCAGGGATCACAGAATATAAGAGTATACAGACATTACAGCCTGGGATCACAGAATATAAGAGTATACAGACATTAGAGCTGGGGATCACAGAATATAAGAGTATACAGACATTACAGCCAGAGATCACAGAATATAAGAGTATACAGACATTACAGCTGGGGATCACAGTATATAAGAGTATACAGACATTACAGCCGGAGATCACAGAATATAAGAGTATACAGACATTACAGCTGGGGATCACAGAATGTAAGAGTATACAGACATTACAGCCAGGAATCACAGAATATAAGAGTATACAGACATTACAGCCAGGGATCACAGAATATAAGAGTATACAGACATTACAGCCAGGATCACAGAATATAAGAGTATACAGACATTACAGCTGGGGATCACAGAATATAAGAGTATACAGACATTACAGCCAGGGATCACAGAATATAAGAGAATACAGACATTACAGCGAGGAAACAGAAATAAGAGTATACAGACATTACAGCCGGAGATACACAGAAAGATATAAGAGGTATACAGAACATTACAGCCCGGAGGGATCACACGGAAGAATATAAGAGTATACTAGACATTACAGCCGGGGATCACAGAATATAAGAGTTACAGACATTACAGCGGATCAAGAATATAAATATAGACATTACAAGCTCGTGGGATCAACAGAATATAAGAGTATACAGACATTACAGCTGGGATCACAGAATATAGAGTATAAGAATTACACGGGATCACAGAATATAAGAGTATCAGACATTACGCGAGGAATCACAGAATATAAGAGTATACAGACATTACAGCCGGGGATCACAGAATATAAGAGTATACAGACATTACAGCTGGGATCACAGAATATAAGAGTATTCAGACATTACGCAGGATCACAGAATATAGGTATACAATTACAGCTGGGATCACAGAATATAAGAGTATACAGACATTACAGCTGGGGATCACAGAATATAAGAGTATAACAGACATTACGCAGGTCACAGATATAAAGACGTATACAGACATTACATGGGGATCACAGAATATAAGAGTATACAGACATTACAGCCGGGGATCACAGAATATAAGAGTATACAGACATTACAAACTGCAGATCATAAGATATACAGACATTACACGGGATCACAGAATATAAGAGTATCAGACATTACAGCCAGGGGAATCACAGCGAATATGGCGTATACAAAGATATTACAGCGGATTCAGCAAGAATATAAGAGTTATAATACAGACAATTATAACAGCCGGGGATCACAGAATATAAGAGTATACAGACATTACAGCCGGATCAAGAATAGATATACAGACATTACAACTGGGGTATCACAGAATATAAGAGTATACAGACATTACAGCCGGGATCACAGAATATAAGAGTATACAGACATTACAGCCAGGATCACAGAATATAAGAGTATACAGACATTACAGCCGGGATCACAGAATATAAGAGTATACAGACATTACAGCCAGGGATCACAGAATTAAGAGTATAACAGACATTAGCAGCTGGGATCACAGAATATAGAGTTACAGACATTACAGCGAGGATACAGTATATAAGAGTATACAGACATTACAGCCGGGGATCACAGAATATAAGAGTATACAGACATTACAGCCAGGATCACAGATATAAGAGTATACAGACATTACAGCCGGGGATCACAGAATATAAGAGTATACAGACATTACAGCGGGATCACAGAATATAAGAGTATACAGACATTACAGCTGGGGATCACAGAATATAAGAGTATACAGACATTACAGCCGGAGGATCACAGAATATAAGAGTATACAGACATTACAGCGGGGATCAAGAATATAAGAGTATACAGACATTACAGCCAGCGGATCACAGAATATAAGAGTATACAGACATTCAGCTAGGGATCACAGAATATAAGAGAGTATAACAGACATTACAGCCGAGGATCACAGAATATAAGAGTATACAGACATTACAGCTGGGGATCCAGAATATAAGAGTATACAGACATTACAGCGGGATCACAGAATTAAGAGTATACAGACATTACAGCCGGGGATCACAGAATATAAGAGTATACAGACATTACAGCCGGGATCACAGAATATAAGAGTATACAGACATTACAGCTGGGATCACAGAATATAAGAGTATACAGACATTACAGCCGGGGATCACAGAATATAAGAGTATACAGACATTACAGCCGGGGATCACAGAATATAAGAGTATACAGACATTACAGCCCGGGGATCACAGAATATAAGAGTATACAGACATTACAGCCGGGGATCACAGAATATAAGAGTGTATACAGACATTACAGCTGGGATCACAGAATATAAGAGTATACAGACATTACAGCCGGGGATCACAGAATATAAGGTAAAAACATTACAGCTGGGATCAGAATAGAGTATACAGACATTACAGCAGGGATCACAGAATATAAGAGTATACAGACATTACAGCTGGGGATCACAGAATATAAGAGTATACAGACATTACAGCAGGGATCACAGAATATAAGAGTATACAGACATTACAGCCGGGATCACAGAATATAAGAGTATACAGACATTACAGCCGGGATCAAGAATATAAGAGTATACAGACATTACAGCTGGGGATCACAGAATATAAGAGTATACAGACATTACAGCCGGGGATCACAGAATATAAGAGTATACAGACATTACAGCCAGGGATCACAGAATATAAGAGTATACAGACATTACAGCTGGGGATCACAGAATATAAGAGTATACAGACATTACAGCTGGAGATCACAGAATATAAAAGAGTATACAGACATTACAGCCAGGAATCACAGAGTATAAGAGTATACAGACATTAGAGCCAGGGATCACAGAATATAAGAGTATACAGACATTACAGCCGGGGATCACAGAATATAAGAGTATACAGACATTACAGCTGGGGATCACAGAATATAAGAGTATACAGACATTACATGTGATCCCCAGCTGTAATGTCTGTATTCTCTTACTTCTTCCCTTGCCCAGGAGTTGTGGTATATCCGACCACATATATAAGAATATCTCAGCGCAGGAACATTTTTTTTAACACATCCAATTTTGGAACGTATTATTATTATAAGGTCTATTGAATAAACTGTACAATTGTTCAAGGCACAGCCCCTTTAACAGGACAGTTAATAACTAGCAGATCAGTGGATATCCAACCCCTGGTGGAACAGAGAATCGCTATGCCCAATGGGGCACTATTATCAGATATGCCCCCTTATTACAAGCCCCTGAAGTTGGCCATGCACATCAAGAAGCTGAAGGCCCTCTCTTCCGATCCCCCACACTCGTGTGTGCTCAGTTTTGCCGAGCGTGCATGTATCGGGAATATATTACCGCCAGACACCGCCCACTTACAATGAATTTCGATATCTATCTCCTTCTTCAGCTCAATGCCCTCAGGGCTGTCAAAGTCCAGAGCTTCACAGGTATACGTCCCGCTGTCCTCTCTAGCGATGTTTTGGAAAACGTAACTTCCATTCGAACTGGGATTCAAATCGTCCACAGATCCGTCAGCCTGCAAAATGGAAACGATCGCGATGAGGATCAACAGGACCGGAGGAGGAGAATAACATAAAAGAGGTTTTCTGGAACTCTGACACTAATGACCTCTTCTTTGTATAGGTCAGGGGTTGGGAATCCAGTCCCCAAGAGCTGAAACAGTGCATGTTTTAAGGATTTCCTTAGCATTGCATAGGTGATTAACCACCTCTGCAATGCTATGAAAATCCGGAAAACATGCACTGTTTACAGCCCTTGAGGACTGACGTTCCCCATCCCTGGGGACCTTCACCGATCATCCGACTCAAGGTGACACAGTTCCATTCATTGTGTAGTGGCTATGAATGGTACTGCAAGCTCTAGCTCATTCACGCAAACAGACATGAACTTGCAGTACCTTACACAGCCACTACATCATGTATAACACTTGCCATGGAGTGGCATAACAGATAGGGAATCAGGAGGCAAGATGTAAGGTGGGGCCAGAGCGTTCAGGAGAGCTATTTTGGCCCTGGGGTCCCTGACTAGCCCTTTTCCCGAAGGTACCTTTGAAGGTGAGGAGGTGAGGACCGCCACCCTAGCCCTTCACTCATGCTCAGCCTTAGGCTAAGAGCCCCTACCTCCACCCATGGACCAGGAAACCCCAGCAGCTACAATGGAAGTCAATAGCAGCAAAAACACAGGTCAGTACAGCACGACTTCACAGCACGGGGTTCAAGTAGAAATTAGCTCTATTTGTGACACCTAATGGAGGGAAGTTGAGCTATTTCAAGGCAAGGGGAGTGGAGATCTGAATACTAAGACACCACCTTCCACCTCCACCCAAATCCTATGACTCAATCCTCCACCTGCAAAACTGCAGGACGCAGAATAGAATAAGGAAAAAATACTTTAAAGCACCACAGTACCATCAATTCACGGATTGGAGGGTGCCAAGTAGTAAACCCCACTGATATGATTTTGATGGTCTATCTGTAGGAGAATCTGCCATCAGGTATATGCTTTCCAATTTGCCTTTTTCTTGGTTCCCAAGGTCTTTGCTTCCCAGACACCTTGACTCCAGTGTGTCATCACTTATTGGGCTGCTTGCTGTAGTTTTACCAAAATCACATTTTTATCTGCTACAACTTGGCATGAGCTCTACCTCACCGGTGATCGAGAGCTTTCTGCCTAAAGTATGCAGAAGCAGGATTCGATGTTGGGAGTGTGGATAATCAGACTAAGGACAACATAGCAAGAGTTCATCAAACTGTTATTTATTAAAACTACAGCAAGAAGCCCAGTAAGGGACCCCACACTGGAATCAGGGTCTTCACTCCTACTTTATGTTGTTCAGATGGGGCAGAAAAAAACAGGTAACAAATTTTCCTTAAAGGGGTTGTTCACTATTAGAACAACCCCTTCTGATTCCACTATTAGGACAACCCCTTCTTATTCCACTTATTTCCACCAGGTAAATAAAAGAGTCTATACTCACCTCCCGTGCTGCCGCCAGTCCAGCGCTGTCAGTAATCGCTGTTCCCAAGGCTCTCATGATGTGTCCAATCACTGTCGACTTCTCTCGCCCCGCCTTCAGACCAAATGAGCAATCAACAAGAAGGGGGCTGCACTTCCTGTTGATTAACCCATTTGATCCCAAGGCGGGAAGAAGGAAGTCGGTGGTGACTGGATGCAGGGTTCCGGTGACATCACAACGTGATGTGAGCTCCGACCAGTGCTGGAAAGGCTCCTGCACAAGAGGTGAGTATAAGCTTTTTTATTTTAAATGGGGGAAAAAGTGGAATCAGAAAGGGTTTTCCCAGTAGTGGACAACCCCTTTAAGAACAAGTCGTAAATATTAAAGTCTCGGAATTTGATTTTAATGGACTTCATTCGAATCCAAAAATTTAGTTGCCGTCTTGGAGAAACAGCACCACTCTTGTTTTATGGTTTGTACTTGGTATTTAAAGAAAAAATGATAGCAAAAAAAACTAAAAATCTTTTTGTCAGTGAGGGTGATCAACGAGTGGAACAGGCGTCCATGAGAGGTGGTGAGTTAATCTGTCTGGGGTGGCTTAGTGAATCCTGCTTTGAGCAGGAGGTTGGACACAATGATCCAGGAGGTCCCTTCACACGATGACCCAGGAGGTCTCCTCACATAATGACCCAGGTGGTCTCTTTACATGATGACCCAGAAGGTCTCTTCACACGATGAGCCAGGAGGTCTCTACACATGATGACCCAGGAGGTCTCTACACACGATGACCCAGGAGGTCTCTACACACGATGACCCAGGAGGTCCCCTCACACGATGAGCCAGGAGGTCTCTACACACGATAACCCAGGAAGACCCTTCACACAATGACCCAGGAGGTCTCTTCACACAATGACCCAGGAGGTCTCTTCACACAATGACCCAGGAGGTCTCCTCACATAATGACCCAGGAGGTCCCTTCAAACGATGACCCAGGAGGTCTCTTCACACGATGAACCAGGAGGTCCCTTCACACAATGTCCCAGGAGGTCCCTTCCTACTCTACCATCCCATGAAGAAGTGGAACTATAACAGGTGCAGAGGTTGCAATCACACCCGGGCCCTGAAGCCTTGGGGGTCCCAAAAGTCCCTTCCGTCTATAGAAAAAGACTAACGCTACAAAAGTTTACAATAATTGGGGGCCCAGTTTGACCTTTTGCATAGGGGCCCATAAGCTTCAAGTTACACCCTTTCCAAACCTTTGTAAGACCGCAATAAAAATTAGACCAACATCATTGGGTTCGGCCAACTGTCTCATATGTATGGTGGCCCAAGGCAGATGTTGTTGGGTGAGATAAGGAAGAGATTTGTCCTTCAAAAACAGCTTGACTTTTGTCCATGGACTGTGTCTGATATTGCAATCCAGCCTCATTCACTTCAGTTGCGTCACGTTGCAATACCAGCCTCGACCTGTGAACCAAGGCGGAGCTCTTTCCGTTCCAGCCTTGTTTTTTCAGCCCTTTTATACACTTCCAGGTTAGATAAAATCACAATCTTTCAACTAAAAACACCTTTTTCTTTTGTAGCAAGTAAGTAGGGGGCGGGTTCCCATCTGCTTCGCACACTAGGGTCACTCGGTCGCCTTCTTTAAGGGGCTGATTGGGTAACACGGTTAACTTAACATTTTCGGTGTAATCTGAAAGTAATAAACACATGAAATGTGCATTAAAATATCAAAAATATTCCAAGACGAGGCCGGATGACGGCACCATTAGGTCTTACTCACAGTGGAGAGTCAGTTCGAATTCCTTGGACTCCATGTCACTTGGATTGCCTCCTGGTAGGGGGAACACAATCTTACAGGAGAACTTGGCACCGATGTCGGCTTTGGTCGGCTTCAGGAAGAGAATGCTGGAGACCGTGTACAATCCAGACGCCTCGGTGGTTGTGCGGGATGAAGCATATAGATCTATGGGTGGATGAGAGGCATATATTAGAAGAATTCTATAATCCCTAATAGAGATGGGTGACAATGAAAAGTGACAATATCGAGGGTTGTCACTCAGGATCCTGAACCTAAATGTGTCAGCAGAGGATGGACTATTGTTTAAATTAGGTTTTCATCCTCAATTTACCTATTGTGAATGGTGGATCCTGTGTTATCTACTGTATATAGAGGTGTCATCAGTCATTGTACAGGAGGAGGTGAGCTGTGATATCACCTATTGTGAATGGTGGATCATGTGTTATCTACTGTATATAGAGGTATTATCAGTCATTGTACAGGAAGAGGAGGTGAGCTGTGATATCACCTATTGTGAATGGTGGATCCTGTGTTATCTACTGTATATAGAGGTGTTATCAGTCATTGTACAGGAGGAGGTGAGCTGTGATATCACCTATTGTGAATGGTGGATCCTGTTATCTATTGTATATTGATATGGAAAATGAAAACATATTTTATCAGGATTTTTATTTATTAAAAAAGTTCATCTACTTAAAAGTCTGATGATATATTCTATTTAAAGAGGTTGTCATTAAAAATATTGCACCCTTTAACTTTTACTAGTTCTTTTGTTTCCAGACACATTCATGTTTGAAATCATCCATGGTCATAAATCAGTGAAGAAGAGCTCAGTAAAAATTGATAAAAGATGTAAGAAGTCCCCATTAGACCTTCACATTAAGCTCACTGATGGATCCTCAGTTAGCTCATTCTGCATTTATAAATAGACAACAACATGGAGGCTATACAAGGAAAATAGTGTAAAATTTGTAATGAAACCAGAGTACAAAACTTATTTTTACCCTCAAATACATGCATTTAAGTTAAAATAAATGCCCCCAAAGGTAGACAACCACTTTAAAGGGTTTTTACAACTCTTTTTGTCCAATGATGAGCTGGGACTCTGAGCCATCAGCTGTAAATGATGGGAACAGTTGGAACAAGTCATTAATCCCTCTACAGTGTCATTGCAAGAGAATCGCAGCATTGTCCAATTCCCATTGAAATCAATAAGCTGTAGGAGTAAGGCACATACATGTTGGGTCCTGCAAAATGCTTCTTCTACTGTAAATGCCCCCTTTAATATTACACCCTATGGACTCCACTTTACCTCCTGTTTTGTCAGATCCAGCATTTAGAGGGGCTTGATTTCTGTACCACTCGATGGTGGGCGCCGGGTATGAATTCCTGCTGATGCATGTCCCCACCTTAGGTATAAAAAGAGAGAATAAGCTGATTTTCAGAGAACTAATGGGACAGTAAGTGGGAGGGATGAAACAGACGGTGTTAGTGCTCACTTACGAGAGTCGATTAATGTTCAGTCCACCCTAATGTTACTAGAGCACTGCTATTTCGCCATTATTGGTGGTATTTATGTTTGGAGTACCTTCCATTCTAAGCTAGGAAAGTGTGCAGAGATGGCGCTTGACTGAATATCTCCGGAGAGTATTCCTATGGCTCTTTAAACATTTCAAGTAGTACCTATGACGACTCAACATCTGGCCACTTGTGCAGGGGTGACGTATTATTAATTAAGCCAGGCGTATTGTTTCTTTGTTCTGTGGATCAGGAGATATTAACCATTGTTTCATGTGGGACTGTTTGGTACTCCTTTCTGTGTGCTAATTTGTGAACTGTCTGCATTAGGAGAACAATTATGCAGTCTGATTGAATCAGCAAACAATGAGGCAGCAGACATGTTTGTCTTCCCCAATCCTGTGGGACACAATGCCCTAAAATGGGAGCTGGGAGGTATAAAATGGACTGATCCTGTCACTGTGTGTCATTCTATAGGACTTCAGCGTAGGGTCCATGGATCCAGCTGGAAGATTACAGAACACCTCGGCTGCCCAAAACTGAACCGATGAATTCACTAGAGAACTCAGATTGGTTCACCTGGCTACATATCTCTCTGTGCTCATTCGGCTCCCTAAGTGTGGCGCTATCTCCTTTCAGTTGGCTCCCACCAAAAGAGGGGTGCTGCTGGCTAGGGTACTTGGCCCAGAATGACATCAAGTCACGAAGATTCTAATCCCTGGAAGGCCAGAAGAAGGGTGAGACTCTGTCACATGCACCATCTTGTGTCCTTGCCGGGGAATTTACTATACCCTCACCCTGTGTTGTCAGTGTACTGTTCTGCCCCTGGTGAAGGATTGTGGGTGTTCAGTGGGATGAACCTTGGCCCTGGGTGGTCTTTCTAACGACAGCCAAGCCAGTGGATGAGAGAACCAACTGACCCTCGTGTCTCCACAGTACCCATGGTGTCTTAGGTGTCCATTGCCTGTGTGGCCCGAAAATGCTGCAAGCTGTTTGGTACTGATCTAATATTTGACTTGGACAAAGTTGTGTGTGTCATTAAAAAAGGCCTCTGCTTCCTGTCACTCAAGTCAGTCAGAATGGGCAAGCAACGCGTGTAGGTGAGAGACCGATACATTTGAAAGCGTTGAGTGACACCTAAGGCTACATCACTGGAGGAGACTCCTGTGACTATCCCAGGTGAGGAACACTTCTCACCCATGAGTTGAGAATGACCACCACCTTGTGAGAGTGATGGAAGGAGAAGGAGTCTCATATAAGTTGTCAAGAAGACTGGCATACGCCACTAATGTAGCCAAAGAAACCTCTATGGCTATGTGGCTTGAGGTATCAAGAGTGAGTGAGCCTACAACACCCAGCAGTTGGGTGGGTGGGTATGGCAAAGAAAAGCGTGTGAACATGACACAACTGGTGACAGTAGAGGAGGAGAGGCCACTCAATCCATTGGGGGCTTGTAAAGTACAGTGGTGACGTCTGAGCAAGTACGCCAGAGGAGGGAAGTGAGAGTTGAACTTTCCTATTAAATAGTGATGAGCGAGCACTACCATGCATGGGTGCTCGGTACGCAAAACGGGCAGTTGAATACTCTGACGGCCAAAACTCGGGTCCCAAGCATACTGGAAGTCAATAGGAAACTTGACCATTTTTCTGGAAGATCTGAATTCCACCTTACTTGGTCCAACAGTTAAGCCCGTCTGAGTCTCCAACTTCTCATTACGAGTACCGAGCACCCGGACACGGTAGTTCTCGTTCGTTGCTTCTAGTAACCTGTTGTGCATATAGAGCTCTATGTCAAATTTAAGAATGAGCACAGTAACAGTTTGTGAACCGTCCTCCCGAGTTGAGTCACCGGGGCGCCCCCTTCCTAAATTATAGAGTGGACGTACCAACACCCAACGCACCTCTTACAAGAATCTAGAAAGTAGGTGAATACATAGACTATACAGGGAAGGAACTTTTCACAACAATGGATTATATTACCTCTGCTGCTATATCCTCCGTGATAGATAATACTTGGGTGCTCACGGAAAGTTCTGGGGGTGAAGGTGGCACTAAAAGTGAAAAAAGGAAAGTAAATTAGTACAAAGCATATAGTACAGTATACTGTGCAGTACTCCATATGATATTGTATTCTTATATGAAAGTATGCTGTATTTTTTATCATATTACATTATATTAAACCGTATTACATAAGATTGCACATTCTATCATATTATATTGTATTAAATTACTTTATACTAAGTGTGTAATAGGGAGCCATTGTTTTTTTCTTCAACCTTTCTAAAATGAAGCAGCTGCTGTTGATTAATATTAAACAATTCCAATGCAAATCAACCCCCATAGCAACTATGGTTTATTAGCAAAACTGTGCCGTCTTTCTATTGTTTGCAATGAACCAATGAAAGAAGAACAATGTAAATAGCTCAACACGGCACTTTTGCTGATGCCGACTCAGAATTATTCACCCCTTGCTCCTTTTTTGGTAATTCGCTTCGGAGCGAATTCACCATTGGCCGCCCTTTTACTGAACCATAAAGGGCCATCAATTGCTCTCGCCCCTCCTCTCCTGTCCCGGCACTACTCACTGCCCCCCACCCATTCTCCGCTTCTTCCTTTGGTCCCCCACCACTCATGTTGGAACATTAGGTCCTCTCGTACTATGCCGGGGCTTCCGAGTGTCATGGTGCCAGGGGGGGGTGGCCATGGCACAAATCATGATGCCTTTGAACCCTCCAGGGTGCCACGACAACCCTAAAGTGTGACTTCAACAGAAGTGAGGGATCGGAAGACATGGTGTGCACCGAACGAGTGGTGGTGAGTAGAGGAGGAGCCAAAGAGGTGAGCGGAGGTGAGTATATATATATTTTTTTACATATTCCATTTATTATGCTCTGAGGTCTGGAGAGACCATAATAAGAGACCCAATAACTTCTTGGGAAGTTTGATAGTATGGTCTCTCCAGTCCCCAGACGATAAACAATAGAATATATGTGACCAGGAGAATTAACATTGTGCCTGATCCATTCATCTCTGGCATCTATAGTACATAAGGGGTAATGACCCTTAGTGCCAACCAGTCATACATATGAATGCTTTACATATACCAGATGTCTATACTCACCAAAAACCTTCAGCTGAGTGCTGGCCTCGCCCGTCCCTTCAGTGCCTGCACTCACTCTGCAAGTAAATTCATTTTCATCCTTTACGCGGATATCATTTATGACCAGACTGTTGTCACTCCTTATTGCCGCCCTACTGGTGAACGGTGTGTTGGGGCTCACCGTTGTCTTCCCATCTACGTAAGTTGCGATTCGAGTCCTTTGTCCCTCCTGATCTGTCTGTGGGGCAAAGGTGCAGGAAAAAGACTCAATTACAGGACGACATATTGTCAAGCATTGATTAAAAGGACATCATACATGGATGAAAAGCGATGACTTCATGCCCTATTGTTTATATCAGTATTTGTAAAGTCACGGAAAACCCCTTTAATTTGGGGTTGTCTACCTTTCTGAGATAATTATTGTTTATTTAAATGCACGTACTCGGAGCTAGAAATAATATTTGCAATTAGGTTTACTTTCAACAATGTTCATCTGATGTCCAGGGAGATTAGCTACAGTGCCATGGATTGTAAACTTCTTGATTATGTTGCGCTCTGTGGAGAAAAAAACATCAAGATCTCTAGAGGTGGACTTGAAGCCTTGAGATATTTGATATTTTTCAACAAGTTTGGTTCTCAAGTCCTCAGACAGTTCTCTTCTCTTGCTGTACTCCATGCTTAGTGTAGCACACACAGATACACAATGCAAACATTGAGTCAGTCCAATGAGAAGAGCGGCACCCATCCGGTGTAAAAGCTTCTTTATTATCACAACATTAAAAAACCTTTACATGCAGTTAGAGGAGCTGAGAGCTGCTTGATTGAGTCAACTTCTCCCATTTTTATTGTAGTTTCAGGTGTGATTTTTATATTGCCCACATCTGTTACTTGCCGCAGGTGAGTTTGAATCAGCGTCACATGCTTGAAACAAAGTTTTTGCCCCCAATTTTGAAAAGGTACCAACAATTTGGGGGATTTGTGTCAAATTATGCCCAATTTGCCTTTTTTTGTTGTTCTGGCACACACAAAGAACATAACAAAATGCGTAATTGCAACAATTTACTTTTCCATTTTGCGCCGTTTGCTCTCTATAGGTTGTGTGTTGTTCTCTCTAGTGCTGGGTGTAGGATGAGTTAACTGAGAATCTCTCAGTGAGCTCCTCCTAACAGGCTCGTTTATCTGTCTTTTTCTGATACGAGACCAAGGACTCCATCAAAGGTGAATGTGTAGACATAAAGCCGATAAAAGACAAGTGGTGCAAAATGTATGACAGCAAACTCTTCCAAATACAGGCATTTCAGTAAAAACAAAACCTTCAATGAAAATATTTAAAGGATAAAATGTCTTTCTTGCCAATAGCAACCAATCAGAGTGCTCTCGAAAAATGTCAGCTGCTCTATGATTGGCTGCTGCTGGCAACAAAAAACTTTTTAAAAAGTATCATAAAACTTTTCCAGAGGAACCGATGTTCTAATTTCTAATTAGTCCCGAATTCTAATAGTCATCTGTGCCGTCCATTACACAGAAAACCCTTTTGTTTTAGTTGCCGGCAGAAGGAAACCCGAAACAATGGAATATTGATATTTGTAATTCCCAAAAAGAAAAGATTAAGCAACAAAGGAATAAGCAGCGACACTCTAATCCCTTTCTAAACAATACCCGGATTATCACAGCACGGGTGCCCTGCGACCCCTCCATTCTTATGACAAGTAACACCCAAATTGCTGCTGAAGACGAAAGAACTTCCTAATACTGAATTCCGGGTTTCTTAAATGGCTTTTACAATACTTAAAGGGGCGATTCTTTTCCAAGTAGCAGGTCCCCTGGTGATAAGTTAATTGTGGGGGGTCCCGATCTTAGGACCCTTCCCCCATCATATGTCGCCTATTGAAATGAATTGTGAAAGACTGCATTGGTGATGCACATGGGAGACTGCCCTGGGTGGAGGATCTTAACAAAAAAAGACCCAAAAAGCAACATTTTGCTATTCATAGCCTATATTACTATTCTATAAACCTTTTAATGTACCGTACATAAACCACGTTAACAAAATTTAAACAGAAAGGACATGGACATCTCTACAGGAACTTTTTACTTCCTTACAGGGACGTTTGTTACTTTGCAATTTGGTTAGATAAAAAATTTAGGACCATTTGGCTTCTGCAGCCTTTATGCATCAAAGTACATAGCACAATCTGGTTATATAAAATAGATAGGACCATTCGGCTTTTACAACCTTTACGTATCATAGTACATAGCGGTATATGGTTATATATAAAATGTAGGAACATTTGGCTTCTAGAGTCTTTATGTATCATACATAGTACATAACAGAATATGGCTATATAAAAAATTTAGGACCATTCAGGTTCTACAGTCTTTATGTATCATAGCACATAACGGAATATGATTACGGTATACAATAAAATATAGGAACATTTGGCTTCTACAGCCTTTATGTATTATAGAACATATCAGAATATGGCTATATAAAACATTTAGGACCATTCGGCTTCTACAGCCTTTATGAATCAAAGTACATAACGGAATATGGTTATATGAAAAATGTAGGAATATTTGGCTTCTACAGCCTTTATGTATCATAGTACATAACGGAATATTGTTATATAAAAAATTTAATACCATTTGGCTTCTGCAGTCTTTATGTATTATAGTACATAGTGGCATATGGCTATATAAAACATTTAGGACCATTTGGCTTTTACAGCTTTTATGTATCATAGTACATAACAGAATATGGTTATATTAAAAATGTAGGAATATTTGGCTTACACAGCCTTTATGTATCATAGTACATAGCAGCATATGGCTGTACAAAAAAATGTAGGACCATTCGGCTTCTACCTTTATGTGGCATATGTCTATATAAAAAATGTAGGACCATTTGGCTTCTACAGCCTTTATGTATCTGTTGAGGTGCCAGCGGTAGGTGGCCCCAGTAACAGTGAGCCGTGGAGCAGCTTTGGCCTCCAACTGTCTCACCAGTGCAAAAGTTCTATTCAACTTTGTCCTCATTGAGGATCAAATCAGACAGTCAATTAAGTTCCTTATCAAAGTTACAAAAACAGTCTTGTGAAAGACGGACACAAATCTTGAACGTTGGATGGTTAAGGCTATTCACAGTTCCATAATTTGTCGTAGACTGCTCCCCTTGTCCTGTACCCCCAAACTCTTGTCCCTCAACCTCAACGTGACTCGCCTTGAATTCATATGGTCTATTGCAGCTCCAACTCTACCGCACTCATGGAGACACAACCAAAAGAACGACTACCACCGGACAAAGGTTCCTTCACCACTTGCTCCATGGCCACCCGGTCACCCAAGTCTATGCCAAGGTCCACTAAACCAGCACTGGAGGGGACAGCCACTTTATAGAATCTGCCAGAGGCATGAGATGAGCACCAGTCTGCCCACATACTGGATCATAGGCCAAAATCCCCGGGGTGGCCCACAAGGTCAACAGTTCTAGTTTGAGGTCTCCTTTACTTGAGGCTCTCCTAACTCTCAGCCCTTTTTATTGGCCAAGTCCAGCCTCCAAGGAATATTATTAACGCTTACCAATAACTATCATAAACTTGTGGGACCAGGGACCAGTCTTTACCTTGGCCACTAGAGGGCCACACATATATAACTACCACATTAATTGTATACAATGACATATAACACATATATGCCACGTTCAGAAAGTTAACTCCTTGACTCTAATACATATTATAGTCCTCGGTTCATATTCCACCAAAGACAAAATCTGCAAGGAGTTTGTATTTTTTCTATGAGTTTCCTCTGGGTTCTCAGGTTTCCTCTCACATTCCAAAGACATACTGATAGCAAATGTATATTGTGAGCCCCAATGGGGACAGTGATGATGACGCTACATATGTGAATAAATATTATTATTACAGTACATAGTGAAATATGGTTATATAAAAAATGTAGGACCATTTGGCTTCTACAGCCTCTATGGATCATAGTAAAGTCAAAGGCACCGAAAAATCTCCTTCAAAGAAAACGTAGTGATCCCAGCATGCACCTCAGAAGAAAAAAAATGCAATGTTTCGGCAATGCAGGGCCTTTATCATGCCATAGATAAAAGTGTATATGATTGGTTACTCATTCAGCAGCTTGTTATGTACTGTGATACATGAAGGATGTAGAATTGTATAAATTCCTTTTGCTCAATTAATCCATGCATTTCTATACGGTAATACCCCCATGGGTTTATTTTTCATGTACGAGTTCTATCTGTGGTTTTCATGAATAGAACACATACTTGTTAGAGCCTATGCCCAGATATTTTTATGGACCATGTGTCACATAGATGTGTCCACTTTATACCAGTGTCATGGATGAAAATCACCTATCACCCAAGTCTATGGGTCCATAAGAATCATAGACATCATGAGTACGATCCCTGTTCTGCCTGTGAAGTCACCGATGAAACAAAAGTCTGACACACGGACAAAACACCGATAGACCTCGATACGAAACGCTGAGTCAACTTGTTGCGTTCGGCCAACTAAAGCCTAAAAGAAGAGTCTCGTTTCCACAAGCGATGTCTTCTCGATGATTGATGCTATTGGCAGGGGCACACAGGACTGGATGCTGCCTTTCAATTAACTGATTGATCGTTCTTGGCATTAAAATGATCGAGTCCTCTGAGGATCTCACTGGTTGTACTAAGTCTTTTGTAGAAAATGCTGGATCGGAATATTGAATATGATGGGAAAACTATATTTCGTAGCTGGACACACACCACAAGATTACACATTCCCCCTACAGATGTCGTTCTCCCTCTACTTACATAACTCCACTCCAAGCTGAATTTCGGAGTTCCGCTGAACTTCGGCGTACACGTGAAGATGGTCTCATCGCCAATTTCAACCTCAACCTTTGGTGGGACAGTAACGGTCACTGCACAGAGACAGCCTGCGAGAGAGGAGAAACAAGGTGGTCAATGCAAAGACCGAGATACATCATCAATGGTGCAGCTCATGTGGTGACAAGTGGCCCTACAGCGCCGAATGACTCCCGTGGCCCCATTCATGTGGGGTTCAGGCAGTTAGCAGCTTCAGATGCCACTGGGGTCATCACTGCATTACTGGAACTAGAGTCATACCATATACAATCATGGCCAAAAGTGTTGGCACCTTTCTCCAAGAAAATTATTACAATTCCCCATGTTTTGTTATACATATGGTTATGTCCTTTGTGTGTATTGGAACAACACAAAAAAAGGAAAAAAAAGGCAAATTGGACAAAATATCACACAAAACCCCAAAAATGGTCCAGACAATATTGTTGTCCCCCTCAGCTTAATATTTGGTGTCCCCCTTTGTAATAAATCCCTGCAATCAGTCGCCTCCTATAACCTCCACAAGCTTTTTCTCCTGGAGTTTCTCCTCTTCTTTATGATCTGCTCCCAGTCTATCGTCTTCTCCCAGTTTTCAGATCTCTATATAGGAGATCAATGGGATTTAGATCCGGACTCATTGCTGCCTCTTCAGATCTCTCCAGCGCTTTATTTCCTCTATTTCTGGGGCTTCTTGATATTTCGGGTCATTGGAAGACCCCTGACGTAGGACGCCCCCAGCTTTCTGACACTGGGCTCTACATTGTCACCCTGAATCCTTTGGGGATCTTCAGATTTCATGATGCCTTGCACATGGTCAGGACCCCCAGTGCCAGAGGCATTAAAACAACCCAAAACATCTCTGACCTCCACCATATGCAACTGTAGGTCCTGTGTTCTTTTCTCTGAACTCCACTATATGTGACTGTAGGTCCTGTTCTCTTTTCTCTGATTTCCCCCATATGTGATTGTAGGTCCTGTGCTCTTTTCTCTGCCCTCCCCCATATGTGACTGTAGATCCTGTACTCTTTTCTTTGATTTCCCCCATATGTGACTGTAGATCCTGTGCTCTTTTATCTGACCTCCACCATATGTGACTGTAGGTCCTGTGCTGTTTACTCTGACCTCCCCCATATATGACTGTAGGCTCTGTGCTCTTTTTTCTGATAGGATCTCCTCCATAGCATTTCATGTCATTTACATGTGGACGGATAGTTTGCGCTGACACTGATGCTCCCTGATTCTGCAGGACGGCTGCAGTTTGTTTGGAACTTGATTGGGGATTATATACCATCTGGACTATCATGTGCTGCAACCTTTCATCAATTTTTCTTTGCTGTCCACGTCCAGGGAGATTGGCTACAGTGCCATGGGTTGTAAACTTCTTGATTACAGTATGTTGCGCTCTGTGGACAAAGGAACATCAAGATCTCTGGAGATGGACTTGTAACCTTGAGACTGTTAATATTTTTTATCAATTTTGGTCCTCAAGTACTCAGGCAGTTCTTCTTTACTCTTTGTGTTTTTCGTGCTTAGTGTGAAACACCCAAACACACAATGCAAAGATTGAGTCAACTTCTCCCCTTTATATCTGGTTTCATGTGTGATTTTCATATTGCCCACACTTGTTATTTGCCACAGTTGAGTGTGAACAACCATCACATGCCAGAAACAAAGTTGTCTATCCCCAATTCTGGTAAGGTGACAATTTTGTCAGACTCATTTTTGTGGGTTTGCGTGAAATTATGTCCAATTTGCTTTCTTTTCTGTCTTTTTTGTGTTGCTCCAATACACAAAGGAAATAAACGTGTATAACAAAACACGTGTAATTGCAATAATTTTCTGGGAAAATCTTTCATTTTATGGAAAATTTCAAGGTGCCAACATTTTGGGGCATTATGGTAACTGTCAGCTGCTACCAGGTAAGGAATGATATAACTGGCATCTTGCTCGGGTAGCAATTATAGTTTCTTTGCACCATCTTCCTGGATTCTATAAATCTATAATTTCATGCAGAATTTATATTCCAGATTACTAGTAGAATTTTATACTCCTTGTTCAAAGGGTTGCCTTATGCTTCTTGTGCCCAAAGAGGGTCTGGGCACAACCACAGAGGCAAGAATGCTGCTGCATATTTGTGTCTATGAGTCATTGTAACTAAGGTCAATAGATGCATATCTCCCAGTCATTTCACACTGATCTTCTGGATTTGATGGACAGGCTCCTTGTTCTATAGCATTTATCCAACCTCTGGCCTCCAAGTCATTAGATATCACCCATGGGGATAAGCATATGTCTCCAAGACCTTAGTGAAAAGCAATGCATTAATAGAGATGAAGCAAGATGGAGACTTGTACCAAGGATGACCAGTGCAAGAATCTCACAAGATGTGGCATGGTATTGCATATGTGTACCTGCCCTTATGCCAGATACATGCAATACAATCCTTGTCCATATCTCATGAATATACAGAACTTTCCCCCATAAAAAATGTCCAGTTGTGTTTTAAAGGCATGTATAAATAGGAAAACCTCTGTCCATATGACTTATTAGTGTTTATCATAGGTGAACGTCAAATGTAATTGCGGATAAATGTCGTTAACTCTGCGCCCTAATAATCCACCTCTCTCCTCGCTATTCCTCCACTTCTCTCCTTTGCAAATCCCTCCACTGGCTCCCAATTCACCAGCGTATCTAATTTAAACTACATACAAAGCCGTCCACAATCTGTCCCTCCCATATATCTCTGAACTAATCTCCCAATATCATCCAACTCATAATCTTCGATCCTCCCAAGACGTCCTTCTTTCCTTCACACTTGTACATTCCTCATCTAACCGCCTGCAAGACTTCGCCAAAGCATCCCCCATTCTCTGGAATTCTGCACCTCAAAACGTCCAACTGTCCCCCACACTCAGAACCGTCAAGCGGAACCTGCAAACCCATCTCTTCAGAAGAGCCTACAACCATCAATGACCATGGTACCACCTCACCAACACTGGACCCGGAGCTCCACCAACACTGGACCCGGAGCTCCACCACCACTGGACCCGGAGCTCCACCACCATCGGACCCAGCGCTCCACCACTAGCCGAACAGCAGACCCAACCTACTGTTTCTCTCCATACAAGCCTGTAGAATGTACCCCCGCAAGGGCAGGGTCCTCTCTCCCCTCTGCATCAGTCTGTCACTGTTAGTTTGTTCATTGTATTTTTAACTTGTTTGTATGTAACCCATGGAATCAATGGTGCTCTATAAATAAACAATAATAATAACAACGATAATAATAATAATTCCACCCAAGAGGACCATTTGACTAAATGGGTGCCTTGTAGTACCATATTTGTCCTGAAGTGGCCACTGTGATAGAAATGTGATACTGCTCACAAATTTAGAGAAGGGAAAGCAGAACATTCGAGAAGCCTACAAACCAATCCTGCAAACTTGAGAATGAAGTCCGTACGATCAGGATGGACATATCCACACATGCCGGCTCCCGTTACCACCTCCATGTGTTTTTGGAATGATCGGTATTACCACTTTAAATGTCATGTCATCCAACTGGTACCTGCCGCCGGCCTGAGCAATGCGAGCACTCGTGAGAGGCAAACGTATCATGTAGACCATCATCATCATGTACAGGAACAGAAATAGTGCTAATGTACAGCAGATACTGTATATACAGGGCAGTGGGGGTCAAAAGTGGAAGCTGCCACTGTGTCCAGGCACTTGTAAGGGGTCTAGGGTTAGTTTTCTTTCCCCTTGGGAGAATACCGTGTATGTGTATTATGCACTTATGTGTAAAGTTTTATGTGAGTGGTCATATTGCAGCTCAGGTGACTGTTCCCTGGTCCCCTTAAATTTTGGGAACTATTAATAGTAATCAGTGATACTCCTTAGGGGTGGGGCCTAGTTAACAAAAAGAGCATGCGGTGTAGCCTCAGGAGGAGCATCCCAAGACAAGAAGAGCTAGGAAAGGAGAGCAGGAACCACTATCCCATTTCAATTGAGCTGGACCCTCTAGGTCACCACTTGATCCAGGACGTGGAGCTGAATGCAGAGTGAGTGTGCTCCTCCTGTTCTCATCTCCTGCCTTTGGCAGGTGCCTAGATAGTGGCTGTTCCCTTCCGTGTCAGATCTATGGACCTCGGCATAGACTCGGGAGAATGGGTTGCCACGGTGCAAGCTGTGAAGGAACTTCAGTATAGCGGTGGTCCTGATTGTTCCTTTGGGTGGATCCTCATGGGTGGGACTGGAGCCTAGAGACACTGTATGAATTCACATTGGGCTACAGAGATGCCAAGGGTGTTCCCTCCAGTGTCTGTTCTGTGGACCTCGGCATAGACTCGGGCGAACGGGTCGCCATGATGCAAGCTGTGAAAGAACGTCTGTATAGCAGTGGTCCTCATTGTTCCTTTGGATGGATCCCCGTGGGTGGGATAGGACTGGAGCCTGGAGAGACTGTATGAATTCACATTGTGTAACAGTGATGCCTGGAGGCAAGAGTCTGGAGGTACCAAGACAAGGGAAGCAGTCTGCGGCAAATCATACCAATGTGAATACCCCCAAAAGTGTAAAGTATAATTTGAGTGCTTGTGTTTCACAAGACTATTAGTAATGATCTGTTTTCGAGCATTACTGACTCTTTATCTGCTTTGGCCGCCCCCAAGAGTGACTCTGAATTGAACTTTTGCACTTGGGAGCCGTCTGGTACAGGTGCTAAAAAAAAATGGGGCTGCTCAACAGCCCAAGCCCTGCCTCGTCAGCGACTACCAAGGACCCGTATCCTCAACACATTGACAACAAGCAGAGTTTGTACAAGTTTTCTAGTCTCCTTACACAACGAGTACGCCTTTAAAAAAATACTGTGAGCTATAATTTTCTGTTATCGGTCTTTTATGGCCAATTGTAAAATGACTGAATGACACAGACAGAGTCAACGGTGGCTCCTTTGCTGAAAAAAAGCAGACTTTTTTCTAATCTTTTAAATCCCTTTAAATTAAGGTATCATCACCTGCACCTTTAAAGGGTTTCCTCTTTATATAGATTTATGGCACAAGTGCTTGATCCACAGGAGTCGAGAGTAGTTGTCCCCGAATCCCCTACAAAATTGTGAACGGGATCATGCGATCCAATGTCGTATCATAACACGATGTCGCCTCCCGGTCTGCAGGATGGAAGCGATGTGCAGATTTGCTCCCTGCTGTATGTCCCGAATGACAGGACACATCACACATGAACACAGTCTCACGGTCCGACCCCAGACGGCTATTTCTAACTCTAAATATTTGACTATTTCTGGTGCTGTGGGAAATGGAAAATGAGCCATATCCACAGGCCTTTCCTATGGAAGTATTTCTGCTGCATTATTTTTATCTAGTCTACTATTCTCAGAGAAATAACGGGCTGGTTTATTAAGGGGGCATCAAAACGTTTCCCTTATTTGTTCAATATTAGTGTTCAAGGGCAAAGATAAAAATACGGTAAGATCCCTTCCATGCAGGGAAGTGGAGCTGGTGTCCATGGACTCGGAGTTGACGTTGGATTCAGGAAAATTGAAGAGTTGGATTCGGAGGTTTGACTTACCGACTCCATAGCCCTGATTCCAGGAGACAGTACCTGACACGGCACGATAAATGACTCCCAGCACACGGTGCAACACAAAGGGGAACAATGGAGATGGTAAGGGGAGGAAGGTCCTAACGCTAGGGAGCGGGGAGACAGGTTTCCTTCTGACACTCACCTGTCTCTATACCCTGAGCTCCCTAACGATCCTATATGGATCCTTCCTCCCCGTTGCAGTCACGTGCCTAATCCCTAGCTTTCAGTCCACTCATCCTGAATTGTGCATAGTCTGGTGAGTACATTAGACTTCACCACTGCAGTAATCAAACACAAAGGGACAAGACAAAAAGGATACAGAAAAGCACCAGGACTACACCCCGGCACCTCTTCAGCAACATCAAGAGATTTGCTCCTTCCACAGAGGTCACCATAGAAATGATTCTAAAACAGGCAACAGGTAATGGAACATTTGACCATTTTTAGGGAAAAGATGTGGTCACAAACTGGCTGCACCATAGATTGGAGCAGCAAGTAATAACTAGCAAGGAAAGATTCCTTAAGTCTTGCTTCACCAAAAGAAAGCAAATACGTTTGAAATCCAGAGTCTCCCAAGACAATGGGAAATTTAGATCCCAAACCTGTCACACGTCTCCTACGGACAAGAGACATTCTACCAGTACCCATCTCTACACAATAAATGGTCGAACAGTTCATTCAAAATCAGCAGGTTTATCCCACACTGGGTTTTGCCAACTTAATGACTCTCATACACATAAAATAAAAGTTGACCGATAAGGTCAGCTTTCACCATAACAAATGATCGTTGACCGTTTTCGCGACACTAACGATTCATTCATTTTGACCAATGACCAACTGAATGTTTATTATAGCCCAAAATACCTGTTTAGTATATTTTATTTTTTCGGCTGCTAAGTGCTGGCTGTGTGATCCGCCCACAAATATCCAATATCGGCTGATACAGTGCTTTTAATGCTAAAAACACAAACAATAATGAACGAAGAGATATAATCAACATAAAAAAACGACCAGCACATCCAAGAAATTGACAGGTGTTGACAGGTGCATACCGAATGAACTAGTCAATGCAATTAAAGCGAATACTGCTGCGCAGTGAAGTGCTATGCTAAGTATGAAATCAATATAAGGGCCCTTTCACATCAGCGTTTTTTGAAATTCGCGGCAGATGCGGTGAAAAAAACCGCATCTGCCGCGATTACCGCATACCGGCTGCACTTGCGGCGCGGTTGCGGTAAACGCCATGCAAAGTATAGGCGTACTTGCGGCAGGTGCGGCCGCGAAAAAACCGCGGCTGACATTTGGAACTGCATTATTGTCATAAAATCAAGGTACACAATGGGGCCAATTTGTGATAAGCCCATCAGCCTGCGACAAGGCATACCCCGTTATTTGGATCCTTGAGTAAGTTGGGACCCTATCCTTGAGTAGTTGGGACACTATGGTTGAGTAAGTTGGGAGTCTACCCTTGTGTAAGTTGGGATCTTATGGTTAAGTATTGAGTGTCACACTTCAGAATAAGATGAGTATATTTGTGATCTATAGATGACTGAAGTGTATCATTTGTATCATTTATGCTAATCATATTGTATGTTATACCGTTCTTTTATTTGCAAACCAATAAAAATATTTGAACATATAGATGACTGAAGTGTAACAAATGTCTTGCATGTCATAGGTCCTGTTGACCTAAACTGATTTAGGGAAGAGGGGCTACAAGTTGTATCCTAGCTCCAGGCCATCCATCTGTTTAGGAATTGATTGAATTTATTGTATGGTAAATAACTGTATGGGTAGAGGTGGGGATATATGTGGTGATACTACATGTACCAGGTGGAGAGGGGTATCCTTATACATTACACAGGACCCAGTGACCCACCACAGCACAAAAATCCTTCCCACGGGAATATATAGGATTTATAGGAAATATCACCATATTTTTGGGTGGAGAATTCCTAAAGTGGTATTTTTCATCGCCACTGAGTCTAAGGGATGGACCCGGACTTGCTGGGATTAACCCTTTAAGCATGTTTTCATGGACCCACTAAGTATATTGATTAACGGGGGAGTCCAGAAAGATTGATATGACCCACTCATAATCACCATAAGGGACAGCAGGGATAGTCATCGTGGAACGGAGACACCTTTTAGGGGTTTTTACGTGTTGAAAACTCCGTTGACAGGCAGGGCAAGCCAGGGAAGGAACAGGGTCATTGTTTCCCCCTTTCCCCTTCTGCTTGTATCTATTGCTCGACTGTATAAGTTGGGACTGATCGTTCCCATTATTTTTAGAAGAAACCTATTAAAAGTTATATTTTAGAAGTAATACCTTTGCTGAAGATTTGAATATCTTAGGATTACTTATATCTGTTATTTGGTGAGCTAGTTAAGTATTGGGACCCTATCCTTGAGTAATTTGGGGCCTTATCATTGAGTAGTTGGGACCCTATGGTTGAGTAAGTTGGGAGTCTACCCTTGAGTAAGTTGGAATCTTATGGTTAAGTATTGGGACCCTATCCTTGAGTAATTTGGGGCCCTATCCTTGAGTAGGTTGAGACCCTATCCTTGGGCATTGGGAACCTCTCTTTGAGTAAGTTGTGACCCTTCCTTTAGTACTGAAACTGTATCCTTGAGTAAGTTGGGACCCTATCCTTGAGTAGGTTGGGACCCTACTTTGTAATATACTCCCTTTTGATGGACTACTTCATACCACCAGCCAAGTGTGTTTTATTTATCATTATAACTGGATCCTACCTGCTCTTAAATTGTAGGCTATTAGTTCAGTTAGAGACATTTGAGGAAAGGGTCTCAACATGTCGCTAGCTGTTGGGCTTATCATGAATTGGACAAATTGCGTATTATTAACCTTGTTTCTATGGCAGTAATGCAGTTCCAAATTTCTTATATTCAACAGTTACTTGGCATAGCATTTCAGTGTGCAGCTGGATTCACTTTAATTGTGCTGACAAAGAGATACAATGGCCTATTTAAATGGATACCAAACCGCCAGTCAAAGAATATTGTGAAAAATATGCTTTTCCCTCCCGCAATCCCACTAAGGAAGGTACACTTCCCATATAAATTGGAGTCCTTGAGTCAAGGATGTAGGGTCCGCTCATTCAGACCCAATGATTGCACCAATGGTCTCTAACATTGCAATGTGTGTTGGCGACTGGTCGGCCTAATTAATTTATAAAACACAATAACGGGTTTACAGTCACTTAACTATACAACGTTCTCCTTCCCCTCGGCCAGCGATCACTCAGCCATGTAGCCTTAGGACAATTGTTATCTCCTGTTGCTGCCAACGGTTAATCAACAAGAAGCTAAATAATTACAAGGGCTCAGAACAGGTCTTCTCCTATACAAAAGCCATCAGACAATTTAATAAAAAAGATCTGGGTTAATTAGTAACCAGTGTCCGACCGGGCTAGGTGAATGAGCTGAGGATATACAGCAGTGCCTGAGCCGATGGCAATGACCAGGGGGATCCGAAGTCATCCTCACACTACAGAAAGACACAGTATGGCCTGTGGTCACAACATTGTAGTGAGGCTTTGGCTATGGCCTGGGAGCCGGAGTAACGCAATATCATCCACACACCAAATCTAGGGATGACGTAAAACCTAGGAGTCATATTCAGAACATAAATACGTGGTATATACGGGGTAATCCCATGTCACCATCTCTAAGAAACAAGAAAGAGGGACATGTGCTGCAGTATGTGCAATATTACTTATGCTAAGGTACATATATATAAACTTTTATAGGCACACACAAATAAATAGCCCCTCTAGTGATACCCTTAGTATTCTCACGCAGTATAATACCCATTATATGGCCCCAAAACAGTATGATGCCTCCACAGTCCCCCTCCATTCTGTATGATGTTCCAAAGATGCCACATACACACTATGAGGTAACACAGAGGCCCATACACACAGTATTACGCCCCACAGTGCCCCTCTCTCACAGTATGTCTGCAAAGTACATTCCCCCACACACAGTATGATGTCCCCACCGTACATCCTCCCATACACAGTATGATGTCTCCACAGTACATTCCCCCACACACAGTATGATGTCCCCACCGTACATCCTCCCATACACAGTATGATGTCCCCACAGTATATTACCCTACACACTGTATGTTGTCACCACTGTACATTACCCCGTATACAGTATGATGTATTCACAGTACATTTCCCCCCACACAGTATGGTATCCACACAGTATATAACTCACACACAGTATGATGTCCCCACAGTACATTCCCCCACACGCAGTATAATGTCTCCACAGTACAATCCCCCCCCCCAAACAGTATGATGTTCCCACAGTATATTTCCCCACACACAGTATAATGTCTCCACAGTACATTCCCCCACACACAGTATGATGTCCTCACAGTACATTCCCCCTCACACAGTATGATGCCCCCACAGTACATTCCCCCCACACACAGTATGATGTCCCCACAGTACATACCCCCACACACAGTATGATGTCCCCACAGTACATTCCCCCACACACAGTATGATGTCCTCACAGTACATTCCCCCACACACAGTATATTTCACCCACAATATTCTTTCCCTCCACAGCATCATGTCCACATAACGCATCCCCCCACACATTTAATGAGGTTAAAAGGCGCAACTCCTATGGTTGATGTAAAATTGATCTATTAGAAACCCCAGTCTAACCCTATATCCCACAATTTTGGGCCTATCTATCAATGTCACGGAAACCACAGGCCCAGGTGTTGCCGTGCTAAGACTAATTATAAGTCTTTTGCATTGATCTTCACGAGCCTGTACATCTAAGGCAAAACCTACTTCACAGAAGCCCAGATTGTTTTCTTGTTGCTGTCTTTCTATATAAGTAATACATCACTAGCTCATGCTGTAAGTAACGTCTTGGTCCGATCAATTCTGTTCCAGTGTCACTGTGTCCTTTATATTGATACACACAGCTATTTATAACTACATGGTACAGCCCGATCATTGATCGCTGGGTGATTACTTGCCAGGAGGTTTCTTATCGAAGTGTCTCAACCCTTCCAATGCCAAAAGGGAAAATGTTGGAACGGTCGGGAGGTTTTCTTCTGGAACAATAGATAGGTTAAGACCCAGTATGTATTAGGAGCAGACCAATGGTCCGAAGGTCGTCAAGGCCTCCCGCAGTGGGTGACTTGTTGCAAAAAAAGGAGGAGATTGGTTTTAAGATAGAGTGATCCTGAGGGTTTTGGTCGAGACAAAATGGAGGACAACGTTGAGTCTAGAGACTGACCTTCTAACGGAGTGACCCCAGACAGAAGGGTCCAGAGGACACAACTCTAGCAGCAAGGCCTCAAGGGCTTACAGATCAAGGACAACAGGCCGAGATGAACTAGTGAGTGAAATGCCTTGAGTTTCCCAGGTGGAGCCTCCCCAAGTATCTGATAGTGCAAGGTTCTACTCTGGCCCTAGTGGCAAACCCATTACCCCCTCCTCTACGAGGAGAACAGACATGGATTCCTAAACATCTGGGAGAGAAGGCTTTACTCTGGCCCTATTGGCAAACTCCTTACCCACTTCTTTACGAGAAGAACAAACATAGATTCCTAAACATCTGGGAGAAAGGGTTTTACTCTAGTCCTACTGGTGAACCTCTTACTCCTTCCTCTATGAGAAGATTAGATGTGGAGCCTCGGAAAGGCTCCACATCTAAGAATGGAGACAACCCAGATGGAACTGAAATAGTGTGTGAACATTGTTTTTACAACTGAAACATGCTATAAGTTATGTACCCGCTATCTTGTGTATAAATTTGTTGACGGGGACCTGTTGTGTTAAGCCAACTGGTGGTCTTCTTGTCGGAATGAGCTGTCATGTGGTCCTGGCCAGCTGAAGCCAATGGCAACATGTGACCAATATCACCTACACCTCAAAAGTCCACATACCCAACCATGACCGAGTCTTTCCTGTAGTGTGGCGGGGCATAAGGAATCAGCACCTCATTCACGACTACTGCTCCGCGGCACTCTACAGGTGTAACCTTTGCTAATGGCTTGCTTTCTTCTGCTAACTCTGTTGTAATTAATTTACTACCCTGATACATTTTTTTAACGACACATTGGATAAGCCACTTAGTGATCTCACACACAGTACATACGTTGGGTTGTTTCCAGATTTTCCAGTGCCTGTAAAGCAAAATGGCAGTCAACACCTGGCCAACTTTCCAACAAGAATTACGGTAAGTACCAAGCACCCCTGTTCCTGGAATTGTTTATGTTCGAGCGATTGAACCCCATCAGTCACACATTCATGATGTATCAAAGTTTACTAAGATCCAGTAGGTTTCTAAGCATATACAAGGTTCAGTCTGCGCATAACGAAGGCATTAGCGACTTGATATAGAAGGAGGAATTTTTGGATTATGTTTTAAGTACTTGGATGGAAAATGCTTTGCAAGTTTTATTAACCTCTTGGTTGAGGTTTTTAAGTGGGTGTTGGTGTGATTATTGCAAGTGCTTGAGCTCTGCTCCTTCTAAACCAGAGCCTATACTATGGCCTAGAGTTAAGTTAGTCCTTGTAGTGTTAGGATGATTAAAGGGTTATTCCTAAAATAAAAAGATATCTCGTATTCATAGAATAGGGGACAACTCACAGAGGTTAGGGACCTACAACTGGGAACCTCAGCCATCATAAGAATGGGGCTTTGGAATCTGGAAAATGGACTCTGCTTCTCCTCTACGCTATTCATTGTCTATGGGACTGCCGGAATTAGCAAAGGGTTGTACGCCATTTTCTCTGGCAGTCCAATTGACAACGAATGGAGCAGAGGTTGAACATGCTCTCCTCTGCACCATTGAAGATGGGGTTTGGCAGAGTTCGCTTTCAGGGTCGGAGAGCATTGTTTTCAAAATTGCAGGTGATTCCAATGGTCAGACACCCAGCGATCAGCAATTACCCTTATCCTACAGCTAGGAGATGACTTATTATTTTTTGAAAAACTCTTTAAGGTGGCTACATACTTCCATTAGTTTCAGCTAAGGTTTTTGACTAAATTCAGACTTAAGTATATGTGTTCCCAAATCTTGATAGAACTTCTACATAATGGGAGATAGACGTTCTAAACAATGGGAAATAGACATTCTCCCCAATGGGGGATACAGGTTCTCCACAATGGTGGCTAGATGTTCTCCACAATGGGGGATACAGGTTCTCCACAATGGGGGATAGACATTCTCCACAATGGGAGATACAGGTTCTCCACAATGGGGGATAGAAATTCTCTACAATGGGGGATAGACTTCCTCCACAATGGGCGATAGATGTTCTCTAAAATTGTAGATAGAAGTTCTCCACAATGGGGAATAGATCTTCTCCACAATGGGGGATAGATGTTCTCTACAATGGGGGATAGACTTCCTCCACAATGGGGGATAGATGTTCTCTAAAATTGTAGATAGAAGTTCTCCACAATGGGGAATAGATCTTCTCCACAATGGGGGATAGATGTTCTCTACAATGGGGGATAGACTTCCTCCACAATGGGGGATAGATGTTCTCTAAAATTGTAGATAGAAGTTCTCCACAATGGGGAATAGATCTTCTCCACAATGAGGAATAAACGTTCTCTACAATGGGGGCTGAAAACTCTCCAAAATGGGGATAGACGTTCTTCACAATGGGGATAGAGGGATAAAAGTTCTCCACAATGGGTGAAAGAAGTTCTCCACAATAGGGGATAAAAGTTCCCCACAACAGGGGATAGAAGTTCTCCACAATGGGAGATAGATGCTCTCTACAATGAGGATAGAAGTTCTCCATAATGGGGGATAGATATTCTTCACAATAGGGATAGAACTTCCCCATAACGGGGAATAATAGAGGATCTCCACAACAGGGGATAGACAGTCTCCACATTGGGGGATAGATATTCTCTACAATGGGCGATAAAAGTTCTCCATAATGGGGGATAGATGTTCTTCACAATGGGGATAAAAGTTCTCCAAAATGGGGGATAGACGTTCTCCACAATAAGGATAGAAGTTCTCCACAATGGCGGAATAGATATTCTCCACAATGGGGGATAGACATTCTCCACAATGGGGGATAGAAGTTCTCCATAATGGGGAATAGACCTTCTCCACATTGGGGGATTAAAACTCTCTACAATGGGGACACACGTTCCCTACAACTGACAAGAGACTTCTCCACAATAGGGGGGAAACATTCTCCACAATAGGGGATAGAAGTTCTCCACAATGGGGGATAGGTGTTCCCCACATTGGGGGATAAAATCTCTCTACAAAGGGAGATAGACATTTTCCACAATGAGGGATAAATGTTCTCCTAAATGGGGTATTAACATTTTGCACAATGGGGGATAGAAGTTATCCAAAAAGGGGGTTGGCAGTTCTCCAAGGAAGTCAAGTGAACCAATATCAGCAACATCATATTAGCAAATCTGATACCAGGCATTGTCTTAAGCTGGCCATATTAAGTGAGTTGTTGACCATGTAGACCGACAGCATCTCTCCCGACTTCACCTTAGCTGAGCGTTCATGTGTTTTAATGGGGAGCGAAGAAAAAGTCACTGCTACACACCTCATACATTGGCTTATCTCCCCTGAAAACAATCAGATCGGATTTCCAAAGGACGGATCCTTCTCCCTTGCACATTATCTATCCGGAAGAATCAGGAGACACTAATACCCATCATAGGTTGGCTTGTCCTGACCAAACTGATAACGTTCATCTAATGTGTATGGAAGGGGGTCTTTACCTACTATAAGAGGTTGCATCCTACAGGCAAAGATAACAAATGTCCACAAAAATGATAAATGTCTCAATCATCTGGATAAAGATGGAGCAGCTGTGTCCACATGAGATGGGGTGTACCCAGAAGGGATCATTAATATGGTCATTAATCTCTGACGCTTTATTCGCACCAGGTTCAGCATGTGCACCCAGTGTATGCTCCACATCTCCAACATATAGCCTAGATATATGTAACTGTCTGTTATTATACATCTGCCACATATAGAAACCCTACAAAGTTCAGTATACATTATGGTACCATTTGAAAGTGTCGTCAATTACACTTTCAATATAGTTGAAAGATAAGAATATCAGGCCATAGTGTACCTCCACATGACTCCAGGATGTTTTTTTGATACCCCATACCATGCAGCCGCCTTTGGGGCCCATGAGTCAGCAGCTATAGAAGGCTACGGTATATGGGGCCCATTATACTATATGGAAGTGTATGTGGGTCTGTTATAATATTTGGAGGGCTATGAGGAGTTCATTATAATATTTGGAGAGATGTGAGGGAGCATTTATACTTTATTGAGAGCTACTTGAGGGCCATTATACTGTATGCAAGCAATTATACAGCGTGAAGGATTGTGTGGGGTCCATCATAATGTGCAGAGGGCTGTGTGGTGACCATTATATAGTGAGTCCATTATACAGTATGTAGGCCCATTATACTGCATGAAGGGCTGTGTGGGGTCCATCATACTGTGTGGAGATCTATGTGGGGTCCATCATACTGTGTGCAAAGCTGTGTGGGGTACAGCTTACTATGTGAAGGGCTGTGTGGGGTCCATCATACTGTGTGGGGTCTATCATACTGTGCGGAGGGCTGTTTGGGGGCTATTATACTGTGCGGAGGGCTGTGTGGGGTCCATCATACTATGTGGAGGGTTGTGGGGTCCATCATACTGTGCGGAGGGCTGTGTGGGGTTCATCATACTGTGCAGAAGGCTGTGTAGGGTCCATCATACTGTCTGGAAGGCTGTGTGGGGTCCATCATATTGTGCGGAAGGCTGTGTGGGGTCCATCATACTGTGTGGAGGGCTGTGTGGGGTCCATCATACTGTGCGGAGGGCTGTGTGGGGTCCACCATACTGTGCGGAAGGCTGTGTGGGGTCCATCATACTGTGCAGAGGGCTGTGTGGGGTCCATCATACTGTGCGGAGGGCTGTGTGCAGTCCATCATACTATGCGGAGGGCGGTGTGGGGTCCATCATACTGTGCGGAGGGCTGTGTGGAGTCCATCATACTGTGCAGAGGGCTGTGTGGGGTCCATCATACTGTGCGGAGGGTTGTGTGGGGTCCATCTTACTGGGCGAAGGGCGGTATGGGGTCCATCATACTTTGCGGAGGGCGGTGTGTGGGTCCATCATACTGTGCGGAGGGCTGTGTGAGGTTCATCCTACTGTGTGGAGGGTTGTGTAGGCTTCATCATACTGTGTGGAGGGCTGTGTGAGATTCATCATACTGTGTGGAGGGCGGTGTGAGGTTCATCATACTGTGCGGAGGGCGGTGTGGGGTCCACCATTCTGTGCGGATGGCTGTGTGAGGTTAATCATACTGTGCAGAGGGCTGTGTGGGGTTCATCAAACTGTGCAGAGGGCTGTGTGGGGTCCATTATATAGGGTGGAGAGATGTGGGGGCCATTATACTGCATGGACAGCTGTGTGGGGGGTCACAGTTGGGGAACATCCTGTAATGGAGGTCATAATTCATTCAGGGGGTACAGTAGGGCCATCATACTGTGTGTGGAGGGTACTGTGGATCAAATCACTGTGAGGGATCATACAGTGTTTGTGGAGCACTTTTTTTTGGGTATCATACTTTACGGCTGCAAGAAAAGGGAAATGTAAGGGCTTCAAGGAGAAAAATTACTTTTTAATTGCTGAAATGTTGTGAGATTCTTGTGTACCATACGAATATTATCCCATACGAATATTATTTTAATTTATTTATTTATTGAGGGGGGGAGGGATTAGAACTTCTATTATGGGGCCCATGATTTCTATGTACACCATTCTTGGCAAAACCACCTTCACCTGGTTGTGATTGCACCTCTGCACTGATGAGCCAAATGGCCTGAGACAGCTGTCTACAAATGTTTAAATGTTTTTTGTTGTTGCTAATTAGCCTTTGCTATGATTTAAAGGGGTATTCTCAAGTTTGAAAGTTATCTTTTATCCATGGGTGAAGAACTTTCCAATCACTGGGGGTCCGAGGACCATGACTCCCAGCGATCCTGAGAATGGAGCAACAATCATGTGCTGTACAACTCCATTCATTTTAATAGACGTGCCAAAGGTTGCGCTTGCCTATATTTTAGCCCCGATTTATCAATGTTCCAAAAGAAAACTGGCAATAAAACACTTTAAAAAGTTTTTTAAAAAGTTGTGCAACATGGAATTGCGCAAAAATGTTGCGACTTTCAGGCATTTTGGCGACTCCGGAAAAACGGGTGTCATTGGAAAGGAGTTGGGGCAAGGCGGCACATGACTACATGGCAAGGAGGCACATGCCCACTGAGAAGTTTCACCAAATAATTAAATGGCATGAATCTCTTAATGAGGTTAACACATCAGACTCCAAAACATCCCTTTGATAAGACTAGCTTGAACAACACCAGGCTTAATGAATCAGATTTGGATGACATATTAGTGGTACATTTGGCATGCACAGGGCACCCTCAGGTTCCAGGGCCCATTTGAAACTGCTACTTTTGTCCCCTCTATTGCTGCACCCATGCAAAGAATCTAAGAAGTCGTCATCCAAAATATCGGTAGGGTCTTATTGTGACGTCTGTCCGAGGCTACAAGCCCAAAAAGGCTATCTCGGACAGACTAGTCTTAAGGCGATGTTAAGCAGAACCCCGAGATATTGTGACACCCTTTAACACCTATACGGGGATCTAGATTTACAAAAGGGTCTACGAGATTGCTGCCTATGGATGGACAGTAGTCCAGCGACAGGAAAGTTTCCAAGGTGGGTCAAAGTCAAGTGATCAGGAAATGGACAAAATCAGGATCCGATAGTGTATTCAGGGCGCCAAAAGAAAGATGGGAGAAAGGTACACAATCATGAGGCAGAAGAAGCGTTCAAGAAACAGACCTAGGTAAAACACAAAAAACACTATACAAGAAAGACTAGTCAAGGGAACCAAAAGCTATTTCTGACAGCTTCCAGCAGGAGGCTGAAGATATTAGTAGGGTGTGGTGCTTTCCAATAGTCTGAAGCTTAGGAGTTAATGACTTCAGCTGGAGAGCACGCACACACTTCCACTGTCAGACTGTGAACCACTACAGGTCTCAGCCACTCTAATCTTAATGGATAGGCAAAGCCTGCGCTCTCCAGAGATTTTGGTTCTGACTTGTCTATCACCGGCACCACCTACAGAGGGAATCCGGCGGTGCCTGGTGACCGAAGCAGATGTTGCCGAAGCAGGCTCTGGAGGGGATGTGACACCTATCAATTGATTTTAGGTCATCTATAGGGAGAAAGATACTTTTAGTAACCCATCTCTGCTCATACCTGAAGATGGGAGGAAGTCTTAATTTTAAAGATGTACCAAATTTTTTAAACATCTTGCAAAGCAACACTAATAAATTTGGGGCAAATAATATCAATGCATCCACAAGGAAAACTGACTCCAAAGGTATTCCTCATGATACATTTCCATTGCGCTACCGTAGAAGAGCAATGTACCGTCCAAGAGGCAAGGAACAAATTCGGCTCTACGATATTTGAAAGTATATAATCGTGAAGAATGATAGTAAGCAGAGCACACTGTCAGCACAAGAAGGTGTGAAGGGTCTATCTATGAATAGTCTGGAGCCTCCCCACCACAAACCATAGGTCTTTGTTATCATGGACTGTGGGAATCTCGGCAAGTGGGGGGAGGGGAATTTGCAGAAAACAAAAATATTGGGATCCATATTAAAATAGGGGCGTCCGGTAACTCTGCCCCCGGGGGTCACCGGAATTCTTGTTAGTGAGATTGGTGGAAGTTTTGCAGTCCTCTCCCTGAATGGAGGAAGGGAAGAGAAATGAGGAGGATTAAAGATTAACAGGTGCAGAAAGATCAGGCTGCAAAAACCAACAGAGAGGGGTAGAGAGGGAAGGAGGGGCTGCCAATCTAATGGGGGCACAGACAGAGAGAGAAAATTGACAGGGAAGTGCACTGGAGCAGAGGGAGTGAAGATAATGAGGCTGGTGCTAGAGGGGGCACCTATAGAGAGTACAGGGCAATGAGATGAAATTGGGGGAGGGGGGAGCCGAAGCTTCACAGTATGGGGCCAGAGCAATCTGCAAACCATAAGTTGTTCAGAAAACAATGCACTGGTAGAAATGACAAATGTATAATGCAAGGAAAGAGATGAAAGAAGTAACAAAATGCTCCAAATGTAGCAAAGTGGAAGCAACAAAATTCTTCATATGTAGCAGATGTATAGGGATATCCTAATGTGCAAAGACTAAATTCAGAGAATTAGCAAAAAAAATGCAATGGTAAATGACCAATTCAGCTTTGCTGTGTAAGTACAAGTGTGAATGAACCAAAAAGGGACGCAGAACGGATAAAGACAACAGAACTGGGCGAGGGCATAAAAGACGAGGGCACAGAGAGGGTTACACAGGGAGGGCACGGAATTGGAAAGAAAGAGCGGAGGGAAGAAGGGTGGAGGGGGGAGCAGGATCCTCGGAGTCACCACACAATAAGAGTGTCTCATAGGCAGTCACATGGCCTATTGTTGAATTCTAAACACTTCACCAAAGCCTGAGAGACAGGGGGGTGAGGGGAAGCCAGAAAGAAAAAGAAGATAGATTGCTCGTTAAAGTAGCGACACAGAAAACGAAAGAGAAGGCGACTACATTTTAAAAAAGAACATAAATTAAAACGTATATAAAAGGGAGGGTTATAATGATTAAAAACTAAATATATTTATTGTCGCTTCTGTATAAAAATACATTAGAATGTTATCAAAACAGAAATATGAGTTATAATACAGGGAAAAAATACTTATTTTAGATTTTTTTATGAAGTTATTTCAAAAGCTAAGCGACTTGGTGTACATCAGTGTTCCCCAACTCCAGTCCTCAAGAGCCACCAACAGTGCATGTCTTCAGGAGCTCCTTATTATTGCACAGGTGATGGAGTTATTACAAGTGCAGGTAAGTAAATTATCACCTAAGGCACTGTTCCCCAACTTCAGTCCTCAAGAGCCACCAACAGTGCATGTTTTTAGGATTTCCTTAGATCAGTGTTCCTCAACTCCAATCCCCAAGGGCCACAAACAGTGCATGTTTTCAGGATTTTCTTAGTATTGCACAAGTGATGGAGCTATCACAAGTGCAGGACACTAAATTATCACCTAAGGAGGTGTTCTCCAACTCCAGCCCTCAAGAGCCACCAATAGGGCAACTTTTCGGGTACCTTTACACACGGCTACATTTGTAGCTTGTCACCAGGTAACTTACAGGTTGCAGTGAAATCATGGATACATGGTTCTATCTTGTTGCTGTGTACAAATGGAATCATGTATCCATGATTTCACTGCAACCAGTAAGTTACCTGGTGACAAGCTACAAATGTAGCCGTGTGTAAAGGTACCCTGAAGGATTTCTTTAGGGTACCGTTACACGTCGCAACATTGCATGCAATTTCACTTGCAACTTGCTGGTTGCAGTGAAATCATGGACACTATTGTTCTATTTTGTTGCCGTGTACAAATGTAACAATGTGTCCATGATTTCACTGCAACCAGTAAGTTGCAAGTGAAACTGCATGCAATGTTGCGACATGTAACGGCTTCACACCATGGTTTTGTGGTGTCAGGCTGTGTCCGGTGTTTTGCAGGAAGCACCGGACACAGCCTGACAGCTCTGGAGAAACAGAACTGGAGGGCAAATATGCCCTCCGCTCCTGTTTGCTGCTGGAATCGGGAGTCTGCGGCTAAAATGTCAAGATTGAGGCTTGCAGGGAGCTAGCCGTGGTCCTGAAATCTCAGCCGGGAGCTCTCCACGGTGCTGAACGTCAGCACCCGGCGTACATGAGCCAGAGCCGATTTTGTGTCAGATCCGGCGCAATCCGGTGCCCATAGCCTCCAATGTTATGGGGCGCGGAATCGCACAGGATCCAGGTGGATCCAATTTTGTCAGATTTTTGCCCCAGACAAAACGCTGCAAGCTGCAATTTTGTAACCGGGGGAAAAAAAACAAATTCTCCTGGATCCTTCCTGACAGCAGGGAACCGGATGGCAAATATTGTAGCCAGTGGCGCACCCAAGGGGGGGGACCTACGTGTCTGGACCCCCCCTTTGGACGGCCCTGAGAAGCTGAGAAGCCGTTTTCATGCAGTATTAAGCATTAATTAGGTATTCAAATTTACAAAAATCGCTTGGCTTTTAGGGGGGCTTCGCTCCCCAAACCCCCCCCCCACCGGGGGCTTTGCCCCTCGTAACCCCGCTGGGGGGTGACACCCCCCTTTCAGGGTCGGTGTGTTTCTTGGACCCCTACCTTGGGAAATTTCTGGGTGCGCCACTGATTGTAGCTGCCATCCGGCCCCATAGGAATACTATGGGGCCAAAATCAGATCCGAGGCTGTCACACCGGACAGCCCCGGATCAGCAAAACCGTACTGTGAAACCGGCCTAAAGGCCCCGTTTCACGCTTCAATGGTCGAACGATCCGATCAACGATCCGACTTGACCTAGATCAATTGAACGGTGTGAAATGTCACACGTATAGATATCGTTAATGACATAG